>CM052204.1:4126396-4154602 GCA_028455805.1 Lasioglossum figueresi
AGTAGATCTTTACTAGAATATTCTAGCATACACTGGCATATACCAGAGCAAATTCGAATGTACCATAATCGGACCGGGTTTCGTACATTTATCACAAAAATGACTAGACCTTCAATTTCTTTCTTTTCTATATTCGTAGAATCATTGCAGAATTTTTTTTAGAATTTTTGCAAGCCTAGAACAGCGAAAGAATTGGTCGTCAACATAAACTGATTAAAATAGTTAAGCCATGAAATAAATGTTTAGGTAGTTTGGATAAAAATCCGCGATGCGATCCACAAGAGCGTAGTAGAGCATACTAGGATGAACTAGAGTGTACTATAGAATTTAGAATAGAACCATTCCCAAGAAATACCGATTCCTGTTGAATCATTTCGGGAACGCGGAAACAGCGCGATTTCCTGAGCTAAAAATAACGTGGTCGCGATAAGACACGGTTTGCGGACGTGTCGACGCGTCGTCCTCGGATGCGAACGTCGTCCGAATCGGTTCGAATCGGTCGGAGTTTGAAGGAACGTGAGGGAACAGAGCACAGACGGTCTGTACCTGTCCGCGCGGACGAGTATTGATCCGCACGAACCGCCCTTCGTCCTCGCCGGCGAACGCGACCGAATTCCCCGGCTCGGGTCCGAAACTGTTTTCCCGTTTGTCGTCAGCCACCGAGAAACCGTCGCTTTCTCATTCGATACCGGTTCCAGGACCGGCTCCGACCGGCGCGACAAGTCCGCAGGAGAACAGCCGCTCTGTTATGGCTTTTTCAAGGTCGCCCCTCAATCCGAGAACGATATACTGTGCACGTACATATGTATATACCGCCCGCGTATTTTCGACAGGTGGAGACACCGCTCGGACGGGTTAGAGTTTCATGGATGATCGAGGAAATTTTGAAAGCGTGCACGAAGACCCGTGGTGACTGGTTCCGAAGCTTTTCGAGCGTCCCGCTCTTGAATTAGGACTGGACGCGCCATCTGTGCGGACTCGTGCGAACCTGTTTCCGAGCGCCACAACCTCGGCCCCGTCGGTATTCGATTGAACTTTCTCTGCAGATTTCTACAAGCTTGCGAAAAGCGCTGTGCACTCGACACGTTAATTACTGGGAGCTTGTTAGATTCTCGATGACCGCCTCTATGCAAAATGAAACTTGAACCCTTGATCAATAGACTGCGGATCTTCTTGCGAAGTTAAAATTGTTGGCTTGACGCGCAGGAATCGAATAGAAGTTTATCAATGTACTTTCCACGGTTTGAAATGCAACATTTTTGCAACATTTTTGCTGTAAATGCATCAAATCCGCAGTCGGCACGTCATTGGCTGTAGGAATGTTTTATTTGCTACTATTGTAGTAATTTTTTAGATTTTTTCATGGTCGCCAGTAAGTAACGTGATAAGCACCGATTGCGCAAAGGTAATCAGTTTGCTACTGGACGAACAGCGAGAGATAGTAACACTGCGATTTTGCGATTGCATGGCGAAAGCTGCGAATTTTGTGGCTTGTTCAGAGCGATATCGATTGAAACTGGAATCTTAAAGCGTCGATTACTTCGGCTACCGGAAGTCCTCCGGCACGGAACACTGCCGGTCGAATAACAAGCTTCGAATTTAATATTTAAAACTTGTTGCTGTTACAAAGTCTTTCTAGCTGCACAGTAGATAAATAATTTCTAGTTGCTTTTAATGCTCGGTAGGCTCAGCGTTGAAGATATTAATATCTTCAAGATATTATTTTTAGAGACAATAGATTTTTTAGATTCCGGAGGAGTAATCGACGCTTTAATAAAGATCTACAGAAAACAATAACAATACCAATACCAATATCAAGACCAAGAAAAGGAAACATACGACGTTGCGAGCACGTGCGAGCACGACCATAACGAGCTCGACCGCAACGAACAATCCGGAGAACAGGTTGTTCGTTGCGATCGTTGGCGATTTAAACATCGAGGAAGCTAACAGAAACCTTGTATATGAAGATACATATATATATATATATAGAAAGAAAAATGGATACAGCTCCACTATTGGAAGAATAGAACAGCTAAAAAGAGTAATATTGATGGCGCTCATCTGCCACGAAAGGTCACGCAGGAGACAAAGTTCGTTGCGCGATCAAGGTTTCAGAAAGAAAGGTAGACACTGTCCGTGGAAAACTCGATGCGGAGGATCGTCCGCGGCCAATCCGCACGAAATCGAGCGGGATTCTCTTCGGAATCGCCAATTTTTCGCAAACTATCTTTTCCTTAAATTTCTAACACGATTCCGTCTCTTAAAAATATATTCACTTCGTGAGAGAGCTTCTAAAGGCCAGTTATATTTTTTTCAATTGAATCTGTGACTAAAAATGGCCCCAAATTAAAATTGACACATTTATTCTAATGCCTTAACTTCAAGAAGTCTATTCACTCTTTCAGAGCCAGCCAAACGTCAGAGAATACAATGAATTGTTAATGTTAACAAACTAAGATTACTTTACAGCGTGTCACAATAAATATATGCTTCGAAACAATGAAGTGTACCAAACCACTACCAAAAGGTATCTCGCCAGAGGTCTCAGAAAAGTTCAAAGTGTCAAGTTAGAAGTTCGCAATTGAATAATGTGTTCTAGACAGAAGTAACGAATTGTCTGAGTTTGCGAAAGATCGGCGTTTCCGTTGGCGAATTCCGTGCGATCCGACGGGCGTATCAGTAGGGTCAGCGAACGACTGCGATTTGCGTGTTGCGGTTTTGCGGGCTCTCTCTCTTTCTCTCGCTCTCTCTCCCTGTTTTGTAATAGCGCAAATTCCAGCGCTTACCTTTCTTGATGAGCAAGCTAGTGACCCTCCGTAGCGCCTCGCGAGTGCTGGAGGCGGAGCTGTGCTTACTTTGGCCGAAGTATTTGTTCGGTGTGATGTTGGTCGGCAGAGTGAGCGGTTTCCGTTGGTCTCCGGGCCCGGTCAATCTAGCGTCGAACGCGTTGTTCAGCCTCTCCAGGTGCTCGATCGACGCGGGTCGAGGTTGATTCACCTTCCTCGTCGGGTACCAGCCGCGATTAGGTCCTCCGGCAAGCCGGAGCAGCTCCGTGCCGATTATCGCCTGCTCCAGACCCGGGTTGTTCCTTCGGTACCTGGAAAAATAGCCATCAATTACTCTTCATCATTACTTCTTTACATTTATCCAATGGATCATCTCTAAACAGCGAATTTTATGCATTCATGAAACAAAAATGAATAGGTGTAATTTAAAATAGTCAAAATACTAGAAGAATTTAATAATACCGTTATATTATTTTCAACCTATCAAACATATTAACACATTACCGACCGGTGATTATTACATGGTTGAACACTTTTTAATGGAACCTTCAATAGCCATGGCAATTTTCGTTGCGAACTAGCAAGTCACCCTCAATAACGTCATCTAATAGTTTCATTTAAGATTGCAATGTAAAAGAAAATATCTATGCTTTCTTTTGTTACAGCACAATTATTGAAAATCCTATTAACAGACTTCCCGTAGGTAAAGTGTTAAGAAAGAAGGTACATTTCTATACCACTCCAGATTGTTGCAATTCAGTTAGAAAATTTTGCACAAAGCTCCGCTGCCTATTCTTCTGGATTTGTCCTCTTACCCGGTGGTGGCAGTGGTTGGAGCGTACCAACCAGGTTGTCGACGCGTCTGCGTAGGGTTGCCAGCGTGCTGAGGTGTCCTGGGGACATCGCTGCCTCTGGCGAACACCGGGGTCTCAGGTAACGAGCAGGACGTCTGCATCCCAGAGCCTGCTGAGACGTTGCCAGCCATGGGACCGGTGTTACCAATGCTGTTTCCGATCCCGTTGGCCGCACCGCTGACGATTCCGTTCCCGTTGCCGTTGCTGCCGCTGCCCGAGGAGCTGGAGCATGGCTCCGTCGACGGAGAGTGTCGCTTCGTCAACGGACGTCGTCGAGACGGTCCTGGAAGGTCCGTTGGAAGGGTTCGTCGCTCTGCGGGTATCTGCTGCTGGAGGAAATCGTCATGATTCGATAAGAGTTCAAAATACAAAAGTACTAACTAAAAAATACAAAACTTGCCTCGCGTCTGGAGGTGTTGGTGGTCCCAGGCGTGCGTCTGCCCCTGGAGAACCCAGCGTCCATGGACCTGGTGTTCAAAGAGGATTGATGGTCCTTGGAGTCGGAGGAGAGACAGACTGTTGGTCCTCGATGAGGAGGCACCCTTGGTCTGTACTCCATCGTCCGATTACTGCTGTGAGCCTTAGGCCTCGGGGTCACAGCTCCACTCTGACCCACGTCAGAGTTCTCCTCGTCCGCCTCCTCCACGGGAGAAGGTGGCAGCGGAGGGAATTCGAGGACTTCGACGCTCACCTGTGGATTGAGATACTCTTCAGAGATGGAATAAACACAAGATACGAGCTGATAGCTAAATCAAATAGTACACGGTCTCAACAATATCCTGAAACGTTCGGCAGACTAGTACCTGAAACTCGGGGTTCTTCGAGTCCTCGAGTATAGCGTCTATCACGTTCTCGATCTGCTTCTGGTCGTTCTTATGGCTCTCCACGACACCGTTCTGTCTGGATCTCCTCTCGGACCCGTATACAACGTCCGTCCCGTTGGTTCTGTTCCCATCGAGGTCGATCTCGGCGCTCTTCAAGTTCTCAGCCTCCGCGTCCGAGTCGTGTCGTCTCCTGGGCCGAGCTTCCGGTAGACCCTCTAGAGCCTTTCTCTCACCGGGTTCGATCTCGAGAGAGTTTCTCTTGATGTTGGTCACGCAGGACCTGGAGTCACCGACAGTCTTCCAGCGCTTGTTCTCCGTGAACGATTCGCTGTTCTTCACGCTCTCGATCTCCTTGATGGCGTCGCTGACCTTCTCCAGCTGCCTGCGGTTCTCCTTCAAGGCTTTCTTCACGATCTGCTCCTCGATCAACAGGTTCACCGGGATCTTCGAGGCCGGTCTGTGCTCCGTGCGGCTGCTGCTAGGCGATCTCCTCGCGTGCGAGACTTCCTCCATCTTCGGGGGTGCTCGCTCGTTGTTCCCGCCCCAGCTGTTGTTCGAGCAGCTTCTCGACGTGGAGATGGAGACTCTGTTAGGCTCGTCCTCGTGCTTGGATCGCCGATGGGCCTCGATAGAAGGCGACAGCCGGCCGGCGAGCTGCGCTCTGTCTCGAGCCTTGTCCTTGTCGGAGACGTCCGACGTCTCCTCTTCCTCCACAGTAACCTCCAGCTGTCCTCGAGGTCCAATCTCGTCGTTGATCGCGGGCAGAGACACCACTCTGACCAGATCCGGAGGAATCACCGATGGGAAATCGACGGAGGCTCCGTTCGCTGGTCGAGGATCGGGTTTCCCTTCTCTCAAGAGGCTACGGATGTTGTCGAAGGTGCTCGAGTAACGTTTCGCGTCCGACAACCGGGTTTCCTCGCCGTTCTCGAACGACAGGCTCCTGGTTTTAATCGGAGCTCTTGGTAGACCTTTCCGTTCCCGTTTCCGGCCGCGGCGGATCACGTACGTGCCGTTCTTGGTCAGGTCTCGGGGACGTATCTGGTCCAGCTCATTCGTCGACGAATCCGAGTACGGTGAGATCAGGTCGTCGTCCGTCGTCGACAGACGCTGGTCCGGCCAGTCGTCGAAGTCTCGCAGCTTCGACACCGAGCCCGCGCCTGGAACATCAATTTCCTATTAGTAGACTGCGCGCGCGGTTGTAGACGCAAAGAATAATAGGTGAACTTAATTGCGAGATAATGTAAAGTAGATAGAAGTAACTGGAAATGAAATAGAGCTTTCGCAAGAAGCTCGACGACTTACTGGACATGTCGCTACTCTTGCGTCGTCTCCTGCCGATGACCTTGGTGCTTCCAGGGGCATAGAGGGGATCATCCTCGAGGGAGACCTCCCAGGCGATAGAATGCCTCTTGCCGATGGGCAGAGGAGGCGGCGGTGGTGGCGGAGGCAGCAGTTCCTCCAGCGAATCGTCCGAGAAACGTTCCTCTTCGGACTGCGTTCGAAAGTCCGTGGAATTCCTCGTGGAAAAGTCGGAGTTCCTGGTGGAGAACATGTCGGAGTATCGTTCCTCGGAGCACCTGTCCGATGTGGGCGCAGAAAACCGTTCGCTGGAGTCCGCTCTATTAGGCAGGGAAAACGAGACGAAGTCAAGGTTTCGTATGGAGAACGGGTCGGAGGTGGGAACGGAGACTCGGTCGTTGGACCCAGCGCTGGCCACGGCTATCGAGAAGTCCGAGTGGAACCTCTCGTTCGAGTTCGAGGTGGAGTTTGCTCGAGAAAAATCGCTGGAGTCGCATATCGCTCGCATGGAGAACCTCTCGACGCTGACAGAGCTGGATCTGGGGATCGAGGATCTCTCGGATTCCGAGTTCCTCGAGAATCTGCCCTCGCTGGAATCGGAATCCGTTCTTCTTCTGTCGCGTTGCTGGTCCCCTCGACGATCGTGATTCATCAGCAACCGATCCTCCACGCTGCTCGACTTCATCATCTCGTGTTGACGTTGCTTCCGAAGCAACGACGGTCGATCCTTCTCGCCGTCGTTCCGATGATTCCTAGCCTCTGGTCTCTCAAACTGCTCCTCCTCTTCTTCGTCTTCTTCCTCTTCGACCTCTTCCTCGTCCTCGTCGTCTTCTTCTTCCTCTTCTTCTTCTTCGTCGTCCTCTTCGGAGGAACGACGACGCACCTCGCGATGCCTCTCGGTCACCATTGGGTTCGTCCGAGGAGGAATCCAGCCGAAAGACAGCTTCCCGTCGAATGGCAGACTAGCAAACTTGCTCGGAGGAGGAGTCTGGCCAAAGCTGGCCAGCTTGAACGGCTCCGTCGTGCCGTTCTTCCAACCATACGGTCTCTGGTGTCGCGTCTTCGGCTGTGGGGAAGCATTGCCATTAGAGAAGTTGGCTGGCGACTGCAGCTTAGCTAGCTCGAGTCAACGTTGTGATCGAAAGAGTGATTCTAGCTCAGCAGGATTAACACTTTCAGTGCCACGGAATGATTTGTCTAGATTTATAAACAAATTTTTTGCGGTAATGTATCGAGTGTAGTAAATCTGGTCTGCTGAAATTAGAATCGCACTGTCAACCATTCTGGACAATGCAGAAGGATGATCGGAAGGTCCCCGACACTCACAAGCGTGGTTTGCGTGGTGACCGCGCTTCCGTTTCCGTCTCTAACGTCCTCCATGGCGATCATCCACTGTTGCCTTCCGGTGCGACGGTCAGAGGACCGTCCGCTTCTCTTCGAGGAGTTTCCGGGCGATACCCTGCCGAAGGAAACGCATGTTATAATTGATGTCGCTTTCATCTTGAAGACGGAGGAACGGTACGGGATGGATACTCACATCGGTAACAAGGTAGAAATGATCCTCTCGGCCTCTTCCGGCGGCGGAGGAAACTCTTGCGCGGGCAATCCTGCCGTGGGATCCTGCGGCTCTGGACAATCGGGAACCGGACGCAGTGCTACCAGGGCCATTTTCGCTTTCCGGCCATTCATGCTCATGTAGCCGTCGTCCTCCGATTGATGTCCTGTCGACAGAACAACGCGGATCACCATGCCGTTCGTATTCTCAGAAATGTATATTAACACTAGGTTTACGGGACCCGTCAAAATTACGGGTTCTAATATTCTTAATTTGCGATTATTAAGATTGTAAAGATGCTTCCGCGAGGAATTTTTTACCAAATTTAATTCTTGGGGTATATACTATCGGAAAAGCGGCCAACAATTTGGATAGACGCATTCTTGTTACGTTTATAAATTAATGTAAAATAGTTGTATCTAGACCTCCGTCAACCTAGTGTTAATTAACTAACGTCCCTTGCAACCGTTGCCGAACATTCTTATTTTATCACCAAACCTAACCACCGCCGGGAACACGACCGGCTTTAGATTTTTAATTTTACAATTATTGAAGTTATAAGGGTGCTCTCATGGGAATCGATTGAACACATTTTTTTATTCCTTATAATACAATACACATCAGTCGCTGACGACGATCGGTAGGCTTAGCGTTAATCATTTGAATCGTGTTAATAAATAAATCTAGTCACACGAGCATTCTCATTGGACGAACGAATGGGGGACGGCGATGGGAAGAGCAGTGGAACAGCTGAAGAAGATTTACATTGTTTCTTTGTTATCTGTTGTTACATGGCCTGCTCGATTTTCTGGCATCGGCGATTCTCCGGACCGATTTCATAGGAGCGCAAGGAAACGACGGAGGAGAGGGAGCCAAATCGAGGATGAGGAGGACATTGAGGAGGACATGGAGGAGACGCAGGACGAAAAAATACCTAAGGACGGACTCTCGTCGTCGGGTGTGAGACCAATACTCGGTTCGGTGCTGCTTCCACAATCCCCGACGTCTCCGACGCCCCTGACTCCTCCTCCCCCGTCGTCTCCTCCGTCTCCTCCGTCGTTTCCTCCTCCTCCTCCGACGACGACGCCGCCACCTCCTCCTCCACCACCACCTCCGACTTGGTCGACACCGTCTCCACCTCCGGCGTCTTCACCCTCTGGCTCGTGCTCGTCGTACTCGGAGAGCACTTTGTCCAGCAGCTCGATCGATCGTTGCACATCGTCACCTCTGGAACAAACGGATCGGTCGATTCTATAGAGATTAGGAGTCAGATCCCGTTCGATCCGCCACCCGTAACCCGCCACCAAGCCGCCTAACCGCCTACGCGATCTCGCGCCTCGATCAACAACCCCCGCACTCCAAAACCTTACGTAACATCTTTCGTCTCATTCCGTTTTGTTCGTTCAATGAATTTAATTTAGTTTCATTCATTCAACCCTGCCGTCCTCCTCGCTTACGCTTCACTTTCGTGTCCCTTCGGGTCACAGTGATCCGACGAATAAGAGTCTGACACTTTATAAACATGATCGGCTATGCTTGACGATCGGGTACATATGTGCATGTGTAACGATGAATCAACATTTAAAAGCATAGTATTTACGATAACGTAAACTCTATCTCGAATCGTACAGACCCGAGGAAGACAGCAGGGTTAATTTTTTAATTTAGATCTTGCCAACATTTTCCATTTTTACTTGACGATTACGTCGTCGCGAGGATTTGAATCTTCAACGCCTTCGAACACGTCTTCCGGCGCTGTCTGCGACCCCCTCCGACCTTAATTTGATCTGTTTTGTTACAGCAAATGTTTATGCAGCTCCGGTATCTCGCAATTAACGCATTCGACATCGTGCACGGAAGTCGGATTAACGTTTAAGGATTGCGCAGCTGGATTCGACTCCTCCATGAGTCGCGTCGAACATTCCCTAGCACGGCTAGACCGGCGCGATTCATCGATTCGCAGCGAAATAAAGGAAAATGGAGGCTCTATTCTCGAAAACAGTAACGAGGGGGTTAATTAGTCGGGGTCTCGGCGGATAGCGATCGGGCAGCACACGCAAGAGACGGAGCGTCGCGACGCCTTGTCGTCGTCTGGAACGTATCCTCGACGAACGAAGAAAGGATTCGCGAACGAGAAGGGAATGTGCAGACGGACGTAACAGAGAGAGAAAGAGAGAGAGAGGGGGGGGGGGGGGGGTGGGAACCGGCAACGAGTGGCAGGAGAGACGAAAGGGGCAAAGAACCGAGAACTCGCAAAGGTCAGGGGAAACGCGAAGGGGTGGTTCGGCTGGATAGGCGAAGATGGAAGCGAGAGAAACGGGGTTTTGCCAAGGGGTGGTTGGAAACGATGGTGGCGACGGAACCGGGGGGAAAAGGGGAGCGAATGCGGAGGGGGTGTGCGTCGGCGAAGCAAAGCTCCGCGAGGAAAAGCTGCGAGCAGAGCCGCGAGCATAGCCTGCGAGCCGGCAAACCACCCCTGCGCGTGCTGGCGCAATGCGGTCTTTGCCGAAGCGAGACACGTAATCGGGTATGTTAATTCATAAGAAAACGAGAAACGACGCGACACAGGACCATGTCGCTGACGTACAGAGATGTCCCTGGTTCATCCACCCCTATTCTGTGAACGTCCACGGACGTTGCTTCGAGGGGCAGCCTGCGGTCGTCGCTGCCGATGCGGGTTTCCGGTGGGAAGATTAGGTGGAATTAGGTACAATTTTCCTAGGCAATTGTGGGAAACGATTTCGAAATGAAATACTCGAACGATTCTTCTCACATCGTCGCTTTTAATGATCGAATTCCGGGTTCGATGTATTTAGAGTTGTTGGATTTTGTAACATTGCGTCAGCCAAAAGGCAAAAATGAATTGGGTTGTCTGTGAGAATCACTGGCTTCTCTATCTTAAAACAATAAACCAGATGTCTGCGGACCCATGGGTCTGTGAGAGTTTCGTATACCTAAATGCCCGGATAGAACACAGAACGCAGACCTGGTCCTTTATCTTAAGTGGACAACGGACTTATCCACGTTGCCCTTTTTGACTTTCTATTCACTTCTGAATTAGCCTTCGACGCTGAACGACGTCCTTCCGAGCTCTACGCAATAAACTAGAGTTATCAGTTATATAAGGAGTATCGGTTTATTTTAACCACCCATTTCCAATAAGAGTCGATCAAAAATATTGACAGATAATTTTTATTCGATTTCGATACCACGCAACGGCCGCAGAACATTTTTACTCTGCACGAAGATCGGCGGTCTAATTACTGACTTTTTGCACATTCACAGACATTTTGCGAGTCCACGTTCCGAACCATCGTTAGCTCCGATGAGCAGTTCGGACATGATAAAACGCACCGACCGTAACCGTAGTCCGAACACATCAAAGCTGCAGTTTGTTACGTTTGTGACTCACTCGTGAATGCACCAGCACAAAAGTACGCGTCCCTCGGATCATACTGCTCCGAGTTATGTCTGGCAACGTCTGGACATATACAGTCATCTAGCCACGGTCCTTTTATTTTTGACGTCGGGCGATCGTCATCAGGAACGTTCGTCGACGCCAGGTCGATTTCAAAGCAAACGAGATCGCTCTAACGAGAGACCAGAAAGAGAAAAAGGAAGAGAAATGTCCTAACGACCCGACTCGCCAATCAGCGAATCACCAAGAGCTCGACAGAGGAAAACAGAGGGAACCGGACCGTTAAACTCTTGGATCGACGAATCGCGGATGATTAGCTTTGGAAGAATCCTAAGTTACCAGTCTGTCTGACTGCGTCACGCCTAATTGAACGCACGCCGTGACCGAATCTCGTTGTCGTTCAATTTCAGCGTCGCACGCGTCGCCGATTTCGAGAATCGATAGGATCTTCTGCATTTACGGCGAAAATGGATAAGCGAAAAGCAAAACTGTAAATATCTTTAGGGAAAATAAAATTTTGGCTGCATTATTCTTTTAATGGTTTGCATTTGATCGGGCGAATTAACTGATCGCATCATCGCACGGAAATACCGGAACGGACGAAAATGACTCATATATAAGCGATCGAAAGCACGGACGATCCCTCGATTGTGTTTCGACGCAATCAAAGCAGTGGCGCTGTCCAATCAACTGGACAGGAGACAAACAACATTCTACAGTCCCGTCCAAATTAACAAGACCATCGTTCCGATGCTTGTCTTTGTGGTTAAATCGTTTGATCAAACGTACCTTCTTCGCGAAATATTAACACTGAACGCACCACTGCCGATCAAAAGACCGGTCTTACATTTTTAATTTCATAATTAATGAAACAACTTGGCAGAGGAAGCTCGCAAGCTTGTTCCATAATTTTAGCGCGTATAAAATGAATTTATTCTTCAATTAATTATCGAGACCGCTTTAACATTTCCATGGATGAATAGGAAAATGATTGCGGATAGATTTTCCTGTGCTTCGGTCATAGAATAATTTACATTTTCGGGATCGGTGCGCCGAATGAAACATTTGACGCGAGGGTGGGCAGCGATAAAATGGTGGCAGCGAACCGTGTCAAAAGACCGGTCTTACATTTTTAATTTTATAATTAATTAAACAACTTGGCAGAGGAAGCTCGCAAGCTTGTTCCACAATTTTAGCGCGTATAAAATGAATTTAGTCTTCAATTAATTATCGAGACCGCTTTAACATTTCCATGGATGAATAGGAAAATGATTGCGGATAGATTTTCCTGTGCTTCGGTCATAGAATAATTTACATTTTCGGCATCGGTGCGCCGAATGAAACATTTGACGCGAAGGTGGGCAGCGACAAAATGGTGGCAGCGAACCGTGTTAACGAAGTGTCGCAATATCACAGCCTCGGATTGTGTCACTGTAGGAGGGTCAATTAGGGAGGACAGGGGAGCGATGATAAATCTCGCACGATAAATTGGACCCGTCCGAAAGCTGTGGGAGAGCGGACCTTGAGCTTCCGAAGGTGAATCGATCGTTCAACGGCGAAGCGATCGCCTTTGGCAAAGAAACGGCCTCGGAAAGAGCGTGTGCGGAGTGTGTCGGAGGTGCACAGGTTGGGTACAATAGCTGGCGAGGCAGGCGTTGTATCGCCTAATTCAGCGAATCGGCCTGTATCGAACGGCGCAGTCGTTTCCGTATGTGGGTCAGTGGTCGATACGCGTGTCCGATGTGTCCGGCGTGCAGCATCAAGCGACGCAGCCTGCTCTCTCGTCGACGGCGTGGCGTTGGCGTGGCGAAACGAGGCGAGGCGTGCCATGGCGTGGCGCGCCCTGCTCCTGCGAGAATCGCGTACGCCGCGTGATTCATCGCGCCGATTCGCGATTGCCAATTCCCCGCTGCGACATGCATCGCTATACGTCTCTCTGTTTTGTTACGCATCGCTGTTACAATCGGACGTCCCGATACCTCGATACCTCGATTCCGAACGCTCCTTACAAGGAAGCTGCTTCTTGCGAAACATCTCTGCTCCGAAACCGTTGTCTCGCGACGCTGTTACAATCGGAAACCAGATTATCGTCGCGAAAATTGTTCTAAATGTATTTATGCATGTCCGAGACGATTTCTGAATTTGATTTGAGAAACTCGTTATTTCTTTCGATCGAACAGAATATCCCCATTTAGGGATGCCGCCGCTCGGAATGTATTCAGCTCTTTTATGGTACTCGTTAGCGCAACACACGTGCACGATCCCATATGGCGATCGCGGTACGTAATCGGTTAAAAGGAAGCTGCTTCTTGCAAAACGTCTTTGCTCTGAAATCCTGGTCTTCCCTGAGTTGTCGGAGGCCGAGCATACCGTGTCGAGGAACGTATATGTATAAACAATGGAATTTTTTTATTATTATTTCTTCGAAAAATCGTGACCAATGTATTCCTGCCATTTTTCCGATCGAAACGAGTCCAAACACGACACCGTTCGGATCACGTTTAGAATATCCGAATTAGGGGTGCAGGGATGTTCGGGACATCCGGCGTTCCACCGAATCGCGGGTTAAACGAGTGAACATGATCCGAATGGTGCCGTGTCTGGGCTCGTTTTAATCAGAAAAATGTCAGGAACGCGATAAAGTATAATTAAGGAAATTCCAAGTAAATTAAATTTCGACAAGTTTGCCCGATTCCAGGTGGCCGCGCGTGCGGTATAATTCCGAGAACGAGGTCCAACGACTGTACATCAGGGATTTCGGAGTCTGGCGTGTTCGAGGGTACGTGGAGGCAGGTTCGGCCGGTTAATCCTCGGTTGTAATAAGGTCGCAGCCCTTCCGGCGACCGGAGCAAATCGCGTTAGAACGCCGGCTGACGACCTAATCATATCCAGAGACCCGGAGCAGCAGTCCCTCGTAACTCTTTATCGAATTATCCGTTGGCTAGACTCCGGCAGACACGGACAAACCTTCGAACTGACGTGTTCCCCGCACGCAAACTCTCGTGAGAGCCGATACGATCCTGTCGAACGAGAACGAGCGACCGCAGGCTGGCCTGAATCGCGAAAATCCGAGCTGACGATCAACTTTTGCGTTTTCGCGCCGACTAACCCAGAGGTTCCGTGTCCTGCTGCTTCGTCTCTCTCTCTCTCTCTCTCTTCGGATGGAGATGGCTCGGTGGCTCGATGGAATTCTCTCGGAAATCGCGCGCGCGCGCTTCGTTAACGTAATATCAACGACGAAGCTCTATCTATCTCGCTCTCCCTCTCCCGAGAGTTAATGCAATTTCTAGCGTCTGTCGGGATTTTCAACGCTGTCAATTATCGAACGGAGTGACATCGACTTTAGCGGAGGCAAGTAGAGCGAACCCGGAACCTCTCCTCTACTCTCCTCTCCTCACTCTCTCTCTCTCTCTCTCGCTTCATAGGGTCGTTCAACTTGTTCGAAGGTGGAAGGGCGCAGAGCGATATTGCCATATTGCTCGAAATTTCGACGTATCGGAACGATACGGACCATTCACCTCGATCATCGACCGAGGAACGACCTCTTGAAACCGTATCGTGCGTGATCGGAGCCATTCGCAGTCTCCTTCTTTTTGCTCTGAATTGCCGCCGCGGTCGAGCGAAATGAGCTTCGCCACTGTTCCCCGGATATATTCTAACACACATACAGTTTCTCATCCGCCGTCAGTTTGTCGAGACAGTACTCACAAGTAGAGGCTCCATTTTAATCAATTTTTCGATTGCAAAAAGATTGTCCCCATACTCTAATTGGAAGCAATTCCTACGTCAGAGCGCCGAGTGTTAAGCTTTCGCCACTGTTCCCCGCAATATATGTGTTCTAACGCGCATACAGTTTTTCTCATCCACCACCATTTTTTAAAATAGTAGTCGCGGTAGACGCTCCATTTTAATTTTGCGACTGCAACAGCTATTTCGACGGTGAACTGTATGCCCTCGGAGGCACCACTAAAATTGACTATACCTTAATTGAAAGCAATTCCTGCATCAGACCGCTGATGAGGCTGAGGGTTAAGCCTTTGCCAAGTTCTTTAGGACTAAATAGTCCCGTTCAGAGGCTCGCCATTACTTCTTTTTCCATTTTCTCAGCGCTGGAACATTTTCCGCAAGCTCCTCGACGCAAAGGATGGCTCCACGGTGGATAAGAGAGCAGGATAAGGGAGTAGCAAGCAGGATAAGGGTGAGAGAGGGGTTAGCGGACAACAGAGCCAGTGAAAAGGATCCGAGGAGCGGAAGCGAACGCGAGCCTACCCATCTCGGTCGTAGGTTCTACGCAACGCAGCATCCTCGAATGGTACGCAGCCAGAAAGAGAATAACAGGGAAAGAGAGAGAGAAAGAGCGACGGCTAGAAAAGTTATTCACCCCGAATCGATCCGTCCGATTGTCGAGCCGATGAAAGCCGTCCTAAGTAGTTAATTGGTCTGCTGCCCGATACCGGCGCGTTACCCTACCCCCCTGTTCCTCTTATCCATATATATATATCCTCTCGTATACCCATATCCATACCCGGAACCCAGACTATACACCTGTGTGTGCCCCGACCTATACCCAAGCTCTGCCATTCTCATTTCCATTCCCATTCTCGTTTTCTCGAGCCGAGGAGACCAGCAACTGATAATTAATCCGTATCGCCACCGCCTGGCCGGATCAAGGATCGCGAATCGCAAATCGCGACAGCAGCCTTTCTTTGCGATTCGATCGCGGAACCTATCCAGTTTCGCTTTCGAACGGCTAACCACGCTCGGTGCACCGCGCACTGAAATTTTACAGGGTACTTCTGGCAGTTTCTATATGAATTGTGGAGAACCGTTTCCTTTGGGATTTTGCACACGTATTCATCGGTGTTTCGAGTACACTTGTGATTCTCTGTAAGGAGAAATTATCAAAATTACGTGAGTTATGTATTTCTTGTACGGGCTAAACTTAATAATTGCTCCACCGAGCTTCTCCGCTTTCAGGAATTTTTCTGGGAAATATCTACGAATCTTGCCCATTGGGATTTTGCACACGTATTCGCTGGTATTTCAAGTACGCGTATGATTTTTTTATATGAAGAAATTATCAAAATTACGTGAGTTATATATTTCTTGTATGGGCTAAACTTTATAATTGCTGCACCGAGCTTCTCCGCTTTCAGGAATTTTTCTGGGAAATACTTACGAATCTTGCCCATTGAGATTTTCCACACGTATTCGCTGGTGTTTCAAGTACGCGTATGATTTTTTTATATGAAGAAATTATCAAAATTACGTGAGTTATATATTTCTTGTATGGGCTAAACTTTATAATTGCTGCACCGAGCTTCTCCACTTTTAGGAATTTTTCTGGGAAATATTTACGAATCTCGCCCATTGAGATTTTGCACACGTATTCGCTGGTGTTTCAAGTACACGTATGATTTTTTTTGTAAGGAGAAATTATCAAACTTACGTGAGTTATATATTTCTTGTATGGGCTAAACTTTATAATTGCTCCACCGAGCTTCTCCACTTTCAGGAATTTTTCCCAGAAAAATTTAAGAATTTTTCCCATTGGGATTTTGCACACGTATTCGCTGGTATTTCAAGTACGCGTATGATTTGTTTGTAAGTAGAAATTATTAAAATTACACGAGTTATATATTTTTTGTTGCAGCCAGATCGACGTTCAAAAATCCTCGCAACAGTGCAACCAGGATTTACAGCTTTAGGTTTTCTCGCGAGGACAGAGCGTCGTCTGGGGGCGCCGATGCGATCATGCTTGCCAGGCAGATTCCCCGAGAAACGCAGATTGCTGCTCGATTATTCATAATCAGAATATTCCGACCAATCGGCGGAGCATCCAATCGAGACCGTCTTTGATCGAAGATGCTGCCTGCCGCCCGAGGAAACCGAGAGGAGTTCTTGGCCTCTGATCGATCTAGATGGGCTCAGACCCCTCCCCCTTCGACATATTCGCAATCTGCGAACCGGCAACCCCGCCTCCAGATTTTTCCGGGCCGTGGAACACAGCTTCGCGAATCGGATAGAATCGGATCGGATCGAATGCCGTATCCGTGGGCTAACCGCAACGTATCTTGTGCGCCAAGAGACACGCCAAAAGAACAGAAAACGAAGCCAGAACGCGCCTTGTTTCCGGGTAATCGACTCGGGCCACCGAATACCAACTCACATTTTAAGGTTTTATTGCCGTATCAGCATATTACCGCAATATAATCATCTGGAAAACCGTTTCGATCCCCCTATTGTCCGCACAAACTGTCAATATTTAACAATCACAGAATTGTTCTTAATCATTTTCATATGGAAACTTTGACCATCGTATTCCTCGCATTTTTTTCGAGTAAAATGAGTCCAAACACGACACTATTCTGATAATATTTGCCCGTTTAATCCACGATACAGTGGATAACCCTCTGTTATTCGAATTAGGGGCGCAAGGACGTTCGGACATCCGGCGTTCCGCGTATCGCGGATTAAACAAGTAAACATGATACGAATAATATAATGTTTGGACTCGTTTCAACCAGAAAAACGTCAGGAATACAATGGTAAATGTTTGGTAAAGGATTACACGTTTTCCAATTTTCCATCTAGTACAAAACTCCAATTATTCATTCCTACCCATCCTGCAAGGTCAGCTTGAGACCGCAGTGCAGTGAATCGGAAAGGTTGGCATTGTCGCCAGAGTTTCTCTTACGTTTATACCTCCCACGGTACGAGACGCCCCGTAGAGGAAGAAAAATTCAGCTGAACAAACCGTAGCACGAGAACTATCCTCGTGCCGGTCGAGACCGTTTACAAACAAGCAAGAGCAGTTGGTCTTTGGGAAGTTCGACCAAACACCAACTAGAATAAGCTGCGATTAGGGCGGAATCGAGTTAGACAGGCCACACAGAAGCGCAAAGGGTTAAAACAAACACGATGTTAGCATCGGGACCACGAAGCACAATCGGGACCGGTCTCCAAGCTCGCAGTAGCGGTTCGATCTCTGAATCTACTTACTCTGGAGCAGGGTTTCTCCAGCGTTGCGTTCCAAACCACGCCATCAGGCATCGACCGCCCCTGGCCTGAAACATGCGAAGTGCTCTATGAGTCTTGCTTGGATCTCTATCTCTCTCTCTCTCTCTCTCTCTCTCTCTCTCTCTCTCTCTCTCTCTCTCTCTCTCTCTCTCTCTCTCTCTCTGTGCACGGAAGAAGCCGTGCGAAATTTTCGCGCGCGATGCACTAGGTGCAAATCGAAAGTGCAACCTGCCGGGTGACGACGATATTCCGCAAAGATACGTCGAACATTTTCTCGTTCGACCCTTCGTTCTCGGGTAAATCGAGTTTGAAAATCGCCTGACGCGAACCCGACTTTCTCGAAGACGAAGCGTCGTCCGACCGAAAAATGTTTTCCCCTCTTTTCTACTTATTTTTGCATGCGGCATCACCGCCGGCCTTGCCACGATTCTCGGTGCAGCCTGTGCAAAGCGAAGTCGCGCGACGATCGCGAATGTCCGCCGGATTCGATCTTCGTCCCGGTGTGTCATCCTGTCTCTCTCTCTCTCTCTCTCTCTCTCTCTCTCTCTCTCTCTCTCTCTCTCTCTCTCTCTCTCTCTCTCTCTCTCTCTTTCTCTCTCGAGACCGACGTTTACACTTATTATGTAAGCAGCGTTCTATAGTACCCGCTAACTTCGGCTAGATCGTGCATATTTCAGCAAAGTGCTGCCACTCGAGACTCGCTCGCGTTTTTTTCCCAGCAGAATCCCTTCAACTACGCTTACCCGATGCTCGAGAGGAACCCGACAGCTCCCTCATCCCCCGTTTCCCGCTACTTTCGCCTCTCTGCAGGGCGTTCAGCCTCTCTTTCTCTCTATTCCTCTGTCCCTGCGTTCCCTCCCGTCGTCATCGTGTCCCTGTATCCCTGTCCCTATCCTCGCGCCGACTTGCTCAGCAGAAAACCGTAGTCGCCTTCTATGTACTTTTCATTTGTCGCCCGCCCGCCAAAGTTTTCCTCCGCTTTCCACGCGGCGCCGGTCGAACCCCGACAGATCATCGAGATATCTCGCGGCTCGACCTCGAAAATCGCCGCGGAGGTCGGTTATCTTTCGCAGAGGGCCGCGGAGCCACTATTTATAACAGATATTTCTAAACGGTAACAGAACTTTGTTGCTCTCAACTAATTTCCGACGGGCCTCCTATCATCGCAATTCTCTCTCTTATCTTTCCTGGTTAAAACGAGTCCAAACACGACACCACTAGGATCATATTCGTTTCAGGACATGGGTGTTCGGATACCGGAGATTCTGCTATATCGTGGATTAAACGGTATCGTGTTTGGACTCGTTTTACTCGGAAAAATGTTGCTAACACGCCGGCGAAAGTTTCGTAGGGAAATGATGAATACTAAGAAAGTTCTGACACCGGATATGTGTCCGTATCGAGACCACTAGTGTCCCTGGCGATTGAATTAGATGGAGTCGTCGGTGGATGATCCGAGAATGCTATCCCAGTGGAAATGGTTCGTGCCAGATGTTCGGGTCCGATCACAGACCAATCACAGCGAGTGGCGAGCCGCGAGGAGACAGGTAGTTATGAAAATTTTTCGCGAACGCAGCACGGGTATTACGGATGTTGCTGTTCGAAACGGCGCAAAGGGCACCGCTTTCTCCTTTTCCTTTTTTTCTAGTTTCCGGAGGCCCCTCTTTTTCTTTTCAGTCGCGTTCTCTCCACCACCACCGCTATCCGACACGCTATCCGTCCATGTTCGCGCTTCTGCTTCTGCTCGAAACGTCGCTCTATCATCCTTCGCTCGGCATTCTTTCCAGCTCTCACCCCCTTTTCTCTTTCTCTTTTTTTCCGTCTCTGTTCGTGCTATCTCTCTTTCGGTTTCCCCGATGCCAGAACCACTCTCCTTCTTCAACCTTGCATCCCCGTTTCTGACCTTTTCTATTCAAGGGACCGTGATTGCAGCCTGCATATTTCACGAGACCAACCTCGAACCACGCGCCCTCTCACTCTCTCTCTCTATTCCTCCCATCCATCCATCCATCCACGATAGATTCGTCTGTCCGTCAACGACGCAACCTAACCTTGCACTTCTCGAACGATCCGATCCGTTTCCAACGTTTCTTCGACGCGAGCCGCTTAAACAGACGCTCAAACCACTCGCCGCTTCGATTGTACCCATTCCTCCGCCGCTCATCGTTTGCCAAACCATGAATAACGTTTCTGCGCGTCCCTATGCTTCTAGAATCACGATAGCTATCTTGTTCACGGTTTGCGAGATCGAACGAATTTCCTGTTCGCTCCCGAATCTTTTACAGTGTTTCACAGAGAAGAAGTTTCCTTCGCCAGTTTTGCATTGTTCAATTATATCTGCGTGAAACTTTCGCCAACGTGTTCGTCACATTGTGCTGATTAAAACGAGCCCAAACACGGCACGGTTTGAATCATGTTTGCTCGTTTAATCCGCGATGCAGTAGAAGTTCTGTTATCCGAACGCCCACGTCCTTAAAACGAATGTCATCCGAATGGCGTCGTGTTTGGACTCGTTTTAATCGGAAAAATGCCAGTAGCGTGTCGGCAAGAATTCCGTTTGAAAATAATTAACAGTAATAAAGTTTTGTCAATTTGTAGAATTGTATCACAATTATTTGATCCGACGATTGAAACAGACAAATATTTGACACGCCACTTTTGCGCAAACATTTAATGAAAATGTTATGGAAGACTGTTATCAAAGCAAACACTTCGGCTGCAAACATCGCGGAACGAGCGGTGAGAGAGCTCGTGGAAGCGAAGAGAGCTACGAGTGGAGTAACCGATGACCTTTGCGGACTGGTTCGAAACGGTCGGAGGAATCACATCGATCGGATAACAACGAAAGGGATGAATGGACGGATGGACGCGCGGTCAGACAAAAAGGCTTCCAGATAGGCGTGCCGAGCTCTCTCGGCCCCGATGCAACGATGCAACGATGCAGCGATGCAACGATGCAACGGCTAACGACAGCTAACGGAGGCGTGCAAACGAATAAATTCCCTCATCGTCCTATATCCGGTCGCGATCCAGTCTGACGTCTCGTGCGCAAAAACCGACGGACCGAATAACCCAGAAGAGCTGCTTTCAAAATTCTTCTCTTCTTCTTTTTTTTACTCCACGAGCTGCGTGTTTTCTATTTCGTAAAATTTTGTTGAATACCCGTTTCGCTGTAGATTAAATTCCGCGTTTCACAGCGGTTTAAATCCTGCATTTGGCGGATGGCAGGCTACGTTCAGGTTTCCTGCAGCTACTGCAATTAATGGAGTTTTCATTCCCGGGATATTCGATGATTTTCGCGAGAAGCGTCGGATAATTTAATCGAATTATTGATATCGCGGCGCGATCTATGTGTTTCGAGCTAATTTCTCTATTAGAGAGGCCGTTACGCGCTTGCACGTTGCTGTTTTAGATTTCTCTTCTAGATTCGGTAGTTTTAGATTTGAGATGCGTTTATGACAGAAATGAGCCGGCGTATCTCGAAACAGTAAACGCATTAGAGCAATTAGCAGTTCTGGTAGAACATTTTTATTTTGCTTGCAGATCCACGGTGTCGTCGCAGATTTCTAACAAATGGCCCTTGAGAAAATGATCACTCGCGCGCGTCATTGCCAAAACTAGTGCGACAACAGCCTGCAACGTCATTGATTCAACAAAAATTTGTCGAAAAATTTACCTCCTCAGATCCAAGCTAACGATCGCGCAGAAACTGCTCGAGGCCGATCTTCGCAGCGATCGTGGAACTATTTAACATTTGTATCCTTATCCAGCACGAAACTGGGCGCCATTAATGATTTCCCAAGAGTCTAATGATCCGTTCTCATCGAATGATAGTGACGAAAGCCAGCGGACTAGCTGGTTCGAATTTTCGCGACTGCTTCGAGGTAATCGGATCCGCGGAGAAACGAAAACCAGACACGTTTCCAGGCGAGCTGACGACGGTTTCTTGTGTTAACCGTCGACGAATTTCCGCCCTAGATACCCGCGGATCCGAGATACACGACGCATACGCGCGCACACTGACAAGCTCGACTCTCTCACCAACGAAACCGTCGAGCCGTGACGTTATGTAAGAACAGAACCAAGCCGGAGAAAGTACGAGGAACGAAAACGAAGCTGCTCGATACGATGCGCGACCGTGGAAATCGGGATGAATCTCCGTCCGAGGACTCTAATCGCCGGCAAAAGCGCATCCCGTGATGCATCGTGCACTCTGCAAAGCCCACGCAGGTCGTTGCACATAGATAACATTGCCAGTTCGTCGACCATTTCGCATTACATTGTAAAAATAATGTCTAACAACGTTTTTCTCGGCCCCTTGCTCGGTACACCGTCGAGGGGATACTCGATTTCCTTAGATCGTACAGTCCACTGTAGTCAATATTCGAGGATTGAGCTTATTGCCCGAGCAAATGAACGATGATGAAAATTTCACTCTGTTCTGCATAAATATGGCGTAACAGCTCGTTATACGAATTCAATGGATCGTCGACACGTTCTAGCGGTTCTTCCACAAATTACGGAGCGTTACATCGACGCGTTACATAGGTGCAAATTCCATCCCGATACATTCTCCTCATAAATAAATCACGGTATTTGTTACGAACCCCTCTGTGTGCACTGTACCGAATCCGATCGGTTTCGAACAATTTCCAAATTCATTCCACGAGGTTTTGCTATCAGCGGTGGTATACTTTCATCAGTTGTTCGCAGTCTGCAATCACGCGCTTTCTAGAATTATTAAAGATACCCGTGGAAGAGCTATCCGGAAAAACAAATTACCGTGGACACGGATAAATTGCATGAAATTGAGAACTGTTTTTCGACCCTAATTTTCGCGATTGACGACGACGAACCGGTTGAGAGGCCTACGATCGTAAATCACGCAGAGGAGAGATACACAATACGGATACGCATATTACACTGAACATTAATATTGAAATGATATTACACTTAATACGAACATGAAAAAAGAGTAAGAAAATTTCTGGATTAAAAAATAAAATCTATATCTTATATTACTAGCCTCTCTTCGATGGAAAAGCAGCAGGTGCAACCTTTTCGCGCGAAACGAGAGGTTGTTCGGATCGGATCGAATCGAAACGAATCGACGGGAAGACGGACTATATCGAAAAGACCACGGGTATAATAATCGACGAGAATACAGGGCACGGCGTTCCCACATCGTCCGTTCCAGCGAACGAACAAGAGCGAGATCGAACGCGAGAGCAAGAGCAAGACCGTTGCAACATCCGCGTTTCGCAATCCCGTTTTGCCTCCCCTTTGCTCTCCCTTCATCGCGAGCTCATCGGGATCGTTCGCGGGAAAATTCGGTCCATGCAATTTGTCCGAATTCCTGCAGAACGCTGTTTGCACTATAGATCGCTGCTTCGAAATTGGATATCCGAAGACGATGCGAATTTTTGCATCACGCTCTGTTTCGTGGAAGAAGCCTCGCCGACAGACGGAATAGCTCTCTTGTCAACCCGCCGTTCCCGTCACTCACAATTCCTGTCGGTCGCGTGTTGCGAAACTAGGAGTGGACAGCTATTATAACGGAGAACGCGACTTCAGCCTTTCTTTCCAGAAACGGGACACTTCGGGTCGAAAGGCAAATCGTTTCTAGTATGGTTAACCTTTTCTCTGTGCGCTGCCGTTCCAATCGAAATCATTTTAACCGCGAATAGGGGTGCAATCGAATCCCGTACATTTTTGGAGAAAAATGTGAAGAAAAAATTTGAAAGATATCTCAAATGACATTGCTAGGAAACATTTAGAAATTTTCCATTCGTCAACTTCTTATTTCTTATCGGACTGGATTGCATTTGCACCCCATACACAGAGAGAGAGAGAGAGAGAGAGAGAGAGAGAGAGAGAGAGAGAGAGAGAAAAGGTTAACACGTGAAAGAGCTTCCTTACTAATTAAAAGTGGTCTTTTTATCAGAGTGGCTTCCTGTTTGTCACGGTTAATCACAGCGTTCGCAATGAATTGAAACTATTATAACGGTCTTGGACTCTCCGCTGCTGAGAAGCAAAACAAATAAATTCAGGAAATTGTGACGTTAAAATTATTTTTATTCGACAGTTCAGATGTGAATACTTTCATTTTGATCGTGCACCAGAGACGTTGCAAGAATGACGACCGTTATAGCTAGACTAGATATCTCGTGCACGATAGCAAAGGGGTTAGCGAAGCTCGCGGATAACGAAAATAAAAGCGATAAGGGGAGAGCCGGAGAGATAGAGAGACGGGTTCCGACAAAAGGTGCATTCTTTCTAAAATTAACCGATGCCACTAGCCTAAATCGTTTCCCGTCCTCTGGGGACGAGCTTCCTCGAGCCGACCCGCTGACCTAATCGCTTCGAACAACGCGATTCGCTCGGGTTTCGTGTCCACGGTTGATACCGTGCGTTATAGTGCGTGCGCCCACGCTCAATCAATCCTTACCTTAACTGATCCACAAGGCCCTGCTCGTAGGATCCATCGCGGCCACGAAAGCTTTCCTCTGGAATCAAACGAAATCCCACGGATTAACCCTCGAGGACACTAATCGTCCAATCGTTCCATCGAACAGATGCTTCGATCTTTATTTGACCTACCAACTAATCTACATCGAGCGAAACTCTGGGTTGGAATGAACCCTGCCTTCGTAATTAACCCCTTGCAGTATGATTTATTCTACGGTCGCAGAAATATTTATTGTAGATACTCTAATAAATTTTGGACTCTATATCACAGTGGAACGGGTCATCGTGTTTAATGAAATGCACTACGGGCTATTATGAGCTGAATTTATTAATTATTGGTGCGAAATTGGCAGTACAGCTGCCAATTATAACCGTTCTACTCCAAATTATTATGATCTTTTTATGTAGTAAGTAGAAAGTAGCAGTGTGAAAAAGTAGTGAGAATTTCGAGGTACTTATTTCGAACAAATTGATCCAAGAGATCAAGTCCTGTTTAACTCCTGTTTGTTGCAATTAACGGAGAAAACGTTTGTATCTCGCACGGAGATCTGCTTGTTGATACCATGTCGTTCGCAAAATAAATGTGAGGATTAATTTTATTTCATTAACGAGGGAGCAGTGAACAGAATTTTAGAAATCAACTTGCTCTCTCCGGAGAAATGTAATTTCAATATTTAATTCAACTCTTCGCAGGCAGTTATTTTAACGCGAAAATTAAACATTTCTTCCGACCTGGAATAATTCCATTGTATATTCATTTAATTTACTTTTAATATTTAATTTAGTTTCATGTCAATATGTAATTTAATTTAAATATTTCATATTTAATAACATCGACGTGGCTCACTGAGACAAAGGGGTTGAACAATATTTAAAAACAAACAGACCTGGGAGGCAAGGAGAAATGATAATATTTCATTCAATTTAGTTTCAATGTGTAATTTAATTTTAATATTTCATATTTAATAACATCGACGTGGCTCACTGAGACAAAGAGATTGAATAATATTTAAAAAAAAAACAGGCCTGAGAGCCAAGGAGAAACGATATTTCATTCAATTTAGTTTCAATGTGTAATTTAGTTTTAATATTTCATATTTAATATTTGATAACATCGACATGGCTCTCTGAGATAAGGTGTTGAATAATATTTAAAAAAAAACAGACCTGGGAGGCAAGGAGAAATGTCAATATTTCATTCAATTTAGTTTCAATATATAATTTAATTTTAATATTTCATATTTAATATTCAATAACATCGACATGGCTCTCTGAGATAAGGTGTTGAATAATATTTAAAAAAAAACAGACCTGGGAGGCAAGGAGAAATGATAATATTTGATTCAATTTAGTTTCAATGTGTAATTTAATTTTAATATTTCATATTTAATAACATCAACGTAGCTCACTGAGACAAAGGGATTGAATAATATTTAAAAAAACAGACCTGGGTGCCAAGGAGAAACGATAATATTTCATTCAATTTAGTTTCAATGTGTAATTTAATTTTAATATTTCATATTTAATAACATCGACGTGGCTCACTGAGACAAAGGGATTGAATAATATTTAAAAACAACAGACTTGGGAGCCAAGGAGAAACGATAATATTTTATTCCATTTAGTTTCAATGTGTAATGTAATTTAAAAAGAAAGGGGGTTGAAAAGTATTTTTAAAAAACAGATCTGCGTGTAAGCATTGTGAATGGTACGACGAGATATCGTGAGATGCATTCGTCTTGCAGGGGTTAAATCAGCCAAGATGGGGACGAGTGGGACTGAAAGAGACTGCGAGCCAAGGAGAAAGTCGCATCGCTTAGACAAAAGAGAGAATTTGTTCCGAGCGACAAGAATCCATGAAAATGAAGCTCTCGGTGGCTTCGTACCTCGAGCCAGTGGCCCTTCGATGGAGGATCGACTCGATTCGAGACTTGGTAAAGGGCCAGTTGCGAAACATCGTACCATGGGGATGCGAGAGAAGAAAGAAGAAGAAAGAAGAAGAAAGAACGAGCGACTGTACCCGATACACCCGAGAATAGCTCGCCAGAGAGTAAAACGGGTCACGTTCAATGCCGACGCGATATTTTTCACCCGGACTTTGGTTTCGTTCGAGAACGTACATAGTCGCTTCCACTATCTCTCTTTCTCTCGAGGACGGTTCGGATTTATTCAAAGTGCCCGCGCGTATTATTAGTCGTGCTCCGGTTCCTGTGGCGGGAAAACCGAATTCGGAAAACGGGGACACTCGTCGACGGATCTGGATCGTCGACGAAAATAACGCGTTTTTTTCTCTGATGCTCGAATTTCCACAAATGCAGCTTTTAATAACGCGACCGAATTTCTCCAATTCGGGCTTCGGACGTGTTCCATTCGAGGGCCGCTATCTGGAGGTTGCTCCGAAATCGAATCCGAGGATCCATTCGTGTGCCCAGAATTAAATCAAGCGGCCGTTCGAGCGCACTCGAGCTACAGTGAGAAAGTGGATAATAGTAAAAGTCCGAAGCGTTGCGTTTAACGCTGAACCTACAGAGCTCTGAAAGCGATTAAAATGTTTTAGCTTATAGAAACATAAGGCAAGGCTTACGTTGTTAACGCTTTACCTACCGGAATCGTATTACATAGGATTTTCAAGAATTGTGCTGTACCAAAAGAAACCATAGAAATTTTCTTTTACATTGGAATCTTAAATGAAACTATTAGATGACGTTATTGAGGTGGTTCTATATGAGAAGGTTTCATTAAAAAGTGTTTAGCCATGTACCATAGATTTTTCAAAATTATGCAATAATCACCGGTCGGTAATCTGTTATAACAGTTTCGTATTAATGAAATTTAAAAAATCATGTAGAATGGAATTATTCTAGGCCGGAAGAAATGTTTATTTCTTTATACAATTTTCGAGCGAAAATAGCTCCGAGCGCCAAAGGGTTAATGGAACTGAACAATTACGACCCGGATTAAAAATTAAGAGAGCCTTTCACCAAGCCGGTAAAAGCTTACGCTCGTACGCGTGTTCGCGTGTTTGTTGTTATTTTATTCGAGTCAACGTTCTCGGAACGCGTCCGGTATCATAATTGCATAATACGATTAAACACTTCAGCTACCGGAAGCCTTTCAGCGGCTGTGCCAGATTTAAAAGAAACTTAATCGCCTTCTTTTGAACCATAATCTCAAAAGGGATTATCGGATTACACGACTTTAAGATAGCTTACGGTGTAATGAAAATTCCTGCACTCCGCGTACCTTTGATTCATGAAACAGTATTAACAACCGGTAGCTCCACTGTTGATTATTACTTTCTACGGCGCAACGACGCCGCCTACGACTTCGCTTTGATGCATTAATAAAGAGCCACCCGGTATACATCTGTGCAAATATTTGTCTTCCCTCGCGTTGTTACATCAGTGATAAAAATAGAGCCGTAAAACTCGTTCATTGTACTATACGATCTTCAGGCATTTTTGCCAAGTCCTCAGCCGAGGACACTTCCAATCCTTAAGTGAACCGGTTTGGGTCGATTCTGACCCAGTGCGAATTTATTCTAATACATCATTTTCTAAACCGTCCATTTACTTTTAACACTAAACCTACCGAGCCTTAAAAGTAACTCGTACATGTTTACGCTTATAAAAATATGCTTATAAAAATTACAAAATTGATTTAATTTAGACTTTATTTAGACTTAGATATCCATACAATCGTTTCTTATAAAATTATCTTGATTGTATCAATAATCGTAAAATAAGAAATCTGGAACCGGTCATTTTGACCGGTGATGATAGGTTCAGTTATAAAAATGACAAGATTGATTTTATTTCGACTTTATTTAGACTTGGATATGCATACAATCGTTTCTTATAAAATTATTTTGATTGTATCAATAATCGTAAAATAAGAAATCTGGAGCCGGTCATTTTGACCGGTGATGGTAGGTTCAGTTATAAAAATGACAAGATTGATTTTATTTCGACTTTAT
>CM052204.1:4154702-4387976 GCA_028455805.1 Lasioglossum figueresi
AAATCTGGAACCGGTCATTTTGACCGGTGATGGTAGGTTCAGTCATAAAAATGACAAGATTGATTTTATTTCGACTTTATTTAGTCTTGGATATCCATACAATCGTTTCTTATAAAATTATCTTGATTGCATCAACAATCGTAAAATAAGAAATCTGGAGCCGGTCATTTTGACCGGTGATGGTAGGTTTAGTGTTAAAAGTCCTATGAATATTTGTGCATGTGGTCTTGAACCTAATTATTAGGGGAATTTTGTTTTAAACGGTGAAAGCGCGATTAGGCCGCTGATCGACTTGTCTAACGATTATCGATATAACCGTTCGAAGACTTGGACACACTTTTTAACCCTCGAACGACTTACTAAGAAAGCTTATGTAAAAGTGAGATATTAGTTTTGGTAAACGTGTTGTAAGCAAAAAAAACTGTATTAACTCTTATTTTACAAGAATTTTCGATGAGCGATCTTTTACGTTGCTTCTTTTTGCGATGTATGTACGAATTCGTTAAAAAAGACCATTCAATGTCAGATAAAAATGTTCCGCCGTTCCTCGTCTGCAATTATAGCGATCATAAAGATAAATCCATTTACCCGGGTACACATTACGGGTAGGAGAAATGTCTGCAAGCCGGAATAAACAAGGCCTCGTCGTCCTCCGAAGACAATAAGAACGGGCCACTTTCAGGCGCTCGGCAGTTGCAGTATACGAATGCAATATTCAAGTTGTTGCAACGCTGGCGCCCGTTCTGCGAGCCCACTCGAGGATTAAAATTTGATGACATTCGTCCGAGTAGTTTGACGAGGCTCTATCCCAGGCGTTTAAATTAATAAATACAGTTCTAAACACATTCATTACGAATACAACGGAACCCAAACTCCAAACCGCCAGGACCCCAAAATTTCCAAAACCCGTTGCAGAAGACCGAGCCACTTTCGCGTCGAATGCATAATTCGAGTTTGTCGCGGGGAGAAGGCCCACGTTTGAAAGCCCACTTAAGGATTAAAATTTGATGATATTCAGCCGAATACATAGTTTCGCTGTCGCGAGGCTCTTTCCGCTTTTAAAAGCAAAATGCACCGGTGCGAGGCGTGAGCCGCAGCCGCGTGTGTGTTCCTCCTCCCCCCTCGCCCCGCGCGTCTGCTGGCATCGCGACCGCTCGTAAAAACGGTCGACTTTGCGAGGTTCGTTGGCGTCGCCCCGCCGAGACTTTGCGGGCCGCGATCGATCGGGAAAACACGGGAACCGGAAGCGAATTCGTCGGAAGGGACCGCGCGATCGAACGCGACCAGAAAATTCCCCGCAGAACATGTCGGACGCGTCTTCGAAATAAAAAAAAATGCCTGACCGCGAAAAACAGGACGCGACCGGATGGTCGCTAGCGAATCGCGTCGCGACCCGACGCGACCCGACGCGACGCCAAGCAACGCTATCGCGCGTCGGACCGATCCGTCGCAACGATCACGGACGCGCTTGTTCCGCCGTTTTGCCCGCGACAGCCATTTCGCGACGCGGAATCCGACGGAACAGATCCACTGGACCCTTCGCGTGCTTTCGAATCCGGTATCGAATCGAATCGAACGCGAGGCCGAATCGCGGCGTCGCGTTCCCAGCATCGATCGGCCCGAACGAACTCGGATTTCCGAACGAGTTTTCACGATCGCGGACGCGACAGCACGGAACCGACAGAGAGAAAGAGAGAGAGAGAGAGTGAGAGAGGAAGAGGGGAGAGGAGACCGGAGGGAGAGAGACGCTCGATGTTATGCGACGCGTACCTTTTCAATGCGAAACTCGCGCTCCCGTAGCCCTCGAGGCACGATGAGATAATCCAATATGGCAGAACACACACATGTCAAAACAAATCACTGAACGAAACCGACGCGACGCCACCACGCAGCTTCGCACTGACACGCGTCCCCCGTTGATTCTCGCGAGTCCTGCTAGATCGAGGGTCAACGAATCGCGGATCCGTTCAGTGGATTCGCGTGTTCACCCCGATGTTCGCCGCGATCGTAGTGTTCTTTGCGAATGGCCAAGGTCGCGTCGCGATTCGAGTCGATCGTGAACGATGCTCGCGCGACGATGCCTCGTCGGTAACTGACGCGAGAACGCGTCGCGCGCCACTCTTCGGCTACTCGCCGCTGCGGAGCCACCCGAACGAGACCGAACACGCACGAACGCGGCGCTGTATCCGACGCGCCTGGCAAACGCAACCCGCTCGACACGGCCCGTTGTGCCGGCTGCATTCAAAAGGCGCCGTGAATACTGTCCCCGAGCTGAAAAACAGCGAAACAGCACGCGACAATGTGTTTTAACGATGCGAAAGGCTCTTAACAGGCTAATCTACGTTTCGAGAATACTGCAGCGACATTCTTGTTACCGTTTCTTCGTTTCTAACGTCAATTATTGTTAATTATTGTTAACGCTGAATAAAATTGTAGCCCTTCGGTTGAAAAAAAAATGCCAATCGATAGAACGAAGATGAGGTACATCTGCTAAAAATTCAGTTCGGTGACTTTTGGAAGGTGTACAATAAGATAGAATGGAGACAAGCGAAAATTGGGAGACGACACAGGATATTTGGCTCGAGTTCCGGGTGCACAGGACCGTCTACGACCGTCTGGGAACGTGTTCGACCGTCTGCGACCCTTGTCTATCCTCCGTCCTCGACTCCTTTCTCTCCTCTCGAGGAGCGCTCGCGTGTCCTCGAGGACTCGTACGTGACTCTAATTACGATGCGTCGACAGAATTTACTCTGCCCGAATCCTCTACGATTCCGGGAGCGAACGTGTCTCTATCACGACACCCGATTCCGAAAATCGATGTCGCACGTTCCTCGATCGTCCCGCGATTTAAAACACCTCGGGGACAGCTTTGACGGCTCTGCTGCGACTCTCCGGCCGGCAGAGAGAGTCGTAAATGAAAACTCTAAGAACCGGACGCGTGGATCGATACTGGTTCTTTTCAGTGGCCGTGATTCCAATGATGGGACAGTATGTACAGGGTGATTCTGGGAACTGGGACAAGCTACTGCTCTTTTTTTAAAGTAAAAATATAAAACAATGACAGAAGAAAATATCGTATGTCGTAACACGTCCTAACTTCCTACGAGCTTATTTTTTATGTGGATGCACCGATGCACCCGCCAGGTGCGATTGCACTCTATTCTTTAACCAGTTAACTGCGTTCGACGTGTATACCTTACCTTTTCAAGAATGAATTGTTGATTTTTCACCAAATAAAAATGTAATCCTTCCTCGTTTTTCGTAAAATTTATAATAGGACCATTTGCTCTGCGTTCGACGCGTATACTGGTCATTGCTTGATTTTAATTCCGCAGTTAAGAGGCGAATGCAACCCAATCTTTCCGGCTAAACCAATCGATCCATTTTATCATCCTACGTATAGAAGTAATAACAACAACTGTTAAAACACGGTTCAGGTGGTTCCGCGTGCGACCGTTGCGCCGATGTTCTCGGTTGTCGTTCGAATTTCCTGACAGGTTTATCGTTCGTTAAAATTTGACGAGAGATGTATTGGCTAGATTTGCGGAGGATCTTCTGTCCCCGAAGTGTGAAAACGTAGTTTCTGAAACGTGAACAGCAGGAGGCGGGAACAATCGGGGAAACAATGTCGCGTCCTGGCGGACTTCCTTATCCGACGATCTTTGCGTTTATGCAGGCGGCCTTGCAATATTCCTACGGCACGCGACTTTGGTTACACACAAAAGAGTATTGTCTACCGTTTCGACTTTATATACTCGACTCGTCGTTGCATGGCTTAGCTCGGGAAGAGAAAGAGGGAATACACCAGTCAGCCAGTCAGCCAGCCAGCCAGCAGCCAGCCAGCCAGCAAACCAACCAGACAGCCAACCAGCCGTTCGTTATCGAGTGTTTGCACGTATTTACCGGGGGAAAAAAAAGGATACAAAAGGCATAGAGAGACGGGAGAACCGGCGAACGCGTTGCCGGGAAGAGGAGCACGAGAGAGCGTCGATCGAGTTTCGAACAACTGCTCTCTCTCTCTTTCTCCGTCTCTCTCTCTCTTTCTCTCTCTAGCCGAGATTCGAGATTCAACGGGCATCGTAATATCTTTTCATTGGATAATACGCCGACGGGAGAGAAAGCAGCGGGAAAGAAAAGACCAAGGAAACGAGGAAAAAAGCAGAGAGCGACGGCAACCAGAGACAAACGAACCTCTGCGAATCGATGGGGGCGCAAGCGCGAGCGCCCGCGCACATAATGCCAAACGGTCGAATAGAAGCCAGAGATACATATTTCGAACGCTATAGGAACCGAGCTGACACGCGCATTCGTTCAGAAACAAGACCCGGTACAAAATAAAGCAACCCACTGTTTGTAAACATGCTTATTCCGCGTCAAAGGTACCCGGAATAATTTACTTCCCCGCCATTATGAATTGGTTTCGTCGTAGAATACCGCGACATATTATTTTCAGAACCTGCGGTTATGCACTTTGTACTTCGAACAATGTGCGCAGCTGAAAATTTTGATTCCAAACAGATTTTCGAGGAACGGAGAAGTACGTGATGTATCGGGCTACGTCCGAAGTCGGGTAATCGATTGACGGCGCACATCTTCTCGCAAGTTTTGCTCCGCTTCCCGCTCGGAGTTGGAAGAATAGTTTTATTCAGAGCGAGGACGAAGAAAACTCTGCCGGTTCTTTCGAGTATCTCGTTCTCTCTCACGGTCTCTTTCTCTTTCTTTAGGGTGACAATACACGGCTACGTCACACCCTACTCGCGGACTCGTCGCTCATGCTTCCACCCTTCATGGTTTCGCGACTCTTCAGCCCCTTTTGCACGACCTCTTGTTACACGGTTACCCTGCCCCCTTCTTCTCTGTTTAAGGCTTCGTTTAGGATGGGGTTACCGGTCGTTACGGCTAGTTTCGAGGGTACTTTTTTCCTCCGCTCGCGTCACACGACGCCGCGCCGGTACAGAGACCCGAGCCAGGCACGCAAAGTAGACGCATCAAAAGAAGAAACCCTCTCGCGACCGTTCCAGCCCAAAGACTCGTTTCGCTCGTCTCGAGCCTCGAACAAGCGACGATCGTTACGTAGAATCCTGGGACGATCGTTTATCTCGCGGATCGAACCGATTTTCTGACTAAATCATGCCACTCAGTTGCTTCTTCGTGCTCCAGAATTTTTTTCAGATTTTCTTCGAACCTAGAACAGCAGAAAAATCAGTCGTGAACATGAACGACCCGTGCAAAAAAATATATTTGACGTACCACGCGATTTAATATACGGATCGGTAAAAATCGAACCCATTAATTCCACGAATCGTAACAATCGAAAGAATATTTCCAACTTTGACGATCGACCTTTAAATGTTCGTAGGACCCTCCTCCGGAACTTCATCGAACTATTGACGTTCAAATCGTTCTTTTTCGCCTCGAGTTAACTTTGTACATCGACGCTTCGGCTCTGTCGGGGGAGTTCGATTAATAAAAGTAGAAAGTCCGGTAAGTAACTTTCGATCTATAAGAGTCGACAGTTTCGTTCAACCCTCTGCAGCAAAGGCTCGAGAAGCACTTTCTCTCTCTCTCTCTCTTTCTCTCTCTGTGCGTCGTCGTTTCGATTTCGTCTGGAGTCGATCGCCGCTGACGCACTGCGACAATTCGAACGGAGCTGCGTCGAGCCGCGTGTTTAACCTTGGTTAACCTTGTCGCTGTTAATATTTAAGGAGCTGCGCACATGTCTGTGCAGCGTGCTGACTCGGACCGATGCTCCAAAATTGATTACAATGCTTACGTTCGACAAAATTCGTCGAGAAGTCCGAATCGTCGACGATAAAATACGATACGGTCAGCCCTCGACTTACGCGGATTCGTTTCGCGCGGATTGTGAATAGACTGCGCGTCTTTATGCATTTCTGAAGAAATTGGTTGGGTGTAATATGGAACAATGAGAGATTACAAAAAGCAAAGTCGTTAAGGGATGAAATCAATTATTACGTTACACCTGTTCCCCACAATCAATGCAAAACATGTTTATTTTGCATAGAGATCCGCTCTAGTTCCGTTCTAGTTATAAATAAATAATAAAAATTAATATTTCAGGTTCCGACCAGGTTTAGGGGATTCGGGAGCAGCGCGTGTCGCGCGCTGGTTCCTGGAGAACGAAATCGGGATTCGTTTCGTCAGAACTCGTCGGACCGACACCTCTCCCGGCAAGACAAAGGGTAGGGGCATGGTAGACAGCGAAAAGGGGTTGAGAAGGTGTTGGTGATCGACGGGCAGCAACCATAGCACGGGGTAGAAAGAGGTGCCGGTCGCGCGAACACCGCAGAGCTAGGTGTGCAGCGATGCGAGGAAAAGGATCAATGAGCAGGTTCAATAACCTGAAATCCACTTGACGTCCGACTCTGCCCATCGCATCGGCACGAGCGACTGCGTCGTTTCAACAACCAAAATAGATATTCATTTTCCAAGAGTGCTATTTTCCCAGCCAGACACAAATCCAATACCGGTGATTTAAGTGCTCGGGCGCCAAGCCGCACACGTTTCGGGTCAAAGACCCGCGAACGATCACACACGACGGAGAAAGAGAGAGTGGGAGAGACAAAGAGAGAGCGAGAGAGAGAGAGAGAGAGAGAGAGAGAGAGAGAGAGAGAGAGAGAGAGGCAAACGACTTTCCTCGCGGATTCCGCGACTCGACTGTGTCTCCGTTGGGAATTAAGCTGGGAACGACGTGGAACATGGCCCTGGACACGTTCCCGGTCCGAGAAACCCAGCCGAACACTCCGGGAACAACGTTACCGCACCGTGACGCGACAACGTGCGTTTTACACCACGCATTACAGTCTTTAATAATCTTTACGCGTCTTTCTGTCGGGATCTCGCTGTTATTTTCATGATACTGCAGAACGAAGACTCCTTTGAATTTAGAAGGCTCTGAAGCTCGCGAACAGCAGCTTTCCCACAAAGACGCGACTCTAATCAACGAGGACTTCAGCGCGCGACACATTCCGAGCAGCGATACAATCGAACAGCATCCGGATAACCTAGATAACAGAGACAGAAGCATAGAGACCATGAATTGCCGGAGAAGAAGCCCCGGATAATCCTCCAGTCTACGTTCTGACTAAAAATGGACGCATCGAGACCGTTAAATGGCCAGCGAGCAGTGGATTTCGATATCGAGGATTTGACATGTTGCCATCGGATGACGTTCATCAGCCCTCTGATTCGAAATACCGTGGTGATACAGCCAGTGTTGTCGTTCGTGTGCGGGTGGCTCACCTGGTCTCATTTGTTCTGGATGTTTACCATGATCATGCTCGCCGCGAGCTCCTGGGCCCTCCTGTATTTCCTATTTGGCGACTTCATGTTTGCCCCCAACGATGGCTTTGGTATCTTTGTCCTAGCGATCTTCTCCTACGTGCTAGGCTGGAGTCTGTCTTACCTGCCCTACCTTCACCTGCCTCCTCTATTCGGGATGCTGCTCGGTGGAATGATCATTCGCAACGCAGGAATCTATAATATTCATGATGATCTCGACGTGGTCGCCACTGACAAGATCAGAACGTTCTGCGTGACCTTCATCATGATACGCGTCGGTCTTCAACTCTCGCTGACCAACCTGAAGAGATACTCGATGTTCATGGTGATGCTGGCTCTGGTCCCATCAACCGTCGAGCTGATAATCCTCAGCATCTGCTGCAGAACTATCCTCGGCTATCCCTGGGACTGGGCCTTCATGGTCGGGTAAAACGACGATGGACACTGCCATCATAGAACTTTTTTGTGTTTCGTTATTTTTGTACTCCTCGTTCTAATCTCTGACTAATGTATCGGGCTGGCAAGAAACTATTATCACGGACCTCTTGTTAAAGGACAACACTCACATGCCTGTCCCCCGTGGTCACCATGAGCTGCGTCGTAGCCCTAGCTGAACAGGGCTACGGCGAGGACAAGAGCATAGCCAGCATCCTGTGCACCGCAGCCTGCATCGACGACGTGAACATCATCTCCGTCTTCGTCGTTTGCTTCTCCATCGTATTCGGAAACGGTAAACAGCAAAACTTCTTGGCATCGCTGAACTCATGACCAAGCAATTCCGAAGTTCTTCCGGGGAAAGATCTATCTTCTTCCACCATTCATTCCCGAACTCCGGAACTTCTTATCTAGCTCGTTTATTACCGGACTGCGGATCTGTGCGCGAAATAAAAATTGTCCGAATCAATTATGAAAGACAGCATCCCCGGCCTTTGTGTCTTTCACAGGTTCTAGGGTAGATTTCTGTGTTTGAAGTTCGTTTTCATGTATTTTTTTCTGGCGAATACGTGAATCTTACATTCTAAAGCTCAATTAATGCATAAACTCAAAGTTGAAATTGTGACATGCGCAGGGCCCTAGGTTTTGCATGATAATAAAACAAAACACAATGAAGGACCTTCTTTTTAGCAGAAATATCTGTTAATAGCAGCCAGGGCTTTTTCTGCTGCAAGCGCGGGGCCCTTGGAAGAGCACGGGCCCCCAGAAGAGCGCTGGGCCCGTAGCATTTGCTACTTCTGTTACTGGGCTTAATCCGGCTCTGGACATGCGGCATTTTCCTTAAAACCACAGATTTCTACTTTGCTCTCTGCGAAAAATTGTGTCAAAGCGCTGGGATATCCAAAGGCTGCAAAGGCAGCAGAAAGGTGAATCTAAAGCCGAGGATTTTCAGGTGATCCCCGAAACGAATGGTGGCTCTACGTACCAGTCGGCCTCCGAGACCTTCTGCTGGGTGTCGTCGCCGGATTCGCCTTCGGATTTTGCTTTATCTTCTTCCCGCATCGGAGCCACGTGAGGACGCTTATTGTTTCGAACCTCTTTTCTCCCGTTGCACGGATACCTTCTCCGGTTTTCACTGGCCTTGTCTCGTTTCCCAACGAACTAGAAATACGCGACCTGGCACCGTGTGATCGGCATGATTCTTGGGTCCTTGATGTTCACCACAGCCGCGACGAAACTCGCCGTGTCCGCTGGAGGATTCCTCGCTGTCGTTGTATTCTCGCTCACCGCCATCACTGGATGGAGAGTCTTGTCCTCTAACTTCCGGGCGAGTGTCTCTTCGTCGTAATGTTTTCATCAGAAAATAAATCTAATCTTTTCAACGATTCGTTCCTTGAACTTTGCAGTCGGAGCCGTTTCAAAAAGCAGCGTACGTCCTCTGGCATCTGATGCAGCCGATAATAGTCGGTGTGATGGGTGCTGACATCGATTTAGCTATCTGGACCATGCCCAGATTCGGTCTTCACACTCTGTGCATCTCTTTGGGAATTATGGTACGTTGTTTCGTGTATTTTTCTATTTATTATGCGCGTACAAATTTTATTTTGCTCGGAAACAGGCGCGGTGCATCGCCACCTATGGGACGGCATACAGGGCGCCGTTCTCCTGGAAGGAAAGGCTGTTTGTCGTTGTTTGTTGGATACCGAAAGGCACTTTGCAGGTGCGTCATTGTCGATAGTAGACTGCGGATCTTTATGCATTTATGGCTTATGAAAATTTACAAATTTACAAAGGCTGTTCCCATTGGAAATAGGAGTTTATTTCATGCCACTTTCTGCAGTCTAGTCGACAGCGTTCCAGTATTTGTCGGATTTCGAAAAAACAATTCTATACATTGTAATGAGACACCGAAAAATGTTATTCTACTTTTTAAGGCGGCTCTGGCACCATTGGCATTCGAACGTCTGAAGAACAAACCGGACAACGAAAATCTCCAAATGGCTATGGACGTGATGAAGATATGCGCGGTCGCAGTTTTCTTCTTGGCTCCGATCGGAGCCTTTGCCATTACCTTCTTTGGTCCTCGTCTGCTCAACCAGATTACCGTCGAAGAAAAGGAATTAAACTATTTGAGAAAACTCAGTCTCCTATCGACCGAAAGGAAGAAAGAGAATTTATGATTCGCCTTCTAGCCCGCTTAAATTGATTGATTGTCAATCACAGATTATATTAGAATACCCGAAATCGCGCCCGCTTATCCGTTGTATTATTAATAAGAAACGGTTTGGTCAAATCGTTTTGAATTTCCCGCCGAATACACGTCGGAATGACCTAATGGCGCCATCCACGAAAAAACGTTCAAGTTGTTAGCAGAATTATAGTGCAATCCATGATCGATAGATGGCACAGGATTATGTTTATTGTAATAGCTTGATCGTTGTGCCGTGGATGATGCCCCGTGTGTTTTCTAATTTTTATTTACATTGTGCACCTGTGCGACTTGGATGGAATCAACAATTATTGGCGCAAAGGATTGAATGTATTTCTACGTTATAACTCGCCCGAGTTCCAGAAGAGCACCGTGAAGATTGTAAGTTATTAACATGTAATTCTTTATTCGTCTAAAGATGATTCCGTCGCGACAATTAATTCGCGCGATATTTCAGACCCGTTGTGTACGAGAGGCTAGCAATCATGAACGTGCACAAGATGATGTCGATAACCACGAAAGATTCCGAAATGAGGGACAGCGAAGCCAGAGGGACCATCAAAGTTATAGATCGTCCAACGTTCATTCTAAAAACCAGAGAAGGCGAGAGCAGGGCCGTTTCACCGAGTCAACGAAACGGTGGCAACAAGTAAGTGCATTTTCATTTTGTCCGAAAAACCGACGATTTCGAACGAATTTATATTTAATTATTTACCTTGCAGGAAAGAGACCGAGTCTTCCAACGTTTCCTTGAAGATTCCCGAACGTACGTATTCTTCCCCTTTTGTAACACTGAACCTACCACTGCCAGTCAAATAACCAGTTTTATGTTTCGTAATGAAAATGGCTCAAAATCTAAATAAATAGAGCCTCGCCATTTTCGTAAGCTGATAAAACATTTTAATCGCTTTTAGTGCTCGGTAGGTTTAGTGTTAACATTCAACTTACTAGTCTTACGAGATTGTAAATGTTTGCAGCTTGTCGTATCCTGCTCTCGCCATGCGTGGAGATGACAACCAGCGTCAAGTTCATGGACGATAACATGCAGCTGTGTGAAAACTCTCTGGAATACCTGTACGATCAGCAAGACTTCTTGGTGGTAGGATGTCTAGGAGCTCAGGGTGTTGGGAAATCTACTATAATGTCTCTCTTAACATCGAATTACGCGTCTGTATCCTATCTCACCGCGACAAGCTTTATTTTGCCATTGTAATAATAATTGATTTTTCAGGTCGAACGTATTCCCGGTCCAGGATATGTCGCACCACGAAAGCGGCGCGAACTGTACTTCCGGTATCGATTTCTTCGTAACGAAAAATCGTGTTATATATCTGGATACCCAGCCGATACTTTCTGGATCGACGATAGACTATTCGATCTCGTACGATCAGAAGAAACCGACCACCGATTTCGCGAACATCGAGACCAATTTGGAGCTGCAGTCCTTGCAATTCGCAGCGTTCTTGTTCTCAGTTTGTCACGTTATTATCTTTGTACAGGACTGGATTATTGACCCAAATTTAGTTAGGCAAGTGTAGCATCGTTCCTAAATTTCCTGAAACCATTCTGGTCACCAATGTGTTCGTTGTTCTTCCGAATACAGATTCTTACAAACTGCAGAAATGTTGAAACCTTCGTCAACGAGTAACATGGATCAAGACTACGTCGAGTATTATCCTCACATCGTGTTCTTGCATAACAAGGCCGAGTTGCAGGACTTCACTCCAAATATTACAGAGAAGACCAAGGTGGGATTCAATTTTACTGGAGTCAGCCGTTCGTCGATAATTCTATGGTATTAATAATTGCAGGACTTTTACAGCAAAGTATTCTCTGCCTCGAGGTTGCAGACTCACAGCGGTTTGGACATGAGTCCTCAATCGACGGACGCTAGCTTGAATTTATTCTTCATACCAGAGATCGTGAACGAAGGTACGGTGCAATGTCGAATCGTGTAGATCCAATTTGTAAAGCAAGATCGTATCGTTTAGAATCTGCAATGCGCCAGAATGAGAAGAAACTGATAGAACGATTGAAGACGAAGATACACGGTGTCAGCAGGAATCCCATGACGCCGACAACTCTGACCGAGAAAAATTGGTGAGCACAATGAGCACGGTTTTCTTAACTCTTTGCAGGCGAAGCTAGTTTGACGCTGGAATTCGGATGAGTCATCTTGTACAGAATATTTACGTCAATAGCAATCAATTCCTGCAAAGGGTTAAATCATTGACTGTATGAACCTGTAAATGTTCATCGAACGATTCAGGTACCACTACGTGTCGAGGGTGATGGAAGCGATCAAGAAGAGTCACCTCTCCTCCGAGTACGGAAGATTGATGCCCTAAGTCTCTGCCATTCATGACAGAAGTATACAATACCTTCACTCGTTCTCGAGTGCGTGACTGAAGACTGGTCTCCAGATGACGGCCGCATAGTGAATCACAGAAGCGGTACAAGTATCGGGGACTGAAAGCTCGCAAAAGTCACGGAACACGAAGGGAGAATAGTGGCTTGTTCTTGTTGAAAATAATACACAGTACATGCATAAATAACATGTACGCGTTTCAATAAATCGACAGAAGAAAAGAGAAGGAATTCATTTACTGAAGCGAAGATCGCCCGCACGTTGCCAACGGCGAGAATTCTAGACAATTTAAGAGTAATCTTCCTGTTCGCTGTCGGCCTGCTGCATCGACGCCATCTGCGCGACAGCTTGCAATTGCTGCCACTGTTGCTGTTCGGCGACCGCCTGTTCTTCTCGAGCCTTAGCGAACAATTCCTGTTGCTGCCTGAGCAGCTCCTCCTCGGGGATACCTAGGTTCTCTAGCCTGGTGCTTTGTCGTCTTCGTTTCGCCGCGACGGCCTTGCAATCCCTTAGAACCGCTTCCGCTTCGGCGCTGTAATCGCCGAAGCCGAGTTTCTCCAGCGCCTGTAGAACATGCTCCGCATTTATAGTCTTCTTCTGCTGCTGGTTACAGATCTCGTTCGCTTCGGACGAAAGCAGATGAATGAACTCCGTGCAACAGTTTAGAATTAGCTCGCGGGACTCGTTGGCCACCCGCACATGCGGCAAAATCTCTTTGATCATTTTATTGATCGACGCCCGTGGCAAGGTCAGCTCGTCATCCTCGGTCGGCGATATCGTAGCCGAGGCCATGCTCTTTTCTGCAACAGATATTTCCGGTTACTACACGTCCGCCAATGATAAATCCTCACACCTTAGATAAAATGATGCCTCACGCTCTCCGTCATACTGTTTCGTACGTATACGCTCGCATAATTGTTTGTCACTCGAAAATATCGACAGCTTATCGTCTTATCGGATACTCGAGCTGATCTTGCGTACTTTCGTAGCAAGATTATTAGATAAATCGCGGATCGATGGAAGCGGGTCGTATACCAAGCAGTTCGTCGATCGCTCGCGGATCATAACACGAAAATGAAATGTTCGCGAGAAGTTCGTCGTTGAAAGCGTATTGTTACTGCGCGCTGATTGTCTCGTTAAGTCTACCAGGTGAACAGCATGTCGCAGGTGCAATCGAATTTTTCGGCGCAGTAAGGAACTTGAGTGTGAACGTTGTACGCGATGAAAGACACTCAGCGAGCGAAAATGCGTACAAGTCCCTGAAACTGAACGTGTCTTGGCTGCCTCCGAGCAGCGCGAGACAACCGTCATCCTATAGGTAATGTCCGTAGCCGAGTAGGCAAGAGGATCGTGCGATAAGAGCGTAGAAATATTTTTAAATTGATATTAGATACGTCGTCTCGTTTGCGTTCATTGTAGCATACTTATCGCGGACGCGCGAACCGAGGACAAAACAACGGCCGTCTCGGAATGTCCGGAAGGCTCGATTTTTCACGTTTTGAACAACGATCAGCAACATTACGCGTTGCTGCCAATGAACAGCATGTCGTCGATCGGTATGCCAGATTTACACATCAGACCGAATTGCACCTACAAAATACAAGTTATCGCGAATCCGAGAACAAAATCTATGAGAAAACCCGCGGAAGTAAGATGCTCTGATAATATAATTGTCCATATAATTTTAAAGCGCGTGCACTTTGTTACACTGACTCAAAAATATTTGCAGGTCCTCTACACCGTTCCGGAATGCATCGGTCGTAAATGCACCTGTGTCAACGCTAAATCAACATTGCCTATTCCGAAGTTAAATGTTACTGCTCGGGAAAACGAAGTGATTATGGACTGGAGCACCTCCTTGGACACATCGAAGGTCCATTATTATGTAATCAGGTAATTAGACGACAATGTTGTATACCGTACAAAGAAATCTATCTCCGTACCACGGTAAAGTGTTCATAGTTAAGCGTATTAACTGTTGCAGCGTCGGTGTGCCGCTACTAACTTCGAAGAAAGGTCTGCTAATTTACAATGTAACGGAAATAGGACGTGTAACCGCGAAAACGACCAGTTTCTCATGGAATATAAAGTCTAACGATCAACACATACAGCTAAGAGATGGCTACAAGTTGCTGGTCCGTGCTGTGAACGACCGTGGTTGTGCTGGAACAGATGGGGCATTTATATTACGCTCTTTATTATCAGAGACCACCGAAACTATCGATAAGAACTTGGTAAAGTATCAGCTTGTTTGCTGAACGTTTTGTAAACAAGACGCTCACGAAATCGATGTATTTACTTTTCAGAAGTGGTTGATATTCGTTGCGGTAATGGGAGCCTGTTGCGTTTTATTCGCTGTTTTCAGCTACTGCGTACTGTTCAATAACACGCTGTACTGCGCGACGTATTACAGCAAGAAAACTAGGTAAGTATAACAGTAATATACGTAAAATCCTTTTGTATAATAAATTGAAGATAATACTGTTTGCTTTCAGGATACACAGCATCCCCAAGTGCAAAAGCCAATGGGTAGAGACGGTTCTTCGGAAGAATAACATTCTGTATTTCCTACCAGAGACAGAGGTAAAACGAATCAATGCGAAGTAAGCTACTTATAAATTTCTCGCTGAACAAGAACCCTCAAAAATTGAGGCCTGTTGTAGGAGGAGCAAAAGGGAGAAACGGACGCGTTGGAAGCACCGTTTAAAAGCGTAACGCTCCTACGCGAATTAGGCAACGGCCACTTTGGTAAGGTGTATCTCGGTCAACTGGACGACACCACCGACACTATGGTGGCCGTGAAAATGTCCCAGAACGATCACACTTCGATCGAGTCAGAGGTGCGTCGAGAATTCTTAGAGGAAATCGAGATGATGAAGAAGGCAGGAAACCATCCGCACTTGGTCAGCCTCGTCGGCTACTGCATTCAACCGGACAAACCAATATGCATTCTCCTGGAGTACATGCAAGGCGGAGATCTGCTCTCTTACTTACATCTCCAACGAAAGAACCGAGCCCAGAAACTTGTTTACAACCATGGAAACACGTTTGGATATCTGTCCGACACGAGCGTTTCCAAAAGTACGTACGCATATGAGGTTTATCATTATTCGGTATATGCCTCAGTTTCAGTTTATATTCATTTTCAGCTGTATACGCGAACATAAACTCTGCAGTGTCCAACAAAACTTATCTGAATATTTTGAATAGCCACTGGGAGGAAGGGAACTGTTTAGACGAAACAGAAAAGCTTCAATTCCTGAAGTTCGCTGTAGATATCGCCACAGGCATGGAATATCTGGAAAGCAAACAGATAGTTCACAGAGATTTGGCAGCAAGAAATATTCTTGTTGGAGTAGATTCTACTTTGAAGGTATAGAAATGGTAATAATATTGTAAGATTCGATCTGCACCGTTCAGAATATTGAATTTTAACGTCTAATCTTTAGATTTCTGACTTTGGGCTCTCACGCAGCGGTATATACGTGATAAACAGTAGCAATGGTAAAACACATCACCTTCCCATAAGGTGGATGTCACCAGAAGCTTTGCGTGACCGCTCGTTCTCATCGAAAAGCGACGTATGGTCTTTCGGAGTTGTACTGTGGGAAATTTGCACTTACGGTGCTTTCCCTTATTCGAACCTGGAGAACGATCGTTTGTTGCGCTACATAGTTAAAGAGGATGGGCGTTTGGAGCAACCCGACAATATTTCCAATGATATTTACAGCGTAATGTGTTCCTGCTGGTTCACAAAGCCCGAGATCAGACCGAATTTCACGCATCTGCTGTTAGAGCTACATAACCTAATCAATTCGTGCATCTGCTCTCAACGATCAGCGTCTAACCCTTGTTACGCATTGTCGCTTTAAACAGATAAACGTTTCGAACAAAAAACATAACGAAGCCGAATTTATAGTTTTAAATTTAAGGTTAAATGATCACTTACAATTTGCTGTCACTGTCGGTGAACGACGACCAAACTGTTTTGATTTTAGGGAGCAACTGAATCAGCCGAAGAACACCGTCGACTATCCGTCCGTTTTGAAAACTTTGTTGATACGATTCTTGAAAATAAAAATAGATTTTATTTACATTCGTAACTGTGAGTCATTTTTTATGTATCTACCAATGGCAATCATCAAAACAGACAAACCTAATAGGCGACGTAAATTCTGACAGGAATTATGTATTTACTCGGAAGATTCTGTATTGGACTGGTGGCGGTTTTGCAAACTAATATTTCCTATCTCATGTGCAAGAGAAGCACAGGGGACGTCTCACTCATGCTACCTCCTTTTTAGCGGGATTTCGAGTCCCCTGGTAAGTATTGGGCGAACGTGATATACAAGATGGTATTCAACAAGGACAGACATATGAGTTTACTACAAAAAAAGAAGGATAGACGAGAACTTTGAAATAATATAGAAATTTATTAATAATGCACTTATTATAGGAATGGTTTATAAATATTTGAAATTAGGGAATACAATATAGAATGGACCAGTAACTACTTTCACATATATTTTTTTAAAATATTGCTATATTTGCAGTAAATATTCGATGGACACGAGGACCTCGGGGAGGTTCGTTTGCATAGCTGTAGCTCGTAGAGAAACACATTTTTTAAACAGAGACCGCGCGTAACCGAATCGCCGTAAAAAATATAGCGCACCGATGAGACTGCTTCATGCAATAAATGAAACACCGATATACCCGACCCGAGATCAGATTACGCGGTATGTTTACATTTTGTCGAAGTTGAAAGTCATGCGATTTTCATGCGAGTTTTCGATTTTTCAATCCGATCGAATGATGAGCTATTTTTTGGATCAGCTTGTGCATAATACCAAATTGTACAGGGTCTAACAAAATTTAGTGTCATGGTTTTGGCAGATGGTTGTACACCTTCCGATCGGTGGAGATTTGTTAAAAGAAATTGCCGCAAAAATTGACTTTGACCTTGGAATACAAGGTCAAATTTTTATATATTTTTTTGGTGACTAAAATGCGATACAAGCATAAAAAATTTGACCTTAAAATTCAAGGTCAAAGTCAATTTTGCGGCAATTTCTTTTAACAAATCTCCACCGATCGGAAGGTGTACAACCATCTGCCAAAACCATGACAATAAATTTTGTTACACCCTGTACTATCATTGCAACATCATTCTCCCGTAAGGCACAATCTAAATTCCGGTTTACGAATGAAATAAACACAACCGGACACTTTCCGATTCAAATAATCCGCTGGGCCGGTGACAAAGCTGTGACGGCGGCCATGTTCCCGGCGTGGTCGGCCAGATGGCGATAGGTGGTCGGTTTTCTTGCAGTGGTATGGCAGCTTCCGTTCCGCAGACTGTTTTCAAAGTGCGGTCGAGCGTTTGGTATATCGCGTAGCGACGAGAATCGTTGAATCGTTAGTCTCGATAGAACCGTATCAAGAAAATACCAACATCCTCCCGTGTTCTAAATGATTGTAGTGTGAGTGGTACGGGTGTAAGAGTGTGGTGTATAATACGAACAACGAAACCGAACGAACCAGCCCACCGGATTGCCTTCGCGTTTACGTCCTGTGAGAATAACACTGACACCGAACCGGCGATATTTCTGTGAAACCTTCTGCTACTGGGAATGTTGAAGGACTCGCTTCTCGTTCGAGTATCCTGCCAAGAGGTGGGTAAGTTTTGTTTGTCGTTTAAACGTAGACGGTTTCGTCGCGTTTCGTCGCGTTTCGTCACGTTTCGTCGCGTTTCTTGCAACGTAAAGAGCCGATGTAGATCAAGGCCGATCGGTCCGGATTTTACTCGAATCTAAAAGGATTCTCTCTCGCCGTTGATCTGTATTGGTTCGAAATTCCGAGGAGAGGCCGGCATTGCAGCCACACCAGTCGAACCGCATCTGCATTGTGTGGTGTACGTGTCCGCGAATGGCGGTGCGATTATCGATCCCCTGGAATAGTCGGGCTGCGAGGCCGTCTTCGTTTCGAGGTCACGGGGACTCGAGCCCGCAACCCTCACTCTCGATCTCGATACATTTTCGATCTTCCCATCGGAACCGTCCACGCAACCTTGTTTAGCCACGCCACCACCCTAACGAAACCGGAAGCGGTCCGATGATCGCCGACTTCCGCGAATCTACGCCCCTAAATCAACCCGGAGAATCGTGTCGCGATCGAAACCGATCCCGCGGATCCACGCACGCCGATTCACAGAGCTTCCTTCTTTCTCGAACATGTTCTCCCATATGGCTCGTACGTTTCGATTCGACGGAAGATCGAACGAAAACGTGAAACTGTCGGACACACAGCCACCGATATATATGTGCTATACATTCATGCGAGTACGTGTATGCACGTATTCGAGCATCGGCGGTTCATAACGGTGAATCCGTGACCCGTTGCTCGAGAAGGCACATTAAACGTTTAACCTTTCACCGGGGCGGTAATTAATTCGATTAAAGCGACCGCTTTTTACCTATACTCGTACGCTGCTCGTACATTTCATATTTCCACCGTTAGATGTCGTTTATATCCGCTAATTATAAACCGGACTGCGGATCCTCGCACATTTATAGATCCCGACGACCTACGTTTATAGATTTCGACGCTCCCGATGAACGAATCGGGTGTAAAGCTGCGACAAAATTGTGCCGCGTGGCGCTCCGGAATCGAGGAAGACAGGAGACGTGCAATAATAGAGTTTTGCTGCACTGGTTATATAAGATACACCGAAACAATGACCTAATTTTAGAGGCTTTCGGCTCGAATCCACGCAGACGTGGAGACTCGTTTCCGGTCGCCTTGACCATGACGATGAATCCTTTCGAAACCCCGACACCGTGAATCTGTCCAGCCGATTACCTAACCGTCTATCATTATCCTTCCAACTCTCCTGCTGATTAATTATCCATTGAAGAATTAAACCATACATGCTGTAGTTACACGGTAGAACACGCCTGTAACGTAACACGTATGTAAACAGCGTGATCTACGTTGTTCGAACGGGACATTTTTTATTGTGCGAATCAATAAAGGTACGGTTACTCTCCGTAACTGTGGAAACTGCGGGTCTGCAGAGCCGCAGTTATAGCAGAGATATTTACTTATCTTCAACAAAATGGTAGTTAAAGAATACAAGGCTTGATTTTATCGTTTTATTTGAAACATCCAAGTTGCAAGGCCCAATATTTAAAATGTTTTAAGAATGACTTTAAGAATTGAGCATTCGGTACGCTGTACTGTGGTAGGGAAAAAATTGTAACAGTTGCGGCAGAGATCCTTGTCACAGTTCAATTGTCCATTAAAGAATTAAACCGTACACGCTGCAGTTACACGGTAGAACATCGATTATTATACGAAGTCTTTATTATTCCATCACTCCGACACTTTTTATTGTGCGAATCAATAAAGGTACGGTTACTTTTCGTAACTGTGGAAACTACGGGTCTGCAGAGCCGCAGTTATAGCAGAGATATTTACTTATCTTCAACAAAATGGTAGTTAAAGAACACAAGGCTTGATTTTATCGTTTTATTTGAAACATCCAAGTTGCAAGGCCCAATATTTAAAATGTTTTAAGAATGACTTTAAGAATTGAGCATTCGGTACGCTGTACTGTGGTAGGGAGAAAATTGTAACATTTGCGGTAGAGATCCTTGTCACAGTTACGGAGGGCAGTAACTGTTATCTTTTTTTTTGTACGGTTTTTTACGAATAATCGAGGCTGTACTGTTACGTACATTTTTCAAACTGGATCTAGGAGAACGTTAACGTTAACCATCACGTAAACAATTTCCTGTAGCCGCTCCATTGGCAATGGACCTTAATGTGCTCTCCTATTATTCAATGCACCCGTCGCTGAATTGAAACGAATTGACGCTACCCTCGAACCGTGAAAACACCCACGTCGCTTCTTGCGTTCTGCAGTAATTCGCCGTTCCCTCCGTAACGTCGCGTTCCTTTCTTCGGACTGCAAACTTTCTTCGTGACATTTTTCGACAAATTTGCACGGTTTATACTTATTATAGTCACGTGAAAGCTCTCGTGAAACCATGCTGTATCTGATAAAGACATTTTCGATCGGGCTGCTAATAACAGAGTAATCTATAAGAAAATGAGTGTCATAAGCAGAGAACGAACGAGATAAGACTATGATCGTGCTGATCGGTGCAGAAATTCTAAAAAATGATTTATATTTCTGTGTTTCTGATGGAGCTCGTGTTCTTTATGCTCATGCTCTTTAGCACGTGCAATATGAGCTGGAAAAGGAAGTCGTCCAATGCGGCTAGGAATTTATTGTCAGCCATGAAAACAATGTTCATATTTTCAGTCAGCTTATTGTGTTCTTCGCGAAGTTTAATATCACATACTTTTAACACATTACCGACCGGTGATTATTGCATAATTTTGTAAAATCCACGGTACGTGGCTTTATTTAGATTTATCAATGGAACCTTCAATAGCAACAGCAACTTTCGTTGTGAACTAACATGAGTCATCCTCAATAACGTCAACTAATAATTTCATTTAAGATTGCAATACAGAACAAAAATTTCTATGCTTTCTTTGGTACAGCACAATTATTGAAAATCCTATCAATAGGCTTCCGGTAGGTAAAGTGTTAATATCATCTTCATTTTTACGAGACAAGCAGTGTGCTTTGTATAGACTTCTCGAACGTCGCGAGACTCGCGACGTTACGGAGGAAACCAGAATTTCTACGACCGAGCCGAATATGTACATACTTTTGAGTTACCGGTATCTAATCCGTCGCGATTCGAATAAGAACTATCGACTAATCGAGGTCGGGACTGAGAAATTTTCCACGACAAATATTTTGGCCTGTGTACATCTTCTGTGCGTGTGTAAACAATTTTTAATCAGCCGCGGGACATCAATACGGTTCAAACAAATCTGTTTGTCGGTCCGGTTCTGCCCGGTACGTCTCGTTCCGTCTTCGTAATCTTTTTTTGCCATGTTTGCGCTTGTTATTCAACGATTCGCTCGTTATCAGCCACCCAAGAAACCGTTTTACGATCCGCGCGTATCGTGCGATTTTGCAACTCCGGTTTGCCGCAGAAAAACACGCGGATTCCGAACTTAACGGAGATATTGTTTCAAGTTACATTGTAATGCGATTACTCCGGTATAACTTTACCGGTTACGTTTCTCTGGGACTTACAAAACAATGTTATCACAGATTTCCGCAGAACATCATGATAGACGTTGTCGTGTTCGTAAACATTGCCACGTAAACATCCAGCTGTCCTGCGGAAATCTATAATAAGGTTGAATTTCTTGATATCACGCGATGAAAATTTTTAGGAAATAAAGTGAAGTTACTCGTTAATTTATTAGGTTTAGGGCTAACGAAGGTCAATACTTTTTTACTCTGAATTCGACATTCTTCCATATCTTGGTATAAAAAATATAGCATTCCATTCGACAAGACAAAGTCGACCTACGAATCTCCGAAACGCTTCCACCTGTAAAAAAAATAAATACACTACATAATGTATTCCTTCAGACCATGCAACTTCTCTATACAAAACTTTTTCGTGCAACGCATAGTTTAGAAGTTGTATTGGGGTGCAAGTTTTCGCGAACCAGCCTGTATATTCGTCAAAAAACTTCGGCGTCTAGAAGTCTACAATATCGTGGGATAAAGTATCTCGGTAATCGGGATCTATGTATAGGAATTACCTATTGATTGTCGAAACGCAAAATTGCTGTTGGCCAGTGTAATTTGCAGAGGCTCGCGCATCGGATTCTCGCCTCGGTTTACACAATGCTGTTCCCTTCGCGATAATCGCTGCGACGAGCCGACACGGCGTGACATCGTGAAAATGTTCTTCGGCCTCGGATCAATTATCGATCCTGCGGTAAAGAAAACACGTCAAGGCCACGTCTAGTGCAGTTCACCGCATTGCTGCAGTTGTCCGACCCGATGCGCGAGTCGAAATTCGCGAATCGGCATCTCTTGGTCCTCGCCAAAAACTTCCATATGGAGATCGATCCATTTGGTTTCCTACTTTCTTTATCTGTACACTTGTGCGACCGCGACACGTGGCCGGAGCATCTTCCGTAACGTAATTATGTAACGATGTCGTGTCAGCACGCAAAATGGTTCGATCGAAGATAACGTTATCGGTACGCTCGTAGCGATCGCACCTTGATCGCGTTTCGAGTGCGCTGGAAGGGAATCGTTCAAATCACGGCGCTGTTCCCGACAAACAGATATATCGACATTTTCCCCGTGATCGCGGCGATTCGCGCTCTCGAATAATTCCGGGAGCAATCGATAAGCCCCGGGGCAAGCCGATGAAATATGAAGACACGTTCGATCGCTCCTCGGATACAGCGCGCATGAGTTAATAACGGTATCGATCGTATCTTTAGAATAAAATAATGCGAACCGCGTCACTGTTGGCAACAATGTTCTCGTTCCTTCTTCGGTATTCGAAATCTTTGCTCGGTTCGATCAGAACGGCATTTAAACGGCAAATATCAACCCTTTGCGCTCGAAGCTATTTCAACTCGAAAATTAAACATTTCTTTCGATTTAGAATATTTCCATTCCCTATGATTTTTTAAATTTTATGTATATGAAATTGGTATAAATACCTCGTACAATACCTAGATGTTTAGTAACTGATTAGATACCGATATATTTGATAATCTACACAATATTTTGAATCTGTAATAATTATATTCAAATATTTTGAATATCTAAACAATTTTTAGTAGCGCCTCAGAGTCGCCATTCGAGCGCTAAGGGTTAAGAATTCCTGGTATAGAAAATCATTTTTTTTATTGCTTCTTATTTATATTTCAAGTTGTAAGTTTTCATAACAGAGTTCCGCATGCGACTGTTAGCAAATGTGCCGATGACCGTACTATTTGTCTTACGATTGTTATTCACTGAATATATTTTATAATGAAAGATTTACGACTCGTAGAACTGTTTGTGTGTGGTTTTGCTGAAAAATCTTATAATAATACAAAGATAAGCTCGTTTAAGCATTACAAACAAAAGGTAAAAGATTTTTACTACGATCTTGGCTGAGGGCGCCAATCATCGTACAGTTTACCCTAGTCCCGCTACGATTCTCTAAATGACAATTATCTAAATCCAAGTCGTATGGTAGAACGTTAAAACGTCCGAATATTAACGCCAGTGACTGGATGTAGAAATAGCGCTCGATAAATTAAATGACGATTTGCGAATGCTAATTTCAGTCAGCCTAGATCGTCGGGGATCGGTATACAATTTATACACTGCACACTATATTTGTTATACTATAAATACTTGCTCGCTCGTCGTATCCGCGCGCGATACAACCACGATTTTGCGTTATTACGTTTACGTTGGACACGTGCCGAAAGGCGCCACTTAATCGAGCCACGGTTCGCGATTTTCTGCTCCAGTTTCGCTCTTTTTCGACGGTTGGGGAAAAAACGTTCGCGAGCCGTCCGCCCAGCCGTTTGAAAAAAAAAAGCTCTCGCGAAAATTCTCTCGTCTCGGCACGCGAATCGGTGACGCGTTCCGCGTTTCCTTCTCTTCTCGGATCGACCTAATTCCACTGGCATAGCGAGACCTGGATACCGAGGTATTATTATCTCGACGGCGGCATTATTTTCCGGTAAATCCGTGATCCCGGCCGGTGAAAATTCCTCTGGAAGATTTTACACGATGCGCATTATCGATGCATACTGTGTACGCACCTACACATCGATAGACGATTGCAACGCGATCCAATCCGCGTGACAGCCTACGTGACTCCATATTGCCATACTCGGAAATATTAAATATATTCCGTCTTTGCAAGCTGCGAGCTCTTCGAGGATTTTTCGGAATATTAGAAACAATTCCCTCGAACAACTGTATCGTTTAGAACATCTAAAATACAGTAGTCGATTTCTGCAAATGATGTATAGTATGCAATATGTATAAATTTCCATATAATATAACATAATATATCTGCATTTCTATATGTATATTGTTGCAAGTATAATTCATTTTAACAGTACCAAATTGTACAGTTTAATTATTACTATCTCTTGAATAAATAAAAGTTTCTTCGGCAGGGCTAATACTGTTTCAATCTATGATAATCCATTAGCGTTGCTCGCTGTCTTTTCAAGACGATAATAATTGAGAGAATGGCGAGATATCTAATGAATTTATTATTAACTGTATAAACTAGACCGCATAAAACATTAAACGTGTCGTCCAGATAAATTTGAGCGGGAGTATATATATCACAGACATAAAAATCATATTTTTATTTATCGACAAAAGTAATAGAGAAGTTTTAAAAAGATATTTAAAGCGGGTACCCGGTTAACGACGTAAGGTTTGAAAAAAGAAAATTTCGAAATACGAAACTGACACGATTATTATTAAAATATATATTCTCTGGTACTGTGTAAACTAGACCGTATAAATAATTTAAAGTCTTGTCCGCGTACTTTCGAGCGAGGGTGTATATATTCTGCAGTAATTATTGGACTGCGGATCTTGCAAACTAAAAATAGTGGAAATTTCTTGATTGATTTTAATAAGCTGAGACTAATGCGTTTGAAATTCTGTGACCGCGTCTATCGTTTTAGACCGCGCCATTTTTGTGTAGAAATAAAATAAAATCCTTATCCCGGCCACGACGCCGGTCGCGTCGAGTGCTTGACCGATTTAGTCCAGGATGATCGATGCACAAAATTCGAAACGGGCAGTCCAGCGTGTGCAGATGCATTTCGCGATAGAACGATGCACCATTGCACTCCGTGCACTGTATGCAGACTGTGCACTCTGTTGCTGGTAGACGCGTTCTCCATCGGTGTTCCTGTGACAGTGAACAGTTTGCACGGTTCTCCTTTGGCAGAGGAAGGGTTCGGGGACCTCCTGTCAGCGTCCACCACCTCCCTTCTGGCCTCCGGTACGTGAACTTGTACCAGTTGCGCGGAGTGCAGCCGACTGCAGCCTCGGAGAGAGTGCACCTCTCGCACAGTACAGTCAGTTACGCTCGGATCGTTCTCGCGGACGCTTCCCATGCTCGACTATATCTGGGCATGATCCCGTGTTTCCGTTTTAAGCTAATCATGCCGACGAGGTTCCAGTTGTACGCGTGAGAATAATCAGTGCCTCTCTGTGCGACGAGTCTTCATGAAATAGGATGAATCTCAACGCGTATTACGAGGTCAGATTACATTTCGACGATTTTACGCTCCGCGCCGGTTCCCTCGTTAGCGTCGCGGGCTACCATTATAGTTCTCGAACGTGCAACGTGGTTGGCAGCGAGTTCTTAACCCTTTCGGTCACGAATTATTTATTCCTGGAAAAAATATCGTGGCTTTGCCAAGCAGTTCTTTGAAAATATAAATGTTTGCATTTATTTGGTATGTCCTTATACGAGGACGCCATGACCGAAAGGGTTAATTCGAGTTATTCAAGTTAATGTGATCCGATTGTGTCAGTTCTGAGTTTCTTATAGCGTGGAGCAAAAATTGCAATTTTATCTGTGTCAGATTTAATCGAATTTGATCCGATTCGTATTAATTCTGAGTTTCCTATAGCGTGGAGCAAAAATTGCAATTTTATCTGTATCAGATTTAATTGAATTTGATCGGATTCGTATTCATTCTGAGTTTCTTATAGCGTGGAGCAAAAATTGCAATTTCATCTGTGTCAGATTTAATCGAATTTGATCCGATTCGTATGAATTCTGAGTTTCCTATAGCGTGGAGCAAAAATTGCAATTTTATCCGTATCAGATTTAATTGAATTTGATCGGATTCGTATGAATTCTGAGTTTCTTATAGCGTGGAGCAAAAATTGCAATTTTATCTGTGTCAGATTTAATTGAATTTGATCCGATTCGTATTAATTCTGAGATTCTTATAACGCGGTACGAATTAATCACGTGCAGAAGGGTTTTGACTGTATAATTATAATAAAAACAGCAGAAAATCTAAATAAATTCAATCGTGCCATTTTTATAAGCCAACGGAACATATGGAAGGTATTTTTAGTGTTCGACAGATTCACTGTTAGAGACGTATTGTGATCAGAGTTGTGAGACGTCGAAATCAATTTTAATGCGAAATACCGTTTCGATTGATCATGAAGTAGCACTCGATTTTTAATCTCTATCAAAGAGACAGACTGAACTGTTTCTCGTGTCCACTCTGTTTCGGGTTCTACGTATCGCACTTCGGAGAAAAGAAAAATGAGCCTCAAGTCTTATCCTACGGTCGAGATAAAGAACATCCGACTACACCGGACGTCCAACCATACGCTCTCGCTCTCATATCAAATTTACATTAATTACCGCCTCCCTCGAGCGCGCTGCGCAATTAACGATCTAGAATCAGGATCTAAATGTCGAGCGCTGTTGATCTCACGCGATGCTTCTTTTTATCAATTACGAAAACGGGAATCACGATTACGTAAACTTCAGATCTCGTTGCCGAGACGATCCTGATCGAGTACGACAGCGAAATAATGTTCGTTGGACAGCATCAAAAAATTACAAGATTGGATTTATTTATACTTTCTGTGATATTTACCCTAACATATGGTCGGATGAAGAAATCTGTCGCATCAAATCGAGTTATTATAGCTATTCTATTATAGCTATACTATTTATTATAGCTATACTATTTATTATAGCTATACTATTTATTATAGCTATACTATTATAGCTATACTATTATAACTATACTATTTATTATAGCTATACTATTTATTATAGCTGTACTATATATTATAGCTATACTATTTATTATAGCTATACTATTTATTATAGCTATACTATTATAGCTATACTATTATAATTATACTATTTATTATAGCTATACTATTATAGCTATACTATTATAATTATACTATTTATTATAGCTATACTATTATAGCTATACTATTTATTATTCGAGTTATTATAGCTATTTTATCGGGCTCGGTAATTCTGGTGTCGAACTCGGTTAAAAATAGTTCTGGATCTTTTTGGAAGAAGGTCAGAGGACAGATAGATTGTTTTAGAAATTGACTCTCGTTGCACTTCCATTGCACTCGCGTTGCACTCGGATGATCCAATTCCGTGTACCGTGCCACTCGAAGACACCTGTTGCTCGCTCGTTCTCGGCTTACCATTCTTTTCGACCGCAACGGACACCGTCTAGCAACGTCGATCCGCGTCCAACTGCACCATTAATCGCGTTCGCCTTCGGGGATTGAACGGAACAATGGAAACGCCTCGTGCACCGATCTACTAACTGTGATTTACGAGCTTTATTCCTCTTTTAAGTTCGCTCGGTAACAAAGGATTTGTTGAGCTCCCTGCGAAGGCTATTGCAAAGGTTTACGTTTCCACAGCCACATATAAAAGACCCTAACCCTTTGCAGTCGGAGCTATTTTAATTCGAAAATTAATCTCATCTATAATAAATTTCTTCGGACCCAGAATAATTTCATTGTACACGATTTATTTCATTTGATGGATATGAAGTTGATAGAATACCTCATACGATACTCAAATCTGTAGTAATCGATTAGACACCAACATATTTAATAATCCAAACAATATTGCGAACAATGGTACAGCAATTTTTGGATTAAAAAGAGAATTTCTGGATTAAAATATAAAATCGGTGTTTCATGCGACTCCTTTGATATCAGCGATCACGTCATGTTTACATACAATTAAATGGTTTTGTTCGTTGATTGACAGGTGTCCATGTGCATTGCAAGTTTACACTCCGATGCTGGCGTCGGCACGAGACACGTTAATTAGCGCCGCGACGATGACTACGTCATAAAACGAAACAGCACCGCTAAATTAGCCGGCCACGTGTGTACGCGCGTCCACGATAGGAACGGGCTGTGTGCTCGTTGATTCGCCGATTGCGTAACGCGTTGCAAAATGAGCGTCGTGCATGCATGCAGGAAGCTATGCGCCGTCGAACCGGTTGGCCAAGACACGCGCTCTCGTAAACACATAAAAATACCTGCTCTTGACAATGTAGCATGGCCGTTTCGCTTTCTCGGTGCAGAAGAAACTTCTCAATCAATCAATTAACCTATCCGAGAGGACCCCCTAGAACTCTCCCCTTGAAAAAAGCAACCGCAATTCTTGGCCTATATCTTGTAGGATTTGATGCATTTAGAACAAAAACGAGTAGGTGTAATTTAAATCGGTAGAAACATTAGAAAGAACATAAATTTCTATTTCACTCCAGTTTGTTGCAAATCAGATAAAACATTTTTATATCTGCCGTTTATTTGGCGGACTGCGGATTTTTATTTCGAAATTACACGAGAAAGAGGAGTTGCATAAAAATTTCTATCTTTCAATCATTTTAATTGATTCCAAATAATGCACCAGTAATATTAAGCCCTCGCCGTACCTTTTCTTTTACAGTTACAGTGATTGGAACGACTTTATGCAGAAAAATGTCGCAAAAGGGAAAAGAAAATGTATATTTCCTGTATGGCTACGTTTCGTTTATTTCGTAAATATCGATTGCAAACGAATCCAATTTTATTTCATCTAAAATGAAACGCGTAAAATTCGTATTTGTTAGACTTCGTTGAAAACCTTCATCGCGAGTCTGGCTCGTTAAAGTACGGCAAGGGGTTAAATTAATCCGATCCTCCTTTTATCTTGTGTCCATCTTTTTTCAACACCAAACCTACCACTGCCGGTCAAATGACCGGTTTTACGCTTACGTGGAAATCGATCCGATCAATTTCTGTATCCAAGCACGTGCTGTAATCAAAATTGGACAAAATCTATATAGAAATAGAGAGCCTTGTCATTTTTATAAGGCAGAACATTTTAATCGCTTTTAGTGCACGGCAGGTTTAATGTTGACTACCGAACGAGCCAGAGATCTCGAGTCGTAGAGTTAGGAGAAGGTAGCCGAGGGGAAGAGTGCGTTCTCTTTCCGTTTCGGCAGCCTAGGACCTAGGCCAATGACAATCAGTCCGACAGTGACTTTCGCGCGTGTAGGATAATCTCGTCGAATTGTTTTTTGTGTGGTCCTCTTCTCGAATCCTCTTTCGCGGTTTGATGACTGGCGTTCCGCGCATACTGCACGCATACTGTACGCATACTGTACGCATACTGCACGTTGCATTCTGCCATCTGCTGATCTTTTTCTGTGCCGTGACGGTGACCCATTATTCGAAGCACGTGACCCCCGTCAGCATGCTAGTTTCCGGCAGCACGTGACTCGTTCTGCTGGAATAAACTGAGAGCAGTCGCTGCCGCCGCATTCCGATCCCTTTCTTCGTCTCGCCGACGGTTGAGGGAGAGAATTCCGAGCAATATGTGGTTTCGCACGGTACGTTCCTGGACCACCGAGTATTTTATTCTACAGCGTTGCATCTCGATAGCTATTGTTCCACCTTAGACAATCGCTAGAGTATTTCACGGTTGAAACAATTAGAACATAACATTAGAATGAAACATTTGGGTCGAGCATTATAGGCAGCTTCAATGGTTCGCGTAGATCTCGTAAGAGATAAGAGGTAAGATCTACAATGAGTCTTGATCTAAGAAAACGGGAGCTTCAGGATCTAAGAAGAATTGTATATCCCCTCCAAGGAGCCGAGAAGCTTGAGCCGTGTAATCTGGTACGGGCTCGGGTATATCGGTGTAGAACCACTACCAATTCAATTACCAAACTTCTTTATTTTTCATTATTTCTTTACCGGAAATTCGCTAACTTGTTTGTGCCATTTTTCTGATTAAAATAATACCAAACACGATATAATTCCAATTGTATTTAGTGGTTAAATCGACGATTCAAGTTTCGGTCGCAAGGAAGTACAGCGTATGGGAAAGAAAGAGACAATCATTCTGTCCTTCTCTATGTTCGGACTCTCCTTTGAAGTTACAAAAATAAGGCCACAACACCAGGATTACTGTCCTCGAAAAACACGGCTGTTGGACAGTAAACTCGACTTTACTGTATAACCACTATTAATTCAACTATGAAACTTCTTTATTTTTCATTATTTTTTTACCGGACTTTCGCTAACTTGTTTATAACATTTTTCTGATTGAAATTACACTAAACGCGATATGATTTGGTGCATAACCACTACTAATTCAATTACCAAACTTCCTTATTTTTCATTATTTCTTTACCGGAGTTTTGCTAACTTGTTTGTGGCATTTTTCTGATTGAAACGACACTAAACACGTTATGATTTAGATCCGTTGCGCTGTTCAACAAGCGCTGTTCTTTACTACGAACATCACGGACCCGAATGTTTTTCTTAGATCGCATTTTTACGGTACTTCCTTTCTCAATCCGACTTTGACTTTATCCATCTAAAGAAGTCCTCGAGCTGACGTCTTCGCGAATTTTTCTCTGTTGCAAATGTTCTTTAACGAGCTTTCTAGACGTCGATGCGCGGTTCTCTTCGAGGCAACCGTAGGAATAATTCCGACAGATAAGATTGCGGTTCGGTCGTGCGCTGGCGTTTCAGCTGGCAGGAATTTTATTTTCAGCAGCGACAGGCCGGGTTATCGGCTTCATAAACCTGGCACACGAGGCTCGCTCTCTTTCTCTGTCTGTCGGTCCGTCTGTCTTTATGTTTGTGTCTCCTCTGTTGCCATTCCCGTATTATTTTCTGCGTCAAGTTCTCGATCGCGCCGAGCGACCGTGAAAAACTGCATGCAACAGAACGTCGTCGCATGTGATCGCCACGTGACGCAATCTCCTGCTGTATCTATCATACCGGGGATTCCTCGATTCTTGACCACACGTAGAACTCGAATCGAGCACCCTGTAGACCGTCCGAAATTACTGTTTCGAGCAACAAGCATGTCGTAGTCGAAATACATACGTAGGAGACAACGCGTGCAACAGTTAGTCACCCATTTAAAGTTCATGCTCGAGCCAATTCGAATTGGGTCGTCGGATTACCTGCTTTAAAGCTTACCGGAGTTCTCGAGTTTGACAAGAAACGGATACTTGGAATCAAGAAATTGCTTCTCTTTTCTTTCCATCAAGCCCCTGGCGTATTTTAACGAGTCGGACTCGTGACGAAGATTTGAACAAAGTCCAACAAATACGAATGTTACGTCTCTCTTTTTAGATGAAACCAAATTTGATGCGCTTGTAATCAATGTTTAAGCATTCAATTTACGACAGTTTTACGGATAAAAACAGTTTAATCACAGGAACTGTCTAACAAATACGAATGTTACACCTCCCTTTTTAGATGAAATAAGATTTGATGCGCTCGTAATCAATGTTTAAGCATTCAATTTACGACAGTTTTAGGGATGAAAACGATTTAATCACCGTAACTGTCTAACAAATACGAATGTTACGCCTCTCTTTTTAGATGAAACCAAATTTGATGCGCTTGTAATCAATGTTTAAGCATTCAATTTACGACAGTTTTACGGATAAAAACAGTTTAATCACAGTAACTGTCTAACAAATACGAATGTTACACCTCCCTTTTTAGATGAAATAAGATTTGATGAGCTCGTAATCAATGTTTAAGCATTCAATTTACGACAGTTTTAGGAATGAAAACGATTTAATCACCGTAACTGTCTAACAAATACGAATGTTACGCCTCTCTTTTTAGATGAAATAAGATTTGATGCGCTCGTAATCAATGTTTAAGCATTCAATTTACGACAGTTTTAGGGATGAAAACGATTTAATCACCGTAACTGTCTAACAAATACGAATGTTACGCCTCTCTTTTTAGATGAAATAAGATTTGATGCGCTCGTAATCAATGTTTAAGCATTCAATTTACGACAGTTTTGGGGATAAAAACGGTTTAATCGCTGTAATTGTAAAGAAAATGTTACGGCAACGGGTTAAATGAGTTTTAGGCCAGACCTGGCCCAGGGAGTGGATCTTCGAATATCCGAAGCTCGTTTCGCAGAGACCCTGCTCGGCTCGAGGAATTAATTAACTTCTGATTCAATATTTCTCGAGGCGGTGCGACGTCGTTAACAAGCTGTTAACTAACTGTATCAGGCGAACGTGTCAAACGGTTCGGGACCTTTCGGCGATCAGTTACTACATCCTATTAAATTCGTTGCTTTTGAACCTTGAACCATTTGCCACGGTGTCGGCGCTTATGGTTGACGCATATAGCTGCTGGAACGAACTTCCACGAGGCATAAACGCAAAATACGCTCGCAATCGTAATAATTAGACAGACAAATTGAAATAGAAATTTATTTCTTTAACATTTTTAACACTGGAATTACCGATCCTCGTCAAAATAACAGCATTTTTAAATTCTTCTAATGTTTTTCATAAGTACAGCCAGCTGCCTAGTTTATTGCTGTTGTGTAAGACAAAACTACGAGTTTTCCAGACGCATTAAAATATACGATCCATTAGAACACTTCACGGTGGGATAATAATCAGCGTGTCACGCAATTTGATATCTCGCTATCGCGACAAGCCGAACTTTCTTTATCTCTTTGTTGCGTAACGAGATGTACATTATCGTTCGCGAGTTTCTGTACGCGCGATTACGCGTAGGAAACGACGAAAGTATGCTAAATGGACGAACATTAGGGATTCTACTCGAAAGGCTGCGTTAGTCCACCTAATATAACAATTGTTAAATTTTGCATATGAAATGTGCGATTTTTAACAGTAAAGTTCTCTCAATGAAGCACAAGCTTTTTTAATTATTAGGTTGGCAACAAAGTCATTGATATATATATTTTTAAGCACCCGTATTTTATATCAAACTAGCTGTACCCGGCCACGCGTTGCTGTGGCTCAGTTAAAAAAACATAGAAGAAAACAAAAAAAAATTAAAAATACTAACGAAATATTTTGAACAAACGAACATTTACATTTTTATTTGTATAGATTGTATAGATTAGGTGTATAAAAGCACGCGCGCATTCGAATGCAACGTTGCGTCAAAATTTCAAAGCAATCGATGAAGAACTTTCGGAGATTTAAGATTTTGAACAAACGAACATTTACATTTTTATTTATACAGATTATATAGATTTGATATATATAAAAACACGCGCGTATTCGAATACAACGTTGCGTCAAAATTTCAAAGCAATCGGTGAAGAACTTCCGTAGATTTAAGATTTTGAACAAACGAACATTTACATTTTTATTTATACAGATTATATAGATTTGATATATATAAAAACACGCACGTATTCGAATACAACGTTGCGTCAAAATTTCACAGCAATCGGTGAAGAACTTTCGTAGATTTAAGATTTCGAACAAACGAACATTTACATTTTTATTCGTACAGAATAATCGCAAAATTCCGAGCTTTCCAATAATGCACAGTTCAAAAGGAATGATCACTGAATGAGGATATAATGATACAATAAACGAGTTACGAAACAAAAGGTCGCGAATTTAATAGCCAACCTAATACATCGAGTAAAGTTAAACAGATATTTTTCGAGATAAATTCATGTATGAAAATAAACAGCATTCTAATCAACATATTCTCTCAATGAGTTACAAGATTATTTTATCGTATTACGTCAAGTATACGGTTAATATCATGTTTACAGTTCGAAAAAAACTTATAAACAGAGACGCGTGCGTAAATTGTAGCCCTTTTCGCAATCGCTCGCACGATAACCCGTTTGTCGTAGATAACCCGCGGTTCCCAGGAATCAATGAAAATTTTGAGAAAAGGAGGACAGGATTTCTTGACCATTTTTAATGTATTGATTATTTTCGGTTTAAGGGTTCCGGATATCTAAAGCGTGCGCACACTGACCGCCTACATGAAATCTTCAATCAGGTAAGTGCTAGCTGGACAAAGCTGAACGAACGTTTCAGATGAAAGTGTCACCTCGTAAGACTGTGTTCTTTTTGCGAATTCGTAGTACGCATCGCAGGAGAAGAATGGCGAGCGGTACATGACCCCGGCTGACTTCGTACGAAGCTACCTTGGCCTCTACACCAATCCAGATTACAACCCTGACTCCGTCAATTTGCTCGCCGGTATCGTCGACACCAGCAAAGATGGGTCAGTTTTTTTCCCCGCATACTTTCCTATTCAACTACTGGTTGCTCAATGACGTCTGAAATCACTAAAAACCCTCTAAAGCTATGTCCACACTGGAACAAGACATCGAACAATATTATCATGAAGTTTATCGATGATTATTGGACACGTTATAAATAGATAGCGGATCTTTATGCAAAATAAAATGTTTATACATCATTTAAACAGAGACGAATCAAGATTTATGTAAATAATTCTAATTGATTGAAAATAACGTCTCCATTTTTTAAACGTTTTTACAGTTTTAAGTTTCTCACCCATTGATTTTCCTTATAAAATTTTTTGATACGATACACATAGACAGCGGATCTTTATATAAAATAAGAAATCGAGCTAAATAACGATTTATTTCTTGTGTAAATAATTCTAATTGATTGAAAAAAAACGTTTCCATTTTTTAAACGTTTTTACTGTTTCAAGTTTTTCACCCATTGATTTTCCTTATATAATTTTTTGGTACGATATACACAGACAGCGGATCTTTATATAAAATAAGAAATCGAGGTAAATAACGATTTATTTCTTGTGTAAATAATTCTGATTTATTGAAAATAACGTCTCCGTTTGTTAAACGTTTCAGTTATAAAATACGTTATAAATTTCAAACATTTACATTTCCCTTGCAGACTCATATCGTTCGCCGAGTTCCAAGCGTTCGAGGGCCTGCTCTGCGTGCCGGACGCTCTCTACAAGACAGCCTTCCAGCTGTTTGACACTAACGGAAATGGAATGGTTGCGTTTGGTAAGTCGACCAAGGGACACAGAGGCAGTCTGACAGTACAGAATAGTATCTGACAAACGATGTTCTCTTGCAGAGGAGTTCGCTGAGGTGATGATGAAGACGGAGCTGCATCAGAGGATGCCGTTCAACATGGACAGCAGCTTCATCAAGCTCTACTTCGGCAAAGATAAACAGAGGTTGATCAGCTATGCGGAGTTCAGTCAGTTTTTACATGTACGTGGAAAACCAGTCTTCTTATATTCTTGTATTCTGCGATTATTGTTTCTCAACTGTTCATTTATCGTATGCCGTCAGGACTTTCACGAAGAGTATGCGATAGAGGGTTTCAAGAAGTTCGACAAGGAGGGACAGGGTTTCATCTCGGCGCTGGACTTCCAAGATATCATGCTCAGCATCAAGAGTCATCTGCTGACGCCGAACGTCAGGGACAACTTGGTCCCTGTAAGCTGTTTTCTTCAGAATAACAAGAAATCAACCGGTTGTAACGTGAATCAGTTCGGTTCAGAGCATCTTGAAGGAATCGGAAATTAAATAATAATGTGATCCTTCTTAAATTCTTTTAACACTGAGCCTATCGAGCACTACAAGCGAATTCAAACGTTTTAGCCATGACTTGCCACGACCGAACGTATTCATGTTACATTAAATGTGTTACAATACTATGGAAACTCCGTTCGATTTCAGGCTGCGAGTATCGGCCAATCGGGAAGGAAAGTCAGCTTTCCGTATTTCATGGCGTTCAACTCGCTGCTGAACAATATGGAGCTGATAAAACGTATCTACCTGAACGCGACCAACGGCCACAGATACGAGGAAGTTACCAAAGGTAGCCAAGCCTAAAAAAGTTGTGAAAAACAACTGGGGAAAAAACAACTTAAGAACCTAATCGAGGAAGGCGCCTCTTTATGCAATTATTTGATTCGAGACTCTTAAAATTCGTGTACAAAAGTAGCAAATTGCGTGAACATCCTAGCAAACTAATCCATCTATCTTGACTAAAAAAATTGAAGTTTGGTTCATTAATAGATACGTTTCGTTTTCAGAGAGGTTTCTCCATTCCGCTCAAATGATGTCGCAGATTACGCCGCTGGAGGTGGACATTCTGTTTCAGCTTTGCGACCTGCTTCATCAGACTGGGTGAGTATCTCCGATCCGGAGAGCAAAGAGCGGTTCTCTTCAGCGTGGATCGATCGAACGGGCGTGAACCGTAAGAGCAGGATATCAAAAAAACAAAAGCGATACACACCGAGCTCTCTCTCTCTCTCTGTCACACTCTCTGTTTCTCGTATCGGTATCATCGCGGGTGTCGAGGATGTGGGTAGCCGCCGATAAAACGATAAACGCGATAGAAACAAATAATTTCCTCGCTGATCTGGTCAACGAAAAGCAGAAACAACAATGCGGAACGGTAGAACCGAACCGGGTAAAAAAGAAAGAAACGATAGAAAAAAAAAAAAAGAAAACAATGTAGCCACCGTGTGAAATGCTATCCGTTGTACCAGCAAGCGCATCGTCATCATCCAAACGTGTCTCTCGTTCCTTGGCAAAGGAAGACAATGAACGACGATCCCTATCGAGCGAAAGAACAATCCACTATCATTTTTCTAAATCGCCCTCCTCGAACAAGAAAAAAAATGAAAGTAAAACAAAACAGAAAACCTTTTTGTTCCGAATGCAATTTACACTCTATTTTCCGAAATCTGTTCGGTGTGCGACGATCGTGGCTCTCATGATTCAATGTATTTGTTTACGTGTTTACGCTGCCTGGATATGATCAGATCTACGGAAGATGACGAGGCAGACTCGCGGCTTGGGTGCGTCTTTGTATATACAAGAATAATCACGTGCTATAAGTCTGTTCTAAGAAAGCATAATGTTGTTGGCCACGCGCGAAAGCAACGGGAATCTCTCTGAACCGCACGAAAACCACACGTAAAACGAGTCTCGATAGTTGTCCGAGAGATCGCTGGCTTTCGGAGACGAAAATTCCCATTCCTTTTGCCACACGGATCTTACCTCACATGCACACGTATATTTGTACATACACGCAGGATCGCGCGACTCGAGCATCTCAAATGTTTCCACGAATGCTCGAGTCGGCTGCGAAATCATTGCGTGTATTCGTATACGTGTATACAGGATGTAGCTTGCAAATGGAACCACTACAGTTACCATGTGAGCAACGATTTTGCCAGAGAATGTCTCAAATAAGAATCGAATGATTTCTGGAAAGTAGCGGTTGGCGTTTCTTCAAGTAGATGCATCGGTACGATGACCATTATTTAAACGGACAGGTGACAAAAATGGTCACCGTATGGGCTTGCAGGAGAACCGCGATCAGGATTATATTTTCTTTTTGAAACCGTTCGATCTTCTTGTCTGGAACATTTTCCGAGAGAATGGTTGCGTGTACGATGATTGAAGTGGTCTCAGGTGCACGGTGCAGCCGACACGAATCGAACACACCATATTTGTCTCACCTACTTTCTTCTGCATATATCTATCTTAGGACGATGGTATTTGCAAACATTTGCACACCGTGGGCACTAACGATTCCACTCTATGCTCTATTTCCCTGTCTCTGCTCTCTATCTCTATCTCTCTCTATTCCCAGCACTCCTGCAACCAAAATCAAAGCCCGTTTGTTGCCTTTCTCGTCAGACTTTAAGGACCCGTTCGAGGAGCTCCGTTTGCCAGGATTCTTAGTATTCGCTCGAACCAGTGCCATCGACGTTGCTATAATGATCATCCTAGACATATACACGCACCATTCCCGGTTCTCGAAGGGGGACAAACACTAAGGGAATTATTACGATAACGATCCGTTCACACACCCTTACCCTGTCTCTCTTTCTTTACTCTTTCTATTATCTATTTCTATCGCTCTCTCTATCTCTCTTTCTATCTCTCTTTAATCCCCGCCCCCTCTTTCTCTCTCGTCGAACAAAAATATCGCTTTCACGCCGCCCGGAAGCCACAACTCACCTATATTGAGCAGGCATTTTCTCGGGTTTCAGGAAAATTGTATACAATGATCTCGTGGATATGACACCTGAGCAGTATTTCAAGCAAATTACAAAACGCCTAGCCGAGATTAAGGCGGTGTCGGTAAGTGTGCGACGGGAATTCTAGAAGCGCTGTGTGTCGTTTTGTCACACGCCGGTCATGGATGCCAGTCGGTCTGTCTGTCTGTCTGTCTGTCTGTCAGTCAGACGATCATCCCCGGGAGAACGAATCGTTGTAGAAAATCGGCTGAGAACGTTAACACCGGTCGCAGCGTTTAACAGCCACGGCGTTCTTCTATTTCAGAGCCCGGAAGAGCGGGGCGTGGTCGTGCAGATACTAGAGAGCGGATATCGGTTCGTCCTCGGCTCGATTGGAGGAGGTACGTCTATGAGAAAACCTGATCAAACAAATTTCTTAACAATTCTTACAGCCGTGAACAGCGCGTCTCCAGGATAGCACTGATTCGATTCGCCTGAACACGTCGAACATTCGAGACTGGGACAGAACATTTAGAAACCACAATTTATTTTAGTACAATGTGCCCCTTTTCTTGACGATACCTTCTGTTCTACTCAACCAAGAACTCGGAAAAAATTCATGACAGTTCTAAGCGCGCACGACTGTGATTTTTCCAATTTTTTTTACTGAGAACCTAATTTTTTAAATATGTCTCTTCGTTGAAAGAAATTCTGCTGTATTTAACCCTTGTGTAGTCAACTGGATATCCATTTGTTGTTTTTCTTTCCACAATTTGTTAAGGTTCCTCTAAAAAATATTACAAAATTTCTCAGAATGTCTATTCTTTGCTCGCTAGTATATCAATTTCTAGTCTTATAATGAGAATTTGTGCAAACATGTTAAGTACAGAAAGATTTTAAATAATCTATACATTTTGGTTGACTATGCAAGGGTTAAAAGTTGGCTCTCTCGGTAATCGAAGAGTCGAAGAGTCTTGTAAATGAAACGGAACGGTTGGCCGATGAAAGAGAGCCTAGACTGCGAGCTACAGTCAAGTGAGCTATTGTCCCAGTCTCGCGTGTCTAGATGTAGCCGCGCGGGGTGGTTTAGTAGCCGTAAAGAGCAGCTTCTCTTCTCGATGGCCACTCGATCGTCTCCGGTAACGATAAAGAGAGAACTAGACGAAGGAATATTCTGTACAGCGGTGGGCGCGACAGCTGTGTACCCCATCGACCTGGTAAAGACGAGGTTGCAGAATCAGAGGACCGGCTCTCTGGTCGGCGAGCTGATGTACCGAAACAGCTTTGATTGCTTGAAAAAGGTTGGAATCGAAAAGTCTCGCTACGACACACCGCCTGCATTGTTAATCATGAAGCTGGTGTTTCGCGTTTGACAGGTAATCCGGCACGAGGGTTTCTTCGGGCTTTACAGAGGACTGCTACCGCAGCTGATGGGCGTCGCGCCCGAAAAAGCGATCAAGCTGACCGTCAACGACTTCGTCAGAGATAAGTTCATGGATAAGAATAGCAATCTGCCACTTTACGGGGAGATTATGTCCGGCGCCTGTGTAAGTGATCGTAGTCACTCGAAGACTCGTCGTCCTTGTACCTGGTTGATCATCCCTCTCTGAAATGATTATACAAGCTGCTCCGCTTGAAAGTAGCCACTTAAATATAAACTATTACAGGCTGGAGGATCTCAAGTGATATTCACCAATCCTTTGGAGATCGTTAAGATCCGACTTCAAGTGGCTGGAGAGATAGCTGGAGCGCAGAAAGTGAGAGCTTGGTCCGTCGTCAAAGAGCTGGGTTTGTTTGGATTGTACAAAGTAAGTTCGAACACGTGGATTACTCGAGAAATGTGCATTCTATCACCTAACGCGTGTTTCTTGGTTTCAGGGTTCCAGGGCTTGTTTCCTCCGGGATATTCCCTTTAGTGCCATCTATTTCCCCATGTACGCCCACACGAAAACAAAATTGGCGGACGAGGGAGGCTACAACACGCCCCTTTCTCTCCTGTTTGCTGGTGCACTCGCCGGTGTGCCCGCTGCGGCTTTAGTCACTCCTGCTGATGTGATCAAAACGAGATTACAAGTGCGTCTCCTTATACGTTCGAATGCTCTATTTATCTATTGTACGCGTTGTTTACTCTTTTTAATGGTTCGATAGGTGGTAGCCAGAGAGGGTCAGACAACGTACAACGGCCTGCTAGATTGTGCGCAGAAAATTTACAAGGAAGAAGGGGTTAGAGCATTCTGGAAGGGAGCATCAGGTACTTACAATTTAGATCCCGCGTTCGACAATCGATCGGTCTGGGTATGTCGGAGCGAGGGTACCGAGTTAGGAATGCGGGGGATTTTATTTGACACTGTATGCGAAGACAGTTAGTAATATATTTTGATTTTGGTCGATTGCATGCGCGGGGATTGGCCCTGTTGCATCTTTCGACTATTCTTCCCCCTCCAATATGACCTGGCCACTTGCTTCTAAGTGAGTACTTATTTTTCTCTGTGCCTGCCAGCCTCTTCGTGGTCTTTTAGAGTTTTTTTTATCTGTCCACCCTCATCCCCCTCTTTGTTCAAGCTCTCTCCCATCTTTTCCGTTCTCGTTCTCTCACTCTCATTCTGTCCTCGTAACTTCTAACCCCCGATGAGTTTTTTGATCGTCGCACGATTCTGTTAATGTTCATGTAGATCGTCCCGTCGCGATCGTGACGAACATTGCGCCACGTGTCGGAAGCCAACGTCCGACGCCTCTCGCAGGAACACGATCATTATTATAACATTCATCGAACACAGTTTTCTAATGATATACTTGTCGGATGTTTCTCCGCGGCTAGTTCTCGATTCATCGCCGCTCTCTCTTTTACAGCTCGAGTGTTCAGATCGTCGCCGCAGTTCGGTGTCACCCTGTTCACCTACGAACTGCTGCAGAGGCTGTTCGTGGTCGACTTCGGAGGATCGTGAGTACACTGGATTCGTTCGAGTTACGGACTAGGGTTGTTACTTTCCTTCGAAGGTCGAAGATTTTCAAGCTTCGAAGCTACGATTTCAGGAGTTATTTCGAAGAAGTTATTCTTTAAAAAGTATAACTTAACGTATGCAGACCATGTTCATGCTTACCGTACTCTACCAGGATTCCTTTGATGAAGAGTCGAAGCTTCGGAAAAGTAACAGTCCTATTACGCACCCGACCGCCCGGACAGTATACTAATAAACGTATTGGTTTCAGGCGACCGGCAGGGTCTGAGCAGAGGATCCCGGCCACGGGAGTGGCGCACGAGATCCGTTCGACGAACCCGGATCACATAGGCGGCTACCAGATCGCGTTGCCGATCTTCACGGGCATCGAGAGCAAGTTCGGTCTTTGCCTGCCGAGGTTCCAGGTTACCCCAGGGAAACGATTACAGGATTAAGATCCGTAGGCGCGAGAATCGCCGTTGTTAGGGAAGCAAAGAGTATACAGAGAGCTCCATAGAATCCACGAAAAATCGAGACGAATCGGGTCGATCCGAGTCTTGATCGATCCAAACGAGTCGCGCTTCAGTTTAGGCTCCTGGCTCCCGGCCCCGCGTCAGGAAATCCACGAGAGGAACCGGAAGATCACATACACGGGGAGATAGACGAAGGAACCCTAGAACCACGAGAGACCAGACGAGGATAGCACCCTCGATTCCGGATCAAGAAAACAAAGTAGTGACCGTTAGGATTCCTTTAACGGAAGCTGAACGCGCACAATATCACCGGTGATCGTTGCCGAGGACGATCGTTACTCTGAACGAGGTCCAAACTTGAGGACGGTTTAGCCTAAAGACCATTGTTGGGTGTTCTTCATCCCGCTCGATCGTTTTATGCTTACCGATCATTCAGCAGAAAACGAAGAAGCAGACAACCATTGACTCTATCTTTCGTTCAACTCCAGGGTCGGAATCGCATATCGTGTCGACACCTTGCGTAGTTGCCCCTTGCTTGCATCATTCTCCAACGTTTCTGCGTCGACGCGGCAATAACATTTTCGCTTCTGACAACATTACGTTTTTATAAACTATTCAGTTCCGAATTGAAACGATACCGAGAAGGCGCAAAGGGTGAGACACGACACTGTCCCTGCTGAATTCATAATCAAAACGAAGGCTGGAAAATATTTTTGATCAGAGGGAGAACCGGCTCATGCTTCGCAAGCCTCCCCTCTCCTTGCATCTTACTTTTCTACTTTTTATATCTCGCCTTGAATCTTCGACGGAACGATACACGCTTTTTTCCGAGAGCTCGACTATTTTTCTAGCACACCGTCGCTACAGTTTTGCGAAAGATACTTTCGTCGGTCCTCGCACCGACAGAGATCGTACCGTGTTCCCAGAGCCCGGGCTGACGCTCGTAGCCTGCTCGTTTCCAAATTCTTCTTCTAGTCGCGACTGCCATTAGTCTGTCTGTCTCTTTACCAAACTATTGTGTTCCACTTTGAAGTTAACCCTCTGTACCCGAATGGCGACTCTGAGGCGCCACCAAAAATTGTTATAGCATTATCCAAACTAGTTCGTACATGATCCAATTCGTACTTAATAAGTTACTAAACATTTCAATATTGTACGTGGAAACCGGATCGGTTTCATATCCATAGAATAAAAAAAAATTTGGTTCTAGATTGAAAATAACTGCGAGTGCAAAGGGTTACACGATCAGGCGCTGCTCTTGTCGAATCCTCGATAGATCGCTGCACACTACTTTTAACTTGAACAGTGAACAATTGCGAACGCCTGCCTGCCTGCCACGCTTAATCGATGAATTCTCTACTCTACGCATATCTGTACACGTTCTGATCTGTTCGCGCGTCGAGAACGTTTTCTTTCGTTACGTATCATCATCAGCGAGAAGCAATTTTATCGGCGTCCAAATCGAGACCACGTATTATCTCACGATGATGACCTGACACGCTACCCGTAGCCGGTTCAGATGGTCAATATATATTTTTGTAATAAGAGAAGCGACACAGACAGAGATACAAGGGGAAGATGTACCGGTTGTATAGTCTGGCGGTTAGGTTTTCTCTGTTCGCGGAGAACGGTTGATTGTGTATATAAATCAGAGAGAGAGAGAGAGAGAGAGAGAGACAGAGGGAGAAAGAGGTATACCGGTAAAGACGTGCGAGCCTGTCCGAGGCATCAGGGTTCGTCCACTTGAATTTCCAAGGTAAATTCAGAAGTACGGTTTTCCTTGGTCTGAAGAGTGGATCAAGGTCACGGGAGACTCTGAAGCCTGGGACACCGTCGACGTACAACGAGACACGCGCGTTTATGGCCTGCGTCCTGGCCGAAAATATCAATTCAACCATCCTAATCATAGTTTAATGTACATACATACGTTGTATATGTAATATAATTAGCTTGTGTGTATATAATACGTGCACCGACAAACGTGAACATTCGAAAAGGCTGTTATAGTCGACTGGACCTTGCGTTCTATCAGTCAATGTACGCAAGAGGTGTTTATAGTCGATTATGAATAGTCTTCCGAGGTGTTCGTCGTTGTCCGAGTGCATAGAAATTATGAGAAACATTCAGGAATCCGTCGTGGGCATTCGCAGCTCAACACTTTTGGGTTTTTTATAAACTACACATCTCGTGCACCGCAGACTATCCTCATTGATTGTTGTCGTCACAGATTTTTAATGTTGCTACGGATATATCTGTCGAGTATCGATCTTGTTGTATACAGGCGGGAATTGTGGGAAGGAAGGGTGAGATGGGGGAATAGAGAGAAATTCGAACGAGAACAGTTTATAGAGAGTGCACACGGCGCAGCGAGTCTTTCGTTTTCGTTCGCGGGGATTTTTTTTACTTGTCCGGCCTAAGATCATGATCAGCTCGCGAGCACTCTTCCGTTTCAACACATTCCATGACCGTCTCCGATTTAGCAGCTACTGTCACAATCGCTACGCAATTCGTATACTTTCTCCGGCCCCGAGGTCCTGAACGACATTTAACACGTTCACTATGCTCTCGAACTAATCTGACGAAAAGTGACGGGCTTCGACACAGTCAGTAGTGATAGTGTTAAATGTCAGGGTCTTTTATAGAAATAAAACGATACGTGTGGAATTTCGACCTCTATTTACGGGTGGCCACTGTTTCCACCTGTTACGACCACTCGTTTGCGGCGGACTTAACCCGAGATGGTTACGTGATCGCACAAAAACACAGCAGAGAAACTAAACAAATAATCTGTATTTGTAAATCTATATTTTACGAGTCACAATGGGGACCGTCTTAACACGTTCGTTGCGGTTTCGTTGGATGTTTATGAGAGTAACACCAAACGTTTAGACACTGCGGTGTTACTTAACATTAACGTATCAATTGAAAAGGAAATCCGCATAGAACGTGTTAACGTCGTCGAATGTGAGAGCGATCGTTAAAGTATATTTGATTAAACGATGGGACTATGTTTCACTTCCGTGGATCGACCGTTTAATATCGTCGTGTCTACAAGAATCTATGAAATGTAATTTAAACGAAGGAAAAAAAGGATTACCGGTATAAATGATAAAGATAATAGATCAATTGATTACGCTAGGTATTTCTCGCCCCTCATCCCCGCAGTTGAAGCAAATCAAATCGACGTTCTACGATCTGTGATCTACTCGTGTTAGATTCTTAACGATAAACCGGAAGGCCGATTAGTTAGGCAATTTCGAATTCAATTCTTACGGACTTTCGTCAGTCGTAATATCTTTGATAATTTAGATTTACCTCATTGCGAATTGTATAGATATATATACAGATACAAGTTTCTGTCTCGCACGATATGAACATGTATCTATATATGTATATCTGTATATTGTCTTGTATTACATACTTGTAAATCAAACAAAAAGAAGTGAAAGGATGAGATACCTAATTGTGAATAACACCTAAGCTGTTGCGCATATATTTTAAAATAAGAATAAATATTATTTAAGAAAACTCTTCATTGATTTATTTAAAATTTAGTAAGCCTTTCTATATTGTTCCTTTGTTTCTCCCGCTATTTATTATCTTACGTCTCCTCTGTCGATAATGTTTGTCGTACAGTTTCAGCGTTTCGCCACCGATGGCGCCAGTGTGGCAAAATAGTGCCGAATAATTCTTGCCGATATTTACACTGTGAATTATGGTGGAAACAGTAAGAATCATTTAGTCCAGTGCATGCGCTTTCCGCGTTTTATTCGTGGAAGGAAAAATTCAATTGAAAATCATTGTAACAAGAATACATTTAAACTAATTAAAAAAGATTTCATTACAACCATATAGAATATCTGTATACATGTATAGTTGAATCAGAAAGTATTGAATCCATTCGATTCTTATCTGTGCATTAATTTTATTTTACATTAAATTTTAACTAACACAGATATCCTCTCTGTCTAACATATAGCTTAAAATTTAGGCTGAAAAAAATTCGAATTCAAATGATACGTTCGTTAACGTAGATAATATGGCAATATGACGAGGTTTAAACACGTTCCATCTCCTATCGTCGACCATTGTGTTAATTATTGAAGGAACTAAATACATATAATATAGCTCGTCGCTCCATTTATCGAGATGTTAATAATCATTATAATACTGTCGTTAAACACATAACGAAGAAGTGGAAATATATGCAAATTGAATTCTTATGCCTACAGTATCCTTTGTACGCCCATAGAAATTCTTCGAGCAAATTGTACATTCAGTTGCAGTGAGGAGCTGCATTTCTAAAAGGGTCTCTACTATCCACTTGACTAACGTTCGGCGTGAGTACGTTCCCTTACTATGAGACGTACTACCTTTACTAGAACAACTACTCTACTATGACCACACATTGAACGCGGCGTATGAAGAGCGTTGGGTATAAGCGAAAATTACAATGACCGAGCGTACAAGTATATAATTTTTTGGAAAATAGTGGTTGGCAAACTGCGGCTCTTCAGCCAAATGCGACTCTTCCACAAATGACGTGTTTAAAATAAACTTATTTTATTTTAATTTAATAGTATTTTAATGCAATCTTCAGGTTTATTCAGTATACCTAGTTTTAACCGACTTTTAAAAACTAGCTTCTTGTAAAGGAATTTGGCTCTCGGAAGAAATCTTTTGACTAATGAGTTTGCCGACCACTGTCATAGAACATAAATCGCGGTGATAACACAACTGAATTCAGTGGTGAAATATTGTACAAAATTTCTCGCGTATGCGCGGCGATTTTAGCCTCAGTAAAGCAAAGTTCTCGATAAAATGGGATACTTTGAACAGCCCGTAAAATGTCGGTCCTTTTCCGCCAATATAACTATACCCTAGGGCTCCACTACCTCGTCATCATAATATTAGATACGTTACCGTTTTGGACACGCATGCGCGAGAAATCTTGCATAATATCTCACAATCTCACCACTGTTCGCGAGTCGTTCGTAGCCATCGCTACGTTTCAGAGAAACCTCTCGCATGAAAGATCGCGCGATTGTGTGCGTGCGCACGCATACAGGCGCGGTTCTATCTTCTATCACACGTTCGCTGAGAACGTTCCCCACGCACACTGGAAAAAGAGAAATGCACACCGTCGGAGAGAATAGGACCAACACGCGCACAGAGTCTATTCACTGCGATTCAAGATGGAGAGAAAACAACGTATGTGTCTCGTAAGGTGGTTGTAAACAAGAAAGTCGGACGACACGGAGCGGAGGATCCTTCGACGGAAGGAGAGACAACTTTGAACTCGAGATGGCGAAATCTGTGTTGAGCTCGGACTCTCTTCCCAAGGCTGGTCGAGTAAACGAAGGTAAGACAACGGCTGTTCACGAATTATCTGCTGTCACTTTTGATCACGTCATCGCGATTAGATTGTGACGATTTAATGCAACTCCGTCTTGATGCTATCGCAGTTTGCCGGGAGTGGTTGGTTCACGAGGACGGGGCACTCGCGTACCGTTTGCAGGACGAAGAAAGTAGGTATTTAATCAAACATATTCGAAAGCTCTCCTCCTGCCAGAATGATCTCACCGTATTGTTGCTCGCAGTCAGGGAACACTACACCGGCAACAAAGTACGCAATGCTCAAGTCAGAGAAGATCTACCGAAAGCGAAGGTGGAACAGGAATTGGAAGCGATGAGATATCAAAGCTACGTTCAACAACAGTCTGTATCTAGCTTTTGTATCTAGTTCTGGCACTGATTTTTTTTCACAACGATATATATGATTTTTCAGAGAGGAAAGAGATGCTATGGTGGCGAAGCAGGTCGCTCTGACCCTTGAGCGAGAGGAAAGGCAGAAAGAAAGAGAGTTGCAAGAGCAGATGAGATTACAGTTGAGACTAGACGACGAAGTGACTCAGTTGGAACTTGAGAAACATATTCAAGAGGAAAAGGACGAGGTACTGGTACAGTGTTGCTTGTTTACATGCATTAACAATGTCTTTATTAATATTATATTTATTGACGAAAGGAACTAGCAAGGAAGTTGCAGCAAGAGGAAGAGGAGAATGCTATAGACACTCAGGATGGTCCCGTGGACGAACAATATCTGTTGGATCAGAAAATCGCAATGGAAGCACAGGATGCAGAATTGGCCAAGATGTTGCAGCAGAAGGAGCGAGCGAAGGCTAGGAAGGCCAGGCAAAGAGCAAGACAGAGAAAGCTGGAGAAGCAACTTCAGAAAGATGTGGAGGAGCAGAGCGTTACCGAAAAGCCTCAGAGGCCAGACAAGCTGGACTTGAAAGCTACTCCTGGTAAAAGTAGGATGCAGCCGAATCTGAATTGTCCAGAATATCCGGATCCTGAGGAGATCCAGATACTGGACGATCCTGTGGAGAGTATACGAGAAGTACCAAACGTGGCTGCGATTATCGATCCCACATACAATGGAAATGCGCATCGACATACTTCCAGTAGCTCGAGCAGTACTGTCAGTCCTACGTACGCGTTACCTACACCACCCCAGGAGCTTATGAACGAAGATATACCATGTTACATGCCTATACAAGGACAACGAAGAAATCAAATGCAGTCTCCGTCACAGGCCCACGAAGAGAAACAGAAACGTAGAGTGAAGGACGGCTGCAAACAGCAGTAAAACGATTTCAAGGTTCGAATATATCAAGTACTTTCGATGAAACTACGTTTTGTTGCCATGAGAACATTAATCATTAGTATAATATATTGTAGAAACCTAGAGTTCAACTTTGAAAAGAAGCTCGGGAGCATAGAAGGAGACTCGTCCCAGCAAAAGCAATATTGCATAGTATGAAGAGAAATGTGCCTTCGAGAAAAAGGGTACGGTGTAAAATGAGATCGATGAATGTTTAAGGTCTAACATTTGAAATAACGAGTTGCGCACCGTCCTAAATCGTAGATCTGCCTTGAATCGTGTACATTTACAATCCATTTATGATACGATGATATATCTATTGTGCTGATAACAAAGATTTTTATGAGGAAGCAAAAAGGGCATAGTGAAATAGACAATCGGAGTTTTGAAGGCGACGTAATCAAATAAGCAAACAGAAATGTACAAAAGATTCACTATTTAGACTGAATTATGAAACGATTAAATCGAGATAGGCTTTAATCGAATCTACATATATACACGCTCTCTCTCCGAAGGAAATTTTGTTTAATAGGTTTAATAATACAAGATGTGCTTGCTTTTTAGAGGGAGTTATTCTCTTTTCAAGTGCTTGAGGTGCAGCGCGAGAAATAATTTACTGCCAAAGATAATATTATTAGCGCTCACTTTAAACCCAAATGAGTTAATTATTGATGAGTTAACCAGATGAAAGAAAAATGAATTTTGAATGGTGTGCTTTAACAAAGTGCTTCTTGGCACTTTGATAACTTAATAGCTTCTAATCAGTTGTTAAGACTCAAAGATGTAGTAAAGTATATATGTTAATAATCTCTGTAACAATTTCCCAACATTTAAGTTTGAGAAGCGTAATTTCTACACTGTTTCTACTAATCTACGAAACACGATTAATATTCGGAAGAAGTATAAGAGCAGTTTAATTTTTAGTATTATTTAAATACCAATTTAGTATTTAAAATATAAACAGTATATTATTTATGGTGTTTGGAAATCTGTATTCGATAGAAATAGTATTATTTTTTACATTTATTGTATGAATACATCTATACATGGGTAATAAATTGTAATAAATGTAAAATTGTAATAAATTATTTACAAAGCTATAATACACGTTTTCATCGAAAACCCCATACGCATGTTAATATACCATAAAACAGTAATTCATTCCATAAGCTTGTGTGTGTGAAAAATAGAGAAAGAGAGAGAAAAAAGAATGATTAATATAATGTAACAAATATATTATTGAAATTTCATATAATTGATGGGGTAACATTAAATTATACTTAATATACCACCCCATCAATAATATTAAATTTTTGTTAAAATTAAATTTCATGACGAATAGTATATAAAAGTAATTGATTCCCGTGATATACAAATACTAAGATCAGATGTTCGTTCGATATAATACACTCTCATAACTCTTCCTCTTGGTTGAAACGTTTTTTGAAAGAAAAATCAACAATTTTCGTTTTGTTTTCTGTACAGCTGCCTACACGATTCGAGATTCTACGGTAAGGAAAATAATAAAGATAAGTGTAAAATGTAAGTTTAATGCGATATGCATAAAATGATAGAAACAACTTGAACAAAAATTTATAGATTATACAAAATAATCTTTTCAACAAAACACACTTTCCTCGAAAAATATGCTCTACACAAAATACACATTTAAGCTCGAAGATAATATATAGGGATTGTTCACTGACAAACATATTCGATAACAAAAAGAAACACTCGCTTCTTTCAGTGACAACGTTTCGTCTCTTATGGTCCCATGTATCAAATTCTGTTTCCTACTGTATAAAGAAATCAGCAAAAATATAATAGTCATTTAAAAAGAAATCATTATTATTTTGGGAAGAAATATTTGTAATCCTTAGTCGTTACGAAACTGTGACGGTGTATGGTTCAATCAAAATTGGAGAACCGGTCGAAAATGAAATTATTAACTGCATTTAATTCGACATGCTATTCGAATTTTTAGGTAATACAAATTTTCTCCTACAATGATTTACAATAACCGGAACGTAATTACCCGTGTTTTTAAACTGTGACTTTCTCTGTACAATGTGCTGTGATTCTTCCTCTTCCGAGTTGTCCTTACTCAAAATAGGAATAACGTTGCTTAATCTCCTGCGTGAACAATAAAATAAGAAATTAGTATGCGACTACGGTGAAGTGCTCAATAATAAAGGAAAGAATAATGCATGATTCTTGGTAGATGTGTTGGTAGTTTGCGCGATTGTTGCGCGTCGTAGATAGAGCAGATAGGAAGCAGAACGACAGAATGAATCTAATTGAAAAGTAATCACGTACGATTATCGGGTGCCCCGGTCTTCGACCTGGTATGAGGCGGGGAAAACACAAAGTTCGGCACTTCTTGAATAGCTGAAACATTGCAAACGGTATCGTTAACATTCTATAAATAAAACAAGACCACATACTCTATATCGCAAGAACTACCTTTCTGATCCGATGGCGGATTGTTTGTTTTGTCCGGTTGAGAAAACGAAAACAGTTCGCTAGCATCATGCTTCGCTCTTCTTCCACCTTTCCTTGGTTTCGAGACTGTCTCAGGGATCTCTTGAACATCAGAATCCACCGGGATGTCCTTCGTTTTGGTAGCTTTTTTAATATTGCTAGGTGTCGGGTCTTCTTGAACCTCCACTTCCATCACCTCCTCTTCCACTATAGCTTCCTTGATGATGCCTTTTTTGCGGGCATTCCTAGTTCTCTTGATCGTGTCCGCTTGCGGAATCTCAACGCTCGTAGCTCTTCTTTGTCTGGGGACCGACGTGGTCTGTCTCTTGCTGCTCGCACCGGACATTCTCTCCTTCAACGGTACACTCAATATTTCCTCTAACTCTTCAGGTATCGACTGTATCGATGACCTACGATTCCTCGTATTCCCAGCTGGACTGCTCACCGTTGCTACCACGTGTCTTCCTCTCGATACATCCAACGGAGGTTCGAAGTCCTCCTCCGGGATGACCTCCTTCGCAACGCTGTTGGCTCTCCGTGTCCTAACAATGTCCACCGTTTCCTTAGGCACAGAACTACCGCGTCTCCTTCCGAGCGACTTAACAGTACTCTTCTCTTCGGCTACCTCTTCGCTCGTCTTCGACCTATTGCTTGCTCCTGCGCCTCTAGTCTTGGAGCCCTTGGTCTCCGACTTCTCCTTCTCATTTTCAACCGCTATGCTCGAGGAAGACGAAGTCCTGCTCAGCCTTGTCGACTCTGGCACTTCCTTCTGCACGGAGGCAGCCCGTCTTGTGTTCCTCCTCACCGGAATCCTGACCTCCTCCTGCTCCTCCGCAGGAGGAACATCCTTGGAGGATGCTTTCTTGCTTCTAGTTCTTCTTGATGGAGAAACGGTCAAGGAGTCCTCCTCGCCCTCTTCCTCCACAGGATGAACATCCTTCGCCAAGGACGAAGCTCTTTTACCTCTGGTCTTTTTCGGAGTGGCAACGACCGACAACTCTTCCTCCCCTTCTTCTCCCACAGGATTAACGTCCTTCGCCACGGACGACGCTCTTCTACCTCTAGTCTTCTTCGACGAAGCAGAACCTGGTGACTCTTCTTCCCCCTCTTCTTCTCCGAGAATACTCTTTGCCACCAGCGACGTTCTTCTACCCCTCGTTTTCCTCGGAGTACTCAGCAAGACCTCCTCCACCTGTTTCCCCACAGGAGAAACATCCTTCGCTATCGAAGACGCTCTCCTACTCCTCGTTCTCTTTGGCGTCGATATCACCGCGTCTTCTTCTCCATGATCCTCCACGAGGGACACGTCCTTCGCAACCGAAGACGCTCTCCTACCCCTCGTCTTCTTCGGCGTAGAAACCCTCACGTCTTCTTCACCCTGTTCCTCCACGACGGAAACATCCTTCTCGACCATCGAAGCTCTTCGACCTCTCAATTTACTCGGAGAAGAGTTGACGGACGATTCCTCCGACCCCGACGATCCCGTACGCCTGATTCCTTCGTTTGCAGCGGCGATCGACGCGATCAGCACCTCTTTCATCAAAGAGCTCGCTCTCCTCGATCTCAGGGGCGTCTTCGGGGCCACCTTCGAAGGAGAACCGACTACGGATGATTTGATCTCTTTTGTTATCGAGGAGGCTCTTCTGGATCTGGTCATCCTCGAGGCGATGCTGTCGTTCAGCGACGAGGCTTCGTCGTCGACGTCCTTGGTCGGAGTTTTATCCCCTGCTCCGGACATGGAATTATTGTTGTCGAGGTGCTCTTCAACGTTCTTCCTCGGGTCTGCTGCAACGCTCGCGTCGGACTCGTCGTCGGTGATGTTCGACGCGTCGTACTCGCTGCCTCTGCATATCTGCGTCGACCGGGACACCGTCTCGATCACCTCGGTAGTTTCTTCGAGAGCTAGAACCATGTCCTCGGCGTAGTTGGACTCGTCGTCGGTGATGTCGAAGTGGCCGCCGTTCTTCAGATCGTCTATACGCTGCTCCTGCGCATCCTTGTCGACCTCGTCCTTCGACGTGGAACTGTTTTCGAACGTGTTCGAGAAGCTCTCGAACTCGTCGTCGTTGTCCACGTCTTTCTTGTCCTCGGTGTAGCTGACGTTCATCGCCGTCTCTTCCTGGTCCTTAGAGATGCCTCCGTTCTTGCGTCGGCTCGACACGTCGCTGTTGTCGAACTTGAAGTGATTCGACTTCGGTATAGTCGGCGACATGAATTCTATGCCCGAAGACGCGTTCAGTATACCTTCCTCCTCTTCTTCTTCTTCCTCCTCGTCGATGTTCATCGCTTCTTCACTGTTCCGGCATGATCTCTCCGGGCTCTCCGAAGCTATCGAGATTTTGGTAGAATTATGCGTGGGAGCCAGTTGCGACGGGATTACGCTAGATCTTCTCAGAGGAGTGCCTATTTCGAAGCTGCTGTTCGGTGTGAGCACAGCCGGCGAGTGAATGGAAGCAAAGCTACCCACTCTAGATGCGTGCAACATACCTTTCGACGGATTTGTACCGAAATCTCCCAGCAAGCTTGACGCTTCCAAGTGGGTGTTTCCTAAGCTTCTTCTGCTCGAATCCCGGAACGAGGGAGCCTGCAGGTGAGATCTCCCAATGCTCGGCCTGGGACGAACAGCGTAGATGTTCGTGCAAGGAATGCTATCCTCCGACAAGATCGCGCTCTCCATCAGGGACTTGTTGGTCTCCAACGAACTGAAGAGCGCCTCCTCGCTTCTCTCCGACGTGTGCATCTCAACCGAAGTATCCCCTACGCTGATCTCGTCGTTGCTGTTGTTCTTCTTCGATTGGGAGATGTTGAACCGTATCTGTCTGTTGATCTTCTTTTCTTTATCGATGGCTGCCGAGCTGTCGTCGGTGACTTCCGCTTGTACAGAGCCGAGGCTCGGCGACGTCGAGTTCCTTATAAGCTGCCTGATCTTCAGGATAGAATGAGGCGTCTCGACGCAAGTGTCTCTGTGAGACACCTTGCGCTTCACCAACGGAGTGCTGAACGCTGCGCTCAAAGCCGCATCCCCATCGTCCGTCACTTTTCTGCGCTTCACCCTCTCCGGTGTAATCTTACCGCTATTGTCCTCCGCCTGCACCTCGTCCAACGTCCTTTTCCTATGTATGTTCTGCATCACTTTCGGAGACATGACGCAGTCGATGTCGATCTGTTCGTCGGTCGATTTGAGCGTGGTGCACGGAGCAGTGATGAACGGGATCACTGCCTTCTCTTCCCTGTGAAATGTCTCCTTGGCTTTTTTAATCACCGTCTCGTAAATGCTCGTTGCTCGTTCGCAGTTTCTGTTGTACGTCATTGGTCTCGGATACCTGGGCTCTGTCCCAGTCTCCGAGACGGATTTACTCATGTTCATAGAGAACTTCTTCATGATGTTCGGCAAAGTCGCGTTGTAAGCGTTCAACATGTCTACGTGATCGGTTTTAGTGGCAGCGTTGAATCGGGCAGCGGCGAAACTGCCGCTGTTCGCTTCCATGTAGCGGCAGCGTTGCAAATAGTACAACAGCCTCACGTCCTCGGACTTGCTCTCCTCCAGAAACTTGTCGAACATCTCCTCCTCCTCGGTGTCCAGGGCCAGGTGCAACACGTCGCTCAGCCTGTCGTAAGCTTTGCACGAGTGGAAGAAACACATGAGCAGCTGCGCGTAATGTGTCTGCGGCCTGTGATGAAAGGCCGACTGGACTAGACCATGTTCCACCGACAGATCGATCAACGTGCTTTGATCTTGAACCGACGACAGAGGAGGCTTTCTTATGCGCAGGTACATCAGAGCCAGCTTGTGCTGATTGTTTTTGATCAGGGTTCTCAAGACCAGCTTGTGATGCCAGTCTTTCACGTCGGGATCGGAGATCAGCTGGCCGGTCATCATGCCCAGGAATCCACGGTAGTCCTCGTGGTCCAGAAGCCAGAACGCTTGCGTCAGCTTGATGATGCTGGAGCTGATCTTGAACGACGAGGGATATTCGATCAGCTGATCTATACCCGCGTAGGAGTCCGATAACGCCAGATCCAGGTCCATCAGGAGGTAGATCGTGATCTGATGTTTGCACTCGAGCTTATCCGCCTCCCCTTGATCGCAGTCCGTTAGGTAACTCCTCAGCAAGGACTGCAATGACGAAGGAGGATAGTAACTATTCGCGGACACGTATCCGGACTCCCTTTCCCATTGGGAATTCAGAGCAGGACACTCTCGTGCTATCAGCTCGTCTATGAAGAACACTTCCTCGATCTCGCCAGGTTGTTTGTCGTTTACGACAGACTCCCTCTTCTCCTTATACAGACAATGCAATTTCTCATAAGGGTAAGGTATTTTCACTGCAGCAGACATGGGCACCTCCATGTCCTGCGATTCCGGTAGCAAGCCTGCGTCGTAGAACCACAAAAGCACCTGGAAATATATCGACACGCGTTTCAGTGCTTTTCGTTGCTTCACCAGACCGTTCGTCTCCAGCGGCAACTTCGACACCACGTTCGACAGACACTCCAGCTGCTGGTAACAAAATCTCAAGGTCTTCAGCTCAGACTCGCCGATGTTGTTGCCCGATTGGTCGAACAGAGGCACGCATAGATGATCGGCGATCGTTTTTATAGAAGCTGCCCGCTGTATACCCCATTTCAAGAAGCTCGGATACATGTACGCTGCACTACCGTCCGACCATTCTTTCGCGCACCTTATCAAGAACGTCGCCCAGTGTTGCTCCAAGCAAAGAGACAGTAACATGTCTCGCTGGGCGTTATGGTCGCTCGAAAAGGATACCTCTGTGTTGAACGGCACCAAACCGACGGAGAGACACTTGTGGAACATCTCGGAGGGTTCTGTTAAGAGAATTGGTCCGGCCATTGCCATTTCGTGAAGCAGCTCGGCTTGGACACCTCGAGACAACCAACACGTTAACTTCGACCGGCTCAGCTCTATCCACTCGAGTGCTAACGATCTTGGATAGAACAGTTCCTCCGATGAGCTTAGTCTATTGTTCGGAAATTCTTGCAGAGTACGAGGAACGTAAGTGCAGCTAACCATCTCGTTTCTCGCCACGTTAGACGGTCGACCTTCGGTGTCGTAGCTGGCCAATATACTGTTGGGATTCTTGCATTCGTTCACGGTTCGAGGCATCTGCTCTTTGTACCATTGATTCAAGTCGAACAGCAACGTCCGACCAGTGCTGGAGATCAACAATAAACTGTCCTCGCCTCGTCTCGACTCCGATTCTGTCTGATCTGGATTCATTTCTCGTTCGATCGCGGATAGATTCACCACTCTGTCGTCCGCATCCAATTCGAACTCGAATTTAAGGCTCGGCTCCGCTCCCAGATTGAAGTACAAGTTCGTCCCCCTATCGGAGTACTTTCGCTGGAATAGTAACGAGTACATTCTCAGAAGAGGGGGTACCTTCGAAGATTCGTCTTGGAAAACGACCCATAGATAGTAGAACGGTCTAGGATCGTCGGCTGGCTCCAACAACGCTAAATGCGTCACGATCATAGTCTCGTCTACCGGTAAACTTATCGACCCTACGGAACCATCGTTCAACCATATTATCACTCTACCTAGACATCCGGATATCAAGCAGCCGATCTTTGTCGAACTGACGATGGTATTTGTTAACCGTTCGTACAAGAAACCGGTCGACTCGAAGTCTTCCCGACTGAATCCAATGTGCTTTTCTATGCCTGTAAATATATACGAAATGTGATTACTAGACAAAATAAAAATGTTCTGCATCGATTGTGGGCAGCAGGAGTACAATAAAAATGGATTTCATCCCTTAATGATTTTGTTGCGTTTAAAACAACGTTACAACGTTCTTAAATTTTTCTAATCTATTATTGTTTTATATTTCAATCAGTCAATTTCTTCATACATGCATAAAGATCCGCAGTCTAGTGATTACGCGCGTATCGTTGGGAAGGATGAGCAAGACTATGGAGGATCTCTTACGTTGATTCATTAAGTTGCAAACCATGTGTTTGCTCTTGTTCAACAGATTCCTATGGAGAGAATCTTTCGATGTGATAAATTCTATATCAGCCGGATTAGATTCGTCCATGATAAGAGACAAATCATCCGGCGTCTCCCAAGTGGATCTCTGAAGATCGATCATCAGATGATGAAGGTTACGTAATACTATGCAAGCTATCCCATCCATTTGCATTAGGAAATTATCTGGTCTCTTTTTGTTGAACTCCTCCCATTTCGCTCCACCGGATACGATACAAACCTGCTCGACTCCTATCGGCATCTGTAAACATGTAGACTGTCAGGAACAATTCCAAATGCTTTGCCAACGTTTCGATGTAGAATAGGCATGCCAGATGTAAAACCTACTTTGACAGCTCGAAGAACACGAGAGCTAGCACAGTCGAAGACGCACACCAAGCCTGTGGACTCTTTAATTTTAGTGGCACCATTATCTAAACCAATTAGGAGCAATGGTAATTCTCCAGGCTGCGCTGGAAATTCACACACACAAGTGATTTTCCCACGAAAGCTCCACGAGCTGATACTTGTTCCACTCCTTGCATTGAAAATGATTATGTGGGAACCGTAGTTCAACCAGGCATATCTAGTATCGCTTAGAAAGCCTCCACAGTGAGTATCGATACCGCTATAAGGTTGCGAACCGTTAGACGATCCTCCTTCGTTTCCATCGGTATTATTGGATTGAGACGAGAACGCATGTTGAATGTCTATGACATTATGTATCTGTGGATAAAATAAAAAGTAATTTCAATATCTTCGTAAATGCGTAATTCCTGACGAACTTCCAGTCAGAAAATGTTATAATGTTAAATAACTAATTAGAACTTAAATAGCTGTTTCGTTTGAATTGAAACGCGAGCAATTTGCACAAATAGAGGTGCGAGTAACTAAATGTTACACTGTGCGTTTTACGCAATTTGTCTTTCATTTTAAACCATTCAGGGTCCTTAATACAAAATGCATGTTCCTGCTTTGAAAATGCATAAACATTCAGTGAAGTAAATAGCCTATGCGGGTTTCGAAATATACAGGAAAGAAGAGAAAATATTTGACAATAAGATTTACCTCACAGTTCACTTCTTCTAACTCTTTCATTGTTTAGAGCCAATATTAAAGCACAGTGGATGCGAGAAAATCATTTATACGTTCTTTCGCTAAGGTCACCATAAGGTTATGTTGCCGCCAAATTTCCACGATTGCGTCACGTTTCTACGAAGACGTATACCATCAACCTGTAGCCTGTATATTCACAATACCGTCCGATAGAGTACCTTTAACACCACGTAATTTAGAAACACGCGAGAAATCTTGGTGTTACATTTAAATACGTTTCACCACTCGTACATTCATTTTAAAACCTCAACTATACAACCGCGAAGTACGTTAGGAAACGCTACCAATCGCACACGTGCTGCCAACTATGTTTGAAAATGAGCGGGCACTTGAAATACTTCGTCTACTGTGCCACCGTAATTATTTTCATACTCCAATCAACCTACAGTGCGCTCATTTAGCTTTCATTACGAAATTTTAACCGGGAAGGATTGAAATATTATTTTCATTTGAGCGTGAATAATCTTAGCCGCTATTCCCCTAAAGGGTGCGTACAGTGCCACTTGGTGAAGCGACAGAACGCACAAACTGGAAATATACCAACAGTCGATACTCGGTCGGTAACCGTGGTGTCGTTGATGGTAAATTGCTAAAGTGTGACGTTTCCCTTTTATCCTTTCCACTCCGAGAACAAAGTATTTTACATTTGAAAGAACTTTCACTAAATTTTTTATGATAATAGCATAAGGAATTGTTTACTGACACTTCGTATAGGTAATCCGTTTATTTATTACGTCACCAACAATTTTCGCTTTATGAACAGTTCGTTACAAATCGTTGTACAATAATAATACATTGTGAAAATATATAAAAATTCAAAACCTCTCCCCTATAAAAAATCGTACGCTTTAAAATTAACAATTAAAAGTACACGCACTTATGAGTAGTCTAAAGGTCTAAGTGCACGCAGAAAGTTTGTTCGAAAGTTTTGTCGAGATTCTACGCGTTATACGTCGCGTAACAGTAGTAAATATTATGTATATATCTTAAAAAGTGATCGAAATCGCGGTATAAAACGATACTTATCATTAAGTAGAAGAAGACTTTGAAATTCATTGTTCTATATCTATCGGACGAGTATTGTCGAAATATCTTAGATAAAACTGTAATGACACGTGGTTCAAGTTACATCGTGTTAAACAGTAACAATCACAGCGCACTTGTTAACAAATAAAATGAGAATGCACTATCAAATACAATCAGTCTGTTGAGAGGATTCGCATAACGTGTAGAACTGTTTAAGCTATGGTGTTTCCATTAATGTTTGCATAGAATTGAAAACGGCTATGTTCTACGCGTTATTGCTTTCATCGGAAGAGACATTAAGTATTACTGTTGTCCTAAATGTAGTTCCGGCTGTATAATGAATACTTTCCACACTTTGCCACAGTTCGACCTGTGCTCCAAAGCTAAGTAGTTTCTCATTGGCACCAATAAATAATCGTACGGGTCTGTATTCAACTGATACTCTTGCATAGCTTTATAAATAGCTTTAAACGGCGGCTGTTTCTGCGAATGAAACGTTCCTCGAGATCCGTGCAATACTAGAGCACCTTCTTTCTCCGCCTTGGTACAAACAGGCATGTACATGCAATGATCTGGTCTGTAATTGTATCTGCAAGAGTACACATAAAGTTTCTCAGGATGATAATGAAATATAATGTTGATTATATCTTGATCCCCCCATGTAATCTTCAGCTTGTATTCCTTGTGGATAGGTATCACGTAGTCTATCCATCTGAACTCTCTCATTCTAGTCAAATTCATTAACATCACTCCAGAATTCACACCCAACTTTCCATAATACGGGTGTTTCGCGAATCTGTTGTACCATCCTGTGTTAGGATCTTCGTGCTCGGGGCTCAGAGCTGCCAGTTGACTTGAATTCATCTTCTTAAATTCATCCCAGATCTTCTCTGGTGGAGCCAAGAACAGAGTATCCGTGTCTACGTACAGAACGGCGTCTGTATCGTTTAAAACTAACTGTGAGAGAAGAAATCTTGGATTATTCAGAGGAGCTTGAATATTTCAGGGTTTATCCACTATAGTGTGTTGCAGATGTCGTGCGAAAACGATTCAGAAAATAGCGGGATAGCGTTACAGGGGTAGACTCATTTCCAGGATTGCAAGGATGCGGGGTGCACCTTCTCATTTCTCAATACTGCAAAGATGGGGTTTTTCAGTAGTCAAAAGCGCTAAATAAACGATCAATCTAGGCCCATGATCGTCTTCAGAAGTCCTATTTTTACGTTTACGAGGTATAATTTGCATTATTCGGAAACATACAGCTGTGCATATAGCTATTTTAATAAAGCTGTCATAAATTATGCCTCATAAATGTAAAAATAGGACTTTTGAGGGGAATTGCAGCCTAGATTGATCTTTTATCTAGCACTTTTTCCTACTAAAAAGCCTCAACTTTGCATTATCGAGAAATTTGAGTGTTCCGCATTCTTACAATCCTAGAAACGAGTCTACTCCCTTAATGCACTTACAGGTAGAAACAATCTTTGAGCTGCACAAGGCTTGAACAGCTTTTTCCACATAGCCGCGTCGCTTCCCTTGGGGAAGGTGATAGACTTCACTGTAAAGTTGAAGCTTTTGTTGGACAGTAGCTTCCATTCGGCCAGTTTATCTTTGAATTGAGGGATTAGATTGTCTTCTGCTAAAATGATGAACTGTAGATGTCTGCTAGTGAAAACCAGGGCCGATTTGAGCATTGTCAATGCTTCGTCCAGTCTGTCTCTGCAGACTACAACGCATATCGTCATTTCCCCTGTTGACGGTGTACCCTTTTTGGCAGTGGTCGAAACAACGACAGCCTCTTTGGTCGGCGCATCGTATACTTTGTTCGAAAAGTTGGTCAAGTTAAGCAGTATTATAAGCGCAACGAAGATAAGGCACAAGAAAAATAATTTGTACACAGATTTCATCGTTGTACTGTGAAAATTTCACATCCTCCACCGAATTCTCTTTGATAAACAATCGGTGGACAACACTGTGGCAGAACTTGGCATTTTGACGTTCTCCACAGTTGTTCCGTACACTCAAACGTACATTTCTAACCTCCCACCGTCGCGGGGAAACAATGTTAACAGGTTAACAGGCTGTTGCGTACGGTTATGTGCATTAATATTATGCACGAACGACGAACAGCAACGTTAAATCCATTCAGGGAATGGAAAACTTACTTTTAATCGCGATTTAAAAGAACATTTTCACCGTAGAACCGTCCGAAATCTTCCACTTTCGAAAATATCGATTGATGTGTTCCATCTTGACAACAGAACCTGTTTTGAACACCCACGGACTTACTATCTTCATTGATTCGGTGACCGTGTGCATGGTCGGTAATCTGTTTGCATTTTTTTTTCGAAAGGGGAAAACAAGAAACAACCTCACGTTTACGTATTTTAAAAGGTTCTTCGGCATGTATATATTTCAAATATTATTTTTCGTAATATGTTACAAATATACAGTGACATTCAAATAAGAAAATTCTATAAAAATTTCTCAAAAATAACAACGCTATACAAATATATTTACATCATTTGGGTCTTTACATATTCTTTTCTGTGAGAAAACATTTTTACTAAATCCTATTTTTACTGGAAGTTTAAACATTGGTCCTTCGAAGCATGAAATCGTAGGTTTTAACAATGAACAATTAGATTTGACAAAAATCCAGCGAGACCGTATCGGTTTCCGACCTCGGAAACTAGACTCATTTGATTCTTGTGGAAACAGTCAGTCTATGGTAACAAAGAAGTAGTTTAAACATTTCGATCCGATTCCTCTTCACCTCTTTTTTATTCCTTCTTTGTGTCCTCGCGCGAATGTTCCTTGGCTAACAATTTCTTTTCTACAATAATTACATGTATCACGATGGTGGTTTCTCTAATGCCATATTGTGATCCAAGTGATCACAGTGTATAGGACACTGATGATAGGACACCGCGCTAGCATGACCCGATCTTCCAGAAGTCATAAGCTCTCCTTGCTCCCACACATCCTCCGCAGGATTATAAATTTCTACAATTCTTAAAAAGTTCTCTCCGTCGTATCCTCCTAAAAGAGCATCATCAGGGAATCAAGTACTCGAATATCAACGAGTGCAGCTTAACAGGTTGGGGTGTACAGTTGTTCTTACCCATTGCATACAACTTTCCATCTAGAACCGTGACGCTGAGTGCACTACGGGCAATAGTAACGCTACTAACAAATTCCCATACGTCTTTTTCTGTGTCGTATCTTTCGACAGAATTTAATTGTCTAGTTCCATCGTATCCACCTACAACGTATATATATTGACCGAGATTAGCTACTCCAGCCCCTGACCGACTGCTCTTCATCGGCGAAACCATTGTCCATTCGTCATTCTCAGGGTGGTAACATTCTACAGAGTTCAAACGGTTCGTCCCGTCGAAGCCACCGATCGCGTAGAGTAATCTGTTGGTATTAAAATTCACGTAACCGTTATTTCGAGTTTGTAACTATAAAGAGGTAGACTCTCGTTTTCAGGATTGCAAGGGTGCGGGATGCGCCTTCTCATTTCTCGATAATGCAAAGATGGGGTTTTTCAGTAGTCAAAAGCGCTAGATCAATCTAGGCCGCAAGCGCCCTCAAGAGTCCTATTTTTACGTTTACAAGGCGTAATTTGCATTATTCAGAAACATAAAGCTGCGACAGCTACATGCTGCCGAATAATGCAAATTACTCCTCGTAAACGTAAAAATAGGACTTTTGAGTACTGGAAAACTCCATCTTTGCATTATCGAGAAATGAGAAGGCGCATCCCGCACCCTTGCAAACCTAGGAACGAGACTACCCCCTTAAGAGGGATAAACGCAGTGATTGAATATAATTTACCTATTTACCATCGCTACTCCGACACCCAATCTTTTGATGTGCATCGATTTCACGTTACTCCACGCATCCATATCGGGATCGTAGCATTCAACGCTACTGTGATACTCTGCACCAGCGCTACCTCCTACAGCGTACAACAATCCATCCATCACCGCTACTCCTACGCGGTTTCGCGGTACAGACATTGGACTACACGCTCTCCATTGATCTGTAACTGGATTGTACCTATCAACCCAATCACTATCGTATCTGTGCACAGAATTAAAGGTCTTTAACTTTGACTTTAGTCTGTTCCGTCGCTCTTCCCTCACGACGTACATACCTACTCTCCGGCGAGTTGTTCCTCCCGCCGACAGCGTAAAACATGCCCTTCAAAAATGCTCCGCCTAAACCGGATCTAGGAACGTTCAATTTCGCATGTTGCGTCCAGCTCTTCTCGTCCGCGTTATACCCTTCCAAAACGTCCAGCGAATGTTTCAGAAATCCGCCGGCGATGTATATAACTCTTCGAGTGTTCGGTGTTCTCTCTTTGACGACCGGCTTTTTGTGCAGGGTCAAGTCTTTAAATATTTTTGCAAGGTACTCTTTGCATGCAGGTACCTTTTTTAATACGTCACAGTTCTTCATTTGATCCCTAAGAAAATTCGGGGTGAGGTACTGGCACCTGACCGCGTGCAATATGTGCTCCATTTTCGCTCCTCGGGCTTCCTCATTGTACTTTACCCATTTCAATACGGCATTGTACACTTCTCTCTCTTCCTGCACGTTCAGCTCGTCTCTTCTCACTAGGGCTATCAATTGTATCGCTGATAATTGCAGAAACTCCTCTTCCTGACATATTTGACTAAAATGTTGAACAATAAATTGATTCGCTTTCTGGTGTAAACCTTGACAGTTATGTTGCTCGGCAAAATTCGCGATTCCAATCGCGTTCGTCGGATCTAACTGTTTTTCCAGAAATGTGCAACAGGCCTCTATGACATTACTAACCTGCGATGAAAACGACAATAAATATCTGTACAGAGAAAAGATCGTGTACTAAAACATTAACTCCTTCGATATTAATCTACCTGGAACATAGTGGCTGCCGACAAAAGTGAACACACCGTGATCTCTGTAACCCTTATTTGACCAGTGTACATAAAGAACATTAGACGCGCCATTGCAGTTGGACAGACACCCTGAAGTTTCACTCTGTTCATTTCAGATTCTTTCAAGCCTCCTGTAAACATCGCCTATAACATTACGAATGGTTTTATTCGTTGTTCTACAACAACTGCGTTAACGTTCTATAAGTTACCTTGAAATATGGACTGGCAGCAGCTAGAATAACTTTATGCGCGTGGAACAGTTCCGAACCCACTTCCAGCACAACATCGGTGAGCATGTGATGAGTACGCATAATGAACATCATCTTCATGGCATCCTTGATGTAGTTGGTCATATGAAATGTCATGTCACCGAGGTCTTCATGTCTATCCATACCCTCCAGATCTTTATCATCGGATGCCATGAACGGCAAGCTAGATCCAAGATTCTGATATTGGAAGCTGCTACGAGCTTCCTTTCTGTTGGAACTATCTCTCTTGACTTCATCCATTAAAACAAACTGAAAAAAAATATTGGGAAATCAAACAAGGAATTCCAGTGGCATTCGATAACCATTCGAGTGCCAGAACATAGGATTGCTGAGTTCGCTACCTAAGGGAGTAGTCTCGTTTCTCCTCATTTGTACATTTACGAGGCATAATTTCCATTATTCGGCAGCGTGTAGCTATCATAAAGTTACGCATATAGCTATGTTTTCATAATTAAGCCTTGTAAACATAAAAACAGGACCTTTTATCTAGCGCTTTTGACTACTGAAAGACCCCATCTTTGCATTACCAAGAAATGAGGAGGCTACCCCCTTAAAAGTGCCAGCTAATCAGTCAAACGCGTGTTTTCACAGTTGCCGTTCACGAAAATCGTTCGAAAACGGAAATTCGTACTGTCACAAGTTTCGGCGGTTCACACCGAGCATCGATTAACGAAGCAGAGAAGCTCTATCGTGCTGTCGAACATTTTTTGATCCGGATTTTCGTGCAAGGCCTGTGACACTCGGAACGGTTACCACACACGATGCGTTCGTGTGACGCGACAATCAACGCACTATGTATTCGCCTTGCATTTATCTTGCAAAACGATCGCGTGAATACACGCATTGTAACGCAAACACTTACACGAATGACTAAGAAGCCAAGACAGGCCCTCCGACGGATCGAGAAAAATGCAAATATATTTAAAGGAACTCGTGTGCTTGGCCGTGTCAATTTTCTTGACGCCCGTCGTGATCAAGAGGGGGGGAATGGATGTAGCCGAGCGGTCATAATTCGACGATTAATTCATCGATGATGCACTGTATGACTTAGACCAGAATTAGGCGAATGCACTCTCTCTCAGGTTCTCTCGGCTCTCGGTGAGCGCGAGCGCGATTATGGTTGCTGCAGACAGTGTGCGCGCACGCGTTCAATCTACAGAACGTTTACGGGACGTTACAACAAACCACACACGGTGCAGTGTTCCTTTTGTCCGAGCCTCGGGATAGACAAACATTAAAAACAGTGTTTTTCTTGTCTCGGCCACTGCACAATCCTGCGGACGCTCGTGTATGTATCCTTTCTTTTTGAGAAATTTGTCATGCGCGCAACAAACAGCATCTATAGGGTTATCCCATCGAAACAAGTTGATAACTGTCTGCTACCAGCCATAGTCGACGTCGACACAGATTCTCTGTGAAATCGAATAGGTATCAGGGGGAATATCTTTTCTCGGTATTTATGTACGGCGGTGACAAAATTGTCGGACGCCGAGCGGACACGTGATTATTAACACGATTGTAACCGGTACTCGGTTGTCAATTGTGTCGCGTCAAGCATCACACCATCAAACACGCACACACACTTCGGTAAATCGAAAAATTTTGCGAGCCGAGCAACAGCAGCAGCAGCAGCACCGACGGGAACCGTGCCGTCGGAACAGACACAAACGAAAGTTCGACCGTGAAACAGCACTCGTGATCGTAGATGACGTGAATGACTTGCAAATTCTTCGGTTCGCGCGCTTACTCTGCCCGATGAACCACGTATTAGCTATCGCGTCGCACGCGCGTTGACTCTGTATTTTTCGGACCACTCATTTTCTCCGCACCTTTGAACCACCAGTTCCGCTGGCTTTTTCACGTATCATGGTTCGATTTGTACGAGATCCGATAATCCATTAGACACTTGGATACCATGGATACTCGCCAAGTACCTGAATAACTATAGTTAGTCCCTCTGTTAGCCGACCGCCTCTGTAAATATTGTACTACACCGTAACTTTCGAGTTACACGCCGTTTTCCGAGCAATAAAATACGTAGAACGTTGAATATTTATTGTTAGCCTATACCAGAAGGTTTGCCAGTTTCATTTTAAGATCATTTATAATGGACTTCGGTTTCCTCTTGACCCCTAAATAGCTGTGATAAGCTAGACCAGGCATGTCAAACACACGGCCCGTCAGGCAAACAAAAGCAAACAAGGCCTGTCAAACAAAACGGTAACTTATCAGGTTGGAGGGAAAGTTTACAATTTATAAATATATTTCCATTATTTGTAACAACTTGTTGCCATCTTTCAGGTAACATGTGTTTTGGATTTACATGCAAAATTACCTGCTGGTTTAAAATATGAGAACTTTCCCCCCAACCTAATGTATGGTTTTTTAACTTTTGATATTATTTATATATATATATATATATATATATAATATATTTTTGTAATATTATTGTGTTTCATACGCATGATATTTTGTATGTGTAACTGCAACGTGTTAATAAAAAGAAATGAGTTTCTTCTTTATTCGGAATCTTTCCTCTTTATTGCGGCCCTTGAATTAACTTATAATACCTGATGAGGCCCTTGGTGGTAAACGAGTTTAACATGCCTGAGCTATAAAGACGATACCTCGTGGTGAACTACGATTTAGAAACAATTGTAATTGGTTTATTTATAAAGGCGCCAACCTTGATAGTAGTATACATGCAAAAAATAAACTCTATATGTTCTATCGAGTTTATTAAAATATTTTGACATTGTCTTGCAGATAGATCTTTATTCGACAAAGCTTATAGACGACGGTACACATTAATATCGATCGTTATTGATCGGTGATCGTTCTCCGTCGAAATTCGTATACGTGGTATTCGATGAATGAAGAACGCCGCGTATTTTGAGACAATATATTTATTTCTTATTAATATGGAGTTTTCAACAATAACAGTGTAATAGTAGGCGTAACAAGAGAGACGAGGTAGGTTACGAGGAACCTAACCTAATACCGTACGCCAACAAGTCACCGCGTCAACAGAATACTCGTGATTGTTTATGGCTACAATAATAAGGTTTCTCCCTACTTTTATGCTCTACGGATAGTTTTTACTATTTCACTAAAGTTGCGTGCACCGTGCTCTTTTTTTCTCTCCTTTGTTTTCTCGTTTGTTTTGTTCGCCGCGAAGTCGAAATAGATCGGACACAGATTTTGCAACTTTAATGTAATCGACAGACTGCGGATCGATTTGTGGCATTGCAGCATATTCATTGTTTTCTCTCCGGAAATGGTTTCGATATATTCAGAGCAATAGAAAAAAATCGATGAAACCTTATACGGGGTGTCTCAACTAATAACTTGTTCACCCCGAATAATTAAACGATACATTTTATGAAAATTGTAAAACATGGAATTTAAACGTCTTCGAGAGGTCCATTTCATACGATACTTGCTTTTTTATGGATGGAGGCGTTTCGGAGATTTCAAGGTCACCTTAATTTTTTTTATGGAATGACCTAATTTTTACAATTTCCATAAAACGGGGTGAACAAGTTAGCTGAAACACCCTGTATATGTATGCATCACGAACATCCGCAGTCTAGCGTAGTCAGACTACTGAATGGGGGGTGCGATCAATCGAATTAAATATTTCTATATATATATATATATATATATATCGAAACATGAGAAAGAAATCGTATACAGTATGAAAATTCAATGACGATAAAATTTGATATATCTTTTAATCAACAACTGGCTTCGATCATTCAATTCTGTGCAATCGAGAAGCTTACGAGTAAGTACGTTTTCCTCGTATGCGCAAAATTCCGTTGTAACGGTCACCGAAAATATACATTTTTGCAAATACAGGAATTTGATTCCGTGCATAGAATTCGATGATTTAAAATGCTCTTTGTATTCCACGTTTCTCGATTTTTGCATTATATTCCTGTTCTCGACAAAGCGATAAGACGTTTCTCTTTCCCACTGAAGGTCAAGTAGTAGTATATATGAGATGCGTATATGCAACATTTGATCGTTATCGATGCATTTTTTTGAATACATGAAAAAAAGTATTTCGCGTGACGTTCTTTGATTCGGTATGATTGTAACGTTAGTTGGCAGGACTCCGAAAATTAATATAACATTAGTTGAAATTATGGCAGTGCTTTGTAGTGTATAATAATCTTATTGCCATTAGAGATGGAATTAATATATTATGGCTAATACGATGCTAATAAGAATGTTTTAAGTACTATTTACATTTCTAAAAACCAAATGGTAAAGATGTACTTTAGACTTATCGAGCAACGCACAGCTATAACCTTCTCTTCTGACATTCTTTTCTCCGTTGTTTCAATTTCTGGTCGCATCGAATGTATCGCTTAGAAATTACTGCCAGCACTTTGTAATATCAATTTAAGTGGAAAGAAAAGAGCAATGGTGAATTCAACGGCGTACAGTGGTAATTCAACCGAAACGAATCCTCTAGAAAATAATCTTATTTTATATAGGCCGATGTATATTTCTCAGCGATCTCTGTGTTACTTTTCATTCTAAAAATTAGCAAAAATAGTACACACGGTCCAACAAAAATATTTGCTCTATTCTTTCCATACATTCTTCCAACTGTACAGGTTCTTGTTGGCGCACAATGAAGTAGGGGGCTCGACCTTTAATTCAGTGCAATAATGTCTCTTCAGGTATCTAGTAGAAGACACGTATGTACAAGGACTTTCAGAAGATAGATTTCTTTTATACATGCCTGAACGAATCGCAAACACAACATATACATATATTTATATATATATATATAATATATATACACGTATACATGTATACAGCACACGCGTTGCATGTACGCTACGTATACATGTACACGTGACCACTACTGAACCAAATTACTGGCAGAACCCACTTATCAAAAAATTATAGCTACAGTTAATATAATAAGTCTATTTTTGATTTATTTAGGCTTGGGTGACTCTAAACTGGCCCCCTATATTTGTATTTTGATTATCTCCTGAATGAATTGCAATATAACGTTGAATCGACACCAAACAATGTACCTCGACCAAACAAGATAAAGGATAAAGAAATATCGGGGTGTCATTGTGTGTTATTAATTGGCGAGTACACTACGCGTTTATCAACGTGTTGTCAGATAAAAGCGACTGGCGTGAACCTATGTATACAGGGTGTCCTATTTGAAGCGTTTACACTTCGGACACAGTGTATACGGTATGGTGCGCTCACGACCATACACAAATCATGATTTAAATCGAAATGAACGAGTAATGCAATTATTCAGAACACTTTCATCGGTAGTAGTCACCTGTGTGTATATGTGTGTGTGTGTGCGTGTGTGTGCGCGCGTGTACGCGTTTTGTACGGATACAGTCTGTCGCAAAAGTTTACGTACTTCATCAACATCGATGAACTTATCAATTAAAATTCAATCGGTTCTGAGAATCCACTGTTGTTGTACGACCAGTTGCCAGATAAGTTTCGCTTTGCGTTCAAAGTTTTCGTTTCACTGTATGTACGAAGATATTCGGAATTTTCCACGTTTACGGAAACTTTTACGGCCGACTGTACGTGTACGTACGCGACACGCGCGCGCATGTACGTAAGCAATGTGTGTAATCATACAGCAAAATCGAACTCATCGGAGACACTTGATCACTATGAAAGTTACTGCGTCGAACATGATTCACACGGCTTACATTCACTGGGAGAGCTTACATTTCGACAGTTTAAAGACTCTGCAACCTGTTAGCCGGGGAGTACGAGTTGGCTCGTCTAGTGTGTTCAACGAACGCTTCACCTCCTTATTTATACCGCTAAGAATCCTTACGTTCTGCTTATGTGGGGATAGTAATCTATATTAGTATAAACTATATGTTACGCGTTCGCACGGCACACGATCGACAAATGTCGCCCCGGTTAACAGGTTCATAGAGATAAGTCCAAATACAACGGTCTACCGTGAAAACTATGAAACTAAACGACGTCTAGGTCTACACCTCCGATAGTAATATTAGAGAGAGTTGTTTGTTCGGAATACGAGATATAATGCTATTCAAGTAAAGAATTGGGCGGATCGACTACTCCTAAGGCCTCGCTCATCAATTATTTAAAATTATAATTTTTTTTTTAGTCCCGTACATCCACTCTACAAAGTCTAGCAATCGAATAGCAGGAGCAAACGAGAGAGACAGAGAGAGAGAGAGAGAGAGAAAGAGAGAATTAAGTCAAGTTCAATAGTCATGTCTCATTTTATGAGTCTTGAATGCTGCTCAAAATCGAGAAGGTTTCAACGAGTAATACCTGCAATGTACTCGGTCCGTATAAGTTAGTTTCGAAGACGGGTACAGTAGTGTACGGATAACTGTCGCTTTCTGCCCCCAGCACTCTTTATGCGTGACGGGACTTTTGGTGAGCATGCGCCTCTTATCTATACAAAATAAACTTTCTACGCACGTCATTAGTCCTGAATCTTTCCACTCTATTCCCAAAGTTTACTCGGAGGCATCGATACCTTGTACAGAGGATAATTGTCGCGATCAAACCCCAGCCGTTCGCGCAATTATTCGTGCACTATTGCAAACAAATGACAGAACGTTTCTCTCATTGTACAATGTGAAACGACAGCTGTTTTTTTCTTTTTTTTTTGTTCGTTCTCTCTGTTTCTCTTACTTCCTTTAATTTCTTCAATTCCCGAAACGACGTGCCATGCAATTCCTGGGACAAATCTCGTCTCTTATCAGTCTACAGAACCGATCAAGGGTAATGCCGCACTTTAACTACGGATACAGCAAACACGCGATTACCTTTTCACGAATTTTAAATGTCATGGATAAACCGAGTCATCGTTACGATGGCATATTTGGTGTCTGCTAATTGGGGATTCCCCACGATCGGTACAAAAATGATACATCTTGAAATTTCACCTCGTTCGCCGAGAACGATAATGCGTAGACTGCGGGACTTTATGCAAAACAAAAATTCAATTTCTTTCTTAATATGTTCAACCACTTGTACCATAACATCGGGTCAGATTCTGAACGAAGTCCATTTTCTTGTTGTTAATGTACAGGCATGCGGTAGATATAAATTTTTCTCCTTTTAGGAAATTATGAACTACAAAGAAGTTCCGATCACTGAAACCGTCAAACGAATCGTAGCGCGCAAATGCATAAAATCCGCAGTCTATTAATGTATACCCCTCACGAAGAGCGTGTCACAGTAGGGTTTTCTAGACAACATTGTGAGCATCCGTTTCGTTAATCAATGGTCATTTTATGCCGGGAGTCCGTTGAGCGAGTCTCTCTCTCCCTTCGAGATACCGTATTTAACGATAAAGTGGCAGTATGCGATGCAGTATTATCCGATTCAGCAAAATATTCTCGTACCTCAGACCGGTATTCTTAGCTTTAACAATTTTGTTCTTGGTGTCCCTTATCCATGACTATGTACAAATGCGTTAGCAAAAATCGCGGTACAACCGAAACAAGTACTGGGATATCTACGTTGAACGAGTACTGAAGTACTTGGATGTGCGTTGAATCTAAATTGAGTGGGTATCCGAGTACTCAAGTTCGGAACAAGTTCTAAAAGCTGAATCGTGTTCTCCTTTTCGATTGTATCATGATTTTGGTGGAACTATGTATAATGTATAATAACACATACGCGCACACACACATACACACACTTACCCCTCCCCGTCCCCTCGTTGAAATGATCGCGATGGATGGATGAACGTGTGTGTAAACATAACGACTGTGATCGTGATTTCGAAAAATGGAATTGAGCCTGCGTTACGCAACGTAGATATAGAAAGAAAGTCGAGAAACACACGGCAGTGCAGAATGTCGTCTACGTTTTTATACATATCGTGTTGTGCGAGGAAAGACTCGCCCAGGCTGACACGGGTGTAATCCGTAGAGTTTCAAATGCCAACAAGAAAATATTTTAGTACTCGGTCGCAAGTATTTTCCGCTACTCGTTAAGACATCACTACTAAAAGTTTATAGCACACACTGTTAATTTTTCGCTCTCTCCTTTAAATAATGTCCCCTCCCACCCACCCCCTGTATTCTAATTTATAGTTTATCAATGTACGCAACAACGCTGAACAGACAAAGAGATTTCCCCGTTGAATCTCTTTTTCCTGTCTTTGTTATACAAACCTTCCTTCCCCCCTCCCCAAACCCCAGAGTGCTGCTGGAGAGTGCCTACGCGCGCTTGTGTGTATATGTGTGTGTGTGTGTGTGTGTGTGTGTGTGTACGTATGGTTTTCTTTTTTGTTTTTGGTTTTAAACGCTTTTTTTGTTGTTTTTGTCTTTTGCATTAAATTGTCGGATTTCCTCTACAAATTGACCTATAAATCTCTGATATTGCTTAAATCAATCAAAGCCCCTCAGAGGCAACGATCATCCCCGAAGCGCCCGGTGCTTGCAAGAACTCTGACAAACCGGCGGTCACCATCTATCAAGGAGGATGCAAGTCGCGATGATGTTGCCTGGCAGTCAGGATCGCCTTCAGCTCGGACTCTAACTGTTTTTTCGTTCGTTCGCTTACCGATCGGCCACCGACGACCGGTTGGGCGGTGAAACGTGGGGACGGTTGGTCCGCCATTGATTTACCACTGGTGTCCCGGTTCTCGTGGCTTCTGGCCCGGCGTATCGGTTTCTTAATCGGCAGGCCGACCTCGTCGATCGTCTTCTTGCTCGGCAACGTGGTCACCTCTTCGCCGGGCATCTTCTTTACCGGCAAGCTGGCGACGACATCGTGCAACGTCATCTTCTTCTCGTGCGACGGGCGCTCCAGTGACAACGTCATCTCATGGTTCAAGGTGTATGTGGACCCGCCACCACCTCCTCCACCACCAGCCACCGTTTCCGAGGACCTGGTCAGGTCTATGGTGCCCGAACCCCAATCCCGGGACAACTTCCGGCCAACAGCGGACGTCAACGGGAGAGGAGGGCTCTTGGACGAAGGGTGGTGACTCGGTGGCAGTCTCAATGTCGCGAACACTGGGAACGATTGTCCACGCTTCGCCGGACTGCGAGAGTATCTAGGCGTCGTCGCCGGAGCACCACCTCCCCCAGGTTGCTCGACCTTGGGCACAGACGGACCCGTGCCAACCGAGTCGCTTCTAGTCGGCGGCAGCGGCCGTAAAGTTGCGCTGCCACCAAAGTGAGAGCCTAAACGCGGGGGTGGTGAACCACCATCACCGTGGCTCAATCGACGACCAACGGTTTCCAAGGGACTCCTCGCTCGGAGATTCGTATTACTCAAAGTAAACTCTCTGGGCTTCATTGGCGCCTCCAAACTGACCGGGGACAGGCCCAGTCTAGAGCTGGACAGATTCGTCGAGCTCCTGCTCTTCTCAGACCTCTTCGGGCTGTGCGGCATCAGAGGGCTCTTGCTTCGACTCCTTTCCCGACCCTTTATCGTACCTTTGTCCTCTTTCTTGAGCGTCGACACTGACTTCTGTCGTTGTTCCTCCGGGGCTGTTTCTATCTTCTCTTCCTGTTGCACTCTGTCGGATGACGTGTAAGATAGTGAGTAAGATCCAATTTTGGAAGAATTCGATGTACAGTCACTCGCAGTAATATTCGGGCACTTAAGATTAGACCATACGACTTCAATTATTTTTTTTTTGTTGGAGAAATTAGAACAATTAGCTTGCTACGTGACGTGAAAGAGAAATTTTGGAAAAATTGTAATTGATCGGAATTGCGGAGTATATGAAGTTACAACGGTTTGAATGTGGATGAGTTTTTTAAATGAGAATTTATCGATCCTTTGATTTTGCACGCCAGTGTAGATTTTCATATATTACCTTCGGATCTCCTGGATCATCTCGAAGAACTGAGCTTTACTCTTGCGTCTCTGACGCTGTTCGTGTTCCTTCTAGAACATGGTTTCCTTGTAGATATATGCCGGGTAGAAGGGATCGTGGTGTGAAACGAAAAATTCACTTACTCGCTTGACGCTCTTCTGGAACAGTGAGGCGATTTGTCCCTGTCTGACAGTGTGCACCAACTCTCTTGCTGCATGGTGAGGGGACACCAGTTCCACGCAGTTGATGAACCTGTACAGCTTCTGCGAGAAGAACATCACGTTCCGACTGCGCCATGTAGAGCCCAATGGTTTGTGTCTTAACCTCGGCAACGTGTACTTGTAGAACAAATGTTCTCCGGCTAGTATAACGGTTCCCAGAACCATGCCCATTCCGAGCAGACAAAATACACCTGCCACGGATGCCACGCCTAGGGGTCTGGCTTGACCCCCTAGCTTATGCTCCAGACCCGTGTCTATGCTTTTTCTTCCTCTCATACAGGGCAGACCACCGTACCTACAAAGTACACATTATTTTTCAATTCAGGGATCAATTGAAATCAAAGTGTTAAGTCGCAATGTGAAATTGTTGCAAGCATTTACCATTTATCTTGCAAGATATCCAGCAAACCGGTGCTCGTGTAGTTCGCTATTACTTTCGATATACTCTCTTTGAGAGGGTGTCCCTTGGTGAGGGCAACCGCGTACGTATCCTCGTTTATGGTGTCGCCTATCTTCTGCAAACGGCAGCCGTCGTCCGTCGCTCGATAAAAATCCAGAATGGGCGTGTCGGCTATAAGGATGTCCAAACTACCGTTCCGTAATCTCTCGACGCCTTCGGCGACGTTCGACAAAGAATACCGGGCCATGTGTGACCATAATTCCGGATTCGCTTTTTGAACGTAGTACTCGGCCGCGGACGCTCTGGGTGCGCCGACCTTTTGCAGCAGTAACTGCAATGCACAAGTAGTTCCTGTAGTACAATAAACCCTCCTATAATGTGATAGTACTCACGCTTTTGTCGTGATAGTTGCTGCTGACTGCGGAGTGGAAGAACAAGTCCGCGATCAGAGCAGCAATGTTCGCCGTGTACGTGGCCACGAATATAACCGAGAAGCCGCCCCAGATGTTGATGAGAAACTTGTTAGGCCAGGACTTGGGCGCTTTGAAGGCGAGCAGGTGTCCGCACAAGAGACCCCACATCACCCACCAAGCGGAGGCGATGGAGAAGTTCTTGCTTCGTTGTCTACCCCATGGGTTCAAGCCGAACGGGCTGAACCATTCGTACAGTGCTACCGCTATGGCAGTAAAGTTCAAGGACGTGAAAACTGCGATCCACAGTTCGGTGCTGAACGGAAAGAGGAACGCGAACAATGATATCGCCGGCTGCAACTTCGGCGCTGTGAGGAAGCTCACTCCGCTGAAGTAGTAAGGTGTAGTGAAGTCGACCACCTTGGCTCTGTGAGCAGACACGCTCAAAGGAGCGAATGCCAGCTGTGCCCTGCCGGTGACCAGCTCTCCCATTATCCCATTCCATGTGCCGCTTCTGCCATTTCTCTTCCCAAACAGACCGTCCTTCACCACGTACAAATCGTACCGAAATCCAAGTTCGCGGGACACCAGGGACATCAAGTCCATTGTTAAACCGTAGCAACACATCACCGTGTTCCCGTGGCGGCAGAAAATTCCTCTGAGGCAGATACCCTCTTGCAAGCTCGTCACCATCGTGAACGGCGATGCTAATGCTGTCACTATGCGGTACATAGGCATGCCTATCTTCTCACCACCTTGCTCCAGATAGGCTGGCACGATCCCACCCCCCGGCCAAATGATGCTGTCGAGGTAAACCTCTTTTCCGCCTTTAACAGTTCCTACTTTGGTCCATCTGGAAAATCACACCGAAACGCGCGTTTTATTTTCACGAAATAAAAATTTTTAGTGGATGAAAAGAGCTGGCATACCTTAGTTGAGTCTTATTCCCAGGAAACCTTATGGCCTGCAGATTCAGTAAATGAAACTTAGCTTTATCTTTCGAAATTTGGTTCACCGACATCCTCAGTTTCCGCGTCAACGTCTTCGAAACGTTCCTCCTTATCTCACTGTTTAAAAATTTTGCTCTGTTCCCCGGGAAACATTCTGGAATAAAGTTCTCGTTCAGCTGCGACTCTCTTAGAGTACCTAATTTCAATTTCATCTCGTAGAACGTCTCGTCCAAGGCCTGAGAAGTCTCTCTCATCATTCTAGACAATATCGTGTCGCCGCCCATCAATTTCAAGTTCGACGGTCTCAGCGCGAGCATACCGACAGGCATAAAATCTTTCGAGTTCAACTCTTTATCCGTCGTTACGTAGGTCTCGTCGATATCATCGAAACCAAAACCCCTGTCTTCTTGTCTGTACGCGGAACTCTGATCGCTTTGCCACCTGTATTCCTGCAGCTTCTGTATATCGTTCGCCAAACTTGGCAGAGAGTTCATCTGGTTACCTAGCAATTGATTTTCAGCGACAAGATTCGTGTTCCTGTTCGTGTTCTCTAACGGCGTCGGGTTCTCGTTCGTCGCAATCGCTGATCTCGAGCTGTGTAAAATATGGGAGCTGATGATGTTCGGTTCGTTCGGTCTCAATTCGACTTTCAGGTCCAACCAAAGCCATAAAAACCTCCCGGCGAGCATTTCGAATTTGCCAGCGGCCGCGAGGATTTTTCGAGCGTTCTTCAAGTCACAACCCATCACTATTACTCCTCCGCTGCCCCCTTCCTCAGCTACTCTTCTCAATCTCATCCTCAACGTTTTGTCGTTCGTGGGAAGGTGTATAATGGTTCTCGGCGTTAACGTCGGCTGATCAGATTGCAAAAGGTGACTGACTGGGAGCAAAGTGGTATCGATGAGGAGGGTAAACGCGTGCCAGTTCGCCCTGTGCATCAACGCGGCAGCTGCTGCTCCTACTTCCTTCGTGCTCGAGCCTATGCGACTCTCGAACGGCGCCAGATTTCCCTGCAAACGATCGTGAATTAGCTGTGCGAACGTTGTATCAGTTTCGCGTGAAATGTCCCGATTTTAGAATGCAAATGTAAACAGATTTAATCGTGTAAAATATAGTCGCCATCGTAAATGAAGAACGCGAACGACCAAAAAATTCAATGAAGAGACACATAACTCATTACTGTTAAAAATCGGACATTTCCGAGACAACCTAATACCTAAAAGGAAAAGTCAATCCACCTGCTGTAGGTAATCCTCGTGAGTGAATGGCAGCCATAACGTTGGAAGGTTCAAAGCGGCTGCTGCTGTTACAAGAAACCTCGCTGCCGATCCTCCCCCGATGATAAGGCTTAGCACAGTCTTCCCATCTTTGATGTCGGTGCAGAATTTGTTCAGAAACGATAGAGGATACGTCGGCGACTCTGCCTTTGGCGAATCTTCTAAATAAGACAGATTCATGTCCACGTGAGACGATTGTAGCTTCGCTTTCTCCCATGCCTTTTGAATATCTGTTTTGTAAGAGCTCTGAGCCTGTGTTGCGCACAGTACCACACGCCATGACAAGTGAGGCGATTGAAGCCTTCCTCTGTAAGCTCTTGCAGCCCTGGTGATGTTCGTGCTACACAGGACTATAGAGCAATACGAAACACCCAGTAAAAGGAGGAACGCTCTCTTCCAGGAAGAGCCGAACATCTTCAAGTCTTTCGAGCTTTCCCCTCCTTTTTGATTCACTTAACTTTTCTGACTTTCATTGTCTATATAGGGCTCTAATCTGTAATTATCAAAGCAAAATAGTTAGAAATAAGTTGCACATGTGATAAACATACTGTATATGCTAGAATGTAGTCACACCTTTAAAAAAAAAAACGAATATGTATACATATACATATTGTATGTATAGTGTACAGTATATGTGTATATTCTACTCGTGTGTGCATAATTGGTTTTTTTCATACACAAACCAGTGTAATGGTTTGCGAGCTCGTTAACCCCTTGCCCTATAATATTGAGTATTGAAGATTTCAAAGAAAATCTACTAAATATTGGAATAAAATTCCACTAATCTGTTCTTGATATTTAACCATTAGTGAAAATATAAGAACACAGACAATGTAAATTTCCTTTCTCTGCTAGGGAATTGATAAGTAAAAAAAAAGTTCGAATTATTGGAAATTATGGAGCAATGGGTTAAAATATTCAATATTTTCGGAGTGGTTCCTTGGGGACGGGGGCACCATTATGAAACATCTTATCGTCTAAAAGCTGAAGGGGGACGACCCTTTTTATCTGGTACTTCCTCTTGGTAACGTCGCGCGATCTTCCTTTTCGTACTGTTTCAGCTTTTCTCGAAAAGACACCGTCGCGTTTTGCTGAGAAACGCCGAATTTTTACGCAATTTTTATGCAATTTTCGCGTAGAAATTCGCGAAGAACGTCCGCGGAACGCCGATAGATTTTTCGGTTCTGTCAAGACGTTTCAACGCGCTGGTGGAGAGAGAAAAAAAGCGTAATTTACCTTTTACCGAAGCGAATCGTATGGCGCAGATCCGGAGGTGGGTGAAGAAAAGTCCGAGGATTGCTTCTTAACCGCCACATAATAGCCTATCGATTAGGTAACCGTATCAATTGTTGCAAAATAATGTCAATTGGTCAGTGTGGAAGACAGGGATGAACCGCGTCACTCGCTCTCTTCTGGACGTCCTACCCCGTGCCCGTGTAAAACAGCCATTTCCGAGCAGCCCCTCCCTTAAAATTTCGACCCACACCACTCGCGCAGAACACCATCTATGTATACAGGGTGTCCTAGTAACTCTGTTACAAAACGATACGTATCTCTGTTGCCGACAACCCTTTCGACACCGACTGTCTTTCGCCAGTATGCTTCCCCAACACAAATACTCGAATCGCGATCATGCCAAAAGCTTGTCACAACCCAAATGCATTTCACAAGTCAAAGCTGCCACATCTCGATTTTCTTTCAGCTCAAAGCATTTCATAAAACTTCATTCTAAGGACAAAAAATCGTAAAAAGTCTTCACAAAGAATCTATATTATTTTACATATTTTCTCTGCTTCTTGTAGAGTTAATCGGTTCAGCAGATTAGCGATCCATTTGAAATTGTGTCATGTAACACAAACAAGAAAGAATGAAACAGAAGATGTTGGTAACTGTAGAAATCGTGACCTTCGTCTGACCTTGAGTATCAAAATTACTCTTTTATAACAAATTTTGGGCAATATAAGTACTCTGACGTGAGAAACGAAAACTATACACTACGAACGAACCTCTCGAAGAAAGCTGTCGAATAATATAATTAATTGTCAATCACGAATATCGATCGTTTTTTGATATGTACGTTTTGAATTTGAAAGATTCCTCAGTGGCCGCGAACAATTTAAGATTTCAATTCGAATAGTACTACGACTGCTTTGTAATAGGAGATTGTGCTTAGCATGCAAAAAGGTGTTTGGCCGGAAAATATGTTCATATATTTGGAATCTTCCTTAATTTACATATGCTTTATATATACATATATGCTTATGCCGCAGTACGCTTAACAGAATAAGTGATCTTACAAGGCTTTATATAATAAAGATGCATATACACAGTAGCCATTCAAATGCAGCTTCAACTTGAACGTTCGCCGTTTACTATGATCCATTACTTCATCTCTGTCACTACAGCTAAGACAACATAGCTGGAATGTAACACGGAGTAGTTGTCTTACAATTAAATATAATGTTCTTGGGTTTTTCCGCTAGGAACTACCTTAATCGTGGACATAGATTTAAATTCTCTTTAACATGTAACAGTCATTGAAATTAACTAAATAAATTCTGCTGCGAAGCATCGTTCTCGAACGCGCTCCAGGCGTTGTTCAGTTCCATGAAAATCAATTTCGCTATGTTCTCGTTCGCCGTACCAGCTTGCTGAAAGCACAATACATTCTCATTTAAATCCCCTTTCGATAACGCTTCCAACAACAGCAGAACATCACTATTGTTTCAGGGGTAACACCTATATAACCGCCCTGTTGTATTCTTCGACACATGTGTAACAAAGACCTCTAGATGAAGTTTTAATTAATCATTTTCCCTTTCCCCAAAAAATTCTAAAATCAGGCGGTTAAATAAGTGTTAATCAACTGTACCTTGTCCGGATGCACCGCTAGGCAGGCTTTCCTGTACGCTTTTTTAACGTCCGCAGCTGTGACCAACTGGTGCATCTCGCAACGTTGCCACCTGTCAGCTTCCGGCCATAAAACGGTATGCATCGAGCAGAGCAGAGCGCGTAGGTTCCCCTTTTTGCCCTCTGTCCACTCCGCGACCTTCATCCGATCTGGATCCATGGTTTTCGCGGCCTCTACCTTTCTCATCTGGTTTATTGTCTTCGGACTATCCTTCTCGGCTTTCCTCGAGCTAAAGAAATTGTATCCCTGACTGCCGAGCAAGTCCTCAAACGCGTCTCCGCCCGATTTCGTCGGTTTATTGCCGGATGCGGCGCCGTTGTTGTCCGCGACGTTTGCATCGCTGGTTACATTGGATTTGTGCGTGTTAGGACTCGAGTGGATCGGTGTGCTAGCTGGCGCGGGACTAGCAGATAAAGGAGTATTCGAATTTCTCGGTGTACCGTTCCAACTGGACGTCAGACCGGCCCCTAAAGAATTGGCAAGATTTGCAAACGGATCCTTGTTCTGCGTCGCCGCGAAGTTCGGCACGCTCGAGTTCCGTGGAAAGTTCTCCTCGGTATTCGGGGATCTTGCGGGGTTTGTTTTAGCATTCGGCAAGCCTCCACCGAGAAGATTGTTCGCCGCCGCGTTCCCAGCCAGAGGATCGAACAAGAAGTCGTTCACCTCTTGCTGCTTACCGGTCGACTGGTTCTGATTGAATAACAAGTTGTTCATATTATTATTATTAGTATTATCGTTTCTAGTAGGCTGTTGACCGTGCCCGAACAATAAGTCGTTCTGGACAGGATCGCTGATAGTCGGTACGGTGGTTTTCGTTTCCTGCTGCGAGAAAACACCAAAACCTGCTAAGAGATCGTTATCATTTTGACTAGTATGCGAAAAGATATCTAATCCAGGTGTTGCAGCAGTGGCAGCGGTCTGCCGCGGAGTATTTAAGGTACTGGCTTCTGGCATTCCTAAATTCAGTAAATCGGCCTCCTGCAAATCACCCTCATCTTTTATTTCCTCTTCCGCTTCCTCCGCTTCATTCAAAGGCACCTCTTCGGACACGTTCACATTGCTCGGCGTTTCGATTGCTATGGGCGCCGACGGCGGCTCCTTGTGAACCTGATCAAAAAACATCAGAGTGAATAATAATTAGTGAAAAAAACGACCCTGAAAATAAGAATACCTGCTTAAACGGTTGAATTCTCTTTCGAAGACCTACCTCTTCCGCAGGCTTGGCGGTTCTGAAGTTCTCCAGCGTCTCTTCCATTTCCAGAGTAGAACCGAACAACGCATCCGGTTCCGGTTTCGACGTGGATAACTCTGCCTCCCAAGGTGCCGGAACTCTGGCCATTTTCGGGTTCTCCTCAGCTACCATAACATTCAAGATCACGCAGAACTTGCCGCCGACGTCGGGCGCTTCGTCCAGATCTTTCTTTTCGAACATTAGAGTGTTTTCGGTGAGCGGTAGATAACCCGTATGAAAGTGCAAAGACGCGATCTTAATTCCTATCACGCGGCCAAGTTGCTGCCGGGCATGGAACAAGACTATAGTGACGTCCCCGCGGACAGTTGCGTTCCCTAACGTTATTAGTATTTTGCCTTCCATCATGCCGAACAGTCTCATCTCCTCGTATTCTGGCCTCTTGGTAGAGAACACCAGCGCGCCGTTGCTATAGATGTCGATGTACGGCCGGCAACCGTCTTTCGCTCTAGTGAATAACGGCACCGGCTGTATAATTAAAGAACGTAGCGCCAGCGGTTTGGTATGCGGATGTACGCCGCCGCTCAATAAGCTCATATAATTAATACTACGTAGTTCCGAAGGTTGCAATTGGGGCGGTTGACAGCGTCTCGTCGTAAATAGCGATATTGCCTCCTCAGGGGTTGCCAATGCTCTAGCGTAAATCAGTAATGTGCACGCGATTGTGGCGCTCGCTCGGTATCCGTCCTACAAAAATAAAAGGTCCAACGTCAACTTCTCAGATTTTCAGACATGTGTGCCAGCCAAATTACAGATAAACTATTTGATATACGACAGTTGTATGGTTTCACACACGTTCATATATACTTACAGTACAGTACAACACCACCACATGATTGAAGTCCGCGTTTAAGTACCGATAAATGTCCTGGCAAATTTGATACAGGGCCGATAACAAAGGGGCATTCGAGTCCGACGAAGCATAGGCGAACGAACAATCGATATGCCTGCCGGATAGCCTAGTCACGTTCGGCCGTCCGCGAGACAAGTTGTACAATTGAATGCGAGCCGGGGGTGGGTGTCTCGCTTGAAGAAACGCTCTGACATCTTCGATATGATTCGCCCGATAGGCAGACTCTATACCATCCGCTGGATACGGCATCACCAGTATTCGAGACGTTAAGTAACTCGCGTCCAGCTCTGTTCGGGCCATGCTCTGCTGCACGGTGTGCATCATTTTGCTCGAGGTGTCCTTTAGATTTCGTAGAAGACTACCAGCACCTCCCTTTAATGAACTAAATAGGCCTGTTGTCGGTTGAGCTACCGGCATTTTTGCCATGGCTACTTGAGCTGGCGCGGGTCTAGGAGGCGGTGCGTTCATTGGAGGCGACGGTCTCGGTGGCGGCGTCGGTGTGCTAGGGGGTGGAGCAGGTCGTGGTGGTGGCGGTGTCTTTGCCACAACCTCTACATTCGGGGGTTCTCTGGGATCAAAATTGTTCGACTCTGCTACCGCTGCTAGGCATTCTAGGACCATTGATGTCGTCAGTCTCTTCACCGGAGAGATTTCCAGACATCCTTTGATTATCTCGTGGAAACAGTTTACGCGGGGATTAGGAGGAAGCGGCGGGTACTTGCCGTTAACTATTGCGAGTTTGTTACCTGGAAGAGAAATGTCGAATAATCAGATCACTGTTACACAAATGATAGTAGAGAGTTCCAGAACAAATAAGAACTTATCAAGAAACATGGTGGCTTGATAGAAGCGAGCGTACCGATAGTATGTGTCGATCTTAATACACACCTTCGGGAAACGGATGCTTCAGCGTAACGAGCGTGTATAGAATACAACCGAGCGCCCAGCAGTCCACCGGTGGACCAATGGGTTCGTTATTCCATGTGTCCATCATTTCCGGTGCACGATACATCGGCGTGGTATACTTCGCCATTTGGTCTTCTAATGTGGCGCGTTTCTGAGCATTCCATGATGGATTTGGCAGAATCTGCTGAGTAGAAGCACTTCCAAAATCGCAGAGCTTCACCACACCGTCGCTTCCAATTAAGAAATTTTCTAGCTTTATGTCTCGATGTACAATGGGTTCGGGTTGTTGACTGTGCATATGATGAACAGCCCTAGTTGCCTGGTAAGCTATTCTACAAATTTGGGCGACGCTCAAGGAATTCGAGGATATGTTTCTTAGTACATCTGCTACTGTTCCACCCGGACAGTATTCCGTCACCAATAAATACTCGTATCCTTTGCGGTCCTCTCGTTCCAAACGTTGAGCATATAAATACTGAATGATATTCTGGTGTCCTGTTAGCCTTTTCAGAGTCTCTATCTCTTGCACAATAGTCTTGTTCGCCTCTTCGTCGACTGCGATAAGCCTCTGAAAACATGGAAGCTTACATTGGCACGAAATTTTCATCGCAACACTAGTAAAAATATAATGCGATTTACCTTAAGCGCATACTCTTTTCCTGTGTTGACATCTTCCACGGCAAATACCAAAGCCCAACCACCTGTTGACATAATGTTAGCCATACATTGCTTAAATACTGGTAATAATGAACATGTATGTCCCTATGCATACAGATATTTTTCGAAAACAAAGAAAAAGTTTAATTAACACATTGAAATATTTTATATTCGTGTGGTTCGGCGATGTCGAAAAATTTCCCGGACCAGAACGTGTTACAAAACATTTAGCGTGTGCTGTCAGCCAAATGTCAAACTATACACTCAACACATGTCAAAACAGTTTGATAGTTCGCTGTGCTAGCGCGATCGTCCACGATCGTTCCGCGCCGCTTCTCGCTGAGAGTAACACGAAAAACGGCGATTTTTGAAAGATCATCAAGGCTGGTCGTCGATAGAGAGAGAATCTCGTTCCGTTACAGAGAAACGGTATAGCGATCGAATGATCAAAAGGTTGACAGAAACTCACCCTCGGCGAGTAGCCTGGTCACGCGCAATTTCACATTGTTAATTTCGAGTATTTGTCCGACGTACTCGTTCGTATTCGCTCCGTTCAAGTATCCCAGCGCGGATCTCAAATAATCCGACATATTTCTTGAAAAATGTCCCTCGGAACCCCCGGGAACCGTTCACCCACAGTTACAATGCAGACAGCCGATGCTGTCCGGCCATACTGTCTTTGTGACGTCATCGTCAGTGCCGTACGAACACGGTTCTCGCGCCGATGGCACCGTTTCCCAACAATGTCGTTGTGAAATTTTTCTTGCTCGAATGTGTATCGAACCGGAGACTGTTCTTCGCCTGGAACTGCACGATGACTCATGCTACCGAGCAAATTTTATTGAAATCAGAAGAAGGCCTACAGAGCTTTACACTATATACTTTACAGTATTTTACACTATACTTTATCAAAATAAGAGTGTATATCTATTCAAATTTGTAGCCATTCTTTTTATAATATATACCTAAAGAAATGTTGAATAAATTCTCGCGGATGCATCTATACAATTCCCTAATAATCGTAAATTAAAAATATGAATATTTTTATAAGTTTTAATGTTTTATGAGTTCTGACAAAATTCTTTCAAAAGAATTGTATTTGGCTGAAAGCGCGCGAGGAAAATAATAAAAATTACATTTTACAACGTTTTTGTGCGAGCTTATAATAAAATTGTTATAGCTGCCGGCTATTATACGCGACTGGGGATCTCTCTTTCTTTTTCATTCACTGTCTCTCTCTAGGTTCGAAACCTGTTATCGTCAGTTTAAACAAGTAAATAAAATCCAAATTGAAAAGTCTGAAATATATCATCTTAATAAAATTTTCACAAAAAGATAATCAACGATAATGTTTTTCATTGTCAATTAATATTCCGAATTGTATCACACTTCGCGGCAATCGAGCTTTCAGGGGTGTACCCGTGGTATGTAGTGGGGATAAATGTTGCAGAAATATCATGCACATCTTTTTCACACTTATCGAGACATTACTGTGTATATTAACGTGTGTTCGTTCGGAACGTTTAGGTATTAATAATTAACAATACACGTTAGCGCTGTTGCCTGCGAGAGGAGGTTATATTTTTATTCGGACATGGCTATAATTACATTAACGACAATGAAAAGCGTGTGCCGTGTGTGTCATAAGGCAGCACCCGTTCGGAAATGTTAGTCGATCGTCGAGGAAGTTAACGAAGACGAGAGAAAGAGTTGATGGACTTATTTCGAGGGTATATACTTTCACTTTAGCTGCAAACAGCGTGCAATTTTGTTGATTTGCATTGAACGGACGCATGCGCGTATGCTCTTCGATGCATGACAAATATTCATCACAATTCAAAGCACGTCCGATGGTATAGTTTCTTTCTGATCGTATAAATATTGTTCTACAGCGCGTTATCAACGATCTACAACCGTTATCACAATATAACAGAAGCGATCTATATATTCGTTTAAAACGAGCAGACTGCAGTTCGGGATTGATCGTTTTATATTCTTGTGCTTTTTTTGGTCTCTGACACATAGCATACAGCAAAGGAAAACTAATAGTAGATTTTTCGTTTGCTGTATCTTATCTCTGTTTCTAGATATTGCCTTACCTGAGCCAAAACCAGCACAATGTCTAAGTTCGTGAAATTCACGAAACTTAGGACCTCTACGGATCACACATTCTGGGCAAAATTTGCAGAATTGAAAATAGACAAATTCAAATTGGACGAAAAGGCAGTGATAAATATATCGGGAAGCTATGATCTCCAACCCTCGAACGAGGCCAACATGAAGCCCCTGGTGTTGGACTTTTCGTCATTCAACGAGTAAGTTTACTCTTACATTATGAAAGCATTTACTTTGTGATAATTTATTTACAAGGTAAAGTAAGCAGTTGTTGGAATCAACTCCACATAGGTCATTTTTAGAGATGTTGACTCCATCCTCCATACCTCGTCAGTCTTTTGTTGCGGAAAGATGATCAATAAGAACACGTTGGAAGCGTTCAAACAAACCCATCTTACAGCATTTATTGAACTCTTGGGAAGGGATATCATAGAAAGTATTAAAGATGGATCAAGCTTGAATGACCCGAGCAAATTGTCATTGTTTCTATTACTGGCTTATTCGGATTTAAAGAAGTATAAATTTTATTACTGGGTCGCTCATCCTACTCCGTTAGAGATGCCTGAAATGTACTATGAAGAACCTCAGAGGCCAGTCGACAAAGAATTCACAGCTGCTCATTTGGAAGACCTAAGTAAAGGCTTCCTGCAACTAAACAGCAAATCAAAGAATTATTTTGCAGTCTTGATATCTTGCGAGAATAATATGATTGTTACCGATTTAGCAACAGGTGTAAATGCGGTCGAAAAACTTGAAGTTTACAAAAAAGAATCACAGGTATCGGATATATATTTTTCTGTAATTCTATCATGTATTCTCTCCTTTACGCGTAGAATTTTCTAGGTGTACAACGAAGTTTACTTTGCCTTTTACGATCCTTGCATAAGCTCAGAACCAGGGTGGCCTTTACGCAATCTCCTGAGCCTGTTGTTCTGGCATTGTCCAACGCATTGTTTCACGAAAGTGATTAAAGTTGTATCTATAAGGGGGAACAAGGCGCAAAAGAGTATTGTGTACAAACTCAGAATTAAGCAATACGAGAACACCAAAAAAACGAGGGATAGTTTATTCAATAGCCATTTGGTTGGATGGGAAAGCAATACAAATGGAAAATTGGGTCCTAACATTGCTGATTTATCGGATGCTATGGATCCGACTAGGTTGCTATTACAAACGTAAATTACATATTTACATTTCTCTTAAAATCTCATTATTTTCGTCATTTTTTCCAGGCTGTCGGACAGAGCTATCAACTTGAACTTAAAGTTAATGAAGTGGCGGCTCGTTCCAAATTTAGATCTAGAAAAAATAAGTAGTCTGAAATGCCTTCTGCTAGGTGCTGGTACACTGGGATGTTCGGTGGCTAGAGTACTTTTAGGATGGGGCGTGAGCAATATAACTTTTGTGGATTATTCTAACGTTTCTCATAGCAACACCGTTAGACAGAGTTTGTACAGCCATCAGGATGCTGTGGAGCGAAAGTTCAAGGCCCATGCGGCTAAAGACGCGTTACTGAAGATACGGCCGAGCATGGTGAGCATTTAAACATAATGTTCCCATTATATTCCCTTGTTAGTTATGTAATCGCTCGATTTTCATAGAACGTAGAGGGGGTGGTCCTGCATATTCCGATGCCTGGCCACGTTGTGGGTAAAAGCATGATGGAGACTACACAAGAGTCATTAGCAAAGTTGGAGGAACTGGTGAACAGCAGCGACGTTGTGTTCTTTTTGCTGGATTCTAGAGAAGCTAGGTGGTTACCCACTGTTTTATGCGCGGCTACGCATAAAATCGCTATTAACGCAGCTCTGGGATTCGATTCGTTCACTGTACAGAGACACGGTACACGAAACTCCTCTGTTCCATCCTCACCAGACTTGGAAGAGAAAAACCCTTGCGGTCCCGATCTGGGTTGCTACTTCTGCAACGATGTGACGCAACCAGGAAATGTGCGTAGATAAGTCGAATTAATCAAGTGTCTGTTTACCAGATTTTTCATGGCCACTGTTTTATCTTGCAGTCGCAAACCGATAGAACGCTGGACCAACAATGCACCGTCAGCCGGCCAGGCTTGTCTCAAATTGCTGCTGGGTTGGCAGTGGAGTTGCTAGTGGGTTTGCTGCAGCATCCGAAAGGGTAAATAAAAAAATTTTATTTGAGAAGCTACTCTACTGGGTAAGCCTCTTAATTGCAATTAAATTATTTGTTTCTATGTTGAACAGTATCGAAGCAGGAGCGTTGATGGGCAACAACAGAGAAACCATAAATTCCAGTGATGCAGAATTGGCTGGTCTGCTGGGAGGTGTGCCTCACACGATACGTGGTTCCCTATGGAATTATGATATGCAGCTGACGATAACGCACAGATTTACGTCCTGTACAGCTTGTTCTCTACCAATCGTCACAGAATATAAAAATCGCGGCTTATCGTTTGTACTCGACGCATGCAACGTCCCAAATTATTTAGAGAAATTGTCGGGACTAGAGCAATTACTTAAAAGGCCTGATTTGGACGAGGTAGTTGTCTAATTATACGTACGAGAATAATTTTGAGATTCACAGACATTTATCTTCATGTTCTCTTTTCAATTGCAGCTTTGTTATACTTTGGATAACTTAAGCGATGCTGACGACGACGACGTCGATGAGTTGAAAGATGCACTTTAAAATGCGCACTCACATATTTTTATCACTAATAAAAGAAAGTACCTTTGTTACACAAAGTTTGGAGAACATTTTACACATCGAATATAAATGAGCTACACATTCGACGGTATCAGTATTTATATATCCGCGCGGTTGAATATTTGTGCATCTGGATTTTAATGCTCTTTCTAGAAAATTGACATTTGACATAAGTGTACATGTCATTGTGACGTACCATCTTGAAATCGTGATTCATTGTTACAGACATGACCTTTGCGTAAAACTTTTATATGAATTGCCGATAGCAGGAGATTGTAGGCGCTGTTTCAATCTTGTTTTTATCAACGGAACACTGAGCGAATAAACAGAGAAGTAAATCATGTTAAATAAAATGTGTTTCAGTTGTCCAGTACACAAGGAAACTCGCCATCTTTATTTCAACCCTCGGGCCATTACCTCCGGTCCCAGTAATTTAAAAAAAAGTTATTACCCGCAGCCTCTAGTTCGTAATATATTTGTAGAAATAGATTTTCACCCCCCACTATGAGGACTGCTTTCAACCCCTGTACACAGATAAACGTAGATAAAAAAGATCGTACGGTTCGTTCGTATCAGATCGTTTATTTTATTCAAATCATTAAGGGAAGAAGGAAATTTCGATTTGACTTTTATTTATTGGGATTGATGTGTACTGTTTTTATTTTGTTAGCATTTGGAATCGGTAGGTACACGGTTCCAGGGTTCGGAACCAACATTTACGAACCGAGTACCTAGCGAGTGTGCTCCTTAAAGAAGCCAGTGGTGTTTTTAGCGGCGTTCGGTACTAGTGAAAAGGAAGAATATTGAAGTTGAGTTATGTTTGCGAGCAGGTATTGAACTCGATCCGATCCCTAATGAATACGGAGTTATGATTTTTGTCCCGAACGGCCATATACGCGAAACAGTGCAGTGCTTGAAGCGTGGCAGACGGTTGGCAGTTTTGCCGGCAGAGGGCGGGTCCGAGAACAACCGAATGCCATGCATTCCAGTGTAATGTTGAAGTGGTAGGAGAAGCGAGGCTACCTCTCGTGTCAAACAGTCCGTGTTCTGCGTGTCCGCCCGCATACCATTAGATTTTCATCGTTTTCAATGAAAATACGTGCTCGGTGCGGTCTCGGGATGCCAGGGGACGTCGCCGGGGACGTTTGATCGTGTGTTCACACGGGTGTCATCGCGCAACGTTCGGTAAGTAGACGAGTTTTCGTGAACGGAAAAAAACCGTTCGTTCGATTTTACGTCGAGGAATGCGTGCGCCTCATTCCTCCTTTTTTTTCTCCATGCTACGCCGCCGCATTCCTCTATCGATTCTTGTGACCGACGGACACGAGCTTCGCTCGGGGACAAACACACCTACTACCGCGGAAATCACGTTGAAATTTTGTTTGTTCAAAAAATAGAGGAATTCCCCCTGTGGCATTTCTTCTCTCCGTTGCTTCTTTCCGCTTGGAAAGAGTGAGAAAGCGAGATAGAAAGAGAGAGAGAGAGAGAGAGAAACGTTTACCAATTTGCGCTCCCGTGTATTCGTCCCCGCGTGCCCCCCGTAATTGAACGTATATGGAACATATACGTATAGAAAGTATTCTGGTATTCCTTACTGCACCGCATTATTTTTCCACTAAAACGATTTAATAATCGCAGCGTCTTTTATTCGATTTACAAGCTCTCTTAGAAAGCTAATGGTCTGTAATAACGTAATTTTGAACTACGTGCACAAGCCGGGGGATACAGATCTATTAACGATTCGAATCGAAGCGAAAGTCAGTCGAGTGTACGAGCACACTTCTTTTTTTATTTTTTTTTCTCTCGCCATGGTCCGACGTTTCGTCGATTCATCACCTTCGAGGAATTCCCATTTACAGCGATAACTCGATAACTCGTCTGATTCACCGTGGGATCCGACGATATCGAAATTCTGCCTTTTTCAAGGAGAACGTCGATCGCCGAAGAATCCGATCGATATCGATATGAATGTCCTGCGATCGAATTCCGATAGAAATCGAGAGAAACTCGAAGAGCGGCGCGAGTTTCGGTTACCGAACGGGCGGAGGCGTGTTCGATCTAAATTTCGAGATCGCTCGCTAGATGGAAAGAGCGGGACATTCTATTCGAATTCGAATAATTCTTTTAAATCCCGGCACCCTTGACCCTCCATAACGTCGCGCGTTCTTCAACGTCATATTTCCATATATGTATCTACATTCCTCCAGGCTTAGTCGATTTACTACTTAGACGATTTCTTTTATATCACTGCTTCGAGAAAACAAGGAATTTGTTTGCAATCTGTAGTTTCGGTTTCTCACGCCAGAGCACTTGTTGTTCGAAACTGGCAGCGATTACTTCTTGCAATCATTATCGTCTATTTTATTTTCAATGCCAATAATTAGCAACAGGATCACGTATTCGTCATAAAGGTTCGTACAGCAGTTGTCTCTCTTTGATTTTGTTGCTATTTTGTATCGGATCTATACGCGTAGCATACCAAGTTGTTTTCATAACGATTGCGGTTCTCGAGCATGTAAAAAGGATAGCGTAGGCAGACGGTTTCACGGTAGAATTCGTTTGAAAATATGAAAAGAATTCGAAGCGCGCGTGATTCGAGTTTCGGAACCGACCCTATTTGATTAGGCAGCGAAAGGAAATGTTTCCCCTCTACAACACCGAGGTGTGAAAATTTCCTGGTTGATCGTCGTCAACCCCTCTACTTATCCGTAGACCCTTCAAATGTTTCACGGGTGCAGAAAAATCCGTAGAATTTTAAAAAAAAGTTGACGCTCAACAATGTAGTCCGGTAAGGGGTAACGGGGAGAAAAAATGTTTGCGCGGTGTCCCGAACCGAAATTAGACCGAAAAACGTCGATGCATCGGCGTGCGGCTGGAAAGTAACGCGTCGTTATGGAGGGTTAACAAGTTCAAGTTTCGAATAGAAGATTTTTGTGAAAATGTGTGCGCCGAGTTTATCGCGCTAGGCGGCAATGTATGGTGGGTGGAGTGGGATATTGCGATGGACTTGGTAGTGATGGAGCTGGAGGCAGGAGGGGGGAGGTCGGGAGAGAACATCGAGGGGAGGGAGAGCACGCGAAGCAACGGAGGGTGGGTGGGACACGAAGCGAGGAAAGATGCGAGGGGGGCGAGAGCGAGCCTCTGGTGAGGGGTCCGCATTCCACAGACAATGTCACGTTTTTTAATCCCCGTTTTACTTTATTTGTGTGTTGGCTTCGGCCGCGAGGAAGGCCCCCAAACAGTTAAGTTCGACTTCTGTCCTTAGAGAGCGGATTCCTGAGAACGGTGCTGCGCTTAGCCGCCGGGCCTTGCAACAATCGTCATAATTTTCTGGTGTACGTGCGCGTTGTCGACGACGTTCACGACAACAACCACGAGGTTGTCCTCGTACACGTCGACGGGCATCGTCTTCTGGACAACCCGCCCGAACGAAGACACCTTCCCGCTCCGCAACCAGGATAATTAACTCGTTGACCTAGCCAAGTCTTTACGAGGATATGACAAACGCCGACGAAGACGTAAAACGACGAGACTAACACCCGATAAAATAGCGTTCCTTAGACAAACGTAAATACCACACGATTTATATACTAATGTAAATAGTATGATGTAACGGAGGAAGCACCAGCCTCGGCTGGATTAAGTTATGGGGAAATAGTGACCACGCCGCACAGCGGTCGATTTTTCAAAAAAAAAAAAATGGGACAAAAATCGGTATCACTTGAAAATGTCATCGAATTTAGAACCGTTTCATGACTTTCAGCCCATGAATCTCAACATACCGCTAAAGGCCTCGGCTACTTTTGGATTCTGCAATTGCAGTAACGAGTACTGAATTCTACTCTGTAAGAAAGTATAGGTTCCAATGTTGTTCTGCACAAATATTAATACAAATATCAAAATCGAATCAAATTCTACAACAATTTTCAATTTATAAAATAATTCTGTTTCCATTTTTGTCCCAGTTTTCGTAGTTATCGACAACTGCGCGCAGCGCACATGTGGAAATGGAAACAACGACACTGACCAACGCCAATTTTACGCTTGAAAATCCGTGAGGACCGTCCGCTGGTCATCGAAACGTAAAATTGACGTTGTAGCGATAAAGATTTTATTTTGAAAGTTTCGCATAGCATTTTACCCGGCGCGCTGGTCGAATAGTTAACGGGGGCGTTCTACTATGATGGCAAACGCGTGGAGATTGTCGGAGATGTAATGAGGAGCAGAAAATCGATTTTTTCAAGTTCGTCATAGTAGGAAGCCCCGGAGAAGAGGGGAGGGAGAAAGTGAGATTGGACGGATGGAGACGAACGACGAGATAATTCACCTTTCCCGGTTTACAGGTTAATCGGATAGATAAGGAAATCACCGGGACAGTGACTGCTCATAGTCTTCAAGAGGATCCACGCAGGATCGTCAAGATCGGCTGGATCACCGGATATGTCCGCTGTCGAAAGCGCCTTGGACGTACTCTCCAGGGCGGCCACGATGGTCCAAGGTCAGTCTGTTGCAACTTGGTGCACGTGGAATGTCTGGCGTGCGACGCGATGCGATGCGATGCGAGTCGGGTCGGGTCGGGTCGGGTCGAGTAGTCTTTTTACTTATCTAATCCACGGGTTTCTGGTAGCAGGACAATTAATCCCGGGCCCCGAGACGGTTATTTCTGTTTGGACGATCCGACCTCATTGTATAACGTATATCGTGTGCCGCACCGGGGAGAGGATTTATGTAAGACACGCGAGAGAAAAAGAGAGCGAGAGAGAGGAAGAGAGAGGGGGGGAGCTCTTCCTGTGATATTTCGCCCCAGTCGCGAGAGACCGCATTCCTACCAATTGCCAATTTCATGTTGAATTAGATAACATTGTGCAGTGTTTATTTTCGATTCCCGCTTCTTCGAGCCGTGTTGTTGGCAACACGTAGCCGCCACGCACTTGTGGCTCCTTCTCCAGCGTTTCTCTCTTTTTCTTCTTCTTGTTCCCTTCTTCTTCCTCCTTCTTCTCTTGTTGTGACGCCCGTGTCCTCATAGTGCTGCTGAACCATACGCACGTGACTACTACCGAACTTCGAGCAGATGCTCTGTCGTTTGTATTCGTGCAGTCTTTTCTTTTCTCCTCTCCTCCCTTCTTCGTCGTCACTGATTTTATCCCCCCTTTCTTTTATACATCTTTCAATATCACGAGGGTGAAATGTCTTATTTGTTTTTCGAGGATAACAGCGCTCTCAGATTGCCCGGTTCTCGCTGCCCGACAAATGAATATTACACTGTTAACGTCCGGTTTCGATCTCTCGCCGTTATTCTTTTTTGCTACTCAATTATAGAAAACATAGTGGACGATATAATAGGCCAGCATTCATTTGTCAGACAACGAAAACTGGCCAATGTGAAAACGCTCTAACGGTAGCGATTCGTTTACAAACTAGTAATACTGGTATGCTCTTACCAATCCGTCTACCAGTAAAAATTGCTCAAGACCGAAAGCGTTAATCTTTCCCAGACCTCCCGACAAACGAATCTCTTTTCACGTCTCAGGGATTGTGCCCCATAAAGGGTTAACGAGAACGAGGCCGCGTGAGCGTGTTGGAAGCGGATTCCCTAATTGTTTTCATTCGAGGAAGGAAAAAGAAGTAGCGTGACTGGAGTGTGACCAACGAGGTCGCGTACGCCGCCGACCCGAGATTAATGGAAATGATCGGGTCCTATCATCGAACGGAATACCAGGCCGTGACGAGGCTCTCCGATTCGGCGCTTTGCGTCGCGACGCGTCCACTCGCCGGTGTACTGTTTCTCGTTCCGATGGAATTCCGAGCTTCGAACCTGTTCCGAATAGCAGGCATTGTTTCCCTTCGCACCGACCGATGGCGCTTGCAAACTGTCGGTATTACCGTGCGAGCAGTTTTCAATAATCGACTGAGCGTAAGCGCGATCGGTACATACGAATTCTAAGCTGCGGTCGGTAACTTAGCGACACGTTGCACGAATTACGCTTTATTTAATTACCCGATTTAATCACGATCTACTGCAATTACGTAGCGATTTAGTTGCTAAACACTGTAATTACTGGAAAACGAGTAACTGCAATTTGACACGTCTTGGCATGACTTATGCGAAATTCAGGAAATTTTGCGTAACAGAATCACGTTGAAAACAGAGCAATTTCTTTTTGTCCAGATGTGAAGAATGCATAAATAGTATTATGCTCGTCACCGATCACCTTTTTCTGTATGAATAATTCCGACTCGATTGCAATTTGCTGCGTAATTGCGCCGTAATTGCAGTCTACAGATTGCACGATAATTGCAGATGTCTGAATTGCAGATTAAATTGCAATATAATTAAATCACTTAATAATTGATAGAGTCATTCGGTTCTAATTCCGTACAACTGCGGACACGGTACTGTCCTGCGGTGTTCTCGCGAATTCACGGCCACGAGCGAAGGCTTCACAGTTAAACGAACGCCCGATAACTGGTCGCGATTACCTGGACGCTCGCGCGCGCGCGTCGCTATTAAAATACCACGGATTCCTCGGTGATGGCTCACGATCCAGCGAGAGGATAACGCACCACCTTGATCTTGCCTTTGCAAGGCAGAAAGACTAGTCCAATAGCTTGTTGCTTGGCGTTCAGCCTCCGGGAAATCGTGGGTGTCTGCGGATTGTTCTTTCTTGCGGCTCGAAAGTTCAAGCCACGCTGCTGGAATTAGCCAATGTTTTACCAGACAACCCTGCTTATTCTAAGCTGGTACATAATCCTTCTTTTAAAACTGTATATAAAATTATTCATGCTGTTCAGATCTTTGCACAGAACAATATGATGAATATATTTACTAACTTAAATCTTTTCCAAACTCGGCAAGACGATTAATCCTATAAATATATTACGCGATGCCGAGCATTTCTCTTTTTCGCGAAAAGGAGTCGAGCTGGCGAGGATCCCTCGTGTGGTGTGTTCACGCGCGTGTCCGTGTGCGATGCGTGCGTGTAAAAGGGGCAACCTTCTCGAATGGAGGGGGCACGGAGAGGCCGGGACGAGCTGGATGAATGAATGAATCTTAAGACAGTCGCGTAAGAGGGGCATTCATGAATCCGCACGGCCTGTTTTCAGGAACGCGTGTCTCTCCTCCGAATAGCGTGGAGCGTGTTCTCTCTGTCTCCGTGTGCGGTTGTCGCGTGTTCCCCGAGATACGTTGTGCGGTGCGCTTTGCAACCTGGACTATTGTTCTTCGAGAGCATGCTCTTTGTCCCGCGTTTCCCTAGCCGCGATCTCGCTCCACGGTGTACGCCAGATCCGATCGACGATCTATCCACCGGTGCTCGGATCTAGCTCGATCGGGGACACAATGGAGGCGTTCTTCGGCGAGCGAAAGATCCCTGGGTCGAAAGGGTTCCGATGATCCCCAGTCTCCGATCTAACGCTAGAAGTTCTAGGAACGTTCACCCGCGATTTTTATGAATCGAGAAATCGATTCGATAGTTTTGGAAGTAGCCGCGCGATTTTGATTCCAGTGGAGTCTTTTCGATTCTAGCGTTAGTCTAGACACTTCTGCACATCTGTTTGCTAGTGTGTATGTGTGTGGTGGCCTGAAACAGGACTCGCGACGCCGCAGGCTAGCATCCTCGCTAGATCGGACCAGTAATGGAAGTCTCGTCCAGGAGAAGCTGCTTCTGGCAGCCGTGGCTTAGCAACGGCAGCCTCCGATCGGTCTACCGGACCGCGGGTACGTGGACCGGTCGATCTACCGGGTTCTTTTTCTCACCAACCTTTCCGCAGGATGCAAAGAAACCCTTTCTACCTCGTCTACTTCTACTACGACTTTTCGAAAACATTGATCTTCAACTTGAGATTCAAGGTCGATCTCCTTTTCACCGGTTTTTTTTCGTAATGTTGAAATCGTAAATTAATGATCGGCTTGTTTTAATTCGCATCGAATGTACATTTAAAAAGTAAGGCTCGAAAATCTCAGGTAGGTCAGGGATGAACGGTAACAGCGGTGAAAGTCTCACGATTTTTCCGAATTTCCAGATTCGATTTGCGAATCGCTCGAACAAGGAACAACGAACTGGCCGGATCCATTCATCTTCTCATCAGTCTGCGCGGCTCGTCCTTCGTCATTAAACCAGTTCCGAGCGTCTTCCTGGCGATCCTCTCACGGCTATTACGCGCTTCCGGCCCGATCCCGCGAAACCGGACTCTATAGCACCCCTTCTCGATCGTTCGAAGGGTGGCTCGATCGATACTCGACCCGTCGAACGTCCCAGGAAACGGAAATTGATCCGCTTCCTTCCGGAAGTTTTCCAGGACGAAAACCTCGGAAAAGAATCTACCCAAAAATCGAATCTATTTAAACAGCAAGTTTCCCAGAACGAAAACCTCGGAAAAGAATCTACCCAAAAATCGAATCTATTTAAACAGCAAGTTTCCCAGGACCAAAACCTCGGGAAAGAATCTACCCAAAAATCGAATCTATTTGAACAGCAAGTTTCCCAGGACGAAAACCTCGGAAAAGAATCTACCCAAACATCGAATCTATTTAAACAGCAAGTTTCCCAGGACGAAAACCTCGGAAAAGAATCTACCCAAACATCGAATCTATTTAAACAGTCACCGCTTATAACTAGACTGCGGACCTTTATGCAAGATTTTGATCTGCATTCAAAAACTATTTCTTCCCTTGACCGTTTTAGAAAATCGTAGAAAATGCAATTGCGCTCCCAAGAGGTTTAGAAACAGTTCGATGAAAATATGATTAAAAATGCGCGTGTAGACTATGCGGCATATGAATCGCGACGATATTGACGAGCGATTTTTTTCGTAGAGGAAAGGCCAAAGGCGACGAATCTGCACCGGAAGCCAAGCAGCGCGTGGCGCAAGGATCGCAGGAGAGATCCCATCCAGAGCGAAGCTCTCGACATGTCAGCAGCCAGGGTACATCATCATCATCGTCACACCAGGCCTAGCGTGATCGTGCCTACCACACCGCAGCCTGGTAAGCGTGTGCTCTATGGGGTGGAGAGAGGAGAGACAGACGGCTGGCTGGCGAGAGAGACCCCAGGCTTTCGCTGCGAATTCGTTAGGCACGTTGCCGCGTTGTTCTTGGTCATAGGGGGCTCCCAGCCATCCCCATTGTCCACCGCAAGGGGTGGCTGGCTCCTTGAACAATGCACCACGATCCACGGCCGGCAGATGCGCGCCGTGCAACACCCAGCACAGACTGCCCACCGGCTTCGACGTTCAACGGGATGTGTTTCCCGTTTTCCTAGAATTCCTCGGCTTTCAGACTCGCTTTTTGTTCGTTCAGCCAAAGAACGGCTGCTCCAGCGGGCCGCCTCTATCGCTGACTGTGCTCTCCACCCCCCTTTATCCTCGAATTTATTTAAATATAATCAAATTCATTTGATGTACTCGGCTATTTGAAGTCGTAGCACTTTAAGAGAGATTTATAATACAGCTTTGGAGAATTGTACAGAGTCTTTATTGAGTCATCGTAGGGGTTGTGTTATGAATTCAGTCCTGGAACCATTGCACTTTCTTTACATTGTTGCGCGAGGATACCAGGGGAAAATTTAGCCCGAGCCTGTGTACGAGCTTTGCGGTTTCTAATATTTATAAGACGCCGGCCGAGGGCCCAGGAGATCACGAGATCTTTTGTTTACCAGGGACCACGATTGAAGACACCGCGGGAACACCCACTCCAACCCTCACACCCTCCGCAGCGGCGGGAGGCCAGAGGACCGGGGTGAGAACCGTAGGAGGGGTAAGCGATCCTGCGATAGATGAACACTTTAAACGATCACTGGGGCTGGAGGAGTACGCTGCAGTCTTCAATGCAGCCACCAGCGACAAGGAAGCTGGCCTCAGCGGTACACCATTAGCTATATTATAATGTAGAGGGTGTCTCGGCTAACTTTGTCACTCTCAGAACAGAATATATTCGCTTTAACAGAAAATCAACCAGCACCGATCCCAGATTATTTCCAGTAGACTACCTCCTAACAAACCCGCGGTCTAGTTATTAACGAAGGAAATCTTGTTGGTTTCAATTTCTTGCAATGGATGTAGACAATTTTTATTTTGCATAAAGATCAAACAATTGACGGATAAAAATTGAAACTGTAAAGTGCAACGTCATCGAATGTCGTCGAAGATTTTGGTTATCGACATAAGGGGTTAAAGATAAAAGATATTACCCTCTTCATCTGTTCTTTGAACAAGAACGACTGATAATCTGAATGATTGTCTTCTTCCAGTGGACGACCACTTCGCGAAGGCGCTGGGCGAGACCTGGACCAGGCTGCAGGCGGGTAGCCGACGCAAGGACTCCACCTAACTGCCGGAGAGTTGACAGAGTTCTACCCGGCGATCTTGTTGTGCTTCGGCGTCCTCCAGGAGACGCGGCCAGTGTTCCAAAAATCGAAAAGGAACTTGTTAAGCGGAAGGAACTCGAATCGCGGGTTCCTCGCCTCGATGGAGACGGTCGTCCGTTGTCGTTTCTTGTGATTGTTGCCCACAAACCTGATGCCTCGAGCTACGCTAACCTCTCTTCGAACGCTATGAAGCTCGAGCCGTTCCTGGGTCCGGAAACGACGATGACGCGTGCCGGAACAAGAAAAATTGCTTTGAAAACCTGTAAACAAGGTGTCCACGTAGCTCGTAGCATAACCAGACTATGTGATTTTCGCGCGAAGCCTAATTAAGAAATTTATTGGACACGATTACGTCGCACGCAACTGCTTCTCTTCGTTCTCGTAAACTAATTGAAACGTGATACATTAAGGGAGTTATATTTGATTTACTTCGCAGACTTGTGTTCTGTGCTACGAAGTGCGTGTTGACACCGTGCGTACAGAGATCAAGCGAAATCTGGAAAAGACATTTTACACGTAGAATAATGCAAAACGTTCTCCAGCAAGCCGAACATTCGCGTCTGTTTCCGTAGCTCGCATTTTCTACTTGCTGCGAGCACGAGGATGCACGCGGCTCGTCAGAGTAGCCTGCAGTCTAGATCTTAACAAAAAAGCGGAGTTTTGTACGGATAAATTTCATTCGCTATTTTCGATTTACCCTCGCACGACGAATCACAGTTCTTCCCCGTTAGCGTCGCGCGATGGACAATGGGACGCTAATGAGGGAAAACTGTGTTGCACCGCGGTATAGGGAACATCATACGTATGCAGGGTGTCCCGGCTAAATGGGATCACCTAAATTTCACGTTGCCGCATTGAAATAACTTCACAAAGGTTTTTGTACATCAAATTAAAGGAGACGTTTAGGCGATCCCGTTTATTTGAGACATCTTGCGTTCCTTGTCAGTGTCGGCGCTTATACATTGTACATAGACGCGGGCGTATTCTTTTATTATGCCATTGTCGCGGCGACCTCCGCGGCCCGAACTTATTTATTACAATGTTGTCCCATACAGCCTCGCTAAATAGTTGTAGTAGCGGATTCGTTTACACTCACGCCGTTCGAGCTGCTCCGCGATTGCGAACCGATAAGAATTACGCGCAATCTGGTGGATCGCGAGAGCAGTGTAACGAACGTTGTTCATGTAATGATTATATTCGCATAAATGTTGATGTTTATACATACACCGTCGTTCGCGAGCCAGACAAATATTTTTCGCATAACACTCCGGAGGTGGACTCTCTCTTGTTGCGAGTCCACTAAATTGAAATTTATATGAAGGTGATTCTTGGCTTTCGAACGGTAGCGTGTATACATACAGATAAAAATAGCTATAGATAGACATGTAGATACAACTATATATCCTCGTTGTTCAGCCAAAGAAATCGCTAAAGATTTTTTTGTTGGTCCAAGACATCGACTGGAAAATCGTTTTTGGATGCGCACCTTTTTGACGAACTCTTTTCTCTTTTCCCGGTACGGCCGTTTTAGTGGTTCTTGGCTGACACATGCACCATGTACCGGATGGCTCAAATAGAGTGTTACACCTTGTCAGATTCTTTTCTCTACCGTGCAGATGAAAAATCGTTCCATAGAAGCTTGCAACACTTTATTTGACGTGCCCTGTATATGAGCCACGCGCGTTCGCCAAATTGAAAGGTATAGAGAACATCGACGAAATGAAAATTCGAATTCGACGAAATACATTGTAGAACATAGAACAAAATTTGGCAAGTGAAACGGGCTCATATATTAGATCGAGTCACAAATTATTTCCGTTACGACGATTTTATTTCTCGATAAAGCAGACGACAATTATATAATCGCGGCGACTCGAGAACACGATGAGTCATTAGGAATGATAAATGCGTAGATCTGTAACCAGGAGAGAAGGAGAATTATTTCTGACTCGACCTAATATGTATACGTATACGCATGTACGTACAGTTGTAATTATACGAGTCGTGAGAGAATGTTCGAACGATCGAAGATTAGGGAGAATGATCGCGGACACCGTGTATATCGTCGCACAAAAAAGCTTTTGTAACACACGGGGCGAGCCTCGCCCGAGAGAGCATTGTGTACTAAAGAGAAAGAAGAGGATACATAAAGCGACTGGTAACAGTTTTAATACCGACAAACCAGTCTACCGCGTGTATTTTGTGGTTGCGTAATCGCTAGACCGCGGATTTAAAACAGTAGGAAGATCAAAAGAATTTAAGAATTTAAGAACTTTTTATTCGATCCGCAGTCTAGTAATTACGCGCGCGCACACACACACTTTCACACACGCGTATCCCGCCTTGATCCTTCCCCTGGATCCTTCGCGTCCTGCGTGGATTGCTAAGAAGAGTAGTACTGATTTCAAATGGTGCTAGGAAGTCAACAGCGTACCCCAGCACGCACAGAAGTCAGTACCTCTGCCTTCTTATTCGTTTCCGACCACCGAGATCTTCCAACTTCCTGTTCGGCTCTTCAAATTGCCTAACCGACGAATACTTGTCGCCGCAGCCTTACAAGATTACAAGGGGCATTACCTAACTGGGTTGCGAGAGCATCGAAAAATACCCTGTACGTAATTTTCGCAGCAACTCATTTTCCGAGGGTGAAAACAGCCCCGGTGCCAGATTTTTTATTTTACAATTACTGATATTATAAAGATGCTTTCGTGGTAAATTATTAATTAAATATATTTAGCACAGCGCAGATATTATAATATGAACCGCACAAAGTTCAAATAAATTAAATCTTATTATTTTTCTAAGGCAACACGTGTCGGCTACTATTAATGCTCGGTAGATTTAGCGTTAAAGACAAACAAAATATTAACAAAACAGCGAATTATCTGTAAAAAGACGAGCAATTATTCTGAATATATTTTTCTGTCACGTTTCCGGGACGTTTAATGAAATATTTTCACCGGGGACTATTCTCACCCCCCCGAAACACGAAAGCAGCTGCAAAGGCTACGCGTCGAATATTTTCCGATACTCTACACGTGCGCCAAGTTTCGTTGCCGCGTCCCTTGTTGGTTTCTATAATAAATTAGGCTTAAGTTGTAGGGGTTGACGCGCGTGCAAACAATCTGCGAGCCGCTCCACCCGTGTCCCCGGATGTTCTGTAAAACAGTCGTCAACGGTCTGACTTATGAACTTTGAACTTCTGTGTTGCGAGCTGTTCGAAACTTCGCAGATCCCGTCCGGCTGGGAGGTGCCATCTTCTTGTCCCTTGGTGTGGCTGAGACTTGGTAGAACCGGAAACAGAGGTGAATCGAAAATATCGTGTTCGAGGGAGCGGTAAATCATTTCCGACGTACCTGTTCCACTTGGTACTCGTTTACGCTACCAAGTTCGAGAGAGGATGCCTATGTCGTCAATACACTAGCAACTAACTTGCGCAACATTTTTGTAGTTTTAAACCAACCGCGTCTCTTCGGAATACCGTACAGTAAACGTTTCGTTACGTACCGTCAGTCAAAATCTATCAATTATTCTCCGAAGCGAAACTCAATTTTCGGAACAAGAGAGAAAATCTCGCGAGTTATTCTCGCCTAGTGTATTCGCACCGTTAGTGTGCACTCTCGTAGGGATTCCTTCGATTTCCGGTCGGAAACCGGGTACACATCCGCAGGACGTCACTCGCGACCGGAAACCACGACACCGGCGCGGTTCGATTCGAATAGAAACGATTTCCGATAAGAACTAGGGAGGACTATTAGGGGACACGTTGGACGACACACGATGGCCACGGAAGACAGCCGAGCCGGACCGGGCCGGACGCTTTATGTGTCGTAGGTGGGCCCAGACGGGCGAGCCAGACTGTCCCAGGAGCGCTCGGATGGCTTCCTATATGCAGGCAGCCTGTTCACTTGCCGTAAAGCAAAATGGTAACTTAATATTAGAGTTGAATATAAGTACCGGTAATCCCACACCAGAGTCCAAAGTAAGCCTACACCTACCCGCCGCGACGGCCTACCGGACGGCCAGCCATCCCTGGACCTCCGTTCCCCCTTACGAACGCCCTCGAGCGTAATAATACGACGGGATACTAGATATCGGTGGCTCTCTGTGTTCTAGGTGCAAATTGCGACCACCTATGCTTAAGTCTCTCTCTCTCTCTCTCTCTCTCTCTCTCTCTCTCTCTCTCTCTCTATCTATCTATCTATCTCTCTCTTCTCTCCTTGCACGTCGTCGCCTTCCAGACCACATCCGTCACTCTTCCTGTAAGCCTCTGTGTCCTCCAAACATGAGGACTCTACCAACGCAAGGACCCATCTGTTCACCTCTGCTTTAACCCCTTACCCTACCACCTCTTTCACCGATCAATCATTCCTTCAGCTGATCAGCTCGAAATTTCAATGATCTCTCTGAAGCTGGAACACGTTTTAAATTGTCTATCCTTGAAATGATCAAGTAACTAGATCCGTAGTCTAGTAATCATTGACATCTAGTAATCACATGTCTCTCTGTTTTATTCTATAAGCCAAATGATCATGTTTCAATAATGTGTGGACTTCAACAGGTTGTCCAGTCTCTGGCCCATTTCTTCCATAATACATTCCAGGACTTTCTACTGGATTTTCTGTGACATACGCAAGGAGAGAACTACGATTATATTTGGTAAATCCTTTTCGCTTTCTCAATCAGTTTTCTCTAATCGTTACAAGTTTAAGTAATTAGATGTTCGAACATTCCAGGTACTTCTACCGCTACGTGCCAAGAAATAGTGTCCTGAAGATTCTCGAAGGCAATTAGAAGGAAGGATTACTCTTCTATCCGGCCATCTGGATATCATCAGGTGTCTAAAAGAAGGGAAATCCTATTAATAGGATCTTCAGTAGTCGCAAGAAACAGAAGCTCTTTTAAAAATGATTGAACAAGGAAAATATTGTCGTAGGACTTTGATGAAATGTTTCTACGACTCGGAACGACTTCGCACGTTCTTGCGCGGAAACTCGACACCCGGGTCTTTTTCAACCTGTTTTCTTTTGCAGGTAAACGGGAGCAGAGCGCGACGCGGTGTGCTCCCCGAGGTGCAACGACCTTCGCGGACCAAGAAGAACTAGGATAAACCAGTCTAGTTGTCTCTGCATGACGCGACAGGAGACTCTCTTTGGTGGCGCGGCGAAGTAAGCTAATCCGTCCGCGTGTATCATGTTTTTGAGTCCCTTTAAACGATACTGATACCTCTGTTGCCCTCGCGAGAACGACGCGTTTCGCGGACTCGACGCACGCAGCACCGGTGTCGATTTCGACGTTAGTCTCGCGACAGATGCGAGAGCAGAAGCTGTCGAGCATCGTTTACACATCTTACACCGAGCGGAGATCGGTATCATCCCCTAGGATACATTGTAATTTCAAATCGGCTTCCCGATGGGAAACGCAGCTGTAAATAGAACAGCCGACCTAGGCAGATGCTGTTTCCCCGCGCCACAAGCAGGTGTTTCCACCGATGACCTCACATTTTCATCGGTCATCATCAACGACGCCCTTCTGGCTTCCCGGACAGCTTTTCCTATTATCACTCTGTCGCAAACGGTATAAAGATGATCAAAAATGCCGCTGGAACAAATTCTGGCATATGAACCGTTCGATAAGGCATCGTGGTAAAATAAACTCCACTAAGAGTATCTTCTAAGAGTATCTATGAATCCGCGTAAAACAAATCTTATAGGAAGGCTGTCGCAATTTTTGAGTTTACTGTACTACTAAATGCTAATCGTGTTATTTATTCGTAGGTGGACAATTTTGGGGACGGCTAGTTTCACTGAAGGATCAAGATCATCAGCATACGGAAGAGAAGACTCAGCCTCCCGCAGGAGCAACGATCTGATTTCTCGCGACGTAGATCATTTGGCCGCGTCACCCGGTATCGAATCGATCGGCGACGATCACGCAGCTCGATCGCGTCTCTCTCCTAGCTTCTATCTGCCGCGTTTCTTCATTTTAAGTCCCAGGCGTATCCTGTTTCGAAGCGAGACCCAGCTGACCGCAACCCGGCATCGTTTTCTCGTTTCGTCCGCTTGCGTTACGCGTCGATCCGCGCGCGACCACGTACACGGAAAAATCGGCCGATAAACGTGTGGCTCTCGGTGTGCTTTGAAAATTCCTATCCCGCGATACCGCGATTAAAGTTATCAGATACTTCGCGAGCGTTCATACTTCGAATTTTTAAAGAGAAGCCGGTTAACACGTTGACTGGCGCCATCGACTTGCTTAAAAATTATTGTCACAACTAGACAGCGGATTTTGCCATCGACTTCGATTCAAATTATTAGAGAAACGAACAAAGCTACGTAGACATTCGTTTCTTTTTTAACTAACTTGTATCTGTTTCTAGTCGCAACATTAATAGTTCAAAATCCGTGGTCAACGTGCTTTTTCCACGGCTACAGCACTGGTCTCTGTGTTGAACTCTCGGTTCTTTTTCTGTTCCAGTGAGTATCCCTTTATCAATTGACGAACAATCGCGTTGATAGTTAGCGCGACTGCTTTTCTCAGAAGCCAAGCGTAATACACATCTGGATGCGAGAGAGAGAGAGAGAGAGAGGGAGAGAGAGAAAGCACAAATAGACGCGGACCGGCCCGCGTCGGGACGCCTAGTCTCGCGTTCCTAGCATCGAAATCCCCGTGAGCCCGAAGGGAAATGGGGCGAAGCCAATTACCTATCTAATCACTGATTCACCTAATTATTCAATTGCTTGCCAATAGATTGCAGATTATTATGCAAAATAAAAATTGTCTGCATTAATTTCAAGATACAGAAGCCACGTAGACATTCGTTTCTTTTGTAACTAACTTTAGCGAGCTGAAAACTCATTCTCGTAATAATGCATAAAATCTGCAATCTGTTTCTCAATTTCTAATGCTTTAATCATTCCCCCACGGTTCACTATAGATATTTTTACAGGACCTAGAGTGATCTCTTGTCAGATCTCGAAGACAAGCTTATCCTCCGTATACGGGATGTTACCTGTACAATTACAAGCATTCCTCTGAAACACACACGGGTAAAGTGTTCCTCTACAATACAACGTAAGAAAAAGAGAGAGCACTCGTCGTTTAGACACCACCGATTCGTTCATCATCGTGTTAATCGTCAACATCGTCATGATCACCGGCAGGAGCAGGAACAGTAGTAGCAGTCTCATCATCCTCATCGTCACTGGAATCTTCGTTCGAAAGTAGCGGCGCACTGGAAGTCGCGACGCGTCGATTCGGCGCGGGTAAAACGCGTCGTTCAAATTCCGTAGACGAGAACCGGAGGGGTAGGTTCTCGCCCTCGCGGCGTGTTCCACTGACTTCTAAGCTGCCGCGAATATATTTCCGGCTCGCGAACTCGTCCCCGTTTTCTCCGTGCACGAATTCGATCGATTTCGCGGCCGACCGGTCGGTTAGTGTAGATTCGAAGTCGAAGGACGACGGCGAGAGAGAATCGGTCTGCTCGGCGCAACGCATTGCATCGCATCGCATCGGTTTCCAACCGCATGGCACTTCGGACACGACTGATCGAGTGACCGAGGGGGTAGCATTGTAAGAATACCCCTCCAACGTGCGCTTGTATAGAATTACGTGTGTGCCCGCTCATCGCGCGCATAGAGCAGAGCACAACTCTCCGTCCCCCTTTTGGTTCGCGCAAAAGGGAGAGAATCGAGGGGAGAGAAGAGTGGTTGCTCTACCTTCGCCTCTTCCCCTCTCTCTTCGACTCCCTTCCGACGGTGTCACCCTGTCTCGTTCCCATCCGTTTATCTTTTCTCTCTCTTCTTCGTCTTTCCCCCCAGTTTCTGGCTCTTTCCCCCTCTCCCCTCGTCGCTCCTTTCACCGGGTCTCTCTACCCACCCCTAGCCTTCGTGTACCCCTACCCTTAGCCCTCTCTCGGTTCCCTGTTCCCCACACAACGCGCGTTGCCTCGCGTCTCTCTATAGCGTGCGTGAATCATGCATATCGATTTTCTTTCGTTTAGTACGCTATTCGTTCGTTCGTTCGTTCAGCCTGCATGTTGCTCGCTCTCTCGTTCATTCTGCTTGGTAGTTGGCCGCTGACGCGCGTACGCCCGCTGCCACTGTGTCCCCCAACATAGAAAAGCCCAGGGGCCAGGCAGACCGACGAACCCCCCTTTTCAAAACGAGCACGCTCACCGCCCGGTACCCGATCTCTCGTAGATTGCTCGGCCCGAATTCGAACCTGAGTTCAGTTTTGCGTTTAAAAGGTTACTGTGACCCGCGCTAATTGCCAGCCGGCGCGAGGGCTCCAGAGACCCGGTTAACGGCGGGGGTATTATGTTTTGCATTTCTCGGATTTTTTTTCCAGAAAAACTGTCGAACCTTTCGCATCGCGATCTTTCACGCGCATATTATCTGTATTCGGAGCACATCTGTGATTTTTATCAAGTAAAAATAATCATAATTACGCGAGTTGTTGTAGAGTATGGTTTGATTAACGAATTAATGTAGCTAAAACGCAAGCGACGCATAGCAAATCGTCAGCTCCTTATGTGCTCCAAATTATTGCGAATTTATTGTCTGAATGATGGCGAAATCGTCAGCTCGTTGATGGGGCGCAGCATAATTTTCAAGCAACATTGGAGAGTGATGATTTCTTGTCACGGGCAATTAATTCCATGCAATTCGATCCTACCGGAGAATTCTAAACTAGCCCCGATCATAGAGCCTTCAAAATCCTTGGATCTGCTTTCGCATCCCCCTTCCCACGAAGCCCTCAGAAATCCCCCCCTCCCCCATCGAACCACCTCTTCTTGTGTTCGACGGCTTTTTGCCGAAGCAAAATGTCTCCCCGAGACGCGGAACAGCGATGAGACGTGTGTGCTCTTGTACCCTTGTCCCCCCGTCTCGCGCGGGCCCCCTCCCCTCGCTTCTTTTCACTTAATGTCCCGTACTCTCCCCCCTAATCTTTGCGCCACTCTTCGGCCAACCACGGTAATAAACCCCTTTTGTTTTTGCCCGCTCTGTTCGCTCTGTTCGTGTCCCCATGTCCCCTCTTCCTCGTTTGCCCATGGTGTCCCTCCCCCCCTCTTTTGCGTTGCTTTTTATCGGTGGCGCGCGAGCGGTGCGCCCGACCGATTCAGAGCAATTATCGTTTTTTTTTCCTTCTTTCTTTCTTTTTTAAACGTTCCTCCGCCGCTGGCCATTGGTGCTGTAAGTCTTGCACCCCGTGGGCCCCCGTCGGCACTGGACCCCCTGAAGAACTCGAGGACTTCCGCTCTTGTTCCCGGTCGAACATGTATTCTTTATGATTCTTTCTTTTTCTCGAGCAGAAGGAACTATTGTCTTCTAATTGTACAAACTACAAAGCCGAAAGGACAGAGAGAGGGAAGAAAGGAGAGGTAAAAGTTGCAACGACGATAGACACAACGGATTTTTATAAACAATTGCTTTAATAAGTAAACGTGATAGATATGGCGCTTCAACACGATCGAAACAACTTTAAATATGTACAAGTCGTACATTTACAACAATTTTACACTGTCCTGTCAGAGACAAAGATAAATTAATAGATTTACGAGCTTGTGTGTGTATACATACGGTGTAGCATTGCGCGCATATACACACACGCGCGCGCGCGCTTGAATACGCATATATTTATATATACATATGTATATTGAGATTCGTAGAATGTTGCGAATAAATAAATATAATCGCCACCGCGCGCGAATGGCACAAGATTGTATCCCGACGACGAATTAAGTATAGAGAATATAAGTGTTGTCGCCTCCTAATGCGCGTACATACAACGAGGGATTCGCCCCGGTAGTCGGATAAACAAGTACATTACTGAAATGCGAATGGAATGCTTAGTCCTTAAAAAGGTGTGTTCCCTACGAGGTAATCGCGAGAGGTCATTTTTATCACGTTGCCCTACGTAATATCGAGAAAAATTATTTGGCCACTGAATCGATAGCTTCTCACCGAGCAAACTTGAAGCTTATCGTGGTTCTAATACATTAGCAAGCTTAACTTGCGACAAATGCAGAAAATGTCAGAAATTATACTTGCCAGTGTGTTCGCACCTTTAAGGGAGAAGCTGCGCGCCGATATAACGAATAACTTATTGTTAGCTGCTGTGTTCGGTCGCGAACGCTTTCGAAAAGAACCGAGAAAATGCCGGTCCTCCAGAACCGTGACCCGATGTCAGGCCACGTCCACAGGATAGTTACAGACCTCAAGTTCGCTTGGTAACGCTATATGTTCTCCCATTTATCATCGAATATACATGTATACGTGTAGAAATTGTAATAAGGTGTCGCCGCGAAAGTCTAAGACTTCCGATTTTGTTCCCAGTTAGATTACACGTTCGTCTCGTCGCCTCGTATGCCAACGTTCTCCACGATGACAGAGGGAAAGCGAGAAAACACCGTACAGAGAAATATAGTACATAGTATTCCTTGCCTATAAACACGCTTCATCCCCCACCATCGGTGGGGCTACGGCCTACGGTAGGCGTGGACTCGCTTCAGTCTAGCCAATGGCGAAACAGTGGGAACAAAACGGCGCCGCACTGTTCTCTATAATCACGTCGCCAGTCTGAAGCGGTGTACTTATAAGAAGGTAACAATATGTACTTCCAACAAAGATTGCGTATTTTACAATTTTCCTCGTGGACATAAATTAACCTGTTAACCGGGGAAGACACGTGTACATGTGTATAATGTGTGTATTTGTGTGTATACTCTGTGCATCGTTTGTCAGTATTTCTTGAATCCGGTTTTCTCCACTTGTTTATTTATTAGTTCCTATTGAATTGTAATCGTTCGCCCGGTTAACGTAGTAAACAGGTGCGACGTGTTACAGGTGTGAGTGTCGATTACGAGATTCTTTGACCGTGATAAGAAAACGATTCGTGAGCACAGTCTCTATCGACGTTAAGACTTTTTCCCGTGCATTCTGTTCTGCACCCTCGGCGAAACCGCGTACAGCTTCCGAAAAATCTCTACCAGATTGTTCTCCGGGAACAGCGTCTCAACGATCCCTTCCAGCAGCACGTACAACAACCGTCTGTTCAGCACCGGTCGTTGGAACAATTCGAACACCCTCAGAAGACCCCGTCTGGTCGTGTCGCTACCTATGATATGTTTCAACTCGTCGGAGAGGCAAGACAGTAGAGCGACTTTCGCTGCCACTCTAGTCCTATCCTTCGTCTCCGAGTCACGCGATGGTCTCTTCTCTGCCTTCACGCCGTTGGGCCAGAAGCTGTTCCTGCGAGCAAGGGGAACCATGAAATAGTCATTCTTTGTAACACGTTCGCTACCATATTAACATTATAAAACATAGTATAATATTGAAGCAATTCATGACTGACATTCATGACATTCTACTCACTTGAACAGTTTCAAGTACCCTGCGACTTTGGCTGGACTAGTTAACAGGGAGACATACTCCACTATCCGACGGTTCACTATGTCCCCGAACATAGTTCGAATGATCTGCCTCAGCAAGGTGACAATCCGTCGTCTGAGCCATTGATTCCTCACCTTCAAGTCGAAGATCTCATCCATCAGCAGCAACATTATACGCAACGGAATATTGTCGTCGGTCTGAACAGCAAAATAGAGACATTAATAGCACAGTTTGCTTCCGATACGCTAGCGCAGACAACAAATACCTTACCTCTGTGTCAAGACCGGCGCCGACTTTGGTGTTCTCGTAAAAGCCGCTGGGCTTCTTCGGGTTCCCAAAGAATTTACTGATGTTGTCCATCACGCCGTCCACAGTGTTCAACATGTTATCCGGCATGGTCTTCACTGCCTGGGTCACAGTCTTCATGGACGTCTTCAAAGGGTTCATCAGACTGTCTATCTGTAGTAAAGAAAACATCGAGGATCCTGTCTGGTGTTGTGAAAACAATTCCTCGTTCACCGTACCTACCGTTCTGGATATCTGTCCGCCAGTCACTCCTTTATCATAATCCCCCTGCTCCAAGAAGTTCAACAACAGATTCTGAAGACCCATATGACCGTCGACCACCGTTGGTTTGGTCAACTGGTGCAGCCAGGCGTTCAGCATCAGCATCCTTCTCTCCAAAACGGTCCTCTCCATATTGTGAAACGCCTTCTTCGCCGGGAATGGTATCTTCGCTAGATCATAGTATTTCTCCTTGATCTTCTGGTACAGATCGTGGAAGTCCGAGTACCTTCTATAGATGTGCCACTTCTCCTGATACCCTGAATCATAGTTCTTGGTCACAGCCACCGCGTAGATGCCATAAGTTTTCCCCCGGTCGTTCACGATCCCAGTCTCGATGATCCTGGCAGTGATCTCGAACCGACCTTGCTGCAGCTTCTTGATCGCGTTCCGATCGTATGTGTTCTCATCGAGCTTGACGAACTGATCTGCGTTCGATTCGAAAAAGAACGAGAGATCCTTACCCTCGGCGACGTGGTGGTCAGCGTCGATGCTAGCTGCCCTCTTCATGTTCTTCGCAGCTCTGAAGGCGACCTCCGCGTCAACCTCGTCCAGTGATTTCGCCTCGTTCGCCTCCGCCATGCTAGCTAGACTTGTCGACGAGCCAGATCTGAATTTACTGTCGCTGAAGTCGGTCGACTTCGGTTCCTCGGATTTGTATATCTCCGACAGCTCGTCCAAAGTCTCCAACTCGTTGTTCGTGCTCGACAAACTGATACTATCAAGAGATTTAGAGTCCTCCTCCGAAGTCGGATCCTTCAACAGATCTAGTTCAGCGAGAAGACGAACGTAGGCGACCGACCTCTTGAAACCCGGCAGAAACCGATCCTCGTGCCTCAGCTTTTCGTAGCAGCAAAGCCTTAGCTCGTCGAACCACGTCTCCTTGACAAACTCGGTTCGAATTCTGTGCACCAGCATCTTTACCAATCCATCGTCCAGCTGTAACTTCGGTGACGCCTTGTCGCTTAGGTATTGCTGAAAAATCTTTGTAGCTGCCTCCTTCAGGTTCTCCAGATCCATATTCTTCCGCTTCGTCGATCCAGTAAAACTGGAACCCGCCTGTTGAGCTGCGTGCAGCTTCTGCAACTCTATGTCGGATATCTGTTGCTCAGCGGACACCCTCCACCCGTAAATGTTCAGGTAGAAGTACAAGTACGATTCTGCGTTTATGGAGGTCATGTAATCGATGAAATAGCTCAGCGCTATGTTGTTCTTCAGCAACTCGTCCAACGGCAGGTTCACCAGCTTTTGACCTGGCATCAGCAGCCTGTTCCACTCAGGCCTAGCTCCCATCCCGTCGCTCTCCGTCTCCAAACCTTCTTGCATCCCGATAATCCTAGTCTCCAAGAGTTTCTTCACGTACAGTAGACTGTTCAGCTGTTGCTTCACAGACAAATCATCCTCACCGCCGGAGTCCATCGAGCGTAAATGAGCGATTTCCTTGCACACTATGTTCTTCGTCGCCGTCAGCTCGTCCAAACTGTCGGTCACTCTGACCACCGTTAGAAACACGTCGCTCGGTAAACCTGCCTCTTTCACGCACTGAAACAATCATTTTCGCTTAGGCTGGGAATGTATTCGATAGAGGGGTGCCACAACCCCGATTTTTGGATTCTCGCACACCTCCTGTATCCGAAAAAAGAAACTTAAGGGAGTAGACTCGTTTCTCATTTCTCGATAATGCAAAGATAGATAAAAGAACAATCTAGGCCGCAATCGCCCTCAAAAGTCCTATTTTTACGTTTACGAGGCGTAATTTGCATTATTTGAAAGCATGTGGCTGTCGCATCTTTATGGAAATAGCTACATGTGCAGCTGTATGCTTCCGAATAATGCAAATTACTTTTGAGGGCGATTGCGGCTTAGATTGATCTTTTATCTAACATTATCGAGAAATGAGATGGCGCGTCCGCACCCTTGCAATCCTGGAAACGAGAATCTACCCCTTTAAGACCTTCGATTTCGAGTGACCAAAACACCGATGACTTATTGATTTCGTTATCTTGTTTTCTACGGAATTGGCGACCTGAAACGAAGGTCTCGGAAACTCCACTCACCAGCCATAGACACGCCTGATTAATATAATCAGGGTCAGAGAATAAATCCAAGAGCGGCCTGATAATCACGTTCACCAGCAACTCTCTTAATATGAACCTGACGGTGAGGCAATCGAAGTCTCCTTTCGGTAGTACCAAGTACAACAAGATCTCGGATATCTCCCCCAGGAACTCTAGCTCTTGAGTGGTGTCGGTACAGACGAGATCCCTGCAGATCAGATTATTCTCCATCTGTACTTCTAGATCGAAGAATATCTTCTCGAGAGACTCGTCCTCTTTTTCTTCCTCGGTCTCGATCGGCTCGGTTAGCGAGGATAAATTTGGAATGTAGAACTTTGACTGCGAATACCAGGACACGTCCGTCTCGCTTTTGTTCCGTCTGTGTGTCGGTGTCCTCTTCGGGGTACCACCGGACGTGCTAGAGCTTGCACTACCTTTTTGCAGTTTCCTGGTTCGTAGCTGCTTCATCCTCGCCCTCGCCTGTCGATACAGCCTCACGTGGGAGGCTGCATCGTCGACGAGGCGAGTCGTTAAGTAAGGTATCCAATCGACGCCTTTCACTCTGTTCGTTCAAAGAGATTCTTAGTTAGGATATTTTCCTATTCAACGTTATCCGAATTACGTACCGATTGGCTATATTGATGGCTATCTTTTGAGCAGTGTCCCGGATAGAATATATGAACTCCTCGTCGTCGGTGACTATACTGTACCATGGTTCCACGTAGTCTCTGATCACAAAATCTAATATTTCCTGCGTAAAGAAAATTGCGAATCGCTAAGTTACTACCACACAAACAGTAAATAATGCTAATGAATAGACTGTGAATCTGTATGCATTTATGACGAAGTTGGTTGGGTGAAAATTTTAAGAATACTGTAATGTTGTTTTTAATGTAACGAAGTCATTAAGGGATGAAATCAATTTTCATTCTATCCCTGCTTCCCACAATGAACGCAGAACATTTTTATTTTGCATAAAGATCCGCAGTCTACTAATGAAATTGTTCGAGAACGAGTATGTACTTGCAGGGAGTCGTCGATGACACGGCTACCGGTAATTCTTTTATCTAACGTAAGATTCAACTTCTTCTTGGATAATTCTAGAATATACTGTAACATATAACAGTGATTAGATAAAGCATAAATTGTCTACTATATAGGTTATATTACCTGCCGAAGCTTTTCAGTCTTCTTGTTTAAATCTTCCCTTTCGGAAGCAATCACTTCGTCAAGGTTCGGGCCGTAGGTTCTAAATACGCATGTGATGGTTCTGTAACCAACAATATGTGAATATAAAACAATAGAACAGGTCTAAACATCAGATACAAATGGATTAGGTATCTTACCCTAAAATTAAGGCTAGCAGGCAAATTAACAGCTTAGTGATCGTACCAATCCCAACCAGGTATACGAACAGAGCTGTGACAACTCCGAAAAGTCCGTAAAGTGGAACATTCATCTACAAGAAAAATTGTGTTTAAATCAGAACAATACAGACAATTCAGTTAAAAAGAAACAGACTATTGGTTTGCCATGACACAGCCGACGAAGAATGTGTTACTGAAAAATTGGTATGTAACGGTGCTTGTTGATCATGATAAAGCGTGCGAGTTCAGTGGTCCATGATATCGTCGAACATTATTTGCGGAGTAAATAGAACCGAGAATACCCATCGACGACTGTCAAACTGACGTACAGAACGAAAACCGACGATGGCTGCAAAGTGTCTTGGAAAACATCATTCGCAAAGGCAAGACCAAGAAGAAACCGGAGCTGACGTGAAAGATCTCAATGAAATCATGTGATCTGTGCACGTTGAAGAAGTGCGCGCTCAGTATTGAAATTTTGCGCACAATTTAAAGAGACGGCCAGAGAAAAGTGTTAAAGTGCAATGTTGCGTACGTGCGCCGTCTGCTGCACAAACGTCATGAATCGCATGCACACACCCACCTTTGAATTATCGGACAAACAGCCGCGCATGTAATTACACACATATTGCGAGTCTCGTGCACGGTTCGTCGACACGAGCTGGTCAGCTGAACGGCAACAGTTTATTTACATATTTGCAGGGTATCATTAGTATGTCGAATAAGTCTGGCGACATGTCTGCTTGATTCCGCGTGTGGATGGTAGAGGCGCTCTCTTTCTTTCCCTCTCTATCCTCTTTTCGCGGAATTATAGGAATTTTATGGATTTTACAGGATGAATTATTGTGTAACAAGAATGTCAGGGTGTCTTTCAAATGTTGATAGTATCTTGAATAGAAATTGTTGTAATAGGAAAGCATTGGAATATTACTTTTTAATCAAGCGCGAATAATTGTTGCCGCTTTTCCCATAAGACGTAATGGAAATTCCGGCAAGAATTATCTGCTTCTTTTGGGAGTCCGTATAGCGCCATTTCATGCAGCGGCAAAACGCTCAAACTGCTAGCCAAATGTTACCGACTGCTGATTTCAAGTCGATAAGTAGATTCGGCTAACAGTTTGAGCGTTTTGCCGCTGCATGAAATGGCGCTGTACGGACCCCTCAGCCGAGCTTCTCTATTCCGCCACCAGAGGCGCTACTGTCGACCAACAAGTTACCCACTATCGGTAACATTTGTTTTTCGAAGCACGTGGACAGAGAAGAACCGGAAGAACCTAACCTGAACAGGTGTATATACAAGCGGCAACAAGCGGCTACAAAACAATATGAAAACAACAATGTGAAATATTGTAATCAATCATGGGAAGAAACCGATTCAACTGGAAAGCGAGGCATGCCGTGGAAGTTGAAATTGACAACTCCGATACGAAGAAGGTATTGAAGAGTGATGTTTTCTTTTTTTTTTAAATTGGTTTCCCTTGTGTATGGATGGTACATTCTAGTTCCTGTGGGATCTCAACTGATCTCAACTGATCTCAACCTGATTTCAACTCCCAACTAACCGTTCGCACGCTGACGTATTCTCAAGAAAAACATTCTTTCTCTCTCACAGTTCCCTTTCACTCTAAACAAAACTAAACACGTTCACCCTAGGAGACACTCGACCCAATCATTTCCACACCCTCTCGACGCTATCGCGTAGCATGCAACCCGATCCATTCGTCCCAAACATACCCAACCAAACATACTAATACTAAACACATGGTGGAGACGTGTCGCCGGCTTGTCACCGCAACATTATGTTTTTATAGTATCATTTTTTGACAATAATTTGTATAGGGAATAATTTGTATTGCATTTTATATAGATCACTTTGGATATTAAACATCGTGAAGACGATTATGACAAGTGTAACGCGTTAGTTCTTCCGAGCGAGAAGAGGCAAACAAAGAATAAAGTTAAGAAAGTTACTGTCACTCGACTATTATCCAAGAAACGTAGAAAACAATTGGAAAAGGTTGTCGAGAAGAAAAAGAAAAAGTTGCAAGTAAGTTGTTTCGTGTATAGTGCACCATTTTGTTTCTGTTGTTGTTTCATCGATATTTTCTTTGCATACAGAGAACTACACTTCTAGAAGAGTTAGCAAAAGTTCAAGCAACGCCGGAAGAGCTACAGCAATATGTTTCGTTAACGTCCATTCAAACCAAAGGCTTGAAACGTCATTTTAGGGAAGCGGAACTATCTGTCAGGGAATACAGTAACAGAATAGATAATGATGGCATAAACGAAGACAAAGAGACACCAATAAATGCTATTAAAGGTGGAAAGAAAAGGAGACTAGCTATTCTAGCGGATGAGAAAAAAGAGAAAGCTGTGTCTGATCCAAATGTTATTGGATTCGATGTAAGTTGATAACTAGACTATATATTTTGCTTACCACAATCAATGCAGAACATTTTTATTTTGCATAAAGATCCGTAGTCTATTAATGACTTGGTATTATAGGAATCTAGCGACAGTGAATCTAGCGATGCAGATGAAGAACCCAAACAAGAAGAAAATAATTTGGAGACTCAAGATCAAACAGAAGTTGCAGAAAATGAAACGAAGGAAAATACTGTGGAAGAAGAAAAGTCTGTAAATAATGCACCAGAGCCTAGCCAAATGGAAACAGAAAAGCCTGATGTTCCTCCAAGCAAAGATCTTCAAAAGCCACCAAAACTGGTTGAAAAGAAGCCTGCAGTTTTTGTAATGCTGCAGAGAAAGCCAGAGATTCAAGCAGCTCGATTAAAACTACCGGTTGTAGCAGAGGAGCAAGTTATAGTGGAAGCGATTAACGAGAACTCTGTTGTAATAATTACTGGTGAAACAGGGAGTGGAAAAACCACTCAAGTACCACAGTTTCTGTACGAAGCTGGTTATGCGAAGGACAAGATGATCGGAGTGACTGAACCCAGAAGGGTGGCTGCTATGTCTATGAGCAAACGTGTGGCAGAGGAAATGAATCTGACCGAGAAAGAGATTTCGTATCTGATTCGTTTTGAGGGAAACGTTACACCGGAGACAAAGATTAAGTTTATGACTGACGGTGTTTTATTGAAAGAAATACAAACTGTATGTTATACGTGAGTCATTTACCACAGCAGTGATGTTAAAAGATGTCTAATAGTAATGATATTTGCAGGATTTTCTATTAACTAAATACTCGGTGATTATCCTGGACGAGGCGCACGAACGGAGTGTGTACACTGACATTTTAATAGGTTTATTGTCACGAATAGTCCCTCTACGCAATAAGAGGAACAACCCTCTGAAGCTTGTAGTAATGTCAGCTACTTTAAGGGTGGAGGAGTTTGTAGAGAATAAAAGATTGTTTAAAGTAAAACCACCGGTTATGACGGTGGAGTCTAGGCAGTTTCCAGTTACAATACATTTTAACAGAAGAACCAGCACCAATTATGTCAGCGATGCTCTGCGAAAGGCGATAAAGATACATACTCGATTGCCTGATGGTGGTATCTTAATATTTCTAACAGGTACGTGTACCTTGCAATGATTATGATTATCGCACTGATACTCCAACTTATTTATGCTGACTAATTCAGGTCAACAAGAAGTTAATCTCATCGTTCGCAAATTGCGAAAAGCTTTCTCTACAAAGAGCAAGAGGAAAGCTGATAAGAACCTGAAGAAGAAGACCGTGAGAAAGACAGGAGACTCGAAAGAGCAAGAAGATGCTCAGAGCAAGAGCGACCCCGAAGATGACTCTGAGGAGGAGTTCCTTTCGAAGGAGGCCCTGCGTCAGAACAAATTGAGACGAAAGAAGCAAATTCAGTTGCCAAATATTAATCTGGACGAGTACGCAGACATATTATTCTATACTGAATAAATGCATAGTTACATTATATTTCTGATTTACAGTTACGCTGTAATTCCTACCGACGACACGCACGAAGATTTAATCAGAGATGACGAGGAGATACATTTAGACGAGGATGAGGACGAGGACGAAGATATTATCGATCTAAAAGCTTGTTCGAATGCACAGCCACTGTGGGTGCTACCTCTCTATTCTCTGTTACCAAGTTATAAGCAAGCCAGGGTAATTCAAAAATTTCAAACACTCAATTTCCAAGTAATCAGATTGAATTAAAGTGTGTTCCTCGCTTATAGGTGTTCGAACCACCTCCCGAGGGCTACCGTTTATGCGTGGTAGCCACAAACGTGGCAGAAACTTCTTTAACTATCCCCAATGTGAAATATGTGGTAGACTGTGGACGCTGTAAGACAAGAATGTACGATAAAGTTACAGGTGTAAGCACTTACAGAATCTGCTACACTAGCAAGGCGTCTGCGAATCAGCGAGCAGGAAGAGCGGGTAGAACAGGACCTGGTCATTGCTACAGGTATGCAACCCATTGCTGTAATTCATTTCATTCGTGTTAACATAAGAACATTTTTTCGTAGATTATATTCTTCAGCGGTGTTCAACGATCAGTTTGAGCAGTTCGGTCAATCGGAAATTCAACGGAAGCCGGTGGACGATTTGTTGCTGCAAATGAAAGTGATGAGCATCGACAAAGTTGTGAATTTCCCTTTTCCAACGCCGCCGGACATCGTGCAGCTGAAAACAGCTGAAACGAGATTATTAATTCTTGGAGCACTGTTCCAACCCTTGCCAGGCAAGGAGAGTTCCTATAGCGCGAAAGTTACACCTCTCGGCCACAGCATCGCCGCTTTTCCGGTTGCTCCTCGTTATGGGAAGATGTTGGCCCTCTCCCATCAGCATGATCTCTTGCAGTACACTGTCTGCATGGTTGCTGCGTTCTCCGTTCAAGAATTATTGATGGAGGCTCTTGGCTCTGACGCTGGCGCGAAAACCAAGTGGCTGCAGATGAGACGCTATTGGGCTGGAGCAGGGAACAGCCTGCTCCTTGGTAGATCGATTGCAGTACAAGGAGTTAATCAGTGTACGTCCAGGCACTGTGCTTACTAATGTATTTCAATTGCAGGTGATGCAATGGTCCTGATAAGAGCAGTGGGAGCAGCCGAATACGCTGGAACCAAAGGCAAGCTTGTCCCATTTTGTGAAGAGCATGGTCTGAGACAGAAAGCAGTGGTGGAGATCAGGAAGCTTCGGCAGCAGCTGACAAACGAGATCAACTTGAACATACAGGACCTGAACCTAACAATCAATCCACAGATGAAACCGCCAAGCGATGTCGAAGCCAAGTTGCTCAGGCAAATCATTCTGGCTGGGATGGCTGACCAGGTCGCTAAAAAAGTGATGCCCGAGGAGCTCAGCGAAGATCAGGACAAGAAACAATGGAAGTACGCGTACAAAACTTTGGACATGGAGGACCCAGTGTTCATGCTTTCGTCCAGTGTTCTCCGCAAGACCTGTCCCGAGTGGGTGGTCTATCAGGAGATATACGAGACTAATAAAATCTACATGCGCGGCGTCACTGCCATAGAGCCAGAATGGCTGCCTAAATTCGCTCCCTCGCTCTGCCAACTTGGAGAACCTTTATCCGATTCATCGCCATGGTACGATGAGGAAACTGGAAAAGTTATGTGCAGCATCACGGGTACGGTGGGAAGGGCCGGCTGGAAATTACCAGTGATGAACGTGGAACATCCTCTCTCCACAGAAGGAGTGAAACGATTCGCTTCCTTCTTTTTAGAAGGAAAAGTCTGTCCAAAGTTGAAACGGTTCGTTCCTTCGCTACTCTCGACACCGCAGAGTATTAACAAGGCGTGGGCGAAATTGGTGCCGCGGACGCAGGAAATGTCTCAGCTTCTGCTGTCTCACGCGATAATGTCCAGGGACAAATTAATTGAGACGTGGGAGAACAATAGGACTTGTAAGTATACCCAGACAGAACTGGAGGAGAGCTCTACAATTAAAATAATATCTAATCAATTTCAGTTCTATTGTCGACCTATCAGAAATGGCTGCCGGAATCAGCGCACGGGGAAGTTGCTGATATCTGGCCACCTGTATAATTATTTTTAAATCGCCATTGTATATGTTGTATGTACAGGGGGAGTCTATAAGACTCTCCATCTCATTAGCGCTAGGTTTACGAGGTAGGCAAAGCGACTATTTTATATTACTTTTAATAAAAATAACGAGAATGTATCTATCCAAATTTTTAGCCATTCTTTTTGTAATATATACCCAAAGAAATTAGTTATTAGACGAATGTACTTATCAATTGACCTTGTATGTACACCCGAAAATTTTGTAATATATGAAAATTTAATATGGCATACGATGTACAGTAAAGCTTTACAAAAGCGTACAATTCAACAATCGTTTATTCTTAATGAAAATCGCAACGAGTTGTTAGACGAGTCTGTGTACGTACGTAATTAAAAGCTATACGTTACTTTGGGTAAATGGACCGTGAAAGATTATCCCGCACGCGATTCGATACTCGATCGGCACTCATCCGACTATGCCTATCGTTTTCAATAACAATCGGTCGTTCTTTATAATTAGATTAACATCCCGTTCATTACTAATAGAACACAGCGGTGCATGAAATGCGAACGATGATAAAGAGGATACAATGAAATATTTACAGACATTCGTAATCTTGTATAAATTAAAATTTGCGCAAGACAGTGGTACGCTATATCTGTCTGTTCTACACCGTAGAAGTTAATCTTCTATGGAGTCGGTAACACACGTTATCAAGTATCTAGGGACTCGGATCCGATCACTCTGTCTTCACCGACTTCCTGTCCTTCTTCTTTAATGGATTCTTTTTGCAAGTTTCGTAAAGATTATTCAGATCGAATGCTGCCTTGATATTGTCCTGTAAAGTGTTTCGTTGTTTAGTGTACAGCAACATACAGTTCTGTCTATTTGATTACTTAAAAAAGTCTGCGGATTTTTATTCACAGTCTAGTTGTAATACACGCACCACTGAGAACAAGAATTTAACCAGTTTTCCCTTATGGTCCGCGTACGGGCGTCTTTCCACCTCTTTGCCCTCTTTGAACAGAATCAAGGTGGGAAGTTGTTTGCTGGTGCTAGCATCGCTAACATGATATTTTACACCTGCGTCCGGGTACCTACCGATGTCCATCTTTCCAAATTTCAGATTATCCAAAGCGTATCTGAAAGCAGTGCAACGTTATTGTCTAGTTACAATGAGAATGTTAGCGTATCGACTGAAGTACACGAACTCTGCGGAAAGTTCAGAGAATATCGGAGCGAAGTTGACACAAGCTGGGTTCCAGGCAGTGTAGAACGCGACTAGCCAAGTAACTTTTGTGTCGCGCTGCAGTTCCTCTTGCAATCCGTTTGCGCTTCGCAAATATATCACATTTTCTGGACCTTGATAAGTTGGTTCGGGGAACAATAAACCGCACACTGTAATTACAAATCGACATGGTGAAATGGATATGTTACGGGAATACCAAGTAGATACGTACAAGTGAATATGATAGCGAATAGTATTCCCATGCGAATGTCAGCGTAAAACCAAAGGATCAAATTGGCAACTTTGGTGTAGACAAAGCTGGACGAGAGGTAGTTTATCATGGTCACGCTTCCAGTTTTCCGTGACCTTATCATTATGACTATCATAAGAAAAAATAGGATCTCTGTTTCCCTCTGAAATAAGACCAGTAGTCAGTGAGTTGTAAAGTGAAATTTTACAAAGAAGTTCGACTTACCCCATCGAGTTCACATTCTGCTTGCGCGAACATATAATGGCAAATGAACGGAATGCGTTTCGAGACGATGTACGAGAGACTGAATAAAATGTTTATTAAATAATAGGGCTTCAGCAGAAGCTGTAAATCTTTCTTAAAAGGCATCGTATTTAGTACGACCAGCGCGTTTAGGTTACGAGCTGCGACGAACGGCGAGTGCTAATTGACAGTCTCAACGAGTATCTAATTGTCAATGAAATTTATTTCGTGCAAACTCCTAGGTTTACAGGTCCCTAATGTTTATTTATTTTATGCTTGGAGGCAGGTGGTGATTCCTCCGCATCGATTCAAAATTGCTCGTGTCATCGAACTCGTCTATGTTTACTCGATAAGTTCAGAATTGTTGTCTGCGATTGTGGCCTGCGATCATGTTACTGTTCCGTCAGATATTTTCTACAAAACGAATACAATGAGATCGCAAACGCAATGGAAACTGTAACAGAATCGATCTGCGAGCCTACTGACATCATCGCATTGTAATATTAAATTCATTCAATGATTTGTTTCATTGTTGTAATGCGTGCAGCGAGTCAGACAAGGAGACAATGATCAAACGACAACGATACATGTAGCTCTTGTATAAATGCTGGAGAATCATTGATATTGTAGTTAATACGAAATAAACAAAATATTACGAACAATGTGTATTGTTTTCTTGACTACCTAGTATTTATATTATGCAAAAAAACCCTGGACAGAACCGCGTAATAGTTATATATTTAATAAAGTAATGAATCGAGCGCCAAAAAAGGAAATGACTCCGTCTATCGGCAAAATCTGGAAATATAAACATAAATTGAGAACCAGTGGTTGAAAATTAATGTTTTTCGCATTGAAATGTTTCCAATGATCCTGCTCCTCCCCATAATTGCAGCGAGTTATGATTTTTTTAAAACAAGAGTTAGAATAATTGTTAATAACTACATAATTAGAAACAAAATCTGATCAAAAAATATATGTGAGAGTAGTTGAAGTGCCATTCTATATATCAGAATTGTAAATATTTATAAGCAATTCCTAACAAGTGCGTTATTAATAAATATTTCTTTGAGTGTGCATATTATTCGGAAGCTCCATGTCTATCCTTCTCTCTCTGCAGTGAATTAATGTCTGTCCATGCCGGATACCAGCTGGTATATCATGTTCTCCTAATAAATACTTATCAGGGGATTCGAAATCCCGCTAAAAAGGAGGTGGCACGAATGAGGCCTTCTTTCTCCTTGTCACACACTATCTCTGTCCTTGTTTCACGTATGAAAAGGATAAAAAAAATGAGTTCGAAACTCGCCACCGAGATGGCGCCACTACGAGCTTCCCTTGACTCAATCGCCTGTTTCTAATAATAAATATCTTTTACACATTCTGTAAATCATTCGCGCACTTCTGCTATTGGAAAAAATAATATGAACCTTTCTGTACATTAACATAAATTTTCAAACCGTATTACAGACCAGATAATTAGTTATTAACGATTTTCGGAAGGCTTGCTCGATTTTCTAATGTTTCTAACGCGTAGTTTAGTTCGATTGTTCTACCGCTAGATGGTTATACTGTTTCCGTGCCTGCCTGCGGGCTTCTGTTTAAAAAAATTAATTGCAGTTATAGGAATCTGAGATATAGATTCGATCCACAGGATTACTAGAAACGTTTCGTTCGAAAGATATTAATTGCGAGCCATTGCTTATCGAGCAATTAACATTTTCCTATTCTTGTGTTTCCAGGTTTCACCGATAGATTGTGTCAGGTCCATTGTTTCATTATTTATTTATTGGTACGAATGCTGGATAGTCCAGAAAATCATAGAGATTGTTTATGACGTATATTTTGAATATTGTAATATTTATTTCATATATAAATGATACTCTTTATTATATTCTGGCTAGAAGAATCGCGAAGCGTTAATAATAAAATTTTCATCTCACCTTTCCATCATTCTCCTGCATCAATAATACTGATAACTATAAAAGATGGAGTGTAATTTAAAAAAAAGGACAACGAGAACGCTTCAAAGGAGAAGAAATTAAGCGATTATAGAACAGTAACAAAAATCTATTTTAGTTGCACTGCAAATCTCTATAGATCATTACCGCGAGCAATTATGTCAGCAACTAGCGATCAGTTTTTTAGAAAAGCGCACACTAGAGTCGGCTTTGATCAGAAAGCGATGGAAGAGGAGCTAGAGCGGCGCGGCGCCGAGAATACTCGCGTGTTTCGTAAAAAGAAAAGCGCGAAAGTTCGGCGGTTGTCTCGACGTAACAGGTGGTTAAACTGCTGTAAAACAGCTACAAGGTTTGAGAAGGTCAGACTTTGCCGTTGAGAGAAAGTAAAGTCGAAACTACTATTACCATTACTGTTACAACAACAACTACTACTACTGCCGCTGCCGCTGCTACTGCTATTGTTACGTACCTTCCTTGGTGCACCAGTAGCTTAGTCAGGACGTTGACAATGTTCGCCTAAATATCTGGTTCATTTGTCGGTATCTTTTTTCACAATACCCTATATTTTCGCATCGATATTCTTGTAGAGGATAAAAAGACGAATCCAACGACTACCATGAACATACCATTTCGATCATCGAATCTCGAGCTATTCGTATCTGAAACTATCGAATACTGAACCCTTCTGACAAGAATATCTCGAGATTGGATGATCGAAAAGGTATGGTCATGGTAGTCGTTGGACTCGTCTCGTCGCGCTCTACAAGAACATTGAAAGAAAAATCCAAGTTATCGACGACCTTGAAGTCCTGTGGAGGGCAGCGGGTGAATGAAATATACACAGGTCGTTTCGTTTCATACACTGTTGTTTCTAAGTCTTTGCCACAAGGACCTCTCGAGTATCGTACAACAAAGTGAAGAGTAATAAATTAATGGAACGTGTTTTTGTTGTTGTTGTTGTTGTTGTTGTTTTTACATTCGGAGCGCTTCTGAACGCGAAACTGTCCGGGGCCGTGGGACTGGATGGGAGGCGAACGTAAAATCACAAGAATCAGAAGGTACAGCGATACACAACCGAGAAACGTGGGAACAAGGGACTTGTTGTGCGGTGTACTTACACGATCGGTGTATGTACACGCATATCTATTTATATTACAGACGCCCGCGACGTATTATAAACATATGCGGATACATTTATAATACAGCCATGCGAAGCCTAAGTACGTCGGAACGAGGAAAATCGCCGCGTCCCTCTTCTCCGCGGATCACCCGCACGATCATGATCGTGACCGTTATCGTTTACAGCGTCTCGTGCGCGTATACACCTAGTTAACATCAAAATAAATCTATACTCATCGAGGGGGTCTATGTACACGGTAACACGTATCGTGCGCGGCCGTTTCTCTCGTTTCACAATTCGATCGTCAACGTTTTCCAACGGGATGTCAACGTCCCACGCGATCTACGAGAACGAACAAGTTCACAACGTTGATCCTCCGAAAGTCCGAGGATCCGCACACTTTCTTTTTATCGGAATGAAACGGAGCCGAAAGAGGTCAACAACCGGGGTTATCACACTGTTCACGTAGTATCACGGTCTCACAGTTCACCAGGGCCTCCACATGCCCTCTTCGTCTCTGATAGGCTGCTGCGGCAGCGGCGACGGCGATTCTAAACCCGTGACGAAATCGCTGCTGCTGGCATGACTGGACGGTCTGTCTTCATGGGGAATCGTTCCCTCCGCGGACAACCGGATGGTGAACTGTTGCTGGTGCAAGCTCTGATCCTGATTGTGGGCCAGCCTCGGGGATCCGCTGGAGGTCTTCAGCTTCTTGGAGGTGGTGGTGAAATCGAGCGGCTGTTCTGCCGACTGCTCGTGACTTGGGCTCTTGCTGGACTTTGGACCGGACTGGTTCGCGGAGGTGGAGGACGCGGTGGCTGCAGCAGCTGAAGACGTTGTGGGATCCTGCTGCCAGTCCTGGACGTCCTCGTGGCTGCGTTTCGCGAGTTTGTCGGTCGCTTTGAGCAGGGACATGTTGGTGGCGGCCCAGATCGCCGTGGGCGGGTTCGGCCCGATGCTGATCCCGTTCGCTGCCGCCGCCGCTGCCAATTGAACGTAATGGCTGGGCAGCAGAAAGACGACCTGGCCATCGGGCAGCCTAGAGGGTATCACTTGCACGACCGACAGCATGTTCGAGTTCTGCTGCGAGCCGGGGGCCTGATCGATGATCGGTATGCCCGTGGGTGGTGCTGGTGGTAATGGTGGTGGTGGTGGGGGAGGTGGAGGGGGCGGGGGAGGCGGTGGGGGATGTTGATGAGGATCAAGACCAGAAGGATTCAGCTGGCCGAACGCAGACGACGGCCGTCCGTTGTTCACGCTGCCTCCGTTGCTGTTGTTGCTGCTGTTGTTGTTGTTGTTGTTATTCTCGTCCCCAGCCGTCGTGCTGCTGTCCGGCCTAGCCGGCTCCACGTCTGGGATCTCGGCTTTGATCAAACCCGTCGACGGATTCAAAGCCGTGCTGCAATGCGCCGCGGTCGACGCCACGTGATGCTCCAACGGACCGGGACTTCCCGCGCCCGTCACTCGATCCGTCACGCTTCCGGGACTGCTGCCTAATCCGCTATCCGGCCTCGAACCCAGATCCAAGTCCAACTCCGACACGCAACTGTCCAGGTGACGCAGCAACCTCTGCTTCACCGCCGGGTCCATCGGCGTCGTGTTCCCCGTGATTATGTCCGGCGCGTCCAGGTATCGGCTTACCTAGACCCGTCAACAAGAGGTCAGTCGATCTTTCGCGAGATTCGTCGTCGTTCTCGTTTCCGAGAGTCCTAACGGATACTCGAAGAGATGGACTGTCCCCAGCGATACTATGGATTACCGGTGCCGGGTTAGTCGATACCGATAAATGACCCGCTTGCCCGGACAACCGATTAATCACCTTTTTGCTGGCGAGACGATCGAACGAGGCCTCGACTTTTTATATTTATCGTCGATTATCCGAACGGCGAATTTTGGAAGAACGTGCACCAGCGAACGTGCTGTTACCACAGATATCTTTTATTTTACGATTGTTGAAATTTTGAAGTAGCTTATGTGGAAATTGATTCGACAAGTTTCTTTGTCCAAGCGTGTATCGGTATAAAAATTGCACGAGATCTGAAACCTGCGGTGGTTGAAGATATAGCATGATTTCATGATGTATTATTTATAGAAAATCTATCTTACTCCCTCGGTGACCAATAAGCGTTTGGCCAGCGAGCGAGATAAAGATGGCATCTTTCAGTTTGAGATGACGTTTCCGACACGATGAACGAGCCGAATTGCCAATTCCCGAGCTACCAGGGATACGTCGAAATCGGCGAACCCGAAAGAGACTCGAAGCTCTCGCGAAGTCACCGGAGTAAACTCGTGGAGGTTCGAGGGTTGCAAGGTCCCTAGGTATACATCGTCCAGCGACTCGGAACGTACCTCCCTCGAGCAATCTTGATAGCCAGCCTTGTACCTCGACAGGCCGGGCTGCGCGAGGGATCGCTGCCTCTGCAAGTGGCGGACCGTCAACTCCAGAATGTCAGCCTTCTCTAGCTTGCTGTGCTTGGTGTTCTCCAGCCGGGCACTGTCGAGGATAAGCGCCTTTAGCGCCGCCAGCGACTGATTGATCCTCGCCCGCCGTCGCTTTTCCATTAGTGGTTTGTTAGCCTGGAAACAGCAAGGTGACCGACCGTCCAATCTATTATCAAACGCGGCCACGGCAGAGAAAAAAGGGATGGGCGACAGGGCTACGTTGGATCGTGACGAAATAAGGGATCCGTGTTTATCTTTTGCGTTCCTGCCCCGGGGAACGACGGGACACCGAGGAACTCGATGGAAAAAGAAAACGTCTCAAACGCGGGAATTTTTTGACTGCAGTTCTGTCGTACACTCTGGGACAACGGTTTCAAACCTGGGCGCCAAAATTTTTTAATAGAACATTAATTTGTAGTTCTCACTTGTTTTGTAATAAAGTTTTCATCATTCGAAACATGTCTATATTATTATATCTATTTAAGAAATGAAAGGGGGTAGCATAAAAAGGTTGGAAAGTTCGAAACCGCTGCTCTAGGACGCTATCTTGCGCTCTGTATCTCTGTGTTGCACTCTACAGCTGTACCAAGCTTTGACAATTAGCAAACCGAAAAGAGGCGAGTAGAATTCTTCGACGATATTAAAGAAGACCACGGAAATACCCGAACGGGAGATATCTTGAAGGGATGCCTCAAAACAATGATTAAAGCAGAGGGAAACCTTACGAAAATATCAATCACAGCCCAGTTACAACTTCGGCTAATTTTTCTCGTTATAAACTAGGCGCGGTCTCCATTCTTTCTCAGACTATTCTCGAAGAAAAAGGGAAAACAACTGACACTAGCTGAAACGTTATGGTCCTTCCAACCCTCGGCACTTTTCATCGACACCATGCCATCGACTTCAAAGTAAGAATCTCGAGAACCAACAAGCTTCTGACTGAAGAAACACGAAGATGTTTATGAATCTCTTGACTTCGACTTCATCGTTCTAATGCGCGTAAATAGATCGTGCATTCGTGACAGGAATAAATAAACGAAGCGCACAACTGCGAAGGCAATAGAAGACTTTAAGAACACCGTCGCGCCATTGTTGACAGGAAAAGCTTACTTCTTACAATCGACTTGGAAAGATCTTGGGATCCACGATCGATGGCGCCAACGAGTGCAACGAGTGCAGCGAGTTCAAACAACAAACAACAGAGTTACACGCGATGCGAGATGTTCGACATGCTCGCGGTTCTTCGGGGCATAAATGTGAAAGGTGAAGTATGATTTGTTATGTTTCGGTTATTTCTACTCACTCGACGACCGTCCGGATGTTTAGGGCTCGGGCTGAGACTGGGACTTGGGCTGGCTGCCGGACTGGGTCCCTGATGTAGACTCTGCTGCGACTGTTGGTGATGATGATGATGGTGCTGCCTGTGACTGTTACCGGCCGATTTCTTCTCCTGATGCCTCAACGATTGAAGACGAGCGGTCATCTTAGCAGGCCGCGCAGGCCCTTGGCTGTGGCGACGAGAGTAGCGCAGACGATTCCGTCGAGCAACAACACTCCGAGTAAACTGGGTACGATCGGTAGTGCGACCGGTTCAACAACAACAACAACTCGGCGGTGAACGATGTCGTCGGCGACGTCGACGTCGACGGCCGCGACCACGACGACGACGACGACGACGACGACGACGACGATGGCGGCGTCGACGACGACGACGACGGTGGTGGTGGTGGTGGTAGAGGAAGCAGCAACAACGCCGGCGGCGACAGAGCGGATTTCGATGCCCAGAGTAACCGGCCCGACGCAGCCGAGGCACTCAGCATCTCGCGGTCCAGACAGCTGCTACGTCGCGCGTCGAATTTGCTGTCTGACTCGGGGTGTCCTATTCCACTAGCCGGTCTCTCGCGGTTGCCCGCCACACCATCGCCAGAACACACCGATATCGGCCTTAGCACGCGTCCTATCAGCTGAGAACTGCCTCCCCTGTCTTATTGTCTCAGGCTCGCCCCACTCTGTCCTACTCTGTCCTACTCTGTCCCACTCTGTTTCACTCTGTTTCACTCTGTTCCACTCTGTTCCACTCTGTCCCGCTCTGTGCGAGAGAGCACCGATATCCACGCGGTCGTTTATGCACGCGGCTTCTCCTCAGCCGACGAACTCGCAGCCAGAGAGTCTCCGAGCACGGACAACAAACGCGGGGTCACGTGGCTCCTCACTGACGGTCGCACTCATAGTCACCGATCGCGGCGGCCTGATAGCGCGCGATCCCAGGCGACACTCGATAGCGGCCGATCCCGTTCGATGAGACGCGAACAGGCAACACTCGATTGCGGCCGATCGCCGGCGATCCCGTTCGACGAGACGCGATCAAGCGACACCCGATCGCGGGTTACTCGGATCGCGACCGGACGTCCAGCGACGACTCGTTTGTCGCGCCGTGAGGCACGCGACACGTGAAACGGGCCCGGTACGTCATTGCGGAGACATGTGCACGTCGGGGAACAGATCGGCGTGTAGAAGTCGATCGGAGATCGTTCCGAAGAAACGAATGTACAGGTCGCGTGGAGATCGATCGCAGAAATCAATGTTGAGGTCGATGTACAGAAATCAATGTAGAGATCGGTGTAGAGATCGGTGCAGAGATCGATGTGGAGACCGATGCGAAGACATCAATGTAGAGATCGATGTGGAGATTGATGCGAAGATCGACGCGGAGTCCGATGCAGATAGATCGTGGTAGACCGACGGGGTTTCGGAGGTTTGCGAAACCGGTGGCGTTCGAAACTTGTTAGCGCGGAGCGCGCGGTGCTCGCTGTTCGAGCGACGGTGACGGACTGCGAGTCGGCGAGCGCTCGCGGAACGAAGCGGAGCGAAGCGGAGCAGCGGCTGGCGGCTGTTCGCAGAGATTCGCGCTTGTGTGCGAGTCGTAGGCGAGAAGCCGGGGGCCGCGGTTGGTCGTGCGTGAGGCGGGGGTCGGTTCGTGTTCGTGGCTGCTTGCCAGAGCCGCTCTGCCGTTCTGCCACTGCCGTCAAGGGGCCTAGAGGGAGGATGAGGCTCGCTTGCCCGCTCACGCGCGCCCTTGCCTGCGGCTACGTGCGCTTTTCCCTCTTCTATACCCATTCTCTCTTCTCTTCTCTTCTACGCTCTTCTCTTCCCTTCTTCCTTCTCTCTTTTTCTCTTCCGTTTCGTGCACGCGTGCATGCGAACGTGTACCTGTGCGCCTCGTCTCCACCTCTTCTCGTTTTCCCCGGCGAGTAGCGACCAGCGAGTTTCACGCGACCTACCTTGATCTCTTTTTCCATGGCTTTCTTTTTGCCATTGGCCCTCCTCTATCGCTCTCTCCCTCCCTCTCTGTCTCACTCTCTCCCTCGCTATCTCCCTCTCTATCTCCACTTCCCGGTCATCCTTTATCGCTTGACCAGCGATGCGTCGGTCCGACGACAATGGATTTTCCTGCCCGCAAGAATTGGACTATCCGTTAGGCGAGGCAGGTTCTAGTACGGACGCGATATGGGAGGGCCTTTTCGGAGACTGCTCGGACGTTCACACCCTTTCTTGATCGAGCAATATCGACGAGGTTTCGGGATTTAGTGCGTCCACGCCGCTGGGCTCGGTGGAATGGGTCGTTCTAGTGGATGTTGTTGATTGGAGACGCTTTTTACCCGAGGTTTTTTCGTGGTCGCGAAGAAAATTGTACAAGGCATGCATTAAACCGTTTATTAGATGGACATTGATCGCGTACGTGCGAAGATAAGCCATGGAACAAACGATGGTCCCGTATCTCTGCGATGCAGTTTATTGATAAATCGGAGGATAACTGTCGGACAAGACTTAGCGTGTTGGCGACGCATGTCCTATCTTCTCTAAGATCGTTTCGAGGTGGTCGAAGCATCTCCGCACAGATAGGTCGTCGGTTTCGGTTAAAATAGTTAGGCTGCGTACGCGACGCTAGGCTGCACGAGGTGTGGCAGTCTAATTCCTGGAATGCACCGGCAAAAAGACAACGCCGGAGAGAGCGTCTCGCAAGGACGCCACTCTAAATTACGATCAATCGTTCTCGCACGTGAAACTTTGTTGGTTTTTCTACATCGCGGTTTACATACCAGATAAACCGCGTAGAAACCGCGATTACAACAGCGATCGCAACGCGACGAGCTACGTAGCCTCGCGCCGAGGATCGAATTGTCGCACGGTGTGCTCGGCTCTGAAATATTAAAAAAACGACGATCATCCGCGATACGTTGTTGATTGCAATTTAATCGTTTCTTTCGACCAACTCTTACCTTTCTCTCTTAGATTTCTCGCTCGTGTCACCGGCGACTACGTATAAAAATGACCGCGCTTCGGCAGTTTGTGTACACCGCGAACAGCTGAGCTGCTCGCCGTCGGAACCACGGGTGAACGACCCGAAATGTTCACAAGTCGCATCATATACTTGTCGCGCGCGTGGGCCATCGTTCCGATAATCCATATTTCGAATACGTCGCCGATTCTCCTCCGTCTTCAAAAACTGCGTCGACGAAGACGGCTGAAGAAAGCCTGGGGGTTGACATGTTAGAAAAACTTAGGACAATTTAACCCTCAGCACTCGACTGGAAGCCACCGCCGAAAGGTGCTGCACCTTTATTCAGAATATTATTTACATTATTACATATGTTGGTGTCTAAAATCAATTACTAAACATTTAAATATTACACGAGGAATTGTATCGATTACATATAATGAAATTTTCCCCATTTTTGGACGACTGCGCTAACGAAACCAGGACTGCATTCTTATTATTATTATTATTTATTATGTACGGACCGAAATCCATTTATACAAATGTTTACGATACAAAAGAAAAACAAAAATGTAAGTCTTAACCTAAAATTACTCATAAAGGGACATGCCGCAAGCTGTAGAGTAGCGGACAGAAGTTTAAGACGCTCTAAAACAGACGATAACTGTTTTAATATTGTACTATACGATTTGAACTTTTTTTGGGAAGCTAGAGCAATTAGTTTACTGCAGGATGTGAAAAGAAATTTTTTCAAAAATTGCGATTGATCGAGATTGTAGAAAAAATACTAAGAATCGCAATTTTCAACTTTTTTATGTGGGCCTATATTGAAAATTTAAAAAAATATGTTTTGTCAATCCGTGTCAATTAAACATAGTCTGAAAACTTCGTCAAAATCGGTCGACGTTGCAACGAGCTACATACGTTTAAAGACGGTAAAAATTGCAGATTTTCACGATTATCGATCTCCGACTGCAATAAATCTAAGGATTCTTACATCTTTCGATGCCAGTCGTTTTTTCCCGAATCAATCGATTTCGATGAAACTTTCACAGTGCATATAATTGACACGGAGAGACAAAACGTGTTCTTCAAATTTCCAATATAGACCCTCATAAAAGAATTGAAAATGCAACTTCTACCACATTTTCTACAATTTCGATCAATTGCAATTTTTGAAACAATTTCTTTTCACATCCTGCAGTAAACTAATTGCTCTAGCTTCCCAAAAAAAGTTCAAATCGTATAGTACAATATTAAAACAGTTATCGTCTTTTTCAGAGCGTCTTAAACTTTTCTCCGCTACTGTATGTGTTGGGGTCTAATCAATTACTAAACCTTTAAATATTACACGAGGAATTGTATCAATTACATACAATGAAATCTTTTCAATTTTTGGACGACAGCGCTAACGAGACCAGGCCTGCATTCTGATTTTGCGCCACTGCGCCGGCAAAACCGGGACCGCATTCTCATTTTGGACCATCGCGCTGGCAAAACTAGGGCTGCATTCTCATTCCCGCAAGCATTACAACGAGCCTCGTCGAAGTGACCGAGGTGCAACGCCGACCAATTTGTCGGGGAACGTAAAAACTAATCGTCGCGGGCATTCCTCGGTCTCGGCGTCGATCAAACCCGGTCCGATCCGTTGGGTCGCGTCGGCGTGCTATCCGGTGGATCTCGTCTATCGGTCTGTCGTGGTATTCATCGTCGGTACGTCTATATTTCGCGGTGGTGGAGGTTGGCGTCTCACGCGACGAACGAAAAGGCGGCGATGGTGGTAACGGAACGGTGCGCGGCGGTGTGGCAGTGACAGAGAGTGGCAGAGAGAGAAAGAGAGAGAGAGAGAGAGAGAGAGAGAGACAGAACGACAAAGAGAAAGAGAAAGAAAGAAGAGAGACGCGGGGGGAACGGGTCGTGTGCGTGCGACTGGATATGGGTGAGGATAACGCCGCGCGATGCAGGGAGTTACGACGACTCGCCGAGGAAAGGTGGCGGAGGGGTGTGGGCTGATGATGGCTCGTTGTCGGTGCTGGCACGGCACGAGCCAGCACGGCGTGGTCGTAAAGTGGCGTGGCACGGGTCGACGCGACACGGTACAGCTCGGCGCGGCGCGGCGCGGCGTGGCTGAGCACGGCACGGCACGAAGCGGAGCGGCGCGGCGCGGCGTGGCCCGAATCGACTCTCGCATCGCGGCGCGCGCGTTGGTCGAGAGTTCGAGGCAAGTACCGTCGCACATACAGGGGCAAGCTCGATCCGTGCTGTTCGGCTCGTCGAGGCGATGAGCCCTCGAGGCGGGTGGAGAGGAGAGAGGGAAAGGGAGAGAGAAAGAGAGACAGAGAGAGAAAGAGAGACAGAGAGAGAGAGAGAGAAAGAGAGAGAGGGGGTGGAAACGGGCGGGCGTCGGGCGGCGTCGGGCGACGCCGGGTGCGGGTGGGTACCGAGAACCGGGTGGTCGAGGGGCGGGCGGGCGGGCGCGACTGGCGGCGGCCAGCAAACGATAGGCGGTGAGCGGCAAGCGGCGAGAGACGGGCGGCGGCCGCTTTATAGTTGATGGCACGGGACAGAGACCGCGAGACCTGCTGCGAGAGAAACAGAGCGGGAGAGAGAACGAGAGATGGTCGAACGGAGAGAGAGGGTAGGGGGAGAAAGAGAGAGAGAGAGAGAGAGGTCGAGCGGATGGACCGAAGAAAGAACGACCGTGGGGTGGCTGGGAAAGCGATGAGGCGATGCCGCTCGAGGGGAAACGAGAGCGACGAGGAGCCAGGACGAGGAGAGCGAGAAAACGTGTGAGCCGGTAAGGCGACGCCAGAAACGAGAGACGAGCGAGAGGAAAGACAAGGGAGAAGAGAGAGAGAGAGAGAAAGAGGAGAGTCGGCGGTGGTTGTGGCCAAGAGGCGGAGAGGCGAGGGGAAGGTGTCCGTCGGCACGCGCGGCGCGAAACGCTCTACCCACGCAACCTACTGACGTGCACGCCGACGAACATGTATAGGTGAAAGAGCGTGCGTGTCAGGCTACCAGCCTGCCTCCCCCTGTTCTCCCCTTGTCTCTTTCTCTCTCTCTCTCTTTCTCTCTCTCTCTGCTCCTGCCTGCCTGCCTCGGCGTGCCAACGTTCCGGCCTGTCGGCCGACCGCCGCGGCGTGTCAGAGTGCCGTTTCCTCCGCCTACGCGCGACACTGTCGTGCCTCCTCTGTGTCGTTCCGTGTGTGTTCGTGAGCGCGACGAACTGACGTCGCGCCGCTCTCTCTGCACGCGCCGCGAACCAGCCCCAGTCGAATCTTCCACCGTCGTGCCGCGTCGTTTCCGGCCTCGAAATCCATCTTCGCCGGACTACGATCAACCCCGGTTGCCGCTCGCAATTTGCACGCCCTCCAAAGAACCTGGATATTTAAGCTCGAGAATTACCACGGAGGTGGAGCGGATAGGCTTCGCCAATTTTCGGGGAAAAACGCGGAGAGGATGTTATAGAGACTTCTGCACCCGCTGCGAGCTATCCGGAGAACGCGTTAGAACCGCGTCGTAGAGAACGCAGAGAATGACGATATCGGTCGACGATACCCCCGTTGATAATTGGGGAGGGGCCTAATTTGTTACACCTCGGGGAAATATTCTTTCGCCGTTATTGTTATCCCTGCCAGTTGCATACTGTATTATTAACACTAAATCTACCACCGCCGGTATATTGTATACTGTATCGTTTATTTCTCGCAATTATCGAGATTATTAAGACCCGTTGCGGCGAAAGGCAAAAATAAGACTATGCTCGTCTAGGTTCGAGGATCTTCAGTCTGCATCGTCTCAACTTGCGAGATCCAATTCGTCGCGGTTCGGTTCCATTGAAACTTTCGAAAACGTCGCATGCCCCAAGAGCTTTTTCCTCTAATGTCGATTCTAGCGGCAAGATTCTCGAAATAATTGCCCCGAGAAAATGATATTTGCGTGTATATGTTATGAGAGAACGATGTTATTTATTGTTTTAATACCAAATACGTATTGGTTCTGGCAAGAACGTAATTTCGGTGTTTTCAGGTGAAATAAAATCGAATTTCTTTATTCAAACGATGAACTTCAATCGATAAAATATTTTCTTGTTTATTCGTTCTTTTCGCAAAAGATCATCGAACAAAACAGGAAATATCTTATTCGTTAAAGTTCGTTGCTTGAATAAAAAAATTGGGTTCTGTTTCACCTTAAAATACCGAAATTACTTTCTTGCCGACCCAGTAGATCAGGAAATTTTTAAACAACTAAATATATATTTTGTAAATCGACTTTTCCGGCCAAATACCCCACTGTGCGATGTCCCAAATACCTCGGGCATCCGAATAGAACAACGCGTGCTGCCTATCGCGGAGCACCGGTTCCAAAGTAGAAACGGATCGCGTTAACTCAGACCGGGTATACTTATTCGAGTGTACGGTCTCGAGCTGCAGCGCACCGTGGTATCGTGCAGTAGATGCGGTCTCTGCGGCCGCTTATGCACGGCAACACGCCGTCCGCAGAGATAACGAAAAGAGACTCGACGTCTGTGAGACTCGAACGACCGTCGATCGATGAAAAGCATTGCTCGCCGCACGAAGAAGAAGAAGAAGAAGAAGAAGAAGAAGAAGAAGAAGAAGAGGATTCGTTAAGGCGGCCGCGTCTCGCTCTCTCAGCTCCTTTTCTTGCGATTTTCCTGGTTGCATCGACGTCTGCTCGAATCGAACCCGTAGACTGTAGACGTGGCCCCCAGACGATCGATACTTTTTTGCTTCAACCCAACGATTCTCTGATTTCGACTAGGATCGCATCTTGCACTGACCAAACGAATGTGCATCCAAATGAGCCGTTCAATGCAAAACTGGTGCGAGTCGAAACAGTTAATCATCGGATAACGAGGAATTGAGCGAAAGTCCTATAGAACACGATAATATGGAAGGACGTTACGTTTGTCTTACGCAAGCTCGGCTAGAATTGCATTACAATCATTTTGTTTAATGACGAGCAAACGGACGAATATTGATTTACACCACTTTTGCATTGGGCGACCTCAAATGTGGATTTAAATAAAGGGAACTCGTGTTTAATACAAATTCGTGGAATACCGTATGAAAATAATCATTTTTCGGAGCCGACATTCAAAGGGGAGCTACTTTAACACGTTGAAATGAACTCGATCATAATGTAAGGTGAGAACTTCGTTATTAACTAACAATTGTCGCCGTTAGCTTCCACGAACGAAATAAATGAAACTTGTGAAGGAGCGTACGGCGATCAACTTCAGAGTTGGACACTCCGTACCTTGTACGATCCTTCCACGCGTGAGATCGATAGATCCAGTAAGAATCAAAGTTTGAGGGTTTGGTTTTTTCGATTTCAGCGCGGTTCGGACCGAAAGTCGACGTCGAAGGGGCGAAGAGTCGTTCGTATGGTCAAGAACCGACGAAACGTCGTTGAGATTAGGGTCCGACGGTATCTTGTCGGTCTGGCCGCGTCTAAAATCGCGAGTATTCAGCGTGCAACTAGTTGTGCGGCGGCAAACGAAGCCGAGTTGACGGGATATCGCGCGGTGCCGTGGCACGATCGCTCCTGTTGAGCTGAAACGACGTCGGGTCTCGCTAATGAGGACGTCCTTTCTTGCATACCGGATAACGTTTCGCCGCCGGGCGACGCCGGGCGTCTCGAATTTCTCGTGTACGCCTCTTCTTCGTTTCTCTCGCCTCCTTCTCTCCTTCTGGGAACGATCAATGCCGAAGCCACCGGGCAAACTCGCTCTTTCCCTCCTCCTCCTCCTCCTCCACGTCCTCTCCTCATCCTCGTCCTCGTCCTCCTCCTCGTCGCCCCCCTGCACCCCGTGTCTTCGTCCCGCCCTTGCTCCTCGTCTATCCTGCACCTTATCGTGAAAAGTACGCGGCACGTTGAGTTTGCCGTCGATCGATCGAGTGGTACCCGATGGAGACGACAGTTCCAAAGAGCGCGCCAACCCGAGCCGATGCGATGGAAGTCTCGCCGAAGTCTCCGCAAAACAGCTACCTACCCGATGATTTTTGTTTGCGTTATAAATCTGAACATTTGCAACAACTTTTTCCCGTACGCTATAGCTGCGTTGCCGAGAAACTATCGGCGCCGACGCCACGAATTCTGTGACAGCGCGCAATTACTTCTACCATCTTCTCGGGAGCGGTACGCACTGCACGCACTTGTTAACTTTTAACGCATTACCGACCGGTGATTATTGCATAATTTTGAAAAATCTGTGGTACACGGTTGTTCAGTTTTTAATGGATCCTTGAATAGCAACAGCAATTTTTATTGCGAACTAACAAGTCATTCTCGATAACGTCATCTAATAGTTTCATTTAACATTGTAATGTATAAGAAAATTTCTATGCTTTCTTTTGGTGCAGCATAATTATTGAAAATCCTGTTGATAGGCTTCCGGTAGGTGAAGTGTTAATTGCTCGCATACAGGGCAAAAATTGTATCTAAATAAAAATTTCGAATAAAGTGGGTTTAAAATTCACTTCGAAGAAACCCACTTTATTCGAGATTTTGATTCGAATAAAATTCTTGTCCAACTCCGCTCGCATATGATACTTAGAGTTTCGAAACTTCAAATTTAGTGCTTGAAGCATAAACAAAGGTGTCGAATACACTAGCAAATGTTTATTTTGTACTAGCTGCACCCGGCCACGCGTTGCTGTGGCTCGGTCAGAAAAAAACAAAAGAAATAAAAAATACTAACGAAATGTTTCGAACAAACGAACATTTACATTTTTATTTATATAGATTATATAGATTAGGTATCTAAAAACACGCGCGTATTCGAATGCAACGTTGTGTAAAAACTTCGAAGCAATCGGCGAAGAACTTTCGGAGATTTAAGACTTTGAACAAACGCACATTTACATTTTTATTTATATAGATTAGGTATCTAAAAACATGCGCGTATTCGAATGCAACGTTGTGTAAAAACTTCAAAGCAATCGGCGAAGAACTTTCCGAGATTTAAGACTTCGAACAAACGCACATTTACATTTTTATTTATATAGATTTAATAAATTAGGTATATAAAAACACGCGCGTATTCGAATGCAACGTTGTGTAAAAATTTCAAAGCAATCGGCGAAGAACTTTCGGAGATTTAAGACTTCGAACAAACGCACATTTACATTTTTATTTATATAGATTTAATAAATTAGGTATATAAAAACACGCGCGTATTCGAATGCAACGTTGCGTCGAACAAAGCAATCGGCGAAGAACTTTCGGAGATTTAAGACTTTGATCAAACGAACATCTGCATTTTTACTTATACAGATTGGTGCAGTTGTTTAATTCAGTAAGAATCTATTTATGTAAGTGTCATATTTTCCATGCAAACAATTGCGTAGGAAGTGGAGTGCGAGTAGCTGAAAGTTAAAGGTTCGAACTTATAATTTGAAACAGTGACATCATTCTGAAGCTGTTAAACGGATCAAGAAAATTTTTATTTCACTCCAGTTTGTGGACTCCCATTGTTCTGGAAGTTCGCCGCTTTCCTTCCTGTGTCCTTCCTACGCCTACGTCTCTCGCCTTACCGTGCCTTCCACGTCCAAGGTACAGAAGGGAGGACCTTCCCAGCGAAAACGGGTCTCTCGGGCCAATTAAACGTTCGCGCTGCCTGCCTCCTCGCCGTGCCAGAGCGCCGCGCCACCGTTTAATTCGGCGACTGCCGTTCGACGCGTCGCGTCAGGACCCGGAGCGACGCGACGCCACGCGGGCTTATTAATTGCCCGTAACACGCCGGATCGTTACGATTCTATCCGCTGCACGGAACTCGGCCGTAGGGGGAATTCCCCTGGCACCGGACACTTAAGGTTCACGAAGCGCCAAAAGTGACCGCTTCAGATTACTTTAGAAAAATTACGGGAATGTCTCTATCCAAATTTTTGCCGTAACATCTGTGATCGTTAAGGAAGAACGCCTTATGTCACGTACTATCGAGATATTGCCGTTTCGATCACTAATTCTTTGACACAGGACATCGGTCGAATTGCATTATTTCTCGGAGCCTTCCGAATTTGTTTTCACGACCATTTTCTGGCGAATACGTAAATCTATAAAATACTTTTTTCGTTAAAATCACAGACTAATACACAAAGAAACAAATTCGTTGAACGATTCCTCGCGGATCTTACAATCTCGATAATCAGAGAGATCGAAATTTGTGCAATTATTTAAACGACTGTTGCAACAACGATATTTTTACATTGCACGAAGATCCGCAGTCTAACAGTCAGGCTCGATACCATCGAACGGCAAAAATGGAGGAACTCGTACGTACTCTGGCCGGGAACTTTGACCATCGTCCAGCTCGTTAAAAGCAGAGTGCACCCCGGCGATTTTTCTCGCTGCTTCGAAATTCCGAATATTCTTCGGGTTCGGAGAGGGTCGCGTGTATAATCGGACCTTTGCCAGTCGATCGGTAACGTTCGTTTCTGATGCGATGCGTCTCTCTCCTCTCTCTCTTTATTTTCCCTCGGGGTCGTAATCTTCTTTCAAATCTGAAGAGGCGAGCCCCGATGGCAGCTTTCCTCCAGTTTCCTCGTTGTTGCGAGAGAGTCATGTATCTATAAGGGGAGAGAGAGAGACTTTGTGCTCTCTCTCTCTCTGGCGTACATGGACGTACATACATGTACTGGTGCGTTCTATTAACGAGTCTCCTCGGTAAAGGTTGATCCCTAGTGCCGCGAATGCCCGACCACCAAACTACGGCCTCGGGTTCGAGTTCGCCGTTAATCCGTTTATCGCGTTACCGCCACCACCGGCCTAGCAACCCCCGACCAGCCCTCTCTCTCTCTCTCAACCACCCCTCTCCGCACAACCCCCTCCTGCCTCACACTCTGTGCAACCCCCTGTTACCCGTACCAACGACCACGAAGACGTATACCGTCGCGCTAACAGGCCACCCTCCCAGTCTCGCGACGATATCGCAGCCTGCGACAATCTAGATGACAACCGAAGGTCCCATGCTGTCCCACTTTTGCCGAGGACTGTTCCTTTTTTCTAGAATCGCAGTGTACAGGGTCGCACTGTGCAAAATATTGCCGTTGGATGAAAATAGAGGACGCGCGGTGCGAGTGAGAACACAGAAATTGCATTCCAGGTTGCACTGATTCATCTGACAATCCATGGTACTCCATTTTGGATTTCTTCTCACGATTTCGATTTCCAGAATGTCAGCTTACAAGTCCGTAACAACGTGTGCAAAATAATGCCCAAAATTATTTGAAAATTGTGCTCCAGTTTGCACCGATACATCCGACAATCGATGGTCCTCCATTTTGGTTTTCCTCAAGATTTCTTTTTCCAGAAGCATAGCTCACTAGTCAGTAATAACGTGTGCAAAATAATACCTAAAATTACTTGAACATTGCGCTCCAGTTTGTACTGATACATCTGACGATACATGGTACTCCATTTTGTATTTCTTCTCAAGATTTCTTTTTCCAGAATCATAGCTCACAAGTCCGTAACAACGTGTGCAAAATAATACCTAAAATTACTTGAACATTGCGCTCCAGTTTGTACTGATACATCTGACGATACATGGTACTCCATTTTGTATTTCTTCTCAAGATTTCTTTTTCCAGAATCATAGCTCACAAGTCCGTAATAACGTGTGCAAAATAATGCCCAAAATTACTTGAAAATTGCGCTCCAGTTTGCATTGATCCATCTGACAATCCATGGTCCTCCATTTTGGATTTCTTCACGATTTCTTTTTCCAGAATGACAGCTCTCAAGTCCGCAATAACGTGTGCAAAATAATGCTCAAAATTACTTGAAAAATGCGCTCCAGTTTGCACTGATACATCTGACAATCGATGGTCCTCCATTTTAGATTTCCTGTCTCTTTCAAGATTTCTTTTTCCAGAATCATAGCTCACAAGTCTGTAATAACGTGTGCAAAATAATGCCCAAAATTACTCGAAAATAGCGCTCAAGTTTGCACTAATATATCTTAACAATCCATGGTACACCATTTTGGATTTCTTCACTTCGATTTCTTTTTCTAGAATGACAGCTTGCAACTCGGTAATAACGTGTTCAAAAGAGTGCCCGAAATTACTTGAGAATTGAGATCCAGTTTGCACCGATACATCTGACAATCCATGGCCCTCTATTTTGGATTTCCTCAAGATTTCTTTTTCCAGAATGACAGCTCTCAAGTCCGTATTAACGTGTGAAAAATAATGCCTAAAATTACTTGAAAATTACGCTCCAGTTTGCACCGATACATCTGACAATCCATGGTCCTCCATTTCGGATTTCCTCAAGATTTCTTTTTCCAGAATCATAGCTCGCAAATCCGTAACAACTTATGCGAAATATAGCCAAAAATTACCCGAAAGTATTGCAGAGACGTAGAGTCCTGTGTTACCCAAAGCTCAGAAATGGAAAATACGTATTTTGCATAGATCTCCGCAGTCTAATCGTTGCCTACAGCAGGGCGGCAGACTGAAGAACCTTTCCGAAAGTATATTCGCTTATCTTTTCCACATTTTAGCCCCCCGGCGACCCAGAACGAATTCTCCGGCAGCCGAGACGCCGTAGAAGAAAAATCAGAGGGCGTCGAAAAAAGAGGGACCGATGGAAAGCATGGTCTACGCGTAAAGAATTAATCGGATCCAGCTCGTTACCGTTCGGAATCGTGTCGGGTTATGCGCTCGCGGAGAAAGGAGGAAGGCACGAGCGTATTCCATGTCTAGACTCGCGACGCGAGGAAGATAGCTGTTCCTAGGCTAGCCGTAATCGGTGTAGTCGCCACACCCCGAGACTGCCGTCCACCGGTTCTCTCTTCCCTCTCCTTCGATGTCCATTGCCAACCCTCTCTCTCTCTCTTTCTCCCTCGGTGCAGCGTTTGGTCTCTTTTCTTCGTGGTTTCTTCGTTGCTCGCTGTTTCGTGCGCGTGCGACGCAGAGAATCGACGAAGAGCGGAAAGGAGAGAGAGAGAGAGAGAGAGAGAGAGAGAGAGAGAGAGAGAAGAGAGGATGGAGAACGAGTAACCATTCTACTCGTTGGTCGAGTCCCCTCGGGAATCCGCAATCCACGATCGGCGTCCACGATCTCGCGTCATCCGCTCCGGTTCATCTCGAGCCGTATCGATCCCACGTTCTAGAGATCTTTCGGATTTGAAGTTGGACAGACCAGCCACCGGAAGAATCCCTTCGAGGATCGATGTCCTCCCGGAGAGCCGCGATTCGCCGGCGAAAACTGTCACCGACACGATTGATTTCCTTTTCGCGAGCTTCCTACCCCGATTTGCATCGTTACCGCAGTTATTTCTAGTCTAGCCGAGGTATTTTCGGGCCGTCGTTATCTGAATCCGAAGACCCTGCACCCCTAGAACGTTGCCGTATACTTTCGGTCGGAGTGTGTGCGACCTGAAATATGTATGCTGCTCTTTGCACAGTTTTCTCTTCCTCGGTTCCTTCAATCTTTTTTATTCCCTGAATTTTAGAAATGACCGAAGAGTCCATCTTGTGTTCGGGCTTTTATTTGTCGATTTTATGCATCTGTTGACGAATTAGAGGTAGCTATTCTTGGGAAGCCAATCAGAAAACCCAGAATTAACAGTTTCGTTGTCGTTGAATTAAATAATTGTAATATTATTTTAAAGTTGCATGATAAATTTCTCATTAGCTACAGATTAACCGTTTCGAGGCGCACCATTTTTGTGTGAAAACTTCAACGATCGATCTTTTTGATGAACGAACGAAACCAAAACCAGAAGTACAGTATTTAAGACAGCAATATTTTACGCAGCCCGAATTCTTCGTGAGCTGCGTATAATTCCGCCAGGCAATACCAAAAATGGCAGAAAGTTCGATTGGAAGCGAGACATGCAGGAAGTCCTGGATCTTCCTCGACGCCCACGGGGAGCAGCGGCTTAGGCGACGTGGAATTTGAAACCGTATCGAATTAGAAACCGATTCCGCCGCGAGAAGAGCTCTGCGGCTGTAAAGAGAGAGAGAGAAACGAGGAAGAAAGAGCCGCATTAAAGCGGACGTACCGATATCTCGAAGAGTCGCGCGGTTCTATTTGGTTTTCAGTTAACGTTCCGAGGAAAATGTCTGAACCGAGTTTAACGGCGCGATGCGTTCGACTGGAACGATTACTAAGCCAACGCGGACACTTCTTCCACCGAGTATGAAAGCCAACGACGCGTCCTCTCCTCTCCTCAGCGAGTCGCGACTCGCGTAAACATACTAACGCTGCTGGTTTATGCTGCGGCCAGACGATCGGCTACGCTCCAAAGGATCGCCTGCCGTACCTGTTTTCGACCTTGCTATACACATTTTCGAACATAATCGTCTTTGAACCCCGGGAAGGTTCGACAAAAAAATACAGTGGAAACGAAATTCTTTCGCTTCGACTGTTTTCTCGAACCTTTCCCTTTTTTCCGACTCCATTATCTGCAGGTCAACCATAATCGTCTTTGGATCTCGGCAGGTCGGAGAAATAACAAAAGATGTGAAACTGCTTCGCTTCCGAGGACTCTTTCCCTTTTCTTTCCATATCTTTGTCATCTCCATTTCCAAACACGGTCGAATGTTAATTAGTATAACATTGCCCAACGAGACCAGACAGTATACGTAAACATAGCTGGCCGAATGCGACGGTGTTCGAATTTTCAGAATACGTAAAATACAACTTTTATTATTTTCTCTGCAATTCCTACAAATTTCGATATTTTCGAAAAACTTCAAGTCGTATTTGGACGTTGATTAACTTATTGTCTTAAATATTGAAGACATTAAACAAGTTATCGTCTTTTTAACAGTGACCGAATATTAGAGTGTGATTTTCGACCTGTTAAAATGATTAAGAAAGTAAACGAATGTATAAAATTTTAATACTTATCGTCTTAAATATTCAAGATATTAAACAAGTTATCGTCTTTCTAACAGTGTCCGAATATTAAATAGTGTGTGATTTTCGACCTGTCAAAACGATTAAGAAAGTAAACGAATGTACACAATTTTAGATACTTATCGTCTTAAATATTCAAGATATTAAACATGTTATTAACGAGAGTGTGATTTTCGATCTGTCAAAATGATCAAGAAAGTAAACAAATTTACACAATTTTAGATACTTGTCGTCTTAAATATTCAAGATATTAAACAAGTTATCGTCTTTCTAACAGTGTCCGAATATTAAATAGAGCGTGATTTTCGAACTCTCAAAATAATGAAGAAAGTAATCGAATGTACACAATTTTAGATACTTATCGTCGTAAATATTGAAAATATTAAACAAGTTATCGTCTTTTTAATAGTGTCCGAATATCAAATACACTGTGATTTTCGACCTGTCAAAACGATTAAGAAAGTAAACGAATGTATACAATTTTAGATACTTATCGTCTTAAATATTCAAGGTCTTAAACGTGTTATTAAAGAGAGTGTGATTTTCGATGTGTCAAAATGATCAAGAAAGTAAACAAATTTACACAATTTTAGATACTTATCGTCTTAAATATTCAAGACATTAAACAATTTATCGTCTTTCTAACAGTGTCCGAATATCAAATAGACTGTGATTTTCGACCTGTCAAAACGATTAAGAAAGTAAACAAATTTACAGAATTTTAGATACTTATCGTCTTAAATATTCAAGATATTAAACAAGTTATCGTCTTTCTAACAGTATCCGAATATTAAATAGAGTGTGATTTTCGACCTGTCAAAACGATTAAGAAAGTAAACGAATGTACATAATTTCAATACTGATCGTCATAAATATTCAAGATATTAAACAAGTTATCGTCTTTGTAACAGTGTCCCAATATCAAATAGACTGATTTTCGACCTTGCAAAATAATTAAGAAAGTGAACGAATGTACACAATTTTAATATCCCAAAGGCCAGCCCGCAAATTGCATTCTTCCGAGAAAGCTAGAATGATTTATTTCAAATTCACCACGACACCCGAAGGAAGCAACGTCGCAATCTAAGAACGCCTATGGAGATAAGTTCCAGGCACAATCGTCCACGTGTGACGGAGTTGTAATAAGTATTGCGGGTCGCGTAAAACCGTCGTCGGAGTGACATGCAGACAGACAGACAGACGGACATACACAGAGACAGAGACAGACAAAAGCAGAATCAGAAAAGCGTGCCGGCTGCTTAGCAGTGTACTTGGGTGGTGCGCGACCATGGAATATTGATATGTAAATATAGCAGCTCCGGTAGCATCGATGGTGGTAGCACGGCGGTGCAACGGCGGTTATAGGAGCGCTAGCAGGTTAACGAGCGGCTCGCACAGTGCCGTTTCTCTCTCTCTCTCACACACACACACACAGCGTAGCAGCTCTCCACGCCGTTTCGTGCTCGCGACGGAGGGTAAAGAGCCGGAGAGCCGAGGGGTGCAAGAGTATAGAAAGAGAGAGAGAGAGAGAGAGAGAGAGAGAGAGAAAGAGAGAGAAAGAGAGAGAGGGAACGCGATAGCGAGATAAAGAGCGCGCAAGAGAACGACGGAGAGAAAAGAGAGTGAGAGAGTGAGAGGGTAGTTGGGAAGGGAAACGGGAAAGGTGGGTTGGGAAGCTCGCGCGAAGTCGTAGGTGGGTTGATGGAGGTCGAGGGTGAGACAGATAGATGGATGGATGGATGGATGGGTAGCTGGCGCGGCCGAGGGAGAGAGACAGGGTGTCAGAGAAGGAAAGGGAGAACCACCGGCAGAGTGGGCGAGAGAAATAGAGGAAGAGGAAGTGAGAGAGAGAGAGAGAGGGAGAGAGTGAGAGAGAAAGGAAGAGAGAGAGAGAGAAAGCGTGGCGAGTGGAAAGGGGGATAGAAGCAGTGGCAGCGGTGGTAGAAGCGGTAGCTGGAGACCGATGTAGAGAGTGAGGCGGCAGTGGGAATAGCGGGATGGGTGAGCGAAGAGTCGGGGGAGGGTGAGTTGGGTCGCTGCCGGCAGTATAACAGAGACGGTCGGGCGTGCCGCGGAGCGTGCCACCAAAGGGGATGAGAATTTTCCGCAGCCGGGGAAATTATTGTCGCGAGCCACTCGACGGGAAATATTCGCGAAAAATCACCCCGATCACCTATCGGCCTCGTCTCTCCTCGATCACCTGCGTCGATCAATCCTGCAGCTATCTAGAGAGAAAGTTTTTTTCTCGCTTGACCGTAAAAGGCCGAAAGAAGACGACGCGAGACGCAGCAAGGGGACAATAGGAACTCGTCGGTGTACAGGGACATGCCCTGCGGGACACGGCATGGAACGGGGTGGTCGGAACGGGCCGCGGAAACACGGAGAGGGCGGGAACACGTCGGTCGAGCGAGGGTTGCCGAGCTCTGCGAGCTGTGCTGCGAGAGAGCTGCGAGAGAGAGCTGCGAGAGAGAGCTGCGAGCTGTGCGAGCTACGAGCCGGAGGACGGGGATACAGGAGGGTGACTATGGCTCTCCGTATGTATGCCTTCCCACGGACGGACTTTTGCGATTGTGGGCAGAGGCACGCTCGCTCTTCTCTCTTTTCTCTTCTCTTATTCTCTCTTTCTCTTTCTCTCTCTCTCTCTCGCTCGTTCTCGTTCTCGTTCTCGTGCGCTTCGTGCGAGAGCTAGGCTAGCGAGCGTAGACGAGAAGCGAGCGTCACTGAAACCGCCACCCGCCACCAGCAAGATATCTACGACGCCGCCGAGAGACGAAGGCTATCTTCCACATAGACGAACACCTGGAACGGCGGCTGGGTCGCACAGTGGGCTGGAAACCCGTTTTTCCTGGCCAAGACTCGATTCCTCAAGTTTCATATTTTCAACAAATTTTTCCATCCAATCGATAACACCTCGAACCTCGAAAATCTCAAAATATTAAACGTTTCAGAACTTTCGAGAGATAACAGGTTCGAATGATTGTTTCGTTTGTGTTAACCACTTCGACGACGGTGCTCGCAACTTTTAAAGTTATTTTAACCCTTAGCGCTCGAGTGACGCCTCCGAGGCGCCATTAATCATTGCTGTACTATTATTTATTGTACTATTATTAGATCTGTCGGTATATTGTAAATAATTTTTCTCTCTCTCTCGCTATTTTAGATTAAGGTATTTATAAGTTAGTGGTAAGGTAGAATTAAGATTAGCGTGAGAAAGATGAGAGTTGGAGAATGGAAAGATGGGAGTGGTGAAAAAGATTGTAATTCCAAGGAGAGTCAATAAAGTTATATATATATATATTAGATCTGTCGGTATCTAATCGATTACTAAACATTTAAGTATTGTATGAGGTATTACGTCAATTTCGTATCCACCAAATTTAAAAAATCATACAGGATGGAAATATTCTAGATCGGAAGAAATGTTTACTTTTCCCGTTAAAATAGCTCCGAGTGCAAAGGGTTAAGAAAGAATGCCCGATGTATCGGAGGTTTTTACAATTTTCGTTTAACGCTTTGTTTCGAATATTTTTTATTTCATTCGTGTTAGTTGCGTTAATGGCATTTTCGTTGAAAATAAATCGATACAAAAGTATTTTTAATTTCGGCCACAAAAAAAGTCACTTTCCAGACCACTTGCCACTGTTACCACGATTTTTCAAACATTTCCGATGATCCGGCAAAAAAGTGTTTCCAATAAAAGCTGATCGGTATTCACTTCTCTCCAAATTTCAATATAAAAGATTTCGAAACACATGTTTTCATAGACATTTCATAGGAAATCGAGGTCACCTCGATTTTCGAGATGTTAGTACATATTTTTGACTATTCTGTAACCTTGAACCTTGAAATAACGTTAAAATAATTTTGATTCGGCCTGTTACAGTCACCGCGCTCTTACACGACCACCTTTTCCAGGACCCGAGGTTAGAAGAACGAATGCGCCGCTTTTCGGGGGAGATTAACCCTTAGTGCCATTATTCAAAATATTGATTGCATTATTAAATACAGGGCGAGTCGGGAGGAACGGACCAAACTCCAGAAGTGGATTTTACACAGGAAAATAATGTAAAAATACTCATATGTTCTTATCTAATATTCATTTTATTTAAAAAAAATTTTTTTTTTCAATCAGGAGATCAACAGCCGCCCTTCGTAGACGAAGCCGAAAATGTTTAGAGATCAATGGCGGTATTTTCGATTACTTATTAAAATAAGACTACGATAACCGAAATGATAATGTACGAAATTTTGTTTAATTGCAATCACGCTACAAAATGAAAACAAAAGAAAATCGGATAAGAACATATGAGTTTTTTTGCATTATTCTCCTCTGTAAAATCCACTCCTGGAGTTTGGTCCGTTCCTCCCGACTCACCCTGTATATCGGTACACAATCAATTATTAACACTTAGGTATTGTACGAGGTATTATACCCATATTTCATATCCATAAAATTTCAAAAATCGTAGGGAATGGAAATATTCTACGTCGAAAGAAATGTTTAATTTTCGAGTTAAAATAGCGTCGAGTGCAAAGGGTTAAGGAATCTCGATCGCTAGTTCGTGGCGTTGTTGCGTGTTTGAATCCGCGATGAGATCTCGGTTCGATCAAGAACGAGGATCTACGGCGAAATTTCAGAACGAAGGACGAGAAACGAGTCTCACGGCAAACTGCAGCGGAACGAGGTGCCGGAGTGCGGGTCGCGTGCGATAGAAAATCGCGTCCGGTCTAACCGCACCCTAACGGGAAAAAATCGCGCTAGAGAGCCCTGCGAGCGGACTCGCGGAGACAAAGGGCGGATAGTTGGCGGTTTCGAGGGAGAAGTAGTTCGCGCGTGTCGCGTACCCGTGCAGAGCTCGAGCCCGAGCCGCGGCGGAATGCCATTAGCTAAATTGCGAGGTGTCTGCTCGTTGCGTCGCTCTATTACCTCCGAGCCGCTTTTCACCGCTTTTCACCGGGTTTCCTACGCGAGACCTGCCCTATCCGTCGTCTTCGGGTGCCTCCTCTTCTGCACAGGTGTCCTGTACAGGCTTCTCCTCGAAACGTGCCGCACCTCCCACGCGCTAATCCCCAACGTACATATATGTACCAAACGAACGCGAAAATTCCGCATGGACTCAAAAATAAAACAGGCAGCCGTTTTATCAACCCTTTGCACTGAAACCACGAAATCTGCTTTTAACGCTAAACCTACGGTCGAATGACTGGTTTCACTTTTTCTCATTTTACACCTATTAAAATGATACAGCTACTTCTATGGGAAATGCATCAATACATTTAACCCTTTGCGCTCGGACCTATTTTAAAATTAAACATTTCTCTTGACCTAGAATAATTCCATTCTATGTTAATTCTTTTCTTTGTATGAATATGAAATTGATATAATACCTCGCACAATACTTAAATGTTTAGTAATTCATTAGATACCAACATATTTAGTAATGTAAACAATATTTTGAATAATGGTACAGCAATACTTTTAGTGACGCCTCAGAGTCGCCACTCGAGCGCTAAGGGTTAATTCTTTGTTCCAGCGCATACTATAATAAAAACTGTGCACGATCCAAGTAAATACAGTTTTGTCGTTTTTGTGTAAGTAACGTATTTTAATCGATTTTCGTGGTAGTTTCAACCAGTAAAAATATTAAGAAAACACTCGTGCGCTATCCTCGATTTATTAATGTTATATTTTCGGAACTACCCCTTGGAAAGGTGGGGCACCTGTTTTGGGGCAGCCTGTATCTTCTTGCGGCATCTTTCCGACGGCCCTCGGTAAAAATCGAGCGGCGCCCACGCGAACGAGCGGCACGGGAAGAGAAATTTCAAAAGCGCGTGGGATTTCCGAGAGAGAGAGAGAGAGAGAGAGAGAGAGAGAGAGAGAGAGAGAGCGAGAAAAAGAGAGGAAAGAGGGAGATTTCACGGTTCGCCGGTGGATTTTCGCGAATTCGAAGGATCTCCCTGGTGGACGCGAACGGCCGTGATCGTGTGGTTCTGCGGTCGTGTGGGCGTACGGCCGCGCCACGCCGGGCGCACGGTTTGAAAGTGAGCCGTTAAATTATTCGCGGCGCTTTCGAGCGACAAATGGACCAGCGAGACGTTTTAAACAGTCTCGAGAGTCGGCCGTCTATAAATAGGCGGGTTAAGGAGACGGTTAAAATTAGTATTCGGCGATACGTTATCCTTCCGCCGCGGCCGATATTTGTTCGGTTCGATCGCGGGGGCAACCGGGATCCACGAGCCCTCGATGCTACGGCGAGAATCGCCGAAAATTCGGACGAGATTCTCCTATTTTTAGTACCTGAACGTTTCTCCTGATAATTCCGACAGTTCCGAGGGTCTTCCGATCCGTGGAATTTTAGCTCAGCTTCGTTTTATTCGCTGCGGTCGAAAACTACCCTTGTAAAACTAGTTTCACGCCAGGTGTCTCGCCTTAACCAACAGCGAGCGCTTCTAACGATTTCATGGTAGACGATCTAGGATATTGTCAGTAGTTCGGCAGGTGATTTAGGGTTGGAAATATCCAGGACAGTGTTCGGGCACGGTAGAAAGAGAACGCCACCCTTACGTCTCTTCTTGGGTAGCTTTAATTGACCACCGACTGACGAAGACGCCAGAGGTAACGGTGTCAAGTGAAGAATGACGAATGGATTTTTGGGGATGAGCGATTTAGGACATAGGGCTGGCTTCCACCCTTTTGTCCTTTCTCTGCGTCAACGTCTGAGCTTCCGCCGCTGATGGGCAGGTAGCAGACGCGTCGTCCACGTGTTTTAATCATCGGGAAATAATTGCTCTGCCCGCGAAGAGGTCTGGTACTGGAATTCGGTGGAGTGGCTGGTCGGAAAGGAACATAACCATAATTCGGCGCGGTGGTAACGGCGTGCGAAAGGTAGGCAGGGCAAGAAAAGGCAAGGCAAGGAAAGGCAAGGCAAGGAGAGGCAAGGCAAGGTACGGTAAGGCAAAGAAGTGCAAAGGGAAGGAAAAGAAGGGCAAGGGAAGGTGAGGCAAGGCGACGCAAAGAAGGGCGAGCGAAGGTAAGAAAAGGCAAGGCTCCGGCGACCGCTTAGAAGGCTCCGCGAGACGCGGTAGCCTCGGTACCGAAGAGAAGACGGCTCGGCGGTGCGACGAAGATGCGAGGATCAGTCGAAACGGAGAAAGTAAAAGAAGGAGCAAGAAGAGAGGCGGCTAGGCGAGCATTAAATCGGAGAAAGACCTGGGAGGAGGGTGGGTGGAGGTTGGGGGCGAAGCCGGGAAGGACAGACGAGTGGAAAACGTTACGAGGGATCGGGAGAGAACGCGGCGGGTGTTGGCAGGAGGAGGGAGACGAGCACGATAGCGGCGCTGCGGCGTAACGACGCTATAACGTGAGCCGCCGGGTGATTACCTACCACCTCCGTACCCCGTTTACCCTTGTGCGTCGAATACTGGTGCCGTCGCGCCACGCCATGCCACGCCAGGCCATCCCACGCCGCTCCGTGCCGTGCCACGCCACCGCCACGCCACGCCACCGCCACGCCATGCCACGCCACGCCAAGCCATGCCACGCCAAGCCGTGCCACGCGGAGCGTCGTGGAGCGCCGCTCTTCCTCGACGCCACGCCAGCTACGCCACGCCACGGCGCCGCTTCTCCCATAGCCACGCCGAGCTATCGCGTTTGACCGTGCTACGCTACTACCACCCCACGCATCGGTAGCTCTGGATGCCACGCCATCGACCCGCCAGCATTACGCCCTACGAATTCTTCCCTGGCTCGCTATCCGTCTCTCTTTCTATCTTGCGATCTCTCTCTCTCTCTAGCTTCTTCTCTCTTTAGCCTGCTCCTTCTCTTTCTCTCGCGAGCTTCTCTCTTCAGCTTGCCTCTTCACTCTCTCTCTCCCTCTCTCGCTCTCTCCAACTCTTTCTCTCTTCAGCTTGCTTCTTGTCTTTCCCTATCTATCTTCTGTCTAGCTCGTTCTCTCTCTCTCCAGCCTCACTCTGTCGGTTTGGCTCTCCCGTCCGTTCTTCTCAGCCAAGTCTGCGGGCAGACGATCGCGGACTCGGGTCTCCGGCGTTCTCCGGAGTAGTGGTATCGGTATTGGTACCCGTATCGGTGTGTACCCGCGACACCCAGCTACCCGGTAACCCGCCCACCCTCCAACCACCCCTCTGTAGCGGTAAGTTCGGCTATCGGAGAACGTCGACGCCGTAAACGCGACGCGATGCCACCCGAGAGCTAAGAGGAGAGACCAGTTTCAGAGCCGAGTAGCCCCAGGCGAACGCACACATACATGCACGGTCTCTGCTCTCTCTCTCTCTCTCTCTCTCTCTCTCTCTCTCTCTCTCTTTCTCTCTACCTGCTCGTCTAACCCGACAGGGGTGGACCCGTTTCGTCGCTACGCTCTCCTGTCGATCCGTTATCTAGTCGGTCAGCCTATGCCGCGTCAACTCCAGTCGATACTACAACCACCCGGACTCTTATTCCTGGTGATCGCGAGCGGTCGACACCGATACGCTTCCTGGCGACAGCGGAAAGCTATAGCAAAGACCTGGCGATTCATTTCAGCGTTAGCTTTCGGGTTGGGGGATGTCCATCGTCGGCCTAGGTTACTCTACGTTGGTCTACGTTGATGTACAGTAGCCTGCGTTGGCCTATGTTAGTCTATGTTGGTCAGTGTGTTGTTCAAAAAGCAGTGGCAGAGATCGAGGGATTGTGATTTCTGCGTCATTAATTCTATCTTGCACAACTCGGATCTATTTTGAACTGATAAAATATCAAAAATCTCTTCGGTTCAAAGTAGAGCGACCGATCCAGTGAACGAAATTTTAGACAAATATAAATACATAAATATTGACTTAAATCCCATTGAGAATTTGTGGAGCTCATTTCACAATTCGTTCCGTTGGACCGCAGAGCGCGTAAAACGCCAATACGTAATAGAGAAGAATTACAAAACAGGATAGAAGAAGAACGGCATAAAATTAGCAAGGATTATTCGCAAAAAATAATCGGTAATATGCCAAATCGTCTAAGGCATGTTATAAAAAATGATGGATACTCAACAAACTGTTAAGTAATTATATGGAAGATATAATATTTATTTTATAACTCGAACCGATAAAGTGTCTCAATATATTTGTAACACAAAACTTTGCGTCACTCCGGCTGCATGCCCGTTCAGACTCTGTACTCGAAAATCATTATATGCTTATTTCTATAGAAAGGTGTCTGTTTAGGAAGACGCGCTACCCCTAGGAATTTGTAAAGTAGTCAGAAGTGTACGTCTGCAATCAGTCTCTTAAACCACGCGAACACGTTTCCGAGTCTATTTCTTTGAGATCAACGCGGAGATCTTCGTATTGGAATATAACTAGCCCGTGATTCGAATCGGCTGGCAGAAAATTCGAATTTAGACGGAACGTTTTCGAGTCTTGGGAGGGTGAAATCGACTAGGTTCTTCAAAGACCCTTCCAATCTGCAGCTTCGTAGCAGATCCTAGTTCGACGGAGCCCGTGTCCGATTCCGTTAATTGTCGGAAGAGAGACGCGTGCGATTGGTTCGCGAGGGGTGCGTGTGTCAGCGTGTAATCCGCGCGCGAGATTCTCTCGTCGAATTTCCTCTGGATCTCGGGGGCTTCTGGCGATCGGTTCTGTCGGTTTGAGGCGAGGCAAGGCGAGGCAAGGCGAGGCAAGGCGAGGCGAGGCGAGGCGAGGCGAGACGCGAGAGTTCGCTCTACTTTTCGATCTCGGAGCATTTCACGGAGCGAGGACTGTGCCGTTCCGACGGTATTACGGAGCTATCTCCGTTAAGTTAGCGCCGCGTCGTCTCGCCTCACCTCGCCTCGGTTCTGGCCGTATATACCCCCGACGATCCGCGATCCGCGATTCGCGGCACGACGGCACGAGGCCACGCCAGACCGCGTCTATCATGACCCAGGGTATGGCGTGGCGCGGTATGGCGTGGCGTGGGATGGCGTGGCATGGCGTGGCACGGTACGGCGCTCGGCGTGGCGCGGTGAGGCTGGCCGAGGCGAACCCAGACGAGGCACGCCACGGTATCGTTTATCGCGCAGACCCAAACTCTTGGAACGGAGCTGCGCGACGCCGCACGTATCTGCCATCGAGCACGGCAGGAACGAGGCTATTACGCGAACGCGCATACATATCTACGCCAAACGAGCGACCGCGTACTCGCACGTGCGCCTCGCCTCGCCTCGCCTCGCACCACCTCGCCTCGGTTACTCCGTATGCGGCTCTCTCTGTGACTGCGAGCCTTTCGACAGACAAAGAGAGGGTGAAAGAGAACGCGAGCAACAGAGAGGGAAACCGTGGGAGGGAAAAACTGCGAGGGGGCGAAACGGCCGCGCCACGGCTACGAGCAGATAGGGGGTGGCGGTGACGATGCCGAGAGAGATTACTGCGGGGGTTTCGATTTCACCTTTCAACGATTCCGAAGAGTTCGCGCTTCGAACCGGGGGAACGTCTTCCACGAAACGTTTCCCCGTCGCGCACCAGAGTTTTCAACCCCCCCCCCCCCCCGCGGAGCGAGTGGCAGCCACCGACGAAACGTCGCAGACGCGAGACCCGATCCGTTTCAATCGTTCCGCATCGATTTTCCGCAGTTTCCGACGCGCTTCCTCGGCATCGACTGCGATCGTGCTAGATGAAAGTGGCTAGTTTTCGTCGGCTTCGAGGAAACTTGTGAATATCGCTCGAAATGTACCTCGGTAGTTGTCCGTTCGAAAATCCTCCTGAGTCTGTCCCTTTGAGATCCGCAACGATTCCTCTTGTTGCCCCTAACGAAAATAGCCGACGTAACGACCAGACTGCGGATTCTATGTGCATTTATGACAAATTCGAGTAGATGCACGACTGGTCAACTATCAAACCATCAAAAACTAATCGAAGCGTCAAGAAATGTTCCCCTGAATGTCAACCACGCGTCTCGTTAGCAACGGATGACCCGTGCCAAAAAATGGCCCATTTCTGCAAACAATCGCGTGGGAAAACTTCCGAAAAAATTTCTGCACGTGTCAGAATCCCACCCACGCGTTCCACAATGTGTTTCTATGTTTTCTCTCTGGCGGAGGTGTCGTTTCGAGGGCATTTTCGACGCCCTCGTCCGGATGTGCCCTTTAAAGGCCAGCTACTCCACGGCATTCGATCAAACGAAACTGGCAACGAGTTTCTTTCTGTCGTCGACGCGTGCCGTCACGCCTCCACCGCCTCCGCGAGCTTCTCCTCATTCTCTCTTTCTCTTTCTCTCTCTCTCTCTCTCACTCTCTCTCTCTGTCCTCTTGTCTCTCCGACACCGCGTCAGACTTTGCAAAGTGCCGTGGCTGCGGCGAGTAATCGAATTTCGGGCACCCGTGCGCCACGATTCGCAAGCCCACCGCCCACGCTTATCGTCCCTGGTTATCTCTCTTTTCTATCGTCTATCTCTTCTCCTCTACTTATCGTGGCCGATCGATGGATCGTTTTCGCACCGCCATGCGCCATCGTCGCGTTTTCGCGCCAGCCTCCAGAATCGGCTCGGACATCGAAATCCCATGGATATCGTAGTAGACCCCGTTAATTATACTCGGATCAACGTAGATCGCCCCGAAACGCTATTGGCGAACGGCTCGCTCGCCTCGCCAGTAGAAAACACCATAGCTCGAGGCGAGTTGGCGCTTCACGGGGGCGGGAAATTGCGGAAGAACGAGGCCAATCCGACGAGTGTCGCGGCTACCCTTCCCGTCTCTCTTCCGATCACGTTTGCTCGGCTACGCGGAAAATCTACCCCATTTTTCCTGGCCACCCGCGCGCCGCTCCCGACGAAGGATTAATTGAGATTTCGTGGACGGTGGTCGGCCAACAGCCATTCCGCGGTCGGATTATTATAGATCTTGATCCGAAAGTCGGTTCCCGAAGGAACAATGCTTGACAGTCGAACGTCGAGTTTGCAAGTTTAAACATTTATCGTGCCTCACCTGCGACAATTATGGTCACGATTTTTACGATTCTATAGACTCTTTCGAGTACAGAAACAATTTTGACGAAACGAAGAAAACGATCGCGCGGGGAATGGAAATACGTATTCTGGGTTGGCAGGTATGTTTGGTTTCCGAGTTAAAATGGTTCCGAGTGCAAAAGGGTTAATAGACATCGCGTCCGATCGACGGCCGCGTCGGTGGAGATCGGGAATCGATCTGACAGGTCGATCGAGCTTCGCAAGACACACCCGTCGTCGTCGCGTGGATGCCGGGGGTTTGGGTTAGGGTAGGAATATTGGAAGAGTGGTGGCGGCGGGTGGCTAGGCGTCTACTCGAGTCGCTGGTTCGAGTAAAACTAGGAGAGCTGGCACGAGCGAGAAAAGGAAAGAGTGTGACAAGAGAGAGAGAGAGAGAGAAAGAGGGATTGGAGTAAGAAAGAAAGAGGATTGGGGATGAAGCGAGAAGGAGGGCTAGAAGGAACGGAAGAGGAAAAAGAAATAGGCGAGTGGCGACGGTATTGGACGGTGCGTCGTTAACGGTAACGACAGCCACCGATTGTCCCAACGATGCCGGTCTCCACCGTCGCGTTTCCCGTTTTCCACCCCGCCGTCCTCCGTTTCCACCGCCATTCGCCATCCACCGCTATCCGCCATCCGCCCTCCGACCTCCGGCCACGTCGCGCACCACGCCAAGCCAAGCCAAGCCACGCCGAGCCACGCCGCGCGACGACATTCGGCCTCGAGCCACCTTATTGCCGCGATAAATATAGAGCCTACTCCTTGAAACCGTCTACCCGCTCCACACTCCGCTCGCTTTCTTCCTTCTTCCTTCTTCCAGCTTAACATTCTACGTCCTTCTCTCCTCTTCTTCGTCCTCTTCCTCTCGAGCTGTCTCGCCTCTCTTTTCTCACCTCTTCACCTTCTCACCTCAGGGACACGCGTGGCCACCGCAGAAACACCGGAATCGCTGATTGAGCACCCGAGTTTGTCGAACCGCCATCGACCACTGCAAACGGTTCCACGTCGCGATGCATTTATCGTAGTTCAGCTGGCGACCCTGGGTCGGTCCTGACCCGGTGCAAAAGGTCACCGAGATCTGTGAAACTCGTCCCGTTGGAAACTGTTCAGACCGGTTGCTCGAGAACAATTGATTCGCCGTTTCCCGGGCTTCTTCGGAATCGGATTCAAATACGAAATTTGAATTTGAACTTGAATCTCCTGGAATTTACATTTGAACTCGAATCTGTGGTTATCTATACGGAGCCGTCGGAAGTAATCGGAACACTTAACAATTTAAAAAAATTGTTTGAAGCACGGGTAACGTGACGAGAGGAAGCTGGTCTCGTATCAGTTCTCGCAATCGGTCTTTCTAAGGTTAAGTCGAGCCGGGGCTTGTTCGATGATACCGTGAAGCGGGAACCGGAGCGGGCAACAGGGATTAATCATTGAGCACGGTCTGGATGCAAAATGGCTGCGATCGATCCATCGCGCGGCGATGCGCTGGCGAAATGATTTCGTAACGAGGTTCTCCCGACGTTTCCCTCTCTTCGCCTAAACGTCTGTCCATTTATACATTCGTCTCTGTCGACTATCTCTCTCTACTTCGGTATATCTCTCGCTCCGTTCAATTGTGTCTCTGTTTCTCTCTGTGCTTCGTTTCTCTGTTCCGTCGCAACCCCCTCCGCCATCCGAAACCAGACCTCCTGACTATTTCTCCTTCCCTCTGACGTTCGTCCGTCGGACGTCTGGTTCACGACCTCGTTCTATTCTTGCTGAAATTACGACGCTTCGTCGGGTCCGTTAGAGACCGGGCACACTTGCCGCTCGCGACTCGCTGAACGAGCCACGAAAACGCCGAAAAAAAAAAAAAAATAAAAAGAACGAACAACACCGACGAACGCCATCACCAACACGCCCGGCAGGGAATTTACCATGTGACGGGCTGACTCGATAATTACCTGAGACATTATTAGAAAATTCGTTACGTTAATCTCATTTTTCAGACGTCCCTTCTCTCTTCGGCGCGCTGGAAAAAAGTGTTTCCTGATGAGAGACCCAAAGGCTTCTTCGGGTCTCGGTCTTTAGAAAATTAATGATCAGGGCTTTTACGTCACGCGCATTGACGAGCTTTGTAATTTACTTCAAGATTATATATTATTATATTTTATAATATGCTCTCCAAGTGGCTCGACGGTACCGAAATCCGTACGAAATTCCACAGAAGCACATACGAAGAGTCGAGTTACAGGCATCGCTCTTCCGAATTTTAACAATCGTTCGCGATGTTAATTCCGCGGATTTCTCGGCGGTTTCGAGAAACCAGCAGTTCCTGCTCGTCGATTGATTGCGTTAATCTCGCAAAAGTTTCTGATTTTCATAGAAGGAATTTCAGTACGTGATTGTTCGTCCCTTAATCACTCGAAAGGAATTTACTATCCATATCTTTCGCCGATCGAGTTAGACATCCTGAAGGTAGTACGAACATCATTTTTTTGGAATGACGATGTTTCGTCGTTTTCAGTGGGTGCGGGGGTTGGTTTAAGGGTTGAACCCCCGTATCGCTGTCGCTATCGCGTATCAACCGATTGGAACGTTTCGAACGCTCCCTTTCTCCTAGTGTTCTTCTCTGTTTATTTCTATTCCGATATCTTGTGTGCCCCTCCGCTTCGTAATTCTGTTCGACGCGCTCCTCCTTGATCATCCGACACAATAGGCACGCGAGCTGCTCCTCGCGCGCCACGCCGTTTAAAGAAGATCGCACGTTAAAGCAAACTTGCGATTCCGACCGGAACATTGCGAAATTCTTGTTTAAAAATATCGGAATCTTTCGAATCAAGCCGCGTCAACCGTTCCTACTGTTTCAAACTACAATTGATTCGTATCAGAGGATTTCTCTTCACGTTTTGGTACATCGATCTTGTACTTTTTTTCGAGATTATGGTCGCAAGGAAACACGTCAAAGCCTCTTGGTCGAAGCACAATGACTCGGAAGCCTATTAATGGGTCATTCGCACACGCCGCGAAGATCCGCAATGCACTTGTCACCGTGCGTTCAACGGTAAATGCAGTACTGGCAAGAAACAGGTGTTACACCTGTCCGAATTTCAACGATCCGACGAACGTCTCGTGGGCAGGGTTGTTTTCTTTTTCCGTTGCACCCTTCGTTTCGTTCGCTCTCTCCGAGAGCGAGTTTTCCCTTTTTTCCCTGAACGCGCGAGCATCGATCGTTTCGCACGCGCTTCCTATATCCGCATAATTGCAACGATATACCGATAGAGAGACGGCGAGGGGTGAATGGCGGAGGGTAAAAGCCATAGCGCGGCGGCGGTGGGGAGCGGAATATCGCGGAAATCAACGGCGGAATAGATTGCTTCTAGTCCTAGCTTAACAAAGTTCAAATTGTTAGTGCAATATTTTTATTACGATCGTTCCCGATGTGGTTTATTCAACTCGTTATTCCTCTTCGACCGAGGCCAAACCACTTTGCTACATTCTAATTTCGATTTTGTCTTCTTGTGCATTTATTATACAAACTTAAAATATCACAGTATTTTTAGATTCTTCGAATGTTTTTAGAGTTTCAAATTACACCTATCTCATATTGGTTATAATTGCATAAAATCCGCTGTCTATTCATTAACAATCGGACGTTATAATCTATCATTTTTTCAAGAGGCTCTCAACCCCTTTATTTTCAACATTGTTATTCCTGTATCGACCACATCGTTTTTGTAAAGTTTTTGGATCTTTTTATTTATCTATTATTTAATTCATTTGTCTGTTTATTATCAATCGGACATTATAATCTATCATTGTTTCAAGAGGCATTCAACCCCTTTATTTTCAACTTTGTTATTCCTGTATCGACCACATCGTTTTTGTAGAGCTTTTGGATCTTTTTATTTATCTATTATTTAATTTATTTGACTATTTACTATCAATCGGATATTATAATCTATAATTTTTTCAAGAGGCTCTCAACCCCTTTATTTTCAAATTTGTTATTCCTGTATCAACCACATCGTTTTTGTAAAGCTTTTGGATCTTTTTATTTATCTATTTATTATCAATCGGACATTATAATCTACCATTTTTTCAAGAACCTCTCAACCCCTTTATTTTCAACTTTGTTATTCCTGTATCGACCGCATCGTTTTTGCAAAGCTTTTGGACCCCCTCTTTTCAAACAGTGGGTGGACCGATCGATCTCGTATATTATTTTGAATCATTTAAAAATCGATTCCGCTTACCTGTTCCCATGATACAGAAGAACGTGGCAGCAGCTTCGCAGGAGGACGTGTTTTATCAACGGAGTTGCAGAACGATTGGGTGGAAACGATTGGGAATTGTCGCAGACAGATGGACCATCCTCCTAAGTACCGCAGGTTGCGTCGTTCTCGACGTTACCACTGAATTAAATTGCAACGGACTGGAGGGAAATATAAATTTTTTTCTCTTAAACCTTTACACTCGAGTGGCGACTATCGAGCGGCAATATATTATATAGATATAATAAAATTGGATCTATCCAGGAATCATATAAAACGGAAACACTCTTGGATGAAAAATTCGGTTCGTACAGGTGGAAAATAATACAACAATATTTTCAAATTCTTCTAATGTTTTTACTGTCTTAAATTACAGCTATCTCGTCACAAATGCATCAAATCCGCTGTCTACCGTTAACGCACAGGCTTGTTAATAAAAATCGAGTGTCCTGTATACGAAGGCAACAAATCCATACAGTACATTTAAACAATGTTTGCGTCTATGTAAAATTGCAAATCGCTTGCAGCATCCTGTAGTATAAAAAAGAAAAGAAAAAGTTGCATCGGTCAGTTCCCCTTCCCCGGATCCCATTCGACAAAGGAGAATCATCGTACAAAGGAGAACGGCGGATTGGTGGTTTTACGCTTTATTAGCTTAAAAGTTCGCAAAGGAAAAGAAACCGTACACACTGCGAGACGACGTTAGGCAAATCATGAAAATCATCCGACCAAAGGGCGCGTGTCGTGTTCCTCGAGGAAAACTGAATATGTAATTGTCGTTTGGCAGCGCGGGATCGTTGTGTCAAGCAAAATACACGCATACGCAGCTCGTTAGATCAAGGAGTCAGAGAGATTACTTTTCGCTAATACATATTACGTATGGATGCGGGGTCGGGGTGGGGAGGATTTATTAAATATCAATCGACAGGGTTGTTTGTTCTGTTGTCTCGTCGTTGCGATTATCACCATGTATCATCATGTAAATAGGTACAACGTGGTTGTGCATTGCAGTTTCATAGAAAATGTTATGCATTTAGCTTACAATTACGATACGATACGATTACGGTTTTACGATTACGATTACAATTACGATACGATACGGTTACGTTTACGGTGTTACGATTACGTTGTTTTCTTTTCTTTTTTTTTTTACGATTACGATACGACGACAAGTCGCACACACCACTCGTCGCCCCCTTCATCATGCGTTTTGTCAGTCCTCCGCCCGTCTTACACTCTTCGTAAAAGTATAGCGTTTCATTCATTTTTTTTTCGTGGTTTTTCTTTTATTTGTTATTTAGCGGTTTATCTCGCCGATCCGCGAGAAAATGATCGGCGGAGCTCTATCGTAGCAGAGTTCCAGAACTGTCACTGCCAGCTCTCTAACGTCTCCCGAACAATGTTGACGCGTAACAAGGCTTCGTTCCTTACGGGAACTGTTCCTGAAAATACGTTGCTTAGCGATGGCAGTGAGTAGAACGAGCTTTTTCGGTTTCTCGAGCAACTAGGAATACATCTCTATTCTCTGTTTTTACTCCTCGTTCGTTCGTTCGTTCGTTCGTTCGTTCCTTTCGCGCTTTTTTTTTTCTTTCTTTATTTCTCCTCTATTATATGTACTTCAAAACTGTGTGCGTCCCGACGGAACGTCGAAACGTTTCGTTGCACTTTATAGTAGCTTGTACCAGAACAGATAATGCTCGCTCTCGCTGATCTGCAGGTCGTCGACGCCTGAAATCGATCGATTTTAGTGCCAGTGGAACGGAACCAGGGTCGGTCGACATGTATGTTACAAACTCTATTTTCACTGTATCTGTGCCGGTCGATTGCGAACCAACGCTATCAGAACTCGCGCCTCCACTTTTGCTAAACACATTTTTCAACACATTTTCAATACATTAATCTTAACACTTTATCTACCGAAAGCCTATTAATAGGATTTTCAATAATTGTGCCTATCAAAAGAAAGCAGAGAAATTTTCTTTTACATTGCAACCTTAAATGAAACTATTAGATGACGTTATTGAGGGTGATTTGATAGTTTGCGATGAAAATTGCTGTTGCTATTGAAGGTTCCATTAAAAAGTGTTTAGCCATGTACCATAGATTTCTCAAAATTATGCAATAATGACCGGTCGGTAATGTGTTAACACTTCGAGCACGACAGCTTCAAAGAATGTGGTTTGTTTGACCAGATAAAAATTGAAAATCTACAGAAATTAATGAATTGGTACCGATTACCTCAATTTAGTGAATTTAAAATTCTACTTCATTTTAAATATGCTTTCTCGCACAACTAACAATTCTAACGAGTGCAGAAAAGTCCATTTAACACTTTGAGCGCGACAGCTTCAAAACTTTTACAAAATTTGGTTTGTTTGACCAGATACAAATTGAAAATCTTCAGAAATTAATAAATTGGTACAATTACCTCAATTTGGTCGATTTAAAATTCTACTTCACTTTAAATATGCTTCCTCGCACAACTAACGATTCTGACGCGTGCGGAAAAGCCCATTTAACACTTCGAGCGCGACAGCTTCAAAACTTTTACAAAATTTGGTTTGTTTGACCAGATACAAATTGAAAATCTTCAGAAATTAATAAATTGGTACAATTACCTCAATTTAGTCGATTTAAAATTCTACTTCACTTTAAATATGCTTCCTCGCACAACTAACGATTCTGACGCGTGCGGAAAAGCCCATTTAACACTTCGAGCGCGACAGCTTCAAAACTTTCACAAAATTTGGTTTGTTTGACCAGATACAAATTGAAAATCTTCAGAAATTAATAAATTGGTACAATTACCTCAATTTGGTCGATTTAAAATTCTACTTCACTTTAAATATGCTTCCTCGCACAACTAACGATTCTGACGCGTGCTTCGAGAGTTTCACAAAATGTGGTTTGTTTGAGCAGATAAAAATTGAAAATCTACAGAAATTAATGAATCGGTACCGATTACCTCAATTTAGTAAATTTAAAATTCTACTTCACTTTAAATGTGCTTTCTCGTACAACTAACGAATCTGACAATTGTAGAAAAGCCCATTTAACACTTCGAGCACGACAGCTTCAAAACTGTCACAAAATGTGGTTTGTTTGACCAGATACAAATTAATATATCGGTACTAATTACCGCAATTTAGTTGATTTAAAATTCTACGATTCTGACGCGTGCTTCGAAAGTTTCGCAAAATGTGGTTTGTTTTGACCAGATAAAAATTGAAAAATATAAAATTGAAGATTTTAGATATTCTGCAGACTCACAAAAATTGATTTACAAATCCTGACGAATAATTCAGACAACGTGGAGACGAGCTCCTCCCCTGTTTCGCGACTTTGCCCATTCACTTGTCGACCGACCGAGTGCAACTTTCAACAAAATCCGTCAACATACCTCCAGGTGCGACCAGTTGATTGCCCGGCGGCGTGGAAGCGTCTGGCGGTGAGGGGAGCCGATAAAGCAGCCAAAAGTGATAGGTCAGCGGCTCCTCTTTGTATCCAGCTATCGTGTGAACATAATGGCCATTAGGCCATTCCGAGGCGACGAACTGGAAGTGCGGCGACATGTCCGCGGCCAGTAACATCACTTCGTAGAACGTTTCGTTCTTCGGGGCGGTCACCGTCAAGTTGTACGTCTCGTTGACATTGCTGCCGACCCACAAAGTGTACGACACGTTCACCATAATTGGTGCCGTGGTTCCCACGATTGTACCGCTGTCTGTGTTGCTGGCGTTCAACGCGTTGTTCCCCGCGGTGTTGTCCTTGACACTGCTGTTGCTGTTCTTACCGTTGTTATTATTGCTGTTGGCGAGATTTCCGTTGCTCGCGTTGCTCGTGTAGGTGCTGTCGCTTGTACTGGAATTGTTTACGTTGTTCACTAGCGTCGGGGATGACACTGACTCGCTATGATTGCTGGATATCGTCGGCTCTGGGAGAAACGGACGTGTTAGGGTTCGGACAGTTTTGAAAACAAATAATTTCTCGAAATTCATCTGTACCTCGCGTTTCATTCTTTTCTTTTTTCAACAAAATTGCGCAACATCCGCAGTCTAGTCATTTCTGCTTGTGTGGAATTGTTAGAGGATTAAAAGACGGAAATGAATCTCACCGTTGGTGTTGCCATTGCCGTTCACGTTGTTCCCGTTACCGTTCCCGATGGTAGTCAGTCTCGGTGGCGTAGTGTCAGCGAGTCCCTGTCCACAATCGAGAGTCCTGATGCTGGACAGACCTCTCGGAGTGACTCCAAGAAGCGCTTCAGCGGTGGCTCTGACGTCGCCCGCGAATGAGCCGTCAGCTCTTTGCTGGCTACTCAGCCAGGCCAGAACAGCGGACCTGTTCCAATTATCAGCGGGCTCGTTCTCAGCTTCCTCCAGAGCTTGCATCACCAAGGCTGTTGTCCTGAGGTCTCCGAAACTGCCGTCTAGCCTCTGCTGTTGCGCCAGACCGATCGAAGGCTTGCGCACGAAGTGGTGGAGGTTTCTATGTCTGTGGTCCTGCACGATGCATTTCAGTGCCAGGATCACCATCGCCACAGTATCTGCGGAATGGAATCGTTAGTGATATAATTCTGCTAAGGCGTCGTTCAGTCACATGGGTAGTTTGTTTGATTAACACGATGCTAACCGACGTTATGATCCTGGGCAGCGTTGGCGATGTCCAGCAACCGACGGATCTGCCTCTTCCGCACGTGAGCTTGCGCGTTGCAAGCTGCCAAAGTGGTCAAAGCGAACTCGTAGTCGGTAGGAGGTTCGTGATGCTGCAACGTGCCGATGAGATCGTGTCCGTGGAACTGTCTCGGGTCCGTGCACATCGCGTTCAACGCGAGAGTGTAGCGCGCCAGTCGGACCGGCGACAGACCGATCTCCCGGTGCCTGAAACGTCGACCGGGTGCCGTCAATCGCTTTTTCTTAAATTGCACGCGATTAAGTTCTATGCGTTGGAAATTACACGCGTTCAAGTCCCACGCGTTGTGAATTACACCCGTCCAAGTCCCACGCGTTGGAAATTACACCCGTCCAAGTCCCACGCGTCGAAAATTGCATGCATTGGAAACTGCACGTGCCGAAGTTCCACGAGTCGAAAATTGCACGCGCTGAAAACTGCATGCATTGGAAATTGCACGCGCTGGAAACTGCATGCATTGGAAATTGCACGCGTTGAAAACTGCATGCATTGGAAATTGCACGCGTTCAAGTTCCACGCATCCAAATTGCACGCGGCCAAGTCCCACGCGTTGGAAATTACACGCATCCAAGTCCCACGCGTTGGAAATTACAAGCATCCAAGTTCCACGTTTCGAAAATTGGATGCATTGGAAATTGCACGTGCCCAAGTTCCACGCGTCGAAAATTGCACGCACTGAGAACTGCATGCATTGGAAATTGCACGCGTTCAAGTTCCACGCGTCCAAATTGTACGCAACCAAACTGCACGCGTTCAAGTTCCACGCGTTGAAAATTGCACGCGTCCAAGTACCACGCGTCGAAAATTGCACGCATTGGAAATTGCACGTGCCGATGTTCCACGCGTCGGAAATTACACGCGCTGAAAACTGCATGCATGGGAAATTGCACGCGTTCGAGTTCCACGCGTCTAAATTGCGAGCATCCAAATTACACGCGTTTAAGTTCCACGCGTTGAAAATTGCTCGCGTTCGAGTTTCATGCATCCAAATTGCACGCGTTCACGTTTCGCGCATCCAAATTGCACGCGTTCAAGTTTCACGCATCCATATTGCACGCGTTCAAGTTCCACGCATCCAAATAGCACGCGTGAGCGGATGCCCAGCCCGTAGCAATATTGCCAGCAGACAAATTGCATCGCAAGGGGTTAATAACGACGGTACGGTCCCCCGTTGAAAATTGCCTGCATAGTTACCTCCAAAGCAACAGCACGATCTCCAGCTCCATTTGCTTGCTGCTCAGCTGCAGCTCCAGAGGCACCGGTGGAGCGACGTTGTCCTCCCTCGACAGGTTTCCAAGACGAACCACCAATAGAACCCGATGAGTATCGTTTCCCCAGCCAGCATCCTTGTCTCTCTGACTCCAGAGCCATGCAGTGCCTCGCTCCAGAATGCTCTCCGCTTCCGCGTCGCTCGAGCCGACCTCCGCGACGCTTCCTATTAATCATAATCATTCGTTAGCCTCATCAGGGACCTCGAGCTTTCACACCCGGTCATCGCACGGTTTCTACTGTCTGTTCGTTTTCACTTGCTAGCCGTACTGCTGTCGGAATCCGCGAGAAGTGCGGCTAGCAAGGAGAATGCTTGATCAGGGAACCGAAGACAATGATCTTTGTTGTTTTGAAATATTATAGAAGAATGGAGACAGTACCTTCGCATCGAGCCAGGTCGAGGACGCCCAGACAGAGGAGCACCATCACGGCTGCCATGCTAGCTCTTCCCCACATTTTCACCCAGTTTTGCACGATGCACATAGACTGCTAGACGCCTTCTGCAACCAGACAAGGTGAGATCGTCGCTTAGACACTTCCCAACTTGATTTTGTCGATTTGTAAGAATTCTGACGAGGTTCTTCCGACGCGTGTAACTTGTTTGGACCCGGGGACGGGGTTTTTGTGTCTGGGGGTAGCACCGGTGAGTCAGACACGAGGGTACCTTGCCCGCTCGCGGAAACACTACTGGGAACAACACGATATTGCGTGGGGGATCGATATCGTCGCAGCACCCGTCGTCCACCGAGCCAACGCACGGTATATACCCATATACTTGGTCTCGCCAACTATACGTACACTCGTTGGTAGCACCAGATAGGTACGTGTGCCCGTTCTCTCTCTCTCTCTCTCTCTCTCTCTCTCTCTCTTCTTTTTCACAGTGCTGCCTAGTTTCACTCTCCCTCTCTTTCTCTCGCTGTCTTTCTCTCTCTCTCCCTGTCTTTCCCTCTCTATGCGCTCGGTGCATCCATCACACACGCCCCGATGCGCTTCCGGTGGCGGCTGCGGGCGGCAGCAGCAGCAAACCTATCACCGATTCACCCTCTGCGCATCGTCTTTAACCCGGGATTATCTGTCCAACTCGACTAATTGATCAAACTGCATTTTTAAAATGGGAGAACTCCTCGCAAATTGGATCCAGCGAGCTCTCGGCCCCTTTGAGAGGCTGGATAATCCAATTTGCTGGACGACGAGTCGAAAGAATTTTCAGAAAATTGCGATTGGTCTGAACACCGAAAATTCTGGACGAGAAATTAACATTTAAGAAAATACAAGTGTGTTAATATATACGGTTACATGTATTAACAACTTTTTAAAAATTCCGTAATGTTTTTGTTTTTATTTCTAGATTAATTTACACGTTCGCGACGTGAAAATTTTCGTTATAGACATAAGGGGTTAAAAGGGGTAGATGCTGACGCGCTCCGATCCTTATTTTCGCGAAAGGTTAGTTATCCAGGGTTAAATCCTGCCGCGCTTTCTCCCTCGGCCGCATATACAGACCCCGCCGTGCTCAATCTACTCGTTTGCTATAGCGATTGATTATCGGATTGTCGAATGCATGCAGATCTAGGTGGATAAGAAACGACAGGCGACTGCGACGACACTATAACGAGGCGACACTATAACAGCGAACAACGAACGTCTAGGAAAATCGATGTACCCTATGCAGCTGGTAACGCGATAGTTCGGTCTCTCGATTGAACGACAAAACTGCATTGTTCCTTAATCATTTCAATCTGATGACGATGTATCAACCCTTTGATCTTTTCGTAATTTAACGAGCAGCTTTACTTGCTCGTATCAGTTCTACGAGGACTGATGTGGGCCACTAAAAATTGCCACAATATTATTTAAAAACGATGTTTACATCACTGTATCGGTCATATACTTCGTGCGAGAAGAGAATCAAAATTTAAGAGAAATAAATCGTGTAGAATGGAAACATTCTAGGGCGGAGGATGTGCGTTGGTTTTGAAGTGGAAACAGTTTTGAAAGTATAGTAAAGTAAATGTAGATAAGTGAAGTAAAGATTGATATAAAGACGGGGGTGGTAGAATGAGTAACAAATTTTTTTAAGGGGTGAAATGTCGGTTGTTCTAACGTGTCCGTGTGTGCGATGCACCGTGTATTCCACTTACCTTACCGTCTAGTCGTGTGCGGTAAAAATGGTCGCGATTCACGTCTAGTTTCGCGAGCACAGCGGTGTTCTTAGGGGGTGGTTAACGGGTAGGAAAAGCGTTGGAAACGCGTCGAGTCGAGTCCATCGTTGTCGGCGAAACTGGCGCGAGAAAAACCTCCGGAAAACCGATGCAACGAGACGACACGGAACGGAACCGAGCAAGGGATGCGAAGGGCTTCGAGGTCGCCCTCTTTCTCCCGTTAAAGAGGGTAAACTCGGCGCATCCCCTCTACGGTCCTTCTTCGCGAATCGAACGAATCCCTTCTCTGCGGCACCACGACTCTCTTTCACGGTTGGTCTTGCCGCTCAGCTGGTCCCGACACATGCACCTTATGCGACAATTCGCCTAGGTCGAGCCATAAATCGTCCCTGAATTTCGCACATCGATTTTCTTCATCGATCCGATGGACGATTTTCTTAACCCCGTTTGTGTCCATAATTATGAACGTGGTCTGAGTCATGTATTTTCTTGTTTCGAGATCTTTCAAGGAAAAGGATATTAACACTAAATGAATACCATATAATGTTGAAATAACGACCACCATCTAACGGTTCGTTTTTCACAATACCGTAAAAATTACATTGAATTCGTTCAGCTTAAAATAATAACATAACAATATTTTTAAGCTCTCCGAATGTTTTTATTGTTTTAAATTGCACCTATTCATTTTTGTCATAAATGCATCAAATCCGCTGTCTAGTATTGAGTAATTTGTTCATAGAAACGGAAATTATGTATAACTGGGCAGAATAATTTTTCATTAAAGAATAGTATGAATCATGTGTCATGTGTTCTTGTTGAGTATACCTAATTGTTTGAGTATACGATCGACAGAATAGATCTTCAAATTAGCAAAAATGATAAATCATACTCCGGTAGTAATGATTATTCACAAATTAACTCTGTTTCTCATTAAAATTCTGAGCATTTATGTTTTTAATAATATTCGCTATATCGGCGCAAATGATTCTTGCCGCTGTTTCCATAAGAACCAATGCAAATTCCGGCAAGAATTATCTGCTGTGTATAAACGTCCGTACAGCGCCAAAACATGCAGCGACAAAACGCTCAAACTATTAGCCAAAATTACCGACAGAGAATTTCCAATGTTTACACAGATGGCGCTACTAGTAATTTTCCACGAAATCGGCTGTTGGTAAATTTGCGTTTGATTAATAGTTTCAGCGTTTTGCCACTATGTCGGTTGGCGCTGTACGGACACTTTAAGGAAGCAAATGATTCTTGCCGGGATTTGTATTGAATCTTATGGTGAATGCGGCAAGAATCATTCACGCTCAATTAAAAAATAATATTTTAATATTTCTCGTAGAGATTTTGTTACGTACGATGGCTCAAATTGAAGCTGAAAGATTGTATTTCATACTCGGTTTATTGCGATTTGAGAACAATTACGATCGCATAGAGGAAATCATAAAACCGAATGCCGAACACACTCAAACGAAAGGGTTTCGCAGGAATAATTTCTGTATGGAGATTTATGAACTTTTAAGTGTTCACAGTAAAGCTTATAAAGCACACTTTATTTCAAACTATATATCATTTAACAGTCAATAAATTACATTTAAAAAAATAACAAGGGAATTAAATCGCAACACGGTGGAATTCGTCCGAAAGCGTTGACCCGTTGGCGAGGAAAGATGTTGGCTTAGTAGTTGCATCGGCGATCATTTTTGGCTGTACTAATTATACAACTTGCATAAATAAAGATCGGAGCGTTGAATCTCGCGGGCTCTTCCAGCGAGGTGGTGTTATCGACGCAACTGCTCGGTCGCAAACGCGTGCGTCGACGTTGTTCGAAGCGTTTAACCGTCCTGCTCGGGTCGCTGACAATTAGTTTGAAACATAGCAATCGACTCGTTGATATGTAGAGTGTCCATTAAGGAACGTCTAACCTCCATTCTAATTCGTCGCCAGTTCGAAATTGAATTTCTACGATCGATAAAGGAGCGGTGTTGGAACGGTAGTCTAGAAAAATCGAAGCGGCCGTCGGCCATCTTGAATCACGCGAACTTTGTTTGCGCCAACTTCACGCAACAGTCGCATTTCTCTACTTTTTCGCGAGATTGTCGCTTCTCGTCTGCACTGTGTCTGTTCTGGATCCGTAACGAAAACAACGATTCGCGTTTTCCCGTGGAAAAATCGTCGCCGAGTGTGTTTGGCGTGGACGCAGCAGGAGCCACTTCTCGGTGAGTACAGGAGACAATAAGATTTTGGGAGAATTCGCAGGGAACTGCGAACATCGTGGGGAAACATCGTTCTCGGACGAGGACTAACGTATTCCGTTGAACGTTTTCGAGAATGACACCGTTCCCGTTCACATCCGTGTTATCGCGCGATTAGACGCTTTTACGATCGCTCCCGCAAACCCTAGAACCCATGACAATGCGTTTTTCAACGGCCTTAACAACGTACCACGCGAAACCAACTCTCCCGACCAACTTTCCGCGGAACCACTCGTGTCATTTCCACCATTCGACAACCTCGTTTTTCACCCACTGTTCCCTAGATCAAAGATAAAACCTAGCAATTTTTATCAGAAATCGCTGTGACTCGAAGCGTTTTAAATCAACCGCAGAGGTTTCCACCTGGAAGAGGTTGTCACATTTTTCTTCCTACGCTATTCTTTATTTACAGACTATCCATCGAAAGCCCACCGATAATGACTGCGCTTTGCGTCCGAAAGAAGTCTGGCAATTTAAAAGAAAATAGTGGACGGTATAACTGCGGATAGTTCGTTAGTTTTCTAAGGTGCCTGCTATCGTTGAGCATGGTTCTTTAGAGACCATTAAGACTCTGCTGGTAGATAAAAGTTAACACTGTACGTGTACTGCCAGTCGGAGAATGAATCATTGTTTGTTTGGAGTCATTGTTCCAGATACAGTAATCTTCGATGACTTTGTTCGTAACCAGGATGTCCGATGATTGATAGCTTCGAATTGAATATTGAACTACTGTATTTCGATGCATGTTAACGCATGGTCTGTTCGTAGTACCGTAGGTGACAAGGCGATCCAGCTCTCTTTGAAAATTTCTAAGGGTCGCTAGTTTCTCGTTGATCCTTAAGAAGATCTTTCAATATTAATCCGGATCCTGACTAAGTACCATCATTTAATATTCTGTAATTTGGTATGAATTTCTCTATCGATACGTTACTGTTTGTACCGCATTGCTGATTACAGGTGTCCTCTTTCAAAAATGATTCCGTGCTGAAGTTCCTTAAACTAAAGGCTGAATTCTAAGAGTCGATTGTAGCCTCGTTTGTCGTGTCGCATTTGTCACGGAACGGAAAGTCTGTATATAAAAATGCAGTGGCACAAGGACAAAAATCGCGATGCAATTACAGTAATTTTTCTTGGTCGAACGCACCGGATCTCACGCTCGCGAGCTACTTTAGAGTCGGCAGGCAGGATCGTCGACCGAAATTGTCGCGTTGTTCTTCTCTGTTAATTGCTCCCTTTAGCCGGAGCAATTAGTTTTCCTTGGATCTCGATGTCATTGCATTTATGCGAGGTCTTTAGAATCGGTTCGCGGGACAGGTGGTCGCTGGTCCGTCTACGAGAGTGGACTGCAATGATTTCGTAATAGCGAGCGTTGTTTCATTATCAAACAATAATGACTCACTGGTACACGCCGGTGGCCAATTACGCGTGTAACGGAAGGAGAAACAAAGAGCTGGTCTCTCGGGTTGATAATCGTCGTTGTTCACCGAGCGATTAACACCGTTCACCGGGAACGGTTCACTCTAACCGCCGGTGGCACACTATAGCGACGATATCGATCGGAGATTAGCCGACCGATTAGAGGAATTCAGAACGACAACGTGTCCTCCGAGACGGGTGTGCGGCAAGAGTTGACGAACTCTCCGATCAGAATTCTTTACCGTTAACCAACGGCGTTCTCGGGTTGCACCGGCTCTATTTCTGGCAGCATTGATTTCTCGGTGGACACAGAGGTAAATAGATTATCTAGCGTATCCGCTGGCATCGCGCAATATTGTGTAACACCGTCGGACAAACGGAAGAAGGGGCCTTTTACCCTTTTACAAACGCGGCGCTCGAAACGGTTCATTGAAACCGAGTCGCCGTACAGCGGGCCGGAACCGCAAGATGATAGATAAAATTCGTGTCTCTGCTAATCGTAACATTGTCGACCCGCCGAAGCCTGGGTCCGTTTTGACCCGCGATATCAAAATCAACATTCACGGACAGCATTTAGAAACAACAGGAAGACTAACGGTGAATGCTCAATATTTTTTGAAAGTTCGTCGGTATTAAACCTTTGAACTCAGAACTATTTTAACACGAAAACTAAACGTTTCTTCTGACCTAGAATATTTTAATTTTATGGACTCGGAGTCGCTACCAGAGTGCTAAGGGTTAACTTACGAATTACCTAGTTTTAACTTGTTTCACGACACGAACATTTTTCAATCGATTCCGTCTGTTTTATAGAAACGGGGCCCAGGGTGCGTCGCGGAGCGCGTATCTTTAGGGAGACGTTAACGCAACGCTCGTTGCGCTAGGTCGGGGCTAGAAAATGTCGGTTAAAAGGCCAATGAAAGGGTCTAGGACAGCCTCGGCGGCCACGGTTAATTTTAGTCGCTTATCGCTGGCTGCCTAACCCAGCTCTTCGCGTCTCTTCTTCTACGGTTTCAACTTTTCTGTTCGTCCCACCGATTCTTCCGGCGCTACACGAGAGGTACGGACTTCTGAGAATTCGCAGAACAACGGACAAAGAGCAACGGACTCGAAACGGCTCGGGCAAGGATGCTGTGCTCTGCTGTCCTTCTGCCGGCCGGGGACAAACACGCGAAATCCTTTTTCCTCGATACATCGCTCACTGCCCGAATATGTAAAACTGACGTCACTTCTTGGGAGAGCGCAAAAGGACGCCCACATTCTCCGTCTTTCTCTCTCTCTCTCTCTCTCTTATTCTTTCTTGTCACGTTTTCTTGCAATCGATCGCTTTTTCCGCGGAAAACCGCGGACGATCGATCCCGCACGATCATTTCCTTGTTCTTCGCTCGACGATCTTCGCGCAAGGTTCGTCGCAATTCTTCAAAAGCGAACTCGAAACGGCGCGGCGCCGCTTTTATGTAACGGTTTGCGACCTGGCATTGTCGCAACGATAACCGTGGACATAGGTGTCGTGGGCTCGATGAATATTAATCGTGCGATTAGAATTCGTCGCAACTTCGTTACCAGGGGAAGACGACATCGACGATCGAGAGAATAATGAAATCGCGAAACAAGACTATAACCGGAGGGATCTAATACGCTGGGTCCGCTGCGTAGGTCGCCGGTTTCGCGAGTATGCTAGTTGTCCGAGGACTATATCCTCCGCCCACGTGCACTTCGATTTTCCTTGAAAAACTTTGCCTTCGATCCGCGAAGAATCGTTGAGCGAGCAGCTCGATTCTTTCCGTGAAAGCTTCATGAAATATTCTAGACACCTGCGGTATCCTAGATTGCGGATTTTATTCGTTTATGACAAAAGTGAGTAGGCGAAAGTTAATGGTATGTTTCGATCAGCTCAGACAAACTGCTTCTACCAGACTGAAAACCCTTTATACCAAAGATGCTGTGGTATCGTTGAATCCGACAAATTGTTTATTAATTACGGAAAATTGAAAAGCTTTCACAGCGATTCGTAGCTCGATGCGTCAAAGATCTCGCGGGAGACCGCGTCCCGACTCCCTCGCATCAAATCGAGCATTTCGACTAGGATAGACGGAAAACGGACGGAAGAGAGAGAGAGAGAGAGAGAGAGAGAGAGAGAGAGAGAGAGAGAGGGGACGTTGCACAAGCGACTAGGTTTATCGGGATTTGTTAAACGTTGCTCTGATAAAGGAGATAACGCGACGGCTGACTGCGTTAGTCAGATCGATCGTCGCGGCCGGCTGGTAACGGCTTCGCAATCGCATCGAACCACGTGGTGGTACAACATACATGTATATCCTCGATTGCCATTGCCGGCTCAGGGACCCCGTATTTGGAGGTTCCGTTTGATCGATACGAGCCGGACAACCTCGCGGTTTGCCAGTCGTTTCCTTGTTTCCGCGTTTCGCGACGATCAGCCGAGCGAAACCGCCCGTGCTCGCCGGTGGAAGCGTCGCAAAACCCGTTTCCTTTCTGCTTGAACCCTTTGTCGACGTTTTAACGACACCAAAACTGTACATATCATTGTCGAAGTTGCTAACATGCAGTTCCTTGCAGACTCAAAATGGTAATTGAAGATCCGATTTTCGAAAAATCGCCGGTCCAGGGTCTAAGGACAATGGCACGACAGGGGACATGGTCCTCGAGGCGAAACTGTTGGAAAAACGCCTACAACGACCCACGTCGCGATGACTGTTCGCTCCTCGTTTCTACCTGGGACAAGCAGATCGTGTAGGCAGGCCAAAATCACCTCCGAAAGCAAAGTGACTCACGGTTCCCGCGATTATCGCGTGAATACAAGCCGATTTATTATAAGCTACGTTTCCTGAAGCTCACCAAGCGTCGAATTGGATTCACTACGGTCATTGTTAAACAATGCGCAGTGTCCATTTTCGTCGTTTACTGGCCACTTGATCTATCGTTTCTAACATTGTAGTCGCATTCGCATTTCGTTCGTAAAAATTTCTTCGGCCATGGTCCATGGGCTTTTAAAAGTTATGGAATAATTCCCGGTGGGTGTTGCGTTAATTTTATGGAAATCGAATGAAGGAAAATATTTCCTGTCCTCAAAGGGATGCAGCAAACTCGGGCTGGATCGACATGTAATCAAGAGAAAGAGAGGGAGGAGACAGAGGAGCCAAAGCGGGATAACGTAATGACCTCCACCTCCGTGTTTCGAACTATTTTCGATACACGTCTCGGCTAACTTTAGCGTTTTCGTTGGTCCAGTCGTGTTTGACTTTGAGCCGCGCGTTTTCCGTTCGAGTAGTCTGCCGCGAGCCTCCGTCCTCGTGAAATCTTTCGCGTCTCCGTATCTTCTTTCTTCTTCTCGGAAGCAACCGGTTTCCCGCGTGCTCAGCGTCGTGCTCTCTGTCTCTCTCTCTATCGTTCGTGGTCTCTCCTCTCCTCTCTGCCAGTGTCATAACAAGAACCGTGCACTTTTGCGAGTCGCACGAATTTCGCGGGGCGGCTACAGTGAGTTTTCGGTTGTTCGAGACGTGAAATGCGTTCGGAAACTCGTTCGCAGGAATTCGCATAGACACCAGAGAGTGATTCAGTAACTATCCGCATTGCAGTTTCAAAGTTCGCTGCGATAAGATCGTTTCCAATGCAAGCCGTCGTTGCGCAAGCATTTTCACACCCTTGGAAAAGTTTCTGGAAAATCTCGAGTCGATGCTAAAGCATTGTGAACAGTGTAAAGTTCAGAGACTAGAAATAACATTCGTAATGTTCGAATACATTCATCGCGTGTTAAATGGTAATGTTGCGATTCCATCGAAACGTTTACAATTACGGAAGGATTACTTCAATCAAAACATATGCATAACAATGAAAATGATCGCACGCGAAACGTGGAAGACATGAATCAGCGTCTACCGTCCACAACGCGGCGAGAAAGTTATTCTGTTTTAAAGTGTACTTGACTAATTAGGTGAGTCACTGCATTTTAATAGAGGAGCGACCACTCGAGCATCGACGCTCCTTCTTTTGCCTTTTTCCTCCTTTCCGGTAATTGTGATTGCGTCGATGCTGATTTAATGAATCTTCGTGCAAAATAAAGTCTGGATAGTTTTCAAAAAAATTTAGAAGAACGTTCTTGGATTCCTCGCTCGTCTACTTTTGTCACAAATGACTTCGACTGCTTTATGATCAATTTTAAAGAATTACGTGCAACGACGAGAAACGATGTTATGGCAAAAGATTCGAGAACAGCGTCGCGGACAATTACTGAATCAGCCCGGCAATTGCAGTGTGGTCATGACGAGCCTCGAGGGAGATTTCCACGTGTTTGACTCGCGAGGACCACAATGGCGAAACTAATGAGGATGGTGCTGATCAGTGACCGGCACCAGGTACACTAATCTCGACGTTCTCTCGCGAGGGAGTCGATTATGCGATCATGGTGCAGCGGATTCACGAGCGCTCGGCCGAAAGCCATTTATACCCGACTATTTTGAAAACAGAGCGTAAAATTAACCCGACGCGAATACGTTTCCGTCGACTGGAATACTATGATACATAGTACTCGGCGGACTATTTCGGAGAGATGAGATCCTAGTTCGTTCTAGCACGGCGTCTCCTACTGAATGGAGTTCAGACCCAGAGGTTGAACCCTCGGTTTTGTCACTTTTCCAACCGAGTCGACGCGTCCAACGTAATCAGAATTTTCCGCGATGTGTCGACCGAATGTTTGAGCTCGATTTAACGCAGAAGTCGCTAGAAATGCTTCTGGTCGCTTTCGCGAATTGTAGATAATTTCTGAACAAGAAGACAACAAGTCTTTCCGCAACAGAACACCTAATTGCTCGGGTCTGTCGAGGAAATTGGACGGCCAAGTGTTCGGACGTTTGATTCATCGACAAACCCACAACACTTCCGTGGGCGAGCAACAGAGTATAAGTCTCCAAAATTTGCGTTCTACTTCGCCCACCCGCTAAAGAAGTATTATACTAGTGAGAAGTAATATTTATATGAAAGTGGTATTAACCTCTAAACTGCGGGATTTAGTTTTAAAAATCCCCGACTGAGTGCGGAATTAAATTCAAGCAATGACAAGTATACACGTCGAACGCGGAGCAGATGGTTCTATTATAAATTTCACGAAAAACGAGGAAGGATTACATTTTTATTTGATAAAAAAATTAACAATTCATTCTCGAAGAGGTTATTGTTATTGCAGCGCAATAGAGTTCTGGATTGACGTGTATACGGTTAACGCTAAACGAATTCCATACAATGTCGAAATAACAAAATAAAAATTGCCATGATCTGATAGACTGGAAAGATCCATAATCTGATAGACTCTCGTGCAATTTATTTAGCAAAGTACACGGTCTAAGAAGGTAAAACTTTAGAAGTTAATGCGGACAGAAGTTTCACGGAGGCTCGGCCGGCGGATTCGCGATCCGTTAATCGCTTTTCACCTTTTACTGGCGCACTTGAACCCTTGCCATCAGCCTTGAACCCATTACCGTCGCTTTCAATGGTTTTATTCTGAAACGCGTCGCTTCACGGTGTGTTTCTCTCTGTGTTTCTCTCTGTGTTTCTCTCTGTGTTTCTCTCTGTGTCGCAAAGAATGTCGCGCGAGCGCGTGCGTCCATCGGAAGCTTTTCGAGTAGAGGAGACATCTCTTTGGGCGATGGCAACAGGTGGGCCGGTCGTAAAAGTTCCTTGTGATACCCGGGACTTTCGGCCGATGAAAGTGCTCCGGAGGCTTTGACTCGAGAAAGTCGTGTAGCTGATCACGATAGCAATCAACCGCGTTGCACCGTTCACCGGTGTGAATAACGCTGTTCAGTTCTGCGTTGCAATATTCGCAAATTCTCTGAAACCAGCAGGAATTCTTGAAGCTTCGAATTTGTTCTTCGAATTATCGTTTCTCGAGGGCTAATGGCGAACAGCAATTTTCTATACCGAATATCTGCAATATTGTAATCAAACGAAATCTCCCTGCATCACGGTTCAACAACATTCTCAGCCATGTCGTGTGACGTAGTCGGTGACTCACGTACCCACATGGCAGATACAAAGGATTCACGGTAGAACTACCGAGTGCTCTAGCAGAAACTTTCAATCGACAACTTCCTAGAAACGTGAAAAATCGTACGAGTGATGCGTCTATAAAAAGATTAAAGCCCCAGGCAAAGAGTATTCGATAGCAAACAAATTTTCATATAGACAGAAAACATGATTTCATTTTGATTTCATTTTTAACAAGTTACCGGACATACGAGTATTGTATAAATATGTATGGTTATCGAATTAGATTTGTTTATACTGCTTGCGGCGAATATTTTCTGCCGGGGTTGGATATCCAACGTTGCCTTCTATCGGCTGTCGATATCGGTAGCCATTCCGCTTGCCAATTGGCCTGCTAATTACAATAACTGTTCTCGCATTGTTCGACAGGTGGTTGCCTAAGCTCTGACATCCCGGGCACGAGCATACTAAACGATGGTAGACTACTACAAGATACTCGAGGTGCAACGAACCGCCAGCACCGGGGACATCAAGAAGGCGTGAGTATCCCTTGCTCGCCTGAAACAACAGAGACAGCGGAAGATTAGCCGACGAAACTGCGGGACAGCTACCTGACAATTAATTTACATTTGATTATTTTTTTTTTTTACAAAAACTTAAAAATACCTTATTTGTAAAAGGCCGAAATTGATTTGCGCAAGGATGTATTTGACTCGCGAAACTTGTATAAATCGTAGAGCAGGTTATTCGTTCCCCTCTTGTTCGCCTTGGAGAAAAAATTGACAAAACCGATTCGACACGATACGATCTGGAGCACTGGAAATAGGCCCTGTCTATTTATTTTCCAAGCTGTGGCCAGCGGAGATGCTGGTCTCGAAGAGAGATTGAATGAATGGCTTTTTAGCCCCCGCCTTTGAAACGCCTGGCACCGATCCAGGAATCGACTCTTCCATCGCCGCAGGCCACGATTCAAAAGAGGACCAACGCGTAGTCTTTTTAATCCTCCACCGGACTCGGACGTGGCCCTTGTGTTTCTAACACCTTGCGTCGCTTTTTTTAAACCAAAGATAACACGCTGACAGTCATCAACGCCCGGTCCCGTCAAGGGCTAACACGTTCACACGAGAATTATTGTCTCTAGCGTGAAGGCGGAAGAATGAAAGACAAATCTTGGTCAAAATAGTATGAATCGTTGCCTCGAAAACTGAGAAATGAAACGTTAGAATTGCAATTGCGTTTCAAATGTACTAACTACCAGACTGCGGATTGTTATGCAACATCAAACTTTTCTTAATTGCAGCTAGTCATGTTTGTCATAAACTCTGATTCATAGTCTTCTGCTCGTCCACCTGGACAAGTAATTCCACCAGCCAAATGTGGCTGACCCAGTGAACGTGTTATACAACACGTCTATGAGTATACAAACATACTAAGGTCTATGGTTGGTTCGCAGGTATAGGAAATTGGCACTGAAGTGGCACCCGGACAAGAACCCGGAGAACCTGGAAGAAGCGAACAAAAGGTTCAAGGAAATCTCAGAGGCGTACGAAGTGCTCATCGACGGTAAGCTTCACCGAACTAACTAGCTAGCTACCTAGAAGCGAGTTTCCCCTCTACGGTTCTCTCTCGACGAGGCTCTGTATACGTAAGAATCACTTCTCTGCGGCTTGAATTAATTGCCTGGCCAGGCAGAGCGTCGCGATGCCAACAGGAGACGAACCAAAGGGAGCCCCTGCTTGTCAGCAAAGCCGAATTTCGCATGAGCCTTTTCTTTCAAGCGGCCTCCAAGTAGTACGACTTATTCTGGGAGCCAGCGATGCGACTCGATCGTCCACCACCACGCTCCGCGGATCTAGAACGGATTAAAGAACGATCTTTGTCGATGATCGTTTCATAGAGGAGCTACATCAGTCGTTTACCTGCTGTCACGAGAATTGTTCATGTTTCTCAGTGGATATCCTCCTGATGTTACTTTCTATCTTTCTATTGTCGATTCTATCTTAAGGAGGTACATTTTAAAAAGTCGATTCCGAAGAGAAAAATTCTGAATGTAACTGTATGCACCTAGACTGACGCTAGGAGAAGCTGTACCTCCTTAGAACACGTTCTTGTTAGCTCCGTCGAAAGCGACACGATTAATGATACACTTTGTGCTAGTAGAATGACTCGCAGCTCCGCCGTGTCCCGATTCTCGAGTTTCCTGTTGGAAAAATCTGTGTCGAAAACAAGTTACCGTACAGAGTGGTCTGTGACCCAGTGGTGGCGGCACAGGTTCTTGCAAAAACAGGAAACTGGAGAACCCAACCAAGTAAACGTTAGCCGAAGCATCGCTGTAATAACGACGAGCCGATGCGTGAAAAGAGATATTCAATCAGAAATCTTTGTTTTTCCGGGGACGATCTGTCGTGTGACCCGTGTGTGCTCGATGTGCAGATACGAAGAGACGAACCTACGACCAACGATTGTATCAGAAGGCGTCGTCGAGGCCCGGCCGTGGATTCACCAGCCGGAGTTACTTTGACTCTGCTTTCCAACGATTTTTCGGTACCACTTGAGAGAAAAAAGACTTTGATAGAGAGACAGAGTGGCCAAACGTTGTTTTCTTCCATCTACTACTTTTTTTTTTGTTTTCATTTTTGTTTTTCTTTTCTTGACCTCTTAGCTGCCTAACCCGATTTTCAAAGTGTGTTACCTACTTCTTATTATCTTGTTCTTGCCTACTGAAATTTTCAGTACTCGATTCTCGTCTGACTAGTACACTCGTCGTGATAAAAATAAAACAATTGTTAATTTCTACACGACCAGTGTACTCGTCGCACGCAACTAAGAGGTTCATTTGTTTTCTTTTTCTTTTAATTAATCCGTAAAAATGCTTCCGACGAGCAGTCGTTCCCCGCTCGAGTCGTAGGATCAAGAAGATTTTTGATGGAGTTTCTCGATGGTCATTCGCATCGTTGCTCGTGGAAAAGAGACTTTTTTCTCTTTCACGGTGTACGAGGCGCCTTTGTCAATTGCAGTTAACATTGCCTGCACATCTTCCCGCGCTTCTAACAACTGCTTGAACGACCTAACGACATAGAAACGATGATCTCGTTGATTGTTCTCGCTGCTCCGGTTTTGTTGTTACGGTGATGTTCGTCGCTCGACGGTGTAAAAATGATCTAAGCAGTATTATACTAACACCGCAAGCCTTGCAGCATCCGCTTCTTGGAGTTTGGAGCATCTAAAACCAAAGCGAAAGCGTTTGCGATTATATGTTGGGAATGATTGATAATAATCGTGGTACTTTTGCGTACATTTTACAGAAAAGAAAAGGCGAGTTTACGATCAGTATGGAAAGGAAGGTCTTCAAATGCCGGGAGGAAAGAGACGACACGAGGACGACTTCGACACACACTTCACCAACACGTTCGTCTTCAGAGATCCCGAGGAAGTATTCAGAGAATTCTTCGGCGGCACTGCTTTCTCAGACCTGTACAAGATGGGTGGTAAGTTGGCGCACGTGTGTGCGTGAGAAACCGTCGATGAGAATGTCTATGTAAATGCACCTTGATCGAGCGAATGCCATAACGACTAGACTGCGGATTTTAATAAGATTTTATAAACATTTATAAAGACACAATCAATTATTTAGCAGAAAGATCTGCCGTCTAGATCTGACCATGTGTGTGCCCGTGATTAACCGAATAATAATAAAAAGATCGTTGAATTGTTTCCGACAGTGGGATAGTCGTGATTAAAACGATGTTATTAATTTTCCCAAAGTCCTCAACGGAGGGTTCCACAGGCATAGCCATCCAAGCAGTAACAGCATAAGTACATCCTTCTTCACTCCGTTCGGCCTCGGTTTTTCACCATTCAACGTTTTCGAAGGTGCGTCAGGACCGATCAACTTTACATCATTCGATGCGTTCACCAACTTCGATGCATCCCGTGGCGGCGGCGGCGGCGGCGGTGGCGGTGGCGGTGGAGGTGGCGGTGGAGGTGGTGCTGTTAAGAGGACAAGCACATCCACTAGATTCATCAATGACAAAAAGATTACCACGAAAAAGTGAGTGGCCGTTACCTCTTTCTTACCAGATAAGCTGGGCACTTTCGACCTTCTGTAGAAATATTTGAACCGCCTCGCAATGTCGACGCATTCGCAGCTGGAAAAAGTATGTATACAGGGTCTTTCTAGTAGGTAGGCGTGAGTACTACCTATATACCCACCCCCAGTTTCTAGGTGATCAAGCTAACTGAAACATCCTGCATAAAATATAGGAAAATCTTGGCAAATGTAAAATGCGAACTACGTCCGTTACCGGCTGCGAGTGCGTTCCTACTGAATCGACCGATGTTAACCGATAACTGATGGTAATTGACGTTTCCGCAGGGTGTTCGAGAACGGGAAGGAGACGATAATGTCCTACGAAAACGACGTGCTGAAGTCGAAGACGGTGAACGGCGTGCCACAATCAATAACGTACAGTTAAATCACAGATCTCTAGAAGAACACGCTCGCTCGATCTCTGCTCGACAATTGAAAAATTCCTGTCGTCGTTTACGTCTGCGAGTAATATCACTGCGATTCTGCCGAGACGTTGTTCCTGCTACTAACTACCTGACAGAGAGACAAACAGAGAATAGAGAATAAACGCATCATAATCGTTGGTTCGACTTGTTGCCGCGGCTATATACATATATCTTCTCTTTGGGTAACGTCGAACCGGTTCTTCTCGTTTCCCCGTCTTGGAATTCTGTAACTTTACCGATTATCTTGTAAACACGGTGTACATCACCCGCATATCGAACCCTCTACCCCCACGCATCATTTACACGAGAATCATCGTTCATTGAGAAAGAGAGCGAGAGAGAAAATAAACTTGCACGAGTTTATACTCTCATGTGTGCAGCAAATGATATCGAAGCAGCGATTACTCCGCGGCAGTGTGCGCGACTCGATGACAGTGGATTGGATCTCTTGGCTCGAGCGATCGCGATGCAGTTTCTATTTAAAAACAAAAAATGCGAAATCAGAGAGAGAGACACTCTTTACAAGCTTAAGTTTCGAGAGAGAAAGCTGCGAGATATGCTCTAATACCATCGAGTTTTTTGTTCCCGTCACCTTCTCTGTTTCACCAGGTTCGACGAGGCATCGACGAGTCGCCAGCTAACCGACAACGCCAGCAACATCGCGATGGCTGGCCAGAACTCGAAAACAGTCCACTCCACTCCTTCAGTCGGCGATCGCCTAACAATCACGAAACAGACGCACCATCATCCACCCCCCCACTAAGAAGCACACAGACAAGAGTAAGAGAAAATAGAGCGCCGCAGTTGCAGTCTTTTTTCTCGGTTCATTTTTACCACCTTCTCTTCCGTTTACACTACTTCACCTTCTTCTTCTTCGTGTCTCTCTATTCTGTACCTCTTTCGTTGGTCTCTCTTCGCGTTTATCCTTTCTCCCAATCAGACTCATCTACTCGCGGCAAACAGTGAGAGAACGAAAACAGTATTCGTATACGCTACCTGCTAACTTTTACTTAATCTCAACGCATCGCGAATTGCCGATTATTTAGTGCGCAAATTCGCCGAACAAGAGAATGCTTTTTAACGATGAAAATAATTCTTCCTCAACTGTTTACTCGGTTGAGACGCGGTTCGAATTAGCATACGAATATTTTCTATCCTCCCCCACTGTACATGCATACGTACAAACATATACCGTATATATATACACACACACACACCTTACAAATACAAATATATCGTTGTGTGTGTGCGCCAGTCTACGAGGTCGATGTAAATTTCCGTTTCTTTTCCTAATTAACGCTGCTTTCGCTGTCGTTCAGAATAAGGAAACATGTGTTCGGTGTCGTGCGGTTCCTCGGGGAGAGAAGGCGAGCCTATGCGAAGAAGCGAGATGCATATTTATTAATTTAGTATCGACTGGTCTCACCCAATCTCTGTTCGGTATTTTTCAATCAATAAAACACGGAAACATAATTCGTCGTCGAGGTGTACTTGCTTTTTTTGTAAAATTCTTCACACAAGGTCATTTCTCTACGAACGTCCATGTAGAGGCTGTCTCGCGTTCTTTCTTTCTTTCCTTTTCTTTTTAATTCACAAAAAGCGATCGTCGTATTCGCTTGAGATCCGACACCGTTATACGTTATACACGGTAAGTTTCGCTTGTCCCTAGTTTCTTAGACGATTAATCGATTCGTTAATTTGTAAGTTGTATGTCCATAGGCTGCGAATAGTTTATGCGAGTATAATAGACCGTTCTCCGAGGTCGAATGGAATTGTAATAGATATCTCAAGCTAATCCTGTATCAAGAGTGTCTCCAATCGGGAACTCGATCGTAGTTTTTCACGTGTACTCGAACAAGAAAACCAAGTTACGCTGTAAATGCATCCACAGTCCAGTTGCACGTAATATTTCCAAATCCGCAGAACTTTTAAACAAAACTGGAACTGGACTCGACCTGCAGAACGAATACACAGACACACAGAGGCAGACACATTCATAAAGAATTGTTCATTGTACAATTCTTTCAACCGTAGCAGCCGTAATCAGTGCTCTTAAACGTTCATACGATTGTAACAATACCGATTATTGTAGATTTATATATTTGAATGACACCGACCCTATCTACGCTGTGGACACTAATTTCTTCTTCATTAGGATGAAATGTTCACGATGGATGAATGATGTTGATGATGTTGATAATGATGATTACGTGTTCTTTTTTTTAGTCGAACCACAAAAAAGGGATACAGAGAGGGCTTAGGACTTTTTCTGTTCTGTCACGGTGTTTACCTAAAAAAAACACTCAAATGTCGTAATCTTATATTTTTTTCTCTTAGTTAGTCTCTTGCGTATGTGTATATAATGATAAGAAAACAATGTTAAACTTACGTGGAAAAATACATTATTAATACACGCTAGTTTCTCTATTATTTTGTTCTGTTTCTTTCTTTCTTTCGTCCATCTTTGTTTTATTTAATTTATCGTAACAACATTTATTTTTCTTTTCGTTTTTTATTGATATCTACTTCGATACGACTACACAAGTTAAGTAACAGATGTAAAAGCCTCCTAAGAAAGAGGAGAACGTATCTCCGTGTAATACTTTCGCCATGATCGCGGCTGTAGCAAAGTATAAAAGATGTATTCCCAAGATTAAAGTCGAGCGAAACGTATATAAGACATTCGCTCTCGGATCAACAATACTGAGTAACAAATAGCTATAAAAATTTCATTGTCATGGTAGATGATCTGCGACTCGCCGATCGGATCATCTTTGCCGATGATATCATATAGTCCAGTGTAAAAGCATGTTTCAATATGTTTGCAGTTGTTTCATTCTTGCTTATAAAAAAAGTCGATTTGTTTTGGGTATTCCGCGTTGTATATGCGCAAGTGATATATTCGTAAGAATATAGAAAACAGAATGTAGAAAAATGTTTGTGTATACGTGCAATAGCCGAGCAACACGTGAAAACTCTTGTGCAGATGGGAATTACTTTTTCCCAAGTTCAGCTACCAGTTCATCCACTTTTTGAATGTACTGTTCCTTCGCTGTGTCTTGACTCATGCCTTTCTTCTGGTCCCAAGCGTCCCATTTGGCCTTGCCCTTAAAGTCTAGCATGCCTGGTCTCGCTAAAAAAAGATCACAAGGCAAGAGTTAGTTACTATTCTACCGATTGGTCCATGCTCTAAATTTCATGGTTACATTTATATTCTAACTAGCATAATTCCCATTGAAAAATCAATGGCTGGCTTATTTCTGGAGATAAGCCACTAATTTATTGTTAGCACTTAATTCTGTAGGATTTCCAGTCTTTTGTGTATCAAGGTTTTTTACCGTTACAGGAGGCAGAGGAACTGGCAATTATATATATATATAAATTAGCATTGCAAATGACGCAATGACCATTGGTTTCTACTGTCTGACGATCAAAGGTCAACCACTCGAATATCGAATCCTAATCTGACTGTACATCGATATAATACATTTTCATAGTGTACAAATTTGGAAAAATGTAATCGATTGGAGCATATTTATCCAACTTGAGCTTATTTTACATACTTGTATTGCAATCTCCCACAGTGGCCTGTTTGAACAATGAATATAGTTCCAGCATGTTGGCATCGGAAGGTTGAGAACTCAATTCCTTCACTTCCTCCGCTGCCTTGTTGAATCTCTGAAAACGATATTGTCGTGAGATCCGACGAACATATTGAATACAAACAATACGCCGAAATGTCGATTACAGAAACGAACGATAACAAAAACAATATAATAGAAACAAACGGAACAAGGTCACGGACTAAAATATTTACTAAACACATATTTACATCGGTTAGAGACATATTTGGTCGGTGTCTATAGAGAATCTCGTCGAAAATCAGTGATCCACGTTGCGTCCAAGGTGCGGATTGCGAGACTACGGAAATTTTGTTTGAGTGTCGTCATTTAAATGCCTCCCACTCCCGAACGTTCCACCATACCATACCATCCACGATAACTGCTGATAACTTTTCGGTGAGAACAACCTTCAACAAACAAGAAATCTATTTACGATTACTATGCGTTATCACCGTGTACGTCGATAACGTTTGCTGAAATAAACCCGAGAGTCCACGGTACACGTAATCGAATCTCTCAAGTTAATCTAAAAATCACGGAAACTTGTTTGCATCGAACGCGATAAGAAAACAAAAACAAGAGAAAACATTTACAATGTTCGTTCGAATTCGATACCGCGTAATTTTTGAACTTGGCGAATCTGTTTTTAAGACAATATTCAATTTATACGATTAATCGAACGCTCATATTGTCACTCCGGAAGAAGTGGCTGGACGATGACGCCACCATAAGAGATCGTGTATGTAATGTATATTTCAAACTTACAGGAACTGAAAATTTTATGAAAATTTGACTACAGATCTTTATGCAAAATAAAAATGTCGTGCATCGTCCGCATAAAGCAGCAGTTGGTTTCTTCATTTAATAATTTGAATGAGTCAGAAATAATTTGTAAAATATTTTTAGGAATATTATTATTAGAGAGCGGATTTTCATCCAAAATAAAACTTTTAACGGGAGTGAGATCGAAATTAATCTTCTTTCCGAATATGTTTGGTAAATTGAAAATAATATAGTAGTATTTTCAAATTCTTCTAATGTTTTTACTGCTTTAAGTCACAACTACTCATTTTTGTCATAAATGTATAAACATCCGCAGTTTAGTGATAAATCACATATATTCGTTATTCAAATCCTCGATAATCGATCGATCATCAGTGCGAGATCGGAAAACAAAGTTGCGAACCTCTGGCCGCACGAACCCGCCATTTTCTCGCAGTTTCGAAAAAACACAGGCAGATGACACTGGCGACAGCGTAATCACTTCCACGTAAAAAATGGCGGACTGCAAGGGTGCGTTTTGTGTTTTCTCTCCGATGAAATAATAAACCAATCGATTCGAACTGTGCGTTAATTGGACGAGTAGCGAGAACCGGAGGACCGTCGGTGTCGAGTTCTCCGGGAGGTGCTGCGTCCTGCGGACCGTTTCGCACGAATATTTACTCGCGTTCGATTTCGACAGATTGACCAAGCAACATTGTTTGACAATCGTTCTAATCGTTTGATTCGTGTTTTATCTAGAGAGCAACGAAGAAACGAGCAGGCCGGCTTATGTTTTAAAGGTAGACCCGCCCCAGGACCCGTCCATGGACCCGTCTAAACACGCTACCACTGGTAAATACACTCTGATGCTTTTTGTTTTCAACGTGTAATTGTTATCTTCGTAATCTTTCGTACAGTGTTCCTCGATCACGTTCGACGCGTCTTTTTCTCCCGTGCGTTCCACAACGATCGATTTAAACACAGACCGTTTGTGGCGTAAATATTTATTCCTCGATGCACAGGTTATGCATACTTGATCATACATTAACAGCCACTACGTTTAGTTCCAGAGAAAATGGATAGTCCACCTTCCGAGAATAACACAGAGGCCTCTGCGTCGAGTTCCAACAAGTCTCCAAGTAAACCACATTGTAAGTGAACTTCATCGAGATGCACGTGTCAAGTACCATTAAAGTAATTTATACGGTTCTCTTTCAGATCCGATACTAGCTGCCTCAAAATTTGGTAATCAGTTCGGGAGCAACAACTTCACCAAATCCTTTGCTAACAAGAGAAGAGCATCTATACTGAGGCCCTCCCAGTTGGGAGCGGTGACGACCAGCCAACAGCCGATCAGTAAAACGTTTCTACAACCGGCGAAATTCCAAAATCCGTTTGCAAAAGTTACAGACGACTCTGTAGAGGAGAAGAGCATCGAAAGCATGCATGAAAATAACAAAACCGAAGAATCGGAGAAGGACAAAGAGAAGGAGAAAGAGCCAGAGACAGAGAAAGAAAAGGAGAAAGAGAAAGAGGAGGAAGAAGACAAGGTAGAGACAGAGAAGGAGACAAAGAAGGATGAGAAACCGTTGGAGGAGGCACAGTGCAGGTTCTTGCCGTTAGGTGCAGGCACGAAGGATAATGAAAGTAATAGTCTAGATAATGCGGTAGCGGCCAGTACCTCGGAGCCGAGCTTCGTCTTCGGCCAGAATTTGAAAGAGCGTGTGATGGTGGCGAACGACACGGGGGAGAGTATGGAAAACGCGGACGACAAAGAGAAGAAAGAGGAGAGTACGAACGAGAATGGCTCCGCGGAGCTATTGTTCTCGAATGCTCCAGTCGCGTGCCGTCCCACGACCAGACCAGGCCTGACCTTGACGCAAGCTGCACAAGAACTCGAAGAGGCGAATCGCGCGAACAAGAGGAAATATAATGAAGTGACTCCTCTGACTGGCGAGGAGGGTGAGACGAACGTGTTGCAGATCAACTGTAAACTGTTCGCCTTCGACAAAGCCAGCGGCAGTTGGCAGGAGAGAGGAAGAGGCACGTTGAGACTGAACGACCGGGACGATGAAGAATCCCGTCTGGTGGGTCGCACCGCCGGCACCCAGAGACTAATTCTGAACACGAAAGTCTGGCCAGGCATGACCGCGGAAAGAGCAGCGCCGAAGTCGCTCAGATTAACAGCGATGGACGTTCACGGCGCTATCCGCATCTTCATCGTCCAGGCCGCCCCCAAGGAGATCGAACAGCTGCACAATCTTCTGCAACAACGGCTGAAACGCGCCCAGGAACGCCAGCCGAAGAAGATCGCGCCCGATCACTGACAATCGTTCAACCACCGCTGTGAGACGTTTCAGTTCGGTTCGGGTACATCCTGGTACCCGGAGGTCGTCCGCGCGAGAAGAGTCGAATGAGATAAGAACGTTTCTAAATATCAGGCCCTGTCTATAATAGTACACGCGTTCGCAATAGAACGGCTATGGTTTGTGCCTTCATTTGGAAGTTTTAGATCTCGATCTCGATCCCCGTTGGGCACGCGCGCCTGCTCTCCGTGACCAGACCGGAAATCGATCAACGCGCGACAAACTAAATCATAGATCTCTCCCTCTACCCTGTACCCTATGTCTTAGCGCGCAGACTACTATACTTTTGGATAGTTTTGCTCGTTTTATAGTTTTCCCGATCACGGAACGCCTCTTCTGATCATTCCCAATCGATACGCGTTTCTTTTACAACTGGAATTCGAGGCAAGGTTTATTCTTTTTTAAAAAAATGAATGCGTTGGCGTACAGACACACAGACATACACATAGAGAGAGAGAAAGAGAGTGAGAGTGAGAGTGAGAGAGAGAGACACCTACAGATACTTTTGATAATAGTTATAATACATATAGTTGCGGAGGAGAATCGTGGAATGTAAAAGCAACGAGAGGAATCGTTGGAGAAGGCAACGAGAAATGAGGAAAAGGAGCAGCGTATCGTACTTTTAATTCGGATTCCTCTGCAGGGATAGGACTCTTTTATTATAGCGATATACCTCGTATAATAGATTTCTATTTCCCGGTCGGCTGTAGTAATTTAAACCGCAAGAACGACTACTGTGGTTAGGTTTCTCTTTATTCAACGCGTAGTTTTGCCGTGAACGATCAAGGTACGGAAACGATTCCGTTGTACATCACACACAGCAACCTACACAGAAACGGACACACACACACACGCGCGTGTACGCCGCGAATCTTGACCATTGTTGCGAGCACAAAAAGAAGAAAAAAATGTCGACGCGTGTACGATCGAACCCCCTGTAACTAATTGTACTTTAATTTGTAAATAGCGCCAACAAGACCGTGTGAAGTTGTATGGCTGTGTTCGAGGCGGCTCCTCTCTAACATTTTGCTTAGCAATATATTTATCAATCATGCTTCGACCGGGTACGACATACACGTACGAACACACGCGCTCGAAGAACTCTACCCGGGCGAGAGCGATTAATTCGTCACGATCGTCTTTCTTGTGACACGCGCCAGTAAACGAACAATGGAAGAATTACTTAAAGCGCTATTCACCAGGTACGATCCACGAGTAACCACATTTCTCTCTGTACTTTCTGCATACAGAAACAAGAAAATTCACTGTACACATCGTTAATTACATTTAACTAAATACAGACAGTTTCATCTTTACTCTGTATCAACCTTTTCCGTTCTATTCGATTCTCGTTTATATACAGATATTTTTAATATATTAAACGCTATTGAGAAAAGAAAATCCTTCTACTGTCGTTGATGCCGATTAATCACGGGCCAATTAATCATGAAAGTGGAATTTGGGAAAGAAAAATCGTCCCAGGCTGGAGATCGTATCGGGTCCAAGGGATCTAGAATATTTTCCGCCTGCGGCGCTAGGAGGTCCGATGGCGGGCGGCATTCAACAGGCTGATATTTATAGATTCGAGAGTTTCGCGCAAACCTACAGCGTTTTAGGCGTCAAAATTCAGTTCCTGCGTTCTCGACAGCCCCGTATCGATGATCTATGGGCTTCGGGCCGCCGTGGTGACCGAGTCTCGCCGTTTCTGCCGTGTCTTGTTCATCAGGAGGTCTCCGCGGGGATCGAGACCGTACCGGATCTAATTGGTTGTGCACCGATCGACAGATGTGCCGCGTAGCTGACGTTTGAACGTCGCTGGCTGGCGCTGGGTTTTGGTCGCCGGACAATGATCGTCCGGATCGACAAGAACGGGAACCTGAACGCAGCCCGGACACGGAGGGAAACTCGGTTCTCTGCCGCCACGTACCTCTCGGAGGCAGTTCTTCGACGTAACGTTGTTTCCTCCCCCGCGCATTAGTCACCCTTCCAATTTGTCAGAACAGTGAACGCAATGGAGAGAGATCAAAAGAAAGAGAGAGAGAAAGGTTGATCAAGAGAGATCGGTCGTGGTGCGTCGAAGAGGAACGTCGCGGGTTTTTGATAGTCTACCTTTTTTTAGATTGTCATCAAGGATAGGAACAGAGGCCCTCTGTTCGATTCTTCGCGAAGGCTGCTTGCCAACAACGCTGCCTAGCCGATGGTTGTCCATCGTCGTCGCTGCCAACACGCGCTGTCGTCGTCGTCGTCGTCGCAACTGTAAACGAATTTCGATCGTTATTTCAACGCTGGTTCGCTCGCTGTCTGTTGTTGTTAAAAAGAATGAGAGAGTAACGAGTCTTCCGATCATTGTGAAAGCTTTCCGAGGAGGATGCGGCCGGGTGTCCGACAGAAACCGCCCTCGAGGTGCACACGTTCTTCACCGGGCCTCAGGGTACGTTCGTGCTGGAGCTGAGATAAACGGCGAAAGCGACGATGAGAGCGAAGCGTAGGAATACACTCTATTGTCTTCTGATGCAAGTGTTCGAGCAGCGAACTAGATGACCAGCGGTACAGGCGCGGAGAAGTTACCTCCTCTTCGCTGGTATCATTGATTCTTAGAAAAATTAATCGGCTGAAGTTGCTTATGTAATACTCTTTTGCTGGAAGAGTAATAGTAGCTGTTTCGGTCCTCGCGAGTGAGGGAAAGCTGAAGTTCTTTGAAAAGAGGGGAACTTTGAGGCGACAGAGCCAGTTTCAATGACGAGGAACAGACTCGTAGCGAGCCATTGACGGTTCCAATTGAAACCCGCAAGATGATGTTCACCGGCGGATCGCACGCCAAAAAGTGGAACACCGGAAGTAGCGCGTCCTCAAACCGGTCCAAATCCTCCGCGGACCGCAAGAGCTCGCAAGTCCGCGCGCCCGCGGAAGGCTACAAATACAGGTGAGCCGACCGGTACGTAAAGTCCTTGAGACAGCTGAAATGGTAGAACCTTGTCCTAGAATCCTGAAACGATTAAAATAGTAGAACATTGTCTTAAGTTCCATCGTGAAGAAAATCTTAGAATAAAATTGATATTGTAAAATATCGGATAAACATGTACAGGGTCCTCCAAACGTTCCGGGACGATCGATGATCTCAGAAGCAGTAAACTGATTAGCGTGTAACGTTTCAGGACCAGAGTTCCGATCCTGAACCCTGCGGACCTGCCCCCGTCGACGTCCACCGCGAAGACTTACGTGTACAAAACCAGGGTGCCTCGAAGGGACATCGCAGCGACGGTTGCAGCCGATCAGGGGATCCACGAGAAGGTCGGTGGGGCTATCACCAGGAGAAGAGGCGCCGTGAAACAGAACAAGGTGCACGTTGTTCGAGGTCACAAGTTGGTTGCCAAGTTCTTCAGGCAGCCGACCTTCTGCGCCTTCTGCAAGGACTTTCTCTGGTAACTGTTCACCGCAGTGCTACATTCGCGGAATGTTCTCAGATTTTGATTAGGTCGGTGCAAAAGTTCCTGCCCGAATGAGAAATGGTTGAATGCATTTCTTAATGCGACCATATATATTATAATAAAAATGGCGAGACCCGAAGTGATCAATTTTTGTAATGTAATACGTACGAGTCGCTTCTTGTGCTCGGTAGGTTATCGTTAAAATACAGTCAGGAATCGGGCAGGAATTGTTGCACTGTCCCAGGGCCGGCGTTATATTTTGTGGGGTCCTGTGCAAACTAATGAAGCGTAAAAAGGTGTCGATCACGCCGGCCCTGTACTGGCCTAATACTTCTGGCAGATGTTCGATAAGTAACCGGGTTCGAGTAGAGCGACTACTTGTCGAAGGCCTAACGTTTACGGAAGAGGAAACATGTTCCCGAAGTAAACACGCGTTCGTCAAAGTCCTCGCGCTCGGTTCTAACGCGTAGTTGGCTGCTAACAACACGGGGCGTGCCTCGATTTATCATAAAACAGCGGTTGCGGAACGCCGCTTCGATACAGGTCCCTAAAAATAGAATAGCATTATTCAAGTATCGGCCACTTCGCGTTGGAACGCGTTGGCTGATTAATCTAAAGCGCGTGTAGTTTTCCTCTCTTTCTCTCTCTCTTTTTTTCTCTGTTGCAGGGGATTCGGCAAGCAGGGATACCAGTGCCAAGGTAAATAGCTCTCCGCCACATCGTACCGGAAGAGATCCTTGATCCTGTCCGAGCCCGATATCGTCGATCGCTAGGAAAGTTGTCCGCTTTAACCCCCGTGCACGCCGCTTCCAATTGTAATTCTTCTCTCTGAAATATATAAATGAATCTGACGTCAACGGTTTGTATAGATCGCACGCCTGTGGTCCATTTCATCTTAAAATATAGATGATCTTTCTGAACAGTGCACAAGGGTTAAAAACCATGTTCGTTACCTTCCTGCAGCTTCGTAGCAAGCTTTCCATTCGTGCCACGTGGATACCATAGATTTTATAATAAGTTTAAGAGTGTAAAGCAGCGATGGTGATTTTCTAGCAATGATGATGATCGCACGCGTGTTTCAGCCTGCCAGACCGCGGTGCACAAGAAGTGCCACGACAAATTGTTGACCAAGTGTCCGGAGAGCGGCAGGGAATCGGAGAACACGATAGTAAGTGTTTTATCACTGGCGCGACCATGTTCTCCAAGAGCGAGCGCAGAAGACACGACGGAGACTGTTCCGGATCTCTCTCTCTCTCTCTCTCTCGCATTCCATCATCGGGTTCCATCGAAAATCGAGCCGCCATTTTCCTCGAACGCAGTGAATCTTCGCTAAAGGAGAACGCGAATGCTGCGTGCACGCGATTGTTTGTTTGCCCGTTGATGCAGCTCCATCCTAGACTGACTGATTTACGAAACGACCTGCTATTTTCACGCTCGATCTTCGAGGATCCGAATATTCGGTGGTCCCGCAAGCACGTGGCGATATTTTTCACTCAGGATTCATTCGGTGTTTGTCTACAGATTATAGAGATTTATCTTTTAGTACTTTCAAGATTTGTATACTCTACAAACGCATCAAACTGTGCGGACTTTGCTGGTAGACAATTTCGCTAGCATTCTAAGTCTCTCGCTACAAGTATTTCGTACTTTACAAACACATGAAGTGTTTGCTAGCAGACACACACACACACCCAATGAAAACTGATCGATGCCAAAGTTATGAGTGCTTGTAAAATTTCTCGTGAGCTTATGGGACCACCTAACATTTGCTTCAGGTCTAGCTCCTATTTCGAATATTCTGCAACTTTATCGAAGATTGAGACTGGAAACTGTTCTCTGCCTGGCCAGGCACCTGGAAAAGATAGAAAATGTTTATGATTGCTGTATTCGGATCGATTGGTTGTTAGAAAGTTGAATCGTCACCCAGTCCATGATTAATCTTCGATCAGGTTGGCCCCCTTTATCTCTCGGTTCAAGGTACGAAACGGTTCGAGATGTTAAGAGTCCAACGGATCATCATCCTTCCTATTTATACGATCTGCTCAGGCGAAAACTGAGATGGTTCTAATTCTGTTGATACTTGTTCAATGGCAGTACTTGAGGGAGCGTTTCAAGGTAGATGTGCCTCACAGGTTCCGCACCCACACTTTCATGTCGCCGACATTTTGCGACCACTGCGGTTCCTTGTTGTACGGCCTGTTCCGGCAAGGCCTCAGGTGCGATGGTAAGTAAACCGGAAGTGTCCTCATCAACGTCTCGGTTACCTCGACGAGCCTCGAACCGAGCCACAGTGCGAAGCTTCACCGATCTAGAAGAACAAACGTAAACGATAACTGTTTGTCACACTTTTCCTTCAATATTCAACAACGTTGTTCTACCTCATTCTATGTTTTTCATGAAGTTGCAACACATTTTTGTACAGTGATTAATTTTAGGGTCTTTTATTAAGCAGTGTAATTTTAAATAATAATGGACCGTTGAAATATCGCACTGTGAATCTCGATTCTGCACAGGTGTAACGGGAACGCGAATATACTTGAGGAATATACGTCAGCTATGTGTCTGGGTCTTGAGTTTCAATCCCGACCAGTCACCTGTCCATTTCTATATTAAATTGTCCGTAGAGCCGAGAATAGCCATCGCCGTTTGTCCGGCTGGCTATTTCCAAATTTCGAGAGCGCGATCAACAATGGGCGTCAAGAGAGCTTTTTGGCTCGTGTCGCGAAACAATCCGCGAAATCGCGTCCGCGATCCGTCAGTGCTTGTCTCTGCGGTGCTTGCGTATTTCGTGTGCGTGTGTGCTCGCATAAACTCGCATAAACTCGCATAAACTCGCATAAACTCGCATAAACTCGCCGAGAATCGCGTGGAACGCGAGCCGGCTGGCATCTTGCAACTTGCTTTGCGTTTTACGGTGCTTTTCTGCATGATTGTCTCGTGCAAGCGATTGTTCGCTGATCGAACAGAGGGATCTGTACAGAGGAATTCCTTGATCGACGGATCATCGTGCATTCGAACACGTGCGGCGACAATAAAGCGATCGACCGCTTATAGCTCGTCCACCGAAACGTTTTGCCAACAATCGGAATTTCAAAATACCTCTAATGACCGCTCCCTTCCACTTCCCTAAACAAAAACAACACACGGCTCCGCATTCTTTTGCGCATCGATTTTATGCAATCCCGGTCGACTGCAAATTTGCAACGTCTCTATTATTTCCTCTGGTAGGCGTCGATGACGACTCGTTGGATGTCGCTGGTCACTATGACTCTTTGTGCGAAATCTGTCCGCATCGGTTCCGAGAGACCAGAGCCAAATTTCTTTAACGATTTTAACACTCGAACGGTCTCACTGCTTCGTGTATCAATTACTTAAAAATTATTCTAAACCAAGCAATTGAATGACGCTTTTGGGTACTCTGGGTCAAAATAGACCCAGGCCCAGCCGTCGGAGGGTTAATAAGGCGAAGATGCTCTCAAATTTTTCGTGCTGTCTTAAATGTCACGCGGCTATTCTCGTCGGGAACGCATAAAATCCGCAGTTCAACGATTACGATCGAGCAACATAGTTTCATCGTGGAGACATACCTAACTTCGGGGGTTTCCCAAAATTGAAACACTTCTGAGAATTGGCCGAGAACAGTGGTAAAAGAATAATGAACACAGAGTGCACCGAAATAACAATACTACTTATTTCTAATCTTGTGGAGAAATAAAAAGAAACTGAAAATATTATATCGACGTTCTTAATAATATTAAAAAGTACATCGTTGTATTCGGAAGAGTCTACAGAATCGTTCTGTGTGAGAATAATCCGCGTAGCGTTTCTGGTTGAAGCAGAAAAAATTCGGACAGTTAGAATTCCACTGGTGACGTAACGAGTTGTTTAATAATTGTAATAATTTGTAAGGGGTTAGATGTTTGCGAGTAGATTCATGTTGACCAGCGTTATTAGAGTCCAGCTAGTATAGTTAGGCGCTAGGAAAAGCCTCGTACACTAGACTTCTATTATTACACTGGGTCGCTGGCTTAGACTCAGTCGGTGTTGGCTGGCTGAACCGCGAGAACGTCGTCTCCGCGAACACCTGAGGAAATTCGCGAGTCTGCGATTCCGCGATTCTCACCGACGCGGTCTCAGTCGTCCCCGAGAGCGGCGAGGAACAGCTGCCACCGCGTTTTCACCCGGTGATCGATCCTAGCGGTTCTATATCTCGTTTAATCACGTGAACACCCATTGGATTCGCACGATGCCTTACTACGGGGAGGGCTTGCCCTACTACTATAGTGGTGCATTCGCCAACCACAGCTCGCTTATGACTGGAACGCCGCGGTAAGCCACTCTTTTCGCAAACTCTGACACCTTAACTGCCCAATTGTTTCCACACTGTCCTATCCGCGAGGCTCTTCACCCTAGACTCGCGATTTTCTACTCTGCGACATTCGTACCTTCGTTTTCGCACAATTTTTCTATTTCTCGCGAGTTTTGCCTATCCTCTTTCTACACAAAAAGCTCTCCGTACAATCTTTACAATGTATTATAAAAACTAGCCTGCGGGATCTTACACAAAATAATAATTGTCTGCGTTCACATTACAAGATGTGGGTTACTACATAGACACCTACTACATCTCTTAACAGTTTTAATGAGTTGAATATAGTGTATTTTTAAATTTTTAGAATATTTTTACTATTTTGAAAGTGATCTGTTCATTTTTTGTTCCAAATGCATCAAATCCACAGACTAATAATTTCGTTGAAATTGATCCAAAGATTTAGGAATTTTTGAGAAACTGTGATCATTTTAGTGTTGAAGAGTGTACGGAGGCTTTTTCTACCGCCTGTATGCCACAGGGTTCTCGGATAACAAATTCTTTGAAGGAGTACAGTCTCGACGTCCTTGAAATATTTTCTTAAGCATCCTCTTCGGCGTCTCCAGTTCTTCAATATCTTCGGTACAGTTTCTTCTGAAACAGAGAGCTCGTTTAAAATAAAAGGCAGACCATCGACATTTTATTTTTGTTGCCGAGCTATTTGCACAGCAGAATATTCGCACAAGTATAAATCTTTTTGCGTGCTCTCCTCCCTCCCCCTGCCTGCCCTCCCCCCGTGATCGCCGACGGAATTTTCCTGGAAAAGCAACCGGAAAGCGATGAGATAATATTTGAATTAGAACTGGACGTTTACTCGATCGAGAGATAGAGATACTTGACAGACATTTCGTTCGATTTCTCTTGAAAAGCGGTGCCTCCGGCGGCGTGCTGTCATCTTAATTCGTTCTAGCATCATCTGCCCGACAATCCGGTTTGTTTTTCCTTCGCCGAGGTACACTGGCTGGTTCCGAATATTTCTTGAACCGTTTCCAGTGTCTCTAGAAATCACAGATCAATTTTATTCTTTCCGGTTCGAAACGATTCTTGAGAAACGACGACGTGAAATTGCTACCGTTCGTCAGTTCCGCTGTTAATAAAGCATAGTGCTCGTTCCTCGGATGCAATCGCGACAGTCGGGTTCGAAAATAGAGATGTCTCTCGATCCTCTGAACGCTTGTTCCTCCACAGAGCCTCTATTTCCGTCCCTTTGTCCAATATCCGAAGCAACGCGAATAACGTTCCGAGAACAACGACAAACAAACCCCTTTCTCGACGGTCTCGAGTTCTTTGTGGAAGCTTCTCTCTCTTTCTCTCTTCTTTCCGCGAACGGGGCGTTGAGAAACCCAAGGAAAACTGTTAGCGCTCTTGCCAAAGAAAATTTCATTTTAGCATGCTTAAGAAAACCGCCCGGAGGGTGATCATTAGACTGCGGATTTGTCTATTTAAAATAAAAGAATTAAAATAATTGAATATTTTCTCTATTAAAATATTTGTCTCGTACCACATGCAATCAATGCAGAGGATTTTTATTTTGCACAGAGATCCTACAGTGATCATGAATTTTTGCTGAAGGAGATGGAGACAGTTTCTCTGTTTCTCAACCCAGCGAGAACTCGTTGAATGACTTAGTGCTTGTTTGCAACGGTCGCGAGGATTTGCGAGACGTCTGGTCCGGTCGTTTTTGAAAATATTCCGAGGGCCAGTCTCTCAGCGTTTTCATCGAGCATGTAACTTCCTCTTGTCCGCCGCTTCGGCCCCCGGTCTGCCAGTCTCTAGCAAACGTAACCATCAATCTTTCCGTCGGACTTGGAGCGTAATTGCGGCGGTGTTACCCGCGGCAATATTTTTTGGCAGTGGGAGGTTTGCGCGCATCCCGAGCTTTTATCATGCGGAGATTGCAGAAGTCCAGACCGAGAGCCGCTATTTTTACGCCGATACGTGTTTCCCGATATGCGATCCAATACCGCTGGTTCTTCTTAATCCGTGTGATTTATTCGCCGGCCGACCGACGGATTAATCGCCGCCGTTACATTCTGCTAATGAGTTACCGGGATTTGACGGATCGTGTGTCATATCCGACGCTTGCCAAAACCTCCTCGAGCAATTCTCTTGCTATTCTAAAGGAGCGTCGGTTATTCTTCGTCGGTGAAACTAAAATCGCTCCTGGTTGCAAAATCTGTCACCGTTCGAAAGAATGTCGCGTCAAATCTGTATGTTTTGCATCCCACGTCGCAATCCAAAATGTTCGAAGATGTTTAACGGCGCTCTAGTCATTAGAACTTCAGAGTGTTCTTCATCCTCCAAGTCGACCTTTCTTTCCTCTTTTCTCCTTCTTCTTTCTCTATTTCCCCTAAAAAGCACAAACGTAATTAGAACACTGAGAAATCGAAAACTATCTCCATACAATCGCTTAAACTTTACGGAAAACCATAATCACTGCACCGCAGATTTTTGGCATTTACGAGAACGAATAGAATTCGAGACAAACAATTTTTATTTTGTACAAAAATCCGCAGTCTAGCAATCAGTACAGTTCGAAAGGAGAATCGGTATGGGTTGCTGACTCATTGCGTGAGATAACAACGAGGGTAAAAGCATCGTTGCAATGGTTCCTCTGTGTCATCATCCGCGTGCCCATTAGTCTCTTCTGTGTCATCGCAGGCAGGCGAGCAGTCATACGATCGATTCATGAATCGAATCGTCTGTCAATCATCCGCGGCCATGGCCGGGCCAGAAATCTAGCAGCATCATCGAGCACAGTTAACAAGTGTTCTTTCGATTCTGCAACGTAATGCACCGCGAAAACAGAGCTCTGGCATTGAAACGATGCGACGGGAGGCTGAAGAGCTTATCAGCGGGAGTCCAAGTCGTTGCGTGTTACCGTTCTTGCACAACTCGATGACTTGCAACTACTTCTGCAAGCACCATCCTAGATCCCTGGCCTCTAATCTCCTCTAGTAGACCTCTAGATTTCCTGATGTTAAACAGACGTGGCCAACTCTTGTCTTGTCAGACATCGGACTAATGGTTCTTTCCGCAAGCTTTATCCCAAGTCTCTATCCTCTGAACTCGTCTAGTAGACCTCCATATTTCTGTTGAAAGATAGACATGGTTAAATTGTTGCTCGCAACAAGAATTGTTAGACGACAACGGTACTGTACCTTTAAACGACACCCCAAGCCAGAGAGTTTCAACATGTAGCTCGGGAGCTACACGCGTCTCCTTCCCCGCTTAGGTACTTCCCATACTCTTATTTAGACTTCATCGTCTCCGTAGAACTTCGTCCTTCCGATCCTCCGGCTGTATGTAGTAGTGGGAAGAGGTTCGACTAATGGTGGAAACCTTGCGGTTCTCGATGGGGAACAAGTTGGAACTCCCTGTCCTAAGCTCCTCCAGCGAACCCCTAGTCTAGCTCCCAAGAGCGTTCAAGTCTAGCGTCCCCGTCGAGAGAGAAGCTTCCCTCTGGTAGAAGTTAGACTACGCAAACTGACATCGAAATATCGCGTTAGATCCTTCCACACGCCATTGTCGAGGTTCTCCCCGCACCTGTCGACGATCTCGGAGTCTCCTCTGAGCACCTTGCGGCGTTACTCTCCGGTGCCGGTTCCCAGCCGACCTAGACGCGTGATCGACACCGCGGACATCGACGTCTCAACACCAAGAGTCCTCTCTGGCGACGGTACGCACCAGAGGAACCGTCTGCGCCGCGACCGACCAACGATCAAGATCCGGTCGCAAGCTTTGAAGGACAATCCCGCGTTGCGGGAGCACAACGAACGACACGAGAAGACGGTTGGCGAGCTGCTGGTGGAGAAGTTCCTGATCAAGGATAAGAAGCTGGACGATGCCGCGGAGAGGCGGCTGCAGCTGTTCCACCAGGTCAGTCTGGACCGAGAGGAGGAGGAGGAGGAGACGGAGGACAGCGCTGGTGTCCAGCAGCAGGCAGCTAAGATCACCAGACGATTTACCAGAAGACGTTCCTCCACGGACATTCAGCTAGATCCTGAGCAGTTGGAGAAGGAGATCGCGTACGCGCAGGTGGAGGCGAAGGTCCTGGATTCTCTGGTAGCTGAAGAGCAGGCGGAGATTGAGAACGAGGTTCGCAGAGGGACGTTGATCAAGAAAGGGACCGTGGTCGGTCGCAAGTCCGGCACGGGTTTTTTTCGGGCACTAGATAAAGACACAGCCTCGGCTTCGGCATCGGCTTCTCAAGGGGAGGATGACTCCGCGACGCAGAAGATCAGGAAGAGTCTGAAGAAGGTGAAGAAAAAGAAGAGAAGCGTCGATAAGCCACCGGATGATGATAACGAAAGGGAACGAGGGTCTAGTACCTCCAGCGACGCGTCCGTCGATCTTCAGGATGACGAGAATAAAGAGAGGAAACTATCCAGGCCGCAGGCCTTCAAGATTGAAGCTAGTAACAGTGTAGGAGACTTCTCTACTGTATGGGTCAACGCGGATTCGCCCAGCGTAACTCGTGAGCAATTTCGTGAGAGCGTCAAGATCCCGGTACCTAGAAGAAAAATGGGACAACGTAAGACCGAGCCGGACACCGTCGAGACAGTTGAAGAGTCCGAGCCCGAGGTGGTGCTGTTGCCTGTCAAGAAGTCTTACGTGAAGGACACGTCGAGGATTAGCGTGCACTGCACGGTGAAGACGCCGCCGGAGGCCTTGAAGAGCGATCCGATGGACCTGAAGAGTTTGACGAACGGAGTTACTGTCTCGGAGAAAAAGGGGAAAGTAGAGAAGCCCATAAATACCTCGAAGAAAGTGGAAACATTGACGACTAACAAAGACGTTGTCGAAGATGTCGTTGCACCGAAGAAGATGACCAACGGCGTTACATCGAGGAAGATGGAGAAAGAGACTTTGAAGGACTCGGCGAAGGTGGAGGAGTCCAAGATTTCCAAAGAGGATAGCGTTCCGGAGCTGAAGAATGAGCTGAAACAGAGCGAGACCTTGAAGAACGATTCACCTAAGAATAAGATTGCAAACGAGGTTACCTTGAGCAAGAGGGAGAAACCAGAGACTTTGAAGGTCTCCGCGAAGATGGACGAGTCCAAGATTTCCAAAGAGGATAGCGTTCCGGAGCTGAAGAATGAGCTGAAACAGAGCGAGACCTTGAAGAACGATTCACCTAAGAATAAGATTGCAAACGAGGTTACCTTGAGCAAGAGGGAGAAACCGGAGACTTTGAAGGTCTCCGCGAAGGTGGACGAGTCCAAGATTTCCAAAGAAGACGAAATCCAGGCATTGAAGAAGGAGGATGCGGTGAAGCAAGCCTCGACGACCGACTCTCCAAAGACCCAGAAGGCCAACGGAGTTGCCTGGAGGAAGAGGGAGAAGTCGGAGAGCTTGGAGGAAGCGGGGAAATCCAAGAGTCCCAAAGACGACGTTGTCCCAGAGCTGAAGAAGGAGATTGCGCTGAAGCAGACCTTGAAAACCGACTCTCCAAAGACCCAAAAGACCGGCGGTGTTGGCTTGAGGAAGAGGGAGAAGTCGGAGACCTTGGAGGACTTGGAGGAACCCAAGAGTCCCAAGGAGGATGGTGTCGTGAAGAAGAAGGTGACGTTGAAACAGGAGCGTGAAGGTGTCGAGAGCGTTCCAGGCTCGACGAAGGAGGACAAAGAGACCCCGAAGGGAGAGCAGAAAAGCCCGGAGGCCCTGCGACCCAGAAATCGCGAGCAGTCCGCCCCGAAGACGGGTTCTGTGGTCTCGTCGAGCGCGACGCTAGCTGTTGACCCGCTAGCCAGTGAAAACAGCGCCAGCGTAGCGCTCCCATCGGCCGCGGACGGGCTGCCAAAACCGTCTAAAATTACTACGGATGAAAATAATGCCGTAGAAGCGCCAAAGCCAGCGTTACGAGGACCGGAGCAGCGGCTGGCGAAGGCGACGAAAACCAAGCGTGACGAAGACGTCGGGGATACGTTGCCGGGAAATAAGACTGGCCGAGCGGCGACCTTGAGAGACGCCCACACGGTCACCTCAGCCGTTCAACCATCCGATCCAGAACATCCGGAGAATCGATCTGAAACCGCAGCGATCGATGACGCAACCGGCTTGGCCGATATCGTAACGAAGTCGACCTTCTCCGAGAAGACAGAGGACTCGAAGACCAGCTTGATCGAGGATGCTGCGAATAACAAGGTGAACAGATCAGGTTCCGAGGAGGAGCCCAAGGGACCGTTCAGGGTTATCAAGAGACCCGCGAAGATCGAGCCAGTGCAATTTCCCTGGAGGAAGAAGAAGGCCAACGAAACCCCTACCGAATCCAAGGATCTAGTTGCCAGTCCTGAACCGAAGTCTCCGAAGAAAACAGTGAGTAACGAGAGTCTACCGAGCAAGGTACCGGTGGACAAGCAGCAGAAGGTGGTCGAGTGTTCAGAGGATCCACAGAAACCGGAGAATACCACAGCTACCGCAACAAAGACAGAGGACTCGAAGACGAGCTTGATCGAGGATGCAGCGGATAGCAAGGTGAACAATTCTGGTGCCGACGAGGACCCTAAGGGCCAGTTCAAGGCTGCGAAAAGGCCGGCGAAGATCGAGCAAGTTCCCTGGAGGAAGAAGAAGGTGAACGAGCCCAAGGATCTCGTTACCAGCCCTGAACCGAAGTCTCCGAAGAAGATAGTGTGCGAAGAGACCGCTCCATCGAGCGTAATACAAGTGGACAAGCAGAAGGTATTCGAGTGTTTGAACGGTGACACTGGTAACGCGTTGTCGAAGAGCACTTCGACCGAGTCGATCGACTTCTGGAGCGAGATCAAGGGCCCGGATAGTCCGCTGGTGACGAAGGTGGCGAAGGGATTGAGTTTCCCTGGCGCGAAGAACGAGTTCGAGGACCCCGCGGAGAAAGAGGAACAACTGGATAAGAAAAAAGAGAGTGTTGCTAAAATAAGCGTCGCCGGCGTCGGCACGCCGCAGCTCAGTAACGTTCCCGTGATCGGTCAGGAACCCGAGGAACCGATGGAGTCCGTCGCGAAAACCGGCCTCAAGGAGCCGAAGAAGCGGAAAAACCTGTCGATACAGATCGATCGAACTGTGGACGCGTACTCGACGATCAAGAAGACTCCGCTGAAGAGGGAGGACTCGGTGGCGTCCACGATCTCTGGTAGATCGGTCGGTAGTACACCTGACACCTCGATACCTGGCTCCCAAGTGGCTACACCTGTGTACGACGTATCGGTGCCGTTGATAAACGTTGTGGAGGTAATTACACCGACGAACGTTGATCAGCTGTTGCATCCTGAAGAGGATGACGAGGCTAGAACGCCGACGAACGAGTGGCCGGACAGTGGCCTGTCTAAAATGTCCAAATGGGAGAATCATTGCGACCTGTCCAACGTTGATCAGATAGACAAAGACGCTACTCCGGTGGCCTCTAAGGTCAATAGTGTGGTTGCCACTCCGGACGACACGCCCCAAGGCACACCTGAATCGTCTAAAAAGAAGAAACTGGTCAGAAAGAAGAAGGCTTCGACGACCAAGAAGAGCTCCGGTAAGGACTCCAAAAAGGAGTCCAAGAAGGAGGCCAAGGACTCGAAGAAGAGCTCAGCGAAGTCCCAAGAGAGCCTGAAGCCAGCTATAGAGTCCAAGTCCTCCTCCAAGACTAATCAAAAGCAAGCCAACCCCAGCCCCAAACCTCTCGATCTCATCAGGATGTTTTATACTACACCTTCGGCTCTGTTAACTGCTACACCCAGAGACCTATCGAAAGTACGCAGAGCAAAGATCAAGAGGAGGAAGCATCATTCGAGGACACCGTCGGTTAGCAGCGACAGCACCGGAAGCACCACCAGCACAGCCACCACTGGAAGCACCGACGGAAGCAGGTCCACCTGCACGGAGCTCGACGACGACCCTGACAAGAGGATGAACTCAACCAGGAGCAATGACTCCGGATTCGACGGATCGCCGAGGATATCTAGTACTTGCTCTTTGACAACCGATGGGTCGTCCCCTAGATCGTGTCGTCTTTTATCGCTAGACTGCGGATTTTTAAATTCCTCGAATATTTTCACTCTTTCGTATTCGATCCATTTTCACACTTTGTTTTCAACATCGCAGAATGTTAAAAACGACACGATTTATGGGACAACCTAATATTTTTGATCCCCTCCCTTCGTGCCCCTCCCAAGACCCCCTCTGTGCAATTTTGATACAATCCATTGTTTGTCTAGTATTCTAGCGCAGGCGTGGCCAACGAAGCCACGCCTCTTGGAGATACGATTGCCCCCAGGAGCAAAGAGCGATCGTTGCCCACGCCTGCACTAGCGAGTGTCCATGAGTTGTGTGCTCTGTCGACTAAAAACGTTTTTCTGGAGCCTACGTGTAACGTGATACTCGAAAGAACATCTCTGTATTTTTTAACACGTGTGCTTCAATCGATTCATCCTCTGTCGTTGAACCCGTATCCTAGTTCCTCTCATTGTTCTTCTACGGAATATTGCCACTAAAAAGATTAACTGTTACCAAATTGAATTTGCGTCCATTAAAATGAAAAGGTGTTTCTACTAACGTTCCCTCGCGTCGTTAAACCTGCTCGCTGCATGCCAGTGGCCCGATGCTTCTTCTTTCTGCCTTTCTGCTTGCACACTTGCTCGAAGTTCGACTTTAAAAATACACGTTGGTCATAACTCGTCATTCGACACGGCGTTTTTAAACGGCGAAGGGAAATTCGCGTTGGACGGCTGCCAAACACGCCTAACAGCTAATTGTACCGTGCGAACGTTCCCAAGAAATTGGAAAGGCGATCGGTTTCGTTCTCGTGCGACTCTGGAAACAAAGAAATTTCTACCTTGAAAAATTCTAGCATTTTGTTTCGTTCGACTTTTGCGATTTTCTTTGTCAGAAACTATGAAATATATCTCTTTGAAACTTTCAAAATATTTTATCTGGAGATTAAAGAACATGTACTGACTTTTTTCTTGAACAATATGACCAGTGCCTCGTGCATTAATCACAGAAATGAGTGAGAATTTAAAAATGCTGTTGTGTTATTCTCAACTCGCTTAATATCTTTAAGAATGTATATAAATGTCTCGACAGCTCCCGAGTATTGCAATGGGCGCAAACAAATTTCTTTCGCATAAAGCTCCGCAGTGTTTACGCGACCGTGCAGCTTAATCGGTAAACATTTGGTATTTCTTCGGAAGAGGCGAACCCGGGCGATTCGTCGTTACATAAGGTCGTTGCCACAGTGTCAACGACACCGTACGCCAATTTATTTACTACCGGAAGTGCGGTCGCACCAGCGGGAATTCAACGCGGATCCTTCCTGGTCTCCTCTCTTGGCTTCGATGCCCGAAGACAGGTGTCCTTGTGACAGAGCTTAGGCGTCTTCGAGCCTCGGTCCAAGTGCATATAACAATTACTCTGTACCAGAAATGGTGAACCGTTCACGGTGTTGATCCGGGTTCTGGTCCAAGCATGATTGAACAACGCGGCGTACAACTATTTATAAAACGCGGCGCAGTTTCATAACAATATTCAAGGCTTCCCGACGCAGCCGGGAGATGGTGCGAACGAGACTTTCGCGTTAAATTTAGCGGGACGCGCACAATAATTAGACAGCGCTTCGCGAGAATCCGCAATGTGTTTTCGCGAACGGTCGTAACGCGGGAAACGAGAATCTTCCGGCTCCGAGCGAGCAAGTTCGAAGTGAGACGCCGCGCCGAGAAAATTGATGAAATCGTATACATTAATCTTAACACTTTATGTACCGGAAGCTTATTAATAGGATTTTCAATAATTGTGCTGTATCAAAAGAAAGCACAGAAATTTTCTTTTGCATTGCAATCTTAAATGAAACTATTAGATGACGTTATTGAGAGTGACTTGTTAGTTTACAATGAAAATTGCTGTTGCTATTGAAGGTTCCATTAAAAAGTGTTTAGCCATGTACCATAGAATTTTTAAAATTATGCAATAATCACCGGTCGGTAATGTGTTAAGCAACACTGCTATTCGAGCTGAACAAATTTTTCTACAGCACTCAGCAAGGATCAGTGGTTATCTAAGTTCCTTCTGGCTGTAGAACATTCATCGAGAGTCCCATAGAGTATTAAGAAAATTATAATAATTTTAAGCTCAAAGAATTGCCAGAGCAATAAAAGTGCTTCTATGGGAACTTGGTCAGTACATGGATTAATTTATGCACGAGTTTCGGTAAAAGTAAATTGAGATCTCAATAAATGCATTTCTCTAATTTCTAGAGTAAAATCTAATGCTAAAACTTTCCTAATCTTTTGGAAAGAAGAAGAATTGCACAATCGAGGAATTTCGCAAAAGTCCTAGATTTGCGGAGATGGTAGGAGTTGATTCCGCCGACGCAGAGGCGGTCCATTTCGGTTAACAGTATGTACATTGTATCGCTAGAATCGAAACTGTATCCTCTCCAAATGATTCCGCGTTTTCGGCGTCAGTGTCCAAGAATCACCGAGAGACAACAGACATTCGTGTGCGTTTGTTCGAGGCGAAGAGGTAACCGGATCAACTGAAAATTAACGAATCAGTGAATCGAGTCTCTAACGAAACGGTTGAAAAACAGATTGCGACATGGCGTGCCACAAGAAATGCGAAAAGCTCACCGGGAACCTTTGCGGGTTGAATCAAAAGCTCGTGGCGGAGGCTTTGCAGGCGGTGAAGAGGGGTGAGTGAGTGAGTGAGAGAGAAAGAGCGCGAAAGAGAGAGACCATCAACACACGATGCACCGAGTCGGTTCAAGTTCGAAAATTCTATTTAAAAGCGGCCGTCTAGTTGAAAGCTCGGACCGAATGACGCAGAACTGTCTTCGCGGAATTTCAGAGACCGCTTCTCGGATCCATCTACATCTCTCGAAAATTTGTTTCGCAATGCTGAATCTTTTCCAGAGCATTTTTCGCGAACGCATTTAGTCCACAAATTACCTCATTCGTACCTCGACGCGTTTCTTATCCATAAACTGCGGATTTTATGCAAAAATGAGTGTAAGCGAAATTTGAAACAATTTAAGAATGTCGAGATATTAATCCCGGCTTTATAAAATTTTGATTTTGCTTAAAGATCCGCAATGTAGTTGTCAGTTAATATCAGTTAGCGAGTGTCATAACGTCAAGTGGAATTGTGAACCAACAAATTAACAAATTAATCGCGGTTTAGATGGCGATCCATTGAAAGCGTGTGGAAAGCATGTGGAAAGCATGCGGATAGCGTGTGGATAGCGCGCGGTCGTGGCTTTCGCGAAATTTGGCCCGGTTGACATTTTTCGAAAATAGCGGTGACCGTGGCGGTGCGGTGTGACGCTCTCTCTCGGTACCGACGCTCAGGTTGACGCGTGTGATCGATTAGGGGACAAGCAGAGCTAGAGCGGTGTCGACGTCGTTCACCGATTTAACGGTGATGTAATTTTGATAACGGCCGCGAAAATTATTTATTGGCTGGCCAACGGATTTATGACATCTACGTGGAAGAGGAAGATCGGCGTAGTCGTGGATGAATGCACTTGCACTCGCAGCTTGCACGTTCGCTGCGCCAGCCAAGTCTGATATCACGGCCAACTATCGTCGACCACTAAATAGCTGTTTCCCAGAGTATTGTTTTTAGAAAATCATGCTGATTCGTATACGGTGGTTCGTATACGGTGGTTCGACACGCGGTTCGGGATCGGCAGCATTGACAATTGAACTTATTGCGAAGACGTTTATCGATGAATTGCAGACTCGGTTGTAAATGTTCTATGTTGTTCAGTGTTGTAAAATTCGCTTTTCCCTGTCCACGCAGATTCATCGTTGTCATCCTACCACCAACGTGTTTGCTACCAAAGAGAAATTATAATTAGACTGCAGATTTTTATGAAATATGAAAATTGTCTCGATTAATTACAAGATAGAGTTCGCTGTCCGAGGATCAATGTAGTTTTGCGTAAAAATCTGCTGTCTGACGCATTGCACCCCGATCTGTTTAACGAAATCTCTCGCTATCCAACAACAGTGTGCGTTTCCCAGTGTGAGCTCTATTAACACGTATGTCTGCGGATTAACGGAGGTTTTTCGCGAAATTCGCAGCACCCTCGCAATCGTCGGACACTCAGAGGAACTCGGACTCGTCGGACCACTTCCCCAGCGGGCGTATCACGCCGCCAGCGACCAATCTGCCAAGATTCAAGAAGTACGCCGTCACGGACTTCAATTTCCGCAAAGTGAGTCGATTGTGTCTCTCCGCGAAGAAAGAGGGCCGACGTGCAATTTCCGTCGTTCGAGAACACCGGGTGTAGAAATAGTCGCGCGCGCGCACCGGTTAAACCGGGAAACCCGGAGGAAGAAAGTCGTCCGAGAGTCACGCGGTGCACGCCTAACTACCTGCAAATATAGTTTCCGGAAATTTACGAGACGCTCGGTCGAACCACGCGTTTGGCTCGGCAGCTCGTGTCTCCGCGAAAGCTAATACGGATCACGTGTACAACGGGATCACGTGAACTCGCTTGACTCACGGGCCGCTATCGCGATATCGATTAGCGATTCTCCAATTCGCATATTTTCTATTGATGCAAAGAGTCGCGGTGACACTCTACTTCTTTACAGTATACCAGCCGTGAGAGAGTCGAGCAAACATTCTTCGACTAGCGAATCGAAAACAATGCAACGGTGTTTTCTTACTGTTTTGCATTTGATCAATTTTCCATGAAATATGTTACCGCATTCCATTGTAGTTTATGAATATGACAGAGATCGTGTTCACGGTTGTGAAATATCAAATGAACGTGGGTTGGACATCGTGCTCAGGATTATTCGGACGGGTCAGCGAGACTCGGAGCGCGACGAGGACGCCGTTCTCGCGTCCCTTTGCATATTCGCCAACGAGCGAATTTATTCGCGAGAATGTTTAAAACAGACACGATTTCACGGCGGGCCACCACGCAAATAGATCACCCGAATTAGCACCACGCAACGCATTATTTTTAACGGGCGGGGGCACTATCTCACGTGCGGCACTCTCTCGCTTTAGCCGCATGAACTTTCCACCGTGTGCCGGTTCCTCGGCCCTTTACAGACCCGGATTATCCCTACTCCTGTCCATTGACGAAAGCTTCGATCATTTTGCGAGGATCCCCCACCTGAAACGTCGGGAAATGTCGCCGATAATGATCTCTAAAAAGTAGACTGCGGATTTGATTCATTCATGTCGAAAATTAGAAGTATTCAGGAATATCTATATGTATATATTATTTTCAACTAGCAAAAATGATTAACAAACCCTGAAACGTTTTGAATTACAGGTCCTGGGTAAGGGCAGCTTCGGCAAGGTACTACTGGCCGAGCTGAAGGGCACAGAGTGCGTCTACGCGGTGAAATGCCTGAAGAAGGACGTGGTGCTAGAGGATGACGACGTAGAGTGCACCCTGATCGAGAGGAAGGTCCTGACCCTGGCGACCAGGCACCCGTACCTCTGCCACCTATTCTGCACTTTCCAAACGGAGTCTCACCTGTTTTTCGTAATGGAGTACCTGAACGGTGGCGACCTGATGTTCCACATTCAAAAGTCGGGCCGGTTCTCGGAGACAAGGGCCCGTTTCTATGCAGCGGAGATCTGGTCCGGCCTGAACTTCTTACACAAGAAAGGAATCGTCTACAGAGACCTGAAGCTGGACAATGTCCTCCTGGACTTTGAGGGACACATCAGGATCGCAGACTTCGGCATGTGCAAGCTGCAGATCTTCTTGGACAGGACAGCGGACACTTTCTGCGGGACGCCGGATTACATGGCTCCCGAGGTAGTAAATTCTGCGAAATGCAAAACAAGTCAAATCGCATCTGTCTATTGTCTTAATTACGAGGCGCTCGTTCGCCAAACTTCAAAATATTTGAAACGCTGTATAATCATTTTTAAAAGTTCTTTCTACTTGTGGCACTCGGCGGTACTCTAAGCGTAATTGTTAGCTATACTTTGCACTCGGGTGGGGCGACTCCGAGACGCCACTAAAAATTGTTATAGTCGGAGCGTCGCGGGAAACAAAGAATGGCGATTCGAGAGAATTAACGAGGCCTAGAAAGAATCCTCTGTAACTGTTCAGTACAGGGGTCAAGATACCTAGATTCTAAATTTACACGGCCAGTTGGCCAGTGGTCTTGTGCAAGCAAGGGTTGAGTCAACAGTGTTTCAAATAACAACAATCCGTCAGTCTGGTCGAGTTATCCGGCGCTCGTTTCCGCATTGCAGATCATAAAGGGACTGAAATACAATCAGGCGGTGGACTGGTGGTCGTACGGCGTGCTGCTCTACGAGATGCTGACGGGACAGTCGCCGTTCTCCGGCTGCGACGAGGACGAGCTATTTTGGAGTATATGCAACGAACGGCCGTTCATACCTCGGTACCTCAGCCAAGACTCCACGGACATGCTGCTCTGTCTTCTGGAGAAGGACTCCGGCAAGAGACTGCCCGGACACGACATCGCCTATCACGCTTTCTTCCAGGTACCATCTGAAAGCCGGAACCTATTAGCATTCTCGTAATTAAGAGTCCTAGTTAAGAATGAACAATGTTTCAGTCGTTACCGTGGGACCGTCTGGAGAGGAGGCAGCTGGATCCACCGTTCAAGCCAGCGCTGGAGCACACATTGGATACCAAGTACTTCGACACAGCGTTCACCGCCGAAAGGCCGCGGCTGACACCTGTACCTGAACAGATCCTCACCTCGATGGACCAGGGTGTGTTCCGTGGGTTCTCCTACACGAACCCGAACGCAACAGACTGAGGGGTCGTATAGTTATCGGGGGGACTCAAACGAAAAAAAAAGAAGAACAAACTATGCAGTTTCGCGTCGACGGGGTCCGACGAGTTGTGTTGTTTGCAACCTACACGGGTGGCAATGATCTGATTCACAGCCACCTGGATACAGATTCAGTCCCTTTTGCAGGAGAAGCCACGGGATAACGGAGTTTCTCTCGGGACCGAAATCTGAACGTGCGGTTTTCACGGCAGAGGATTCCGACACGAAAAACACCGAGACGAGACGTTCCTGAGCCGCTTGTACTCGCCGAGGAGTCGGGCGGACAGCGATCTATTGCTAGGTTTTGTATAACGTAGAGGCCGCGTTGCGTCGATAGAGAGCGGTTAGACTATGCAGAGGGGAGTCGAACGGTGTTCGAGCCTTCGGCAGAGTCCCAGTGTATGTACCTTATTTTCTACGCGAATCTCTGCCGAACGCCTCGGCTCCCCGTAGTGTTCCGTCTTTTATAAACCCTTGGCCAGTCGTGGGACCTCGCGCGTCCCACCAACCGGCCAAATAAATCGTCTGTTTCAAATAAAACATGTGGACAATCTCCGACGAGTTCATCATTCCCGCTCTTAACACTAAACCGGTGCCAATCACGTGTACTTATTTTTATATCATAAATGCATCAAATCCCTGAGGCAGCTGTGTAGCTTCGTCTGGGGTTTGAAGACACACTGACAGCTGGGAAAATAATTCCACTTGGACACGGCTTACACCCTCAACAGTGAGAACTGTAAGGCAACGTGCTCTACTCAATTATAGTGCTCGGCACGTTCAGTGTTAATAACGCGTCCGCGGATCAAAGTGGAGGACGAACCTAGGGACCGGAAGACGACCGAATCGCGGCGAGTAAATTTCGTGGTAATTACCCAGCGTTATGGTATGCCGCGGTCAAGTTATTAATACTCGAACAGGATTATTATTTCCGTCGCCGATAGACAGTGCTTCGTCTTCCACGCTGTAAACGACGACGACTTCTTCTTCGTCCTGCGTTTCCGGTGCTCCTGTCTCGCGGCTCTCGCCGATTTGCTCGATTTTCCCTCGTTGACCCTAAACTTTCCATTCGACTCCCACGTGTTTTCTGCTCTTTCTCCGTTTCCAACCTTCCTCTCCTTTCTTCCCTCTTCAGCACGACGTTTTCTTCTGCTCGTTGGCTGCGCACACTTGGCTCTTCGCGCTGACTGCACGCTAACTTTAGCACACCGAGGAATTGGCGAACCACCATGTTTGTCAGCGGACAGACGAGAGCCTCTTTCGCGACGCTTTCGGCTGATAACGACGATCGACTGCCATAATCGTGTGCCACCTGAAAGACGAGCGGATCGTTAAACACTTTTTCAGAGAAGCAGCTTCGTCTACCGACTCATAGTCAGGCGCATTTTGATACAATCGCATGGCAACCGCTGCGGATAGCTCAAGTCATTCATAACTGGATCACAGCCGCAGCGAAACGAAGAATCGCGTCGTTGAGAGCAAACTCGGTTATCTTAATATAACAAAATAGCCTTTCGTTCGAAAATTTTGCAGACTCAAACGATCGTACAGATGTTAAAAAATTTAGTGACCATTTAATTTTGCACGGCCGTGTAATTAGATAACCTAGGTGCTTCTCTTGATCGAGAATATTTCAAGCGTCTAGCACCGAAGTTGCGTGTCCAAATTTTCAGCAATTTATTCGCCAGAACAGATTTAGCAAGTTCATAGTCGCCGTTCGAGCGCAAAGGGTTAAAATAACTCCGGACAAGAGGACACCGGTGTACCTCTAGCGGTCAGAGTGGCAGCTAATGAGACAATTAACCGGGTAATTGATCCAATTGCTCCATTCCGACACGCTTGGGTCCCGGGCGCGAGATTAATTACCTGATAAGCGTTCGGGATCCGCTAAAGCTCTCGAAACCAAAATCGTTTAATCCTTTGCACTCGCAGCTATTCTGATTCAAAAATCGAATTTTTCTTCCCGAAATATTTCCATTTTATATGATTTTCTTAATTTTATCGATATAAAACTGATATAATACCTCTTAATAATTTATTGAATACAAGGGGTGAACTATCTTTATGGGTATTTCTTTCGGCTGTTCAAAGGCTCGCTGTTAAACGGTTCCTCCAGGTTATCTCTCGAAAACGGAAGAGCAACCGAGTGAAAGGTCAAAGGAGGAACAACGATAAAAGGTGGGTTTCTACGAACCAGAGATCGGATCAGTAATTCCAACGGAATGGATATGGAGAGAGAGAGAGAGAGAGAGAACACGATGAAGCGAGCGGCTAAACAGCTCGGAATTGAAAGGAGAAAAGATTTAAAGAGACGCAGAACGCCGCAAAAACTGACGCGCTAAGAGGATCGGTCAATGGACCCTGAATCCGCTGAATCTTCTTGCTCTACTCGATGTATCGTCCCGCTATTGCCAACAGATCCCTCTCTGTTGATCCTCCGCACGCCTTTCCAATAGCTCTCAACACTCAATTCAAATTTCTAAATTGAAACTCTTTCTCAATACTAAAAAGAAATTGAAACTTTGTTAGTTTACTTCAATGTAATTTCAAACAATAAAAAGATTACGAGAATACAAGATTACCAACACACTTCTACGATTTAATAAAACCATTAAAGAGAAGAGTAAATTCCTATATTTGCTTCCCACGTCTTGCAATTAATGCATACGATTTTTGTATTGCATAGAGATCCACAATCTACATATATAAGTCTATAGGTTAGGTCCAGCCTATTTCCTGACATGAATATTTTTTAATTAATTTCTATTTTATGAAAACGTCCCAGCATGTATCGCTTTCCTCGAACGTTGTTGGGATATTTACCAAGGCGACGCAGAAAATCGTCGAGAGTTTTAACGAGAATCGCAGGCTTATTTGACGCGATGCAGCGACTGCGGGGCGCCGCGCAGGGCCGCATCTTCCCCAGAAGATTGCGAGGGTGTCGCCGGTATAAATAGACATCCGCGTCCGCTTGAACATGCGGCCCTACGTCGTCGAGCTATTTTCGAGAGGAATCGCCACGCTCGTCACAGTTCTCCGCGCTCAGTTTCAACGAGTTTCGTCCGGCAAGAAGCAGGCCGCTTCGTCGGCTCCGCGAACGAACAAACGTGCTGTTTACCTCGCGAGCAAAAAGACACGACAACCGGTCGATTGTCACGGTTCTCTGGCTCCTCTTCGTCTTCTCGTGGCGACCCTGCGGTAAACAACAGTTTTTAAATCGGTGCCAACTCGATGGAAATTGATTTTGCAACGCGGTCGGGTACGTTTAGAACTGCGATAAAAGATACAGAGATATTAGAATTTGGTGTGCTATAGTGGAGCGGGAATAGTAGTGCAGATTCATTCGATTATTTCCACGTATACATTATGAAATAGTAGTCTCATATTTCTACAGCTTCGTATATATCTACGCTCCGCTTTCATCAACGCTCCGATCGACTATCGCAGCTCCAAGAGAGACGATACCCTTACGAATCAACCAACCACTCGTGCCGCGGATCCTCTTGAAATAAATCGTAGTCGAGAACTGATGTTCTTCCGAAAATAAATACCGATGAGCCAGCCGGCGTCGAACTGTAACAACGAGTATCGGTGAGCCTGTGTCTCTGTCTCTCTCTCTTCGAAGGATGCAAACTTTGTGGACCTAGATCTAACTGTAGGATCTTCGCCGGTGGTTCTCTCCCAGCGATGCGAATCGTTCCCAGCGCGACGACCATCCCTGGAAAATACAGACAAGGTACACTTCCGCTCGAAAAGATAGCACGCGGGTGCTATCATCGGGTTCTCAAAGGGAACATCTCGAAGCGTCGACTCCGGGTCTTAAGAAAACTTCAGGACCAAAAGTAGTACCTTTGAAAAGTCGATTCCAACTAAAATTTGTATGTTTAACATTTGTGCGCTCCTAAAGTTACATCGAGACCTGTAGAAGCTTCGAGACGTTCCCCCGAGAACTTGACGACAGCGGGCGCGCTGCCTTTTTGTCCAGGAGTGTAGACAGTCGAGGATGTTCAGCTCGCTGAGACTGGCGACCATGCGATCGCACAAGAGCCGCGCTAGGCCCGGAAGCGTGGCCACGTCCGCCAGTTCGGATTCGACCAGGGCCGAGGATCTTTCTCCTCAAACCTACCATCCATCGAGCTTCCTGCTCCTGGACGATCCCGACAGTCCTGTCTCGGTGCCATCCGGAGTGTCCTCCAAGGTCGCTCAGGTCAGAGTCGAAAGAGAAGGTGGTAGCCTCGGGGTCACCCTCAGAGGTGGAGTCTCGAGAGCGTTGGTGGTCACCGGGGTGAAATCCGACGGACCTGCGGCAAAAGAAGGTAGAGTCAGACCTGGGGACAGACTTCTAGCCGTCGACGACACCGAGCTCAGGGGTCTGACTCTAGCCGAAGCTCAGAGAGCGCTCAGGAGGAGCTCGGACGCGCCGGTCGCATCCCTCACCATCGAGTACGACGTCGCCAACATGGAGGAGGCGAGGGCTGCCACGTCAGGACCTCTCCTGGTACAGCTTGAACGCGGTCCTTCTGGTACACCTTTCCACTTGCTATTGACACCCCGGTCGGAAAGTATTCGATCAACGAATCAAGTCAAAAACTCATTTGAGTATTTATTAAAAAAGTTACGGTGACGATCGAATACTTTCTGCCAGGGATGTACAAGGGAACCACTGGCTTCCAGCACTTTGTGAAACCGGCTTTCCCACAGTTGGGCTTTTTCAGCCGATTTACAAAGTAAATAAACCAGCGCGGCACTCGATAAAGCGCAAACAGTGCTCCCAACGGGTAATTATAGACTGTCGGGGTAACTAAATAAAGATTGCGGCCAGGACTTTGACTGTTTACATCGGTACACTTCCACGAACCGAATGCAAAGGGTCCGGGTTCTATTTCTGACCCCTAATTACCCCGGCTTGCAAGCTTGTTAGATCTTCCGACGCAGCCTCCGCGTAAACGCCACTCGGGAAACGGTTTCTAGAGACGGTTAACCCCTTCGCTACCGTGAACGAGGAATCGTTCACCCTAACAGACAAACAGTGGTCTTTCATTTCGGCACACTGCGAGTTTATGATGATTTCATTGAAATTGTTTAAAAAGGAAAACAATGTCTATCTAGCTCCTATATCTTACAATTAGATATCTCGTCGACGGTAGCTAAGGACCAACCCTGCGATGCATACAATTACAGGGGAGCTAGGATTGACGGTCCGAGAGACGACGAACGGGGTTTACATCGAGAGTCTGCGACCGGCTAGCACGGCGGACAGATGCGGAGCTTTGCAGCCAGGTGACAAACTCCTGGCTGTCGACGAGACGCCGATCCAGGACGCTATGACAGCAGCGAAGCTGCTCAGGAACAACTTCGACAACTCGAGGATCGCCAGGCTGCAGATCCTGCCGAGGCCTCCGAGCGCCTCTCAGAGGACAGTGAAGAGGAGAGCGCAACCGCAGGCGCAGCAGTCCTCGAATCAGACCCTGCAGACCAAGGAGAGCCTCACCGTTGTTTTGAGGCCTGATCACAAGGGTTTCGGTCTGGCCTTGAAACCTGCGGAGGATCGCATCGGATACGTTGTCAGCCTCCTGGAGGCTGGCGGCCCGGCAGAACGCAGCGGAGTCTTGCTACCCGGTGACAAAGTGTTGGCAGTGAACCGGAGGTTCCTCAGGGATCTACAACCGGCCGAAGTCAACGCCATTCTGGAGACCTCGCAAGTTGTGAGCATTTTTTAACGCTAGAGATCTGAACAGTTGAAAACAGAAGTCGATTCTAATAACGCTTTCGTGAGAGATAGTTCTTCGAAATATATTTGACACATGTTTCTTTTATCGGTCAGAAACTTGAATATGTTCCCTTGGTAGTTAAAGCGTTACAGACAGATGCTGATGTGTCGTTGCTTCTCGAACACTATACCTACCACGGTGTAATGACGTGTGTTTCTCACTTTACAATCATTTTGAGTTATATGGACACTTCCACAGGACACGACTAGTCATAGTGTTGAAGTTATGAGCCACAGTTTAAGGAAGATTTATGCTAGCGCGTGTCTGGCTTTAGGAGAACTCTCTCTTTCTCTCTCCCTCTCTCTCTGGTTTATTGTAAGAGATAAAACGCAGCTATTTTCGGCAGATCGAGTTGGTGATCGAGTACAAGGTCGGCGGACCGGTGGTGCCCAGTTCAGGAGTGTTCACTGTTCGAGTAGCGAGGCCGGTCGGTGGTCAACCGGACGTCGGTCTAACGGTGAACGAGGATCTGATCATCACAGAGGTCCGCAAGGGTTCCCTGGCTTACAGAACGGGCAGCTTGGCCCCTGGCGATAGGCTACTCGCGATAGACGGACAAAAACTGGATCCAGGTGACCTCAGACAAGCCGCGCAATTGTTGCACCGACCGGGTAGCTCGGTGATCGCGCTAACTGTCAGGAAACCGGATCCCGTTACGGAGAACAGGTAACGGAAGCTTTATGGCTAATTCTGCTTCTAATTGACTGGAAAATTCGGACTTGTACAAAGTGCTTGTACAAAAGTCTTCCAATCCCTGTGACAATGTTACGCTACTAGATACCTATCTATAGACAGTAATGTTTAGACCGCGGATCTTTATGCAAAATAAAAATTCTTTTAATCTTTTCACTGTCTGTAAATGCGTAAAACCGCAGTCTAATAATGATAGAAGGATACTGGACTATTGGACAGCTGATAGAGGATCTTTCCAGAGACTCCAGTATAGGGAGCGACACGACTCAACAGTACTCTAGCGGGCTTCTACGGCCGGCGAGGGGAAGTCTTCCTAGCGTGGACAGTGCGGTGGATTCTTGGGGGGAGCTGGGAGAGAATAGCGGAGCAGGTCCAGAGATTTTGAGACTGTGGGACACTGCGTCCGTGGACAGTGGTCAGCTTGATCTGCCGATGCCGCCTTATCCTGGGTAATACAAGCATATGACGTATAAATAAGAATTTCTGGACATTCAGGAACACAGATTTGAATAAAATATTAACAATGAAGTACATTTGTATGTCTGTTACGGCTAGGCCGCAGGAACGCAATAGCTCGGAAAGGCCGCAGCAGATAGTGCACGTGTCGTTGCACAAGGATCCGGTATACGAGGACTTTGGGTTTTCGGTGTCGGATGGATTGTACGAGCGAGGGGTTTATATAAATCGTCTGCGACCCGGTGGCCCCTGCGACGGCGTTCTCAGACCTTTCGACAGGATCCTGAGAGTGAACGAGGCCAGCACCGAGGACTGCGACTGCTGCCTGGCTGTTCCGTTGATCGCCGCAGCCGGTTCACGGTTAGATCTGACTATCGCCAGACCGATGTCCCCTGTCAACATCATGAAAACGCTATAGGACAAAAGGCATAAAGGCAGCAATTCGACAATTAGAGGCGAACCGAACGACGTGACACGGTGGAGATGGTATCTGGTATATTTTTTTACACACCTGTATTTTATTTATAAAAATAAATGTATAGATTGCTTTTAGCTAGAACATCTTCTCCTGCACACAAGTCCACGCACACAGCACACCTGAATCTCTTCAACCCTTCGGCTATCGACTTGCCTCTAGTCCTCTGACCAGTGATGTAAAATTAGCGGGCACGTTGCTCTTCAGTTTTCTTTTTCGTTTCGAAAGCCCGCTCGTGCTATAATTAATGATAATGACCAGAAAGTTCTAAGTATGTTCAGAAGAGAAAGTCTTCGCCTGTCGATTCTCGCAGAGGGTTGACGCGCAATGTGTTTCCTTTTGCGATAACCTGGCTGAATGAGAGCTCGCGAAATCGAATCCGCGATACCCGAACGAAACAGCTCCTCCTTTCTATAGCGTTATCAAGAATCATATTCGTGTTTGTCGTAGCCAGCCAACTAGCTATGAAAATAAAGTTCGACATAATCGATGCTACAATTGAATACCATTGCGCTCTATTTCATTCTTTTCTCGCTCGCTCGCTCGCTCGTTCGCTCTCTCTCTCTCTCTCTCTCTCTCTCTCTCTCTCTCTCTCACACACACTCTCCGTTTCGGTATCGAATATGCAACGCGCGTTTAAATAGATTCGATCGCTAAACCCGGACAGGAATGTTATCGGATCCAGCAAACTGAGTGGCCTCGATGCTAATTGACCCAGCAATTAGCCGTGAACGCCGACAATCTCGAATTATACGATTTTCCCACCTTGCCAGCAGGTTCGTTCTCATCGGAAACAAGAACATTGTCAATTGTAATACTAGAAAATACAAAACGGAAACAGGTTAACGGGCAAATTACACCTTTGTGCAGCAGCATTAATATTCATAAAATACGTGTGTATGTATATATACAGGGTGTCTTCCTTATTCATTGTTGCACGAATTTCTCATGACGAAGCTACGCCATTTCAATGAGCGCACGATGCTTTCTCATTCTTTCACGAGATTTCAAGATCATGGATAGCTCTTATAAAATACACATTTTCATTGTAAAAAATACCAGCGTCCGAGGAATCTCTTAAAAAATAATGAGCCCTTTCAAACGGTGTAAGTCACGAAAAATTCTGACAATCAATGATAAAGAAGATTTTAGGTGATCCCATTTATCCGGGAGTACCCTGTATGTATATGCATGCAAATATATGTATATACACATACAATTTCTTTTGTACATCCCACGTAATGTATCGCGATGTTCTATACAAAGAAGCGTTACTCCTCGGCTTCTCTATGCCGTTGAGAAAAATAAATAACCGATTACACATTATCGCGCCACGACCGAAACACCTGGAGCCTGGAGGAATCTCCCGCGAACTTTTGTCAGTAGATAAAAACTCGTTTAACAAATTCGGACTAGACAGAAAACGATTGTTGCTTCGTGTTAACCCTTCCGTTCGCCATGAAGGAACTACTAGTGCCATTGCGATTATCGTCGTAGTACTTTCGAAGAGCCGTTTCGCTTCCCTTCTCCAGCCGTTGGTCGTACTTCGCTTTGTTGTAGCATAGTACCCCGCAGATGGCGAGCGTCATACCCAATATATTTGTCTGCGTGACCGGATTTCCGAGCACGAACAGAGTTACGGCGATCACGAATATACGCTTGCTCGCGCTGGCCACAGCATACGTTAAAGGAGTAACAATGGATATCACGGAGAACGCAATGATGTTCTGAAACCAATTCAGCACGCCGTCTAGGAATAACAGGCCCAGTATGTAGTAACTCAGATCCACGGATCCATGAGCAACAGGGTCGTATATCAACCACCTCAGATCATATATCAACCATATGGGTAAGAAGAGAATGAGCGCAAGACGCCCCAAAATTAGTAGAAGTCTCAAATGATGTATACCCGTGTCCTGCAGCACCTGAAACCAATTGGACACAGTCGATAACACAGATCTAAAGTTACACAGTAGTTAGCAACATTATCGACTGTATGTATAATAATAAATACCTTCTTGGAATAAATATTTTGCAAGGAGAATGCCATCGTAGATGCTAAGGCACTCAAAAGACCGATCATGTTGAAACTCAGCTCGGTCAAGGTGGCAACAGCCACACCGACCACGATCGGAACCAGGCTAAGGTACACCTTCCATGTCTGCTTCTCTTTTAGGATTATTCTTGACAGGAATACCGTGAAGAAGGGCATTGTAGCCTTCACTGGGACAGAGCCAAACTTCGGTTAACATATGAGATTGATAAGATAATGCGAGAGTGTTTACATTTTAAGCAATTGCTATCGCGTTATCAATGACTGCTCTAATATTGAGCGTCTTATCACTGTGTTGCTTACGTTACGATTACTATTTCTTTCAAAACGAACACGAAGAAATGTGATGTTCACGTGTCAACGATTGTCGACGAAACGTTAATACACGTTTTACTACCAATCGTTATTGCGCGAATATTAAACGCCTAGAGTGTAGCAGCTGGACTATTAAATGGTTCGCGGCCAAACGAAGGTCGGCGTGTTTTATTTTTGAACGTGTAAGCGCGGGGAAACGGTGTGACACGTGACCGTCGAAATAGCGTTGTTTCGTACCAGTATGGGCATACGAAACTGGGACCTTCCAGATGCTGACGTGGCTGAAGACGTTCGCCAAGAATTTTCCCAGTGCGAGGGGCACGATCAACCGTAGATAATATCCCCAGGGGATCTCGGTCGTATACTTTCGTACGCCCCACATGTTGAAGAACGGGCCGGAGTAGACGGTGATCGAGGTTAACTGGACCATTGTCACTGTCAACGGATACGGGAACTCCGAGAGCAACATTTTCCCCACCACATTGCTACTGCTCGAGATCACGTACCAGATCAGACAGAGGAACAACACCGTTACCACTTCCCGGTTGTTCCGGCGATCGTTCATGACTGCCACGAACCGAACACGAGCCTCCAAAGAAACGCAGCGTGTTCTCCCGTTGTTTTCTCACTCCATACGTGTCGACCACCAACCGCAACGACACTCGCAGCACTGACTTGATTGAGTACTGTTGAGTACCCACTTCGCTCGGTACGTTGGTACTCGCTATTAGCCAATCCACCTCGACAAATGGAATTCGAGTACCGCCTCGTACATATTTCTTTCTCACTCTCCCACTCCCGAGTCGGGTGTCCCAAACGCGGAACACTTTTACAGCGGCGAAATCTGTGACGTCACCCGTCAAGAACTATCGATTACGGACGTTCGACTCCGATTCGATTTTTCAGGCGAGAAGATCGATTCTTTCAATCGATTTTTTTTAGAATCGGTCTGAAAAGAATCGACTCTTTTCATAGCAAGAACCAATACGATTCTTTCATGTACCGATAATCGATTCACTGTGAAAGAATCGAACATCCCTACTATCGATAATTATCGATTGTTATCAGTATCGATAGTTAAATAACTATAAGTAAATATTTAAATAAACACAACCTTCGTGAACATAGCAAGCAAGATTTTCGAGAAAGGCCACGTTGACAGAATAACGAATACGTTTTCAACAAGTGTAGCATATTATTTTTAGCGCAAACGAACCACAGTAAAGTAACATCGTATGTACCAACTTCTTGAAGCACGATCGAACCAGTATCAGTTTACAAATATTGTAAATATTGTAAATTGCTGTCGATACATATACGAAGTATTAGTAAATATTTCAGTTAATTTACTTCAGATGATCTGGAAAACGTAAGCTTGCAATACACGTTCGATGAAAGAAATGCTTTCGTCAGTGCTGCCAACATTATTGATCTTTTAGGAAGTCGCATTATAAATTACAAAACATATATGTAAATATATTTACACGATTTCTACGGTATTTCGTTTCAAAATGGTTAACCAAAAGTATCACGCATCTAATTAAATTAATTAAATATTTTAGTTTCGATCGCGACTCGATTAAAAGCATGGTATCTATATATGCTCAACTTTTCATATTTCGGGTAAAACCACAAATCTTTTCTTCGATTTATTCTAATAACATACAATCATACGCGACTTTGAAATATTAGCGCAAATATTTTTATTTATTTAAGATTGGCTACCGTGGTTACAAACAATTTCTACCGTGCAATATTTCAATTATGTATTGGAGTCAGCGTATTCTCCAGATAGGGATGTCCCGTTTTGCAAAACGTTTTGTGGTAGTTCCTAGTGAATTTCCAAAACTGTATTAGTTTATATTTACTTCGAACGGAGTGGATACTTCAACGATTACATTGTACATAGTGACGACAATTTGGACGTGAAAAATTCTCGAAATGCGCAGACAAATGCTGCAATATTTACCTGTTCATAGGTTATGTACATGATGGTGTGACTCCTAAGACATTGTGGGTTCTGTAATTCCCCTTAGTCTTTGACGATCCGGAAATTTTCAACGTTTGAATTACACGAGGAAGTTGTTGCTAAATGGAGTCAGTATCTTCGTTTCCATTTAAGACCACACGGAAATTATTAGAAGAGGACATTGGCAAGCCAATAATAGAATGCAAACGAGAATTTAAATTGACACGGCAATTTCCCAGTAGAGTGTACAAAAAGAAACCAATTTCTGATTCAGCACAGTCACAGATTTCAAATAAATTGTTGGATAATGGAGAAATGACTGTCAATAAGCTGAACAAAATAAGAATACGAACGCAAGATGGCAAAGATCTTGGAGAGTTCAAATTAAAACTTTTGCCTCCAGAGTTGATCAATGAAACCCTTATCTCCAACAGTTTACATTTGGCCAATAACACCAATATGCCTATTACTCTTTTATTTGAAAATGCATCAAAATTAAAGAATACACCGCAGACTATAGAGGTAGCACCTGCTGCTAACCAAATATTTTTAAACGTTAATAAAGAGAAATCCAACTCGAACAAGTTGGAGAAGATGTTAATCAACGATGTTCAATATATAAGTTGCGGTAGCTTGAACAAACATTTAAGCAATTTAATGTTTTCGCCAAATAAAAATGAATACAGCAAGCTCTGTAATACTGAAGCAATAAATAGCAAAACTCCACAGTACAAAATAACAGTGCGAAACAATGAGGTATTAATTCCACTGAATAAATTACCCAATAATCGTAAAGTTACAAAAAGAAAAGCCAATTCTGATAATATAGTTGCAAACAAAAAGATTAGTTCTCATAATATAGTTACGAAAAGAAAGGCTACTTCTGACAATATAGTTACAAAAACAGAAGTTAATTCTGATAATATAGTTGCAAACAAAAAGATTAGTTCTGATGATATAGTTGCAGAAAGAAAGGCTACTTCTGATAATACAGTTACAAAAACAAAGGCAAACTCTGATAATGTAATTGTAAAAAAAAGTGGTAACATTGATAATGCAGTTATAAAGAAAAAGCCTCTCTGGAACAATGCAGTTATACAAAAAATAGCTAATTTAGATAACATAGAAGAATCTACCTTGAAAGAGAATGGAGTAGAAACGCCTTTTGTGAAAATTAATATATTAAGAAAACCTAAAATGAAAGTTAGCTTAGGAGACAAAGTAGCGTCTATGATCTCTGAACCACAAAAATCAATACCAATGGTCTGCAATCCAGAAAAATCGATATCAAAGGACTCTGTATCAGAAAAATTAGTCTCAAAAAAATTGGTATTTAAAGACTGTGTTCCTGAAAAATTAATATCCAAGGACTGTGTTCCAAAAAAAAAATTATCAGATGTTACTGCATCTGAGAAATCAATATCGAAGTATATCACACGGAAGAGACTGAAAATAGAAGCTACTGCTGGAGAAGAACCTACAATAGTAGTTAATGCATTGAAAAACTCTACATTGCAATCGGAAGAGCACCGGTCTTTAATACAATCGAAATTTCCAGTAGTAGCATGTGAGAAGCTTGTTATACCTAAAACCAAGGTTACCATTAATAGCATAGATCAAGTAATTAGCAAAATAGATAGTGACAAATTGAATTCTTCTCTTGCACAAAATGTATGTTCGGTTAAAGTTAATGAAAGTGACCAATGCTCGAACATAGCATTAAACTGTGAGGTGCAAACTACACAGAATGCAGCTACTCAAAATAAGGCTAGAACTAGTTCGAATGTCAAAGGTACATCAACAACAGAAACAACTTACAATGCTCCAGAAAAGGAATGTAATATTGCCCCTGCGTCTAATGATACCAACATTATAACACTTTATAGCTCGACTGATAAAAGTAAAAATGTATGCTCCAAGATTACCGATAAAAGTACAAATAATATCAAAGAGACAGCTAACAACAAGAAAGAACAGAAAAAACTATTGGAGCATTGGGATATAATTAAAGAAGCACTGATTAGCGTGAAGGATGAAGAACTTCGTGCTAAAGCTTTGCAAGCTCTCATGGATTGTGGTATAGGTATAGCAAAACATGTACCAATCACTCCTCCGGAGAACTTGAAAACAGTTCACGATTCTCAGATACAAACTGATGTGTTTGGGCTACTCGAAAAAGAGAATTTTATATTAGTGAAGGAGGATGTGCCCACGTTGGAAAGAATACAACAGAAGGAGCAGCCTGTAACAACTTCTACAATTAACACAAAAATACAATCTACTGTTACGCAGAGCGTTGATCTTAATAACACAGATTCTCTGTCAAATCCATGTTTACTGCTTCAAAAGGAGCTTCAAGAAATGGACACTGTCTTTAATCAAGCCAATTATGATACTGCGAGAAGAGTAGAACAAATCTTAACAGTGCCGTTGTATTCAGTATGTGCAAAAATTAGCATGCAATTAAAAAATGATTTCAAAGCATTGCAAACGTGGGATGAAGACGGATTGCTCTGTATACATAGAGCAGTTGTAAACGATGAGCTACAAGAATTAAAGAGACTACTGTTAGTATTAAAAGCCTGTAGAATGAGCATAGATGTATTAACAGAAAACGGCAAGGTAAGTTTGTTAACTTTATTTGACTTAAAAGAAACTGAATGATTAGAACGTAATTTCTTTCTAGACCTGTTTGGAGTTAGCTATTCTGACGAACGCATCCGAACCTATTGTGAAATTATTATTGGAAGCTGGAGCAACACCAGTTACATCGGAACCTCTACTTGAATCTGCAGTAATAATAGCTTGTAAACAGTCCTCTCCAATGTTATCAATCCTGCTGCAATATGTTACAGACCAAGAATTACTGAATAAAGTAGATTCATTGGGTAAATACATAATACAGTATTAAAACACGAAATCTTCATTCAAATTCGAAATAAACTGTTTCATTTCGCTATGCAGGTTTTGCTCCATTACACTACTGCGCTATGAACGGCAACTTGGAAGGAATCGATGCCTTATTAAAAACTAAGATAAATATAAATTTAAAGGATAATCGTTCCGGAAGAACACCAATTTTCCATGCTATCGAAAAAAATCACGTGACGATTGCAAAGGAATTATTGACTCACGGAGCCGTTGCGAATATACCGAATTTCGCGGGACAGTCTGTTACGACTTTGGTAGAAGAAACGAAAAGTTTGTCGTTGAGAACAGCATTGAAGCAAATAATACTTTAGATTGTAATATTCAATATAGATAAGTATGAAGCATCACATCGACTAGTCTCAAAAAAGTTAAAGCAAATTTTACTTCAATTATTTAATTTTACTATGGAATGAAATTAAAACTTTTAGACTAATTTATATGAAAAATTAGGATTGTTTATATAATATTATACAAAGAATATGTTATTATGTTCTGCATTAATTTTTTAAAGATTATTTTAATTGTACTTCTAAAGAATCATGATGAATTTAATTTCGATTTTGAAATCGTCAAAATCACCAGTTTCTAGGAAGAAACGATTTGTAAAGTATGAACGTATGAAATATATATTCATGTGTGCATGTGTATTCCTTGCTAATGTTCGCAAACCTGTGTTCACTATTTCTTAAAATTAAGCTATTTTGTAATATTGCCAGTGTGGTCCATAATTTGCATGTATTATGCGGGGACAATTGTAATTAGTAGTAAAATAAGTAAATTTGTAAGATTAATTGTAACAGTACTTTTTTATCATTCCGTATACATGTATACATATTTAAATAAACGTACTTAATCTTTCATGGTAATAAAGTGGCTTAAAATGCAATTTCCTCTGCCGTTTTTCATTCCACGGATTTTTCAATTCGTCTTCATTTCAGAGCGAAGATGAAACTCCGTTTGAATAAAGATGATTTTGAAACCACAAACAAGATAGAAAAATAGTCGTGAAATCTGATTGGTTCTTCGACCCGATAAAACTGCCTTACCGACTGAAAATGTACAGTAATGATTCAAAAATTACATGAAAAAGGAACATAACTGATTAAACTGTTTATCGGTAATATTAATCTAATATTATAAATAATAAATTTAATAATAAATTTGAATAAATTACATTTGATAAACGATCCATTAACTCTTCGAAATTAGTTGGTGCATCTGTGCATTCGTTGCACCGTGCTTGTACACCTGTTACAATTGTTACAAGATGTCCGCCAGTTTTCTAGGGTGAATGCTCGTATGTTTGCAAAGGTTGCAAAGTTGATTTTGATTTCACTTATCGATGCTTGACAATTCCGCTCGATTCACATGGATCTAGGAAGCAGACGGAAAAGTTCCGATAAGAGGTTAGTTATCATTAAACATTCATAGAATTCGACGAAACGTTCGTTTTGGTCACGTTAACCCCTTCCTGTATTATTTTTTTCATAGCTGCAATGATTACAGCTGCCTTGTTCTTAACAATTTCGTAATAGAAAAAGGAAATTTATATTTATCGTATGCCTACATTTACAAAAGAATTAACATTTTATTTCGATTCAAAAGAAAACAATCACATTTACATTTAGTAGGTTCTGTTTGAAATCCTGATTGTTAGTACAAGTGGTTATTATATGGAAAGAGGTTAATGTACGTAAATGTCTAGATATTTGCTACCAATTAATCAACAACTTTCTGTCTGTTTTCTGCAGCTTTGACACTGATGACGACTCTGATTATGCCATGATAAAACGTATTAAGATGGAACCCGAAGCTATATTGTCGCAAGAAGATGATATAATGGCTCAGTTGCAGCAGGAGAGCTCAGATTTAGAAGTGGAGCCTAGTTTCGCTTTAGAAGGAACTACCAACGGGGATGATTGCAACGATGGCGTTTTGATACAACATATGGACATAAGAGAGCCTCTATCCACGCTACGAAATTTACTAGAACAAAGATTGGGAGTCGAACTGACTGATTACTCCTTTTGGCTGCAAGATGCGCAAATGGTAAACAACCCGAGCTAACTTTACTTTCGTTGGCAGTATTCTTCTACTTATGTGCTTTTCTTCAGTTAGAGAGTCACAAGAATCTGGTAGACCAATGTGTACAAGGGGAAGGACTGGTCCAAGTAAACGTTCAAATAAAAGCAACTCAGAGACGAATAAACATTGTGGATGTCCTCAAGCCTGCAGAAGATTATATAGAATTGGCAGAAAATACCAGTATGTATCGATACCTGTTCTACTCTTGTTATCAAGTATTCACAATGCAAATTGTTCTTTAGCAGCTACACCGGTTAACGAAGACAAACGAAACGTTATAAGATGGATGGTCGATCCACAGTACAAAAAAGAACAGGTATAATATCCGACAAGAACAATCGTTGAATCATTCGGATTAGAAATTGAAACGTGCACGCTTTACAGGAACGTTTAAAAATCCCAGCCGACCCGAAAGATTGGACGCAAACCCACGTGAAACATTGGCTTCAGTGGGCCGTCAGGCAGTTCAATTTGGCCTCTGTAAGACTAGCCGACTGGAATATCACAGGACAGCAATTATGCAATCTCACTCTGGAGGAGTTCCAGGCTAAAGTGCCGCTCGATCCGGGAGAGGTGTTTTGGACCCACTTAGAACTACTTCGGAAGTGTAAATTCGTCGGTACGTTGCGATTCATTGCAGCAGCCTGTTCAAGCTACTGTTCCTTTTAATAGTAATTCTGATCTCGTAGCCGTTGTGCAAAAGGATCCTCCGGAATCGCCTACGGAGAACAGCATTGACAGGTCGATGAAGGTTCGGAATCAAAGGGCCGCGAAACCTAGGCAATTGGTGAACCAACAGGCGCGAGTAGTTAGCGTCCCTCTCGAGAACATCGATGCCACGCCGATCACGATAGCAACCTCCAGCCGCGCAGTGAATAGCGGTCAAATACAATTGTGGCAATTTTTATTGGAGCTGTTAACCGATCGGGAACACAGGGGAGCCATTCAATGGGTGGGAGTGGAGGGTGAATTCAAACTGAACCAACCAGAAGCGGTTGCGCAGCTCTGGGGAGCGCGAAAGAATAAACCTTCGATGAACTATGAAAAACTTAGCCGAGCTTTGCGTTATTATTACGACGGAGACATGATCTCCAAGGTCCACGGGAAAAGATTCGTGTACAAATTCGTGTGCGATCTTAAACAAGTGTTGGGCTACTCGGCAGCCGAGTTGAGCCGACAAGTAGATGAGGGGAGAAGATACTTTTGATCGACTATTTTTCTATTACCACTATGATCTTTATCCCAGAGTATTTTGCATCGACCATTGTATATACGCAGAGGAACTTGTACGGTTATTGTTGAGACAATCAAATGTGCATCGAAATATAGAGATTAATAAAAAAAAATGTAAAAATATATTTCATAAAATTATTTATCCCACGTAGACGTGCATTATGTTTTCTACATTTTGTATAGTCCCCGTCGGTAACGAGGTCTTCGGCACGTAGTTCCCGACCCTATCGTCAGAGGGATACTTGACAATTCCGTCTCGCATCACAAAGGATCTCTTTCGAATAAATTGAATGTTTCAGTATGTTTAATCGTCGCTTTGAACATATATGTATGGAAAACGCATTCGCGAATAAAGGAACAGCGGTAATGTCAACTTCGAATGTCCCTGTATTATTGACACAGTAATATAATCGTTTCCCAAGGTAAGGACACGTTCGAATGTATCCGTCGAGCGAGCGTCACCGTTTTCCGGTCGCAATATACTTTCATTCGTGTTTCTCTTTCGCTTTTTATCTCTGATGCTAGGACTGACTTTTGATCGGCAAAAGGCAGCACTGATCGCCAATACCAGAGAATCTAGCCTGTGAGATATCGGTCGCGACGTCACAAGTTAGGGTCTCAGGGGACCGGCGACGCGGCAGGCTTTACAATCAGCCCGCCCGCCATTGCCCTTTCTTTTTCTTTTCATTTCGTTTCATTTATCTTTTCTCTCATCTTTCACTTTCTCTCTTTCATTCGTTCACAACCAGACACCACATTCTCTCATCCCGTTCCACTGCCAGGACTCTCCCCATTCGGCCACTCGTTTACGGCAGGCATGAGCACGGATTGCCCCGTGGGGCTACTGCCCTGGCCCTATCGGAACCATTTGAATCATACTCGGGACGCTCTCGCACACACATCAACCGGAGAGAGAGAGAGAGAGAGAGAGAGAGAGAGAGAGAGAGAGAGAGTGAGAGAGAGAGCAAGATAGATAGTCTTCTGTCGTCTTCTTTCTCTACTGTTGCCCGCGGGGCCAACGCGGAGCGCTCTCAGGGCAAAGAGCGCGCCCGTTGCCCATGCCTGCTTCACGGATTCGACGCAACCTACATTTTCTATAGGGTGTCCCAAAAATGGACTTACTTGAAAAGGGAAGATTCACGAGGTCATTCAAAGTAACTTTCTCGAAAAATTGTTGATCACTTCTTAATAAAACCGTGGAAAATATTTTCACAAAGGAAAAAGTTACCTCGAATGACGCCAGGAATTGCCGCTTTCAAGTGCAACATTTTTGGGACAGCCTGTATGTCATCATAACCGGTAAGTATAAAAATCAATGAGGACAAAGGTGTACTGTTTTGCTTGGTCAAACGCCGTATTTAAATTTTGTCTGCAGTATTTCATGGAAGAACGAAGGCCCAAGTACCCAGGATATTCTCTTCTTCGCTCGTTCAACTGAACCTTCCCAATCCGCGGTACAATTTGCCTCGAAGAAGACGTATGGCGGTGGATGATAACTACAGCTTTTCGCCACACGCACGTACACGCACACACACCATCTGGCGAGTTGAATGATAATCGTCTTCCTCCCCGTTTCTTCACGATGCGATCTCATCCTGGACGACGGAACGCTGCGGCGTCGACGACCGGGAAAGTTAGCAAGTTGTACAGTGGACTTCGTATCTCGCGAATTTCCATTCCCTACTATACAACCTACTACCTCACCCAGGCGTCGTCGCTAATCGTCCTCTTCTCCGGAACACGTTTCCGAATCCAGCTGCCGTTTCTCTTATCACAAACCAACAGGGTGTATCGCGCGACGTTGCTGGCTATTTTATTTGGTTCAGTCATTAAGCTCTCCGTTACTCGTTATTTAGAAACATTGTTAGATAAGATCAACTTAACGGAATTCACTCTCATGACTCGACCTAATAAATAACAGCAGAAAACTCCGATTGCACCGATGGAGTCGACGCAATCGCACATGTTGACGCAAATGATCATTAGACTGCAGGTTTTATTTATTGTTGAGAAAGGAAATGCATTTTCATTTAATTTCTGTTTCTTACAATTGACTTGAACAATTTTTATTTTGCACAAAGACCTGTAGTCTGTGATTCTAATCGGTCTCGTGCGATTGCTTTCTCTCCACTTAGGCTGCGGTTATACTAGATGCGGTTTCCGATCCTTGAACATGTTCGTAGCTGCATGACGGCGCAAAAATGAGCCACTTGAACACGCTTAAACTCATCCAGTGTAACCGCACCCTTGCGAGCGATGTCCTAATCGAAAGGGTGTTCGAAGCTGACTCTATGCCTCAAGTTCTGACAATTCGAACTGGTTGTCGCGTAGAGAGGGTAGATGTCTGTTCTTTTGATCCTCCAGCCTATCCGGGGCTGGATGCCACGCGGTTTTTCAAGATCTGCTCTCTCTACACGACACTATCGGTTTCTCAAATTCGAGCAATGGGTCCCGGACTCCCGTCTGGAGAACCGGAAGCGTGTCGGTATGCTTTCAGGAGGGCCGAAGGGTGTCAAGGGTAGGGAGTAGGTTCCGCCGAAAAGCTTAAATGCTGGCCTGACTACATGTACCGGTAGATAGGAGCTTGCGGTATACATATAAAAAAGCCCACAAGTTCGGATCTACGGGTTAGTATCATCAAGTATAGCTGATTACGGCTATCTCTGGCTAGCTTCTTCCCGCTTCTTCTCTCCACCGCAGCATCTAAAACTGAACAAAACGCGCGCGATGAATCTTCGTCAACTCTCCTACAAACATTACTGTGTTCACACTCCGCCATGTTCCTCGCGTTGCTATTCGGATCTGCACTTCGACGACTTTACAAGAACGTTTACGAGGATGCACAACAGCTACC
>CM052204.1:4388076-4475405 GCA_028455805.1 Lasioglossum figueresi
TGCAGATTCACCTGTACATATTACGTGACAGAGCTAATCCATTCACACGAACATCGATTCATTCGTCTCACAGCGTGCCAACTCTCACCGTGTGTTAACTCTTTGCAGATGGAGATGGAAACAAAGTTTTTGATCTTGTAAGCGGCATAATTGCCGGCAATTTATTCATGTCTTCGCGAGAGGGACCGACAGACTAGATCCAGCATGTCCCCTAGTAAGCTACAGTCGAGTGCAAAGGGTTAAAAATCACACGGATCAAGATCCGGATTCGTTTACCGCACGCGTGCACGAGTATTTGCATACGTGAGACGACGGGGACGGCGGCTAGTCTCAACCGATAATCCAGCGAAAAGGGAATCTTGGCAGCAATCTGTGACCGGCAGTCTCGACGCTTGATCCTGGGAGGGGCAGTACGAGGCAGTCAACGAAATTAACGAAGTTGAGGGAGTCTTTCCTAACGAGCTAATCGGGTCGCATCGCAGCTGTCGCGCTCGAAGAGGAGGAATCGTTGAAATCCGTTTTTCACGAACAAAACATACATATTGCAAGTACGTTGTCGAATCTATAGGTGCTCATTCTAGAGTTCGAAACCAGTTTGTATAGAATGATTCCACAGCGAGTATACTCATTGAAACTGTTTTGTTTTCGGGCAGTGAACGAAACCCGTGAAACAAAACTTCGGTTATTGAGATTGACTTGAATTCATAAGTACATGCTGAACTTGATCCCATCTCTAAACACAGCACACGCTGATACTCTCTTTCTCTCTCGCTCTTTCACTCTCGGTTCGAGTGGCCTCATCGTGTTATCGATGAGAGAAATTTCGCGTGATCCGCCGCGAGTTTCTCACGCACGGGCCCTGGCTGGCCACGCCGCTGCCACGCCGCTGCCACGCCGGTTAGAGATCAGAAGGGCATAGAAAAAGAAGGCCGGGGATCCTACAAGAAACAAGACCAAGAGAAAGAACAACAAGAACAAGAGGAAGAAGAAGAAGAAGAGCAAGAAGAATACAAGCGAGAGAGATATAGAAAGACTGAGAAAGCGAGAAAGAGAGAGAGAGAAAGAAAGAGAGTAGGGAGTTGGTAGACTCCGACGTTGTAAAAATCCCCGGGCTGTTCCCTCGTAGACAGTTGAATGGCCTCTGCGAGAGCAGCTCTCCTTGCGCGGCCCTAAGGGATGTTAGGCACCGTTTCCAACTGACCGATTACGCTCCTCCGCTCGTTCCCGGTTATTTCGCTTGACTTGCGGACCTCGGCGTCCCTAAAACATGCCATAAATTAGACGATAAGTCGGGAACCAGCCTGTTAAGCGGATCTCCTCTCCGGGCCGGTATCGATTGAGCCTGATTGAGCACGAGACTCGACGATCACGACCGCAGAGCACGCCGATAGACCGATACATTCTATCGCTTTTTTCTCTCTACTTTACAGATACAAACGGAGCAGCATCTCTCGCCTCCTGGAAACCGGCGAGAGCCTCGAGGTAGTCGAACATCGCTACCACGCGTCGCACAGCGGGCCGTTTCTTGAGATACTATACGATCTCATTTGTTAAATAAATAATAGTCAAGTTCCAGTCGAGAGACAAAAATTTCGTCCAGATTTTTGCGATGCTTGCCCACTGTGCGTCGACCATATCGCCAACCGTTGTGAATGAATCTTTAGGACTGCAACGACCAGCCTGGACAGCAGCGGGAACTCATCCTCGGCACGATCGAGTCCGCCATCGTCCTCCACGGTTTCCACCTACGGCAAGAAACGAGCGCTTTCAATTTAGGCAATCGACCATCGCAACAACGATTCAGAGACGCATCAAAAACGCTTCGAAACAAGTTGTACGACCACACCGCGCAGAGACAGTAAATGCGACTGTCGGGAAATAGGTTACTATCTTTACGCTTGATTGTTACCTCACGATGAAGGCATCCTTCTACTGTTTGAACTTTTCGTTATCTTTTGTATAAATGCTTAAATCGGCACGGTACACCTTGCAGTAGTTAAACTGCAAGTATTTCGAATTTCCAGGGTATTCTGCCTAGAATTCCGAGAGCCTCGGAGAAGCTGCGCCGGGGCACAGAGACCACTGATCTATGAGGTCGTTCTGGAGAACCGTGGTAGTAGAATAGATGAAAGGAGATCAGAAGCCCTCTTCTCGCCGGGTTTTTCTTCCAGGGAGTAGAACGGAAAGCTGACACGGAGACGGAGAGGAAAGAAAACTGCAGATAGCGAGAGAAAGAGAGGGAGCAAGGGACAAAGGAAGAAAAAAGACAGGAAGTTGAGCGAAGCGAGGAGAAAGGAAGAGAGAAGGGAAGCAGCCGTGAAGTGGAAGAAGAGGATGGAAAGCGGCTAACCCGGACAGGGACGCGGGGGTAGAGACGTAATCACAGGGGCGTTGAATTAGGGATGCATCCGAAGGGAGTGGGGAATCCGAGGGCTCGGGGAAGGGGGCAGTCGACGGTGGAGGACCGGGGTCACCGCCATATTATATTTAGCGAGACGCAGCCGTGTGAATGAACTGCATATCCCAGGGACGAGCACGAGCAAGCCCTCTCTTATTTTCCAAATATTCCCACAAATTGATTGTCCCCGAGAGCCCACGCAGAAACGGCTCCTCCGCTCCCTTGGTTCCAACTATTCGGTGGAACTGCGAAACGGCTACCCACCCTTCGATGATTTTCAGATATGTTGTAGAAATCGATATTTTTAACAACTTTGTCCTTCGCACATTAGCGGCGGTCTCGCTTACTTTCCGAGATATCCCCGAGAAACTACCGGCACCATTAACGCGAATTCTGTCTACATATACTTATGCGACAGTCGCTGGGATAGTTATATGCAGTTGTGCACGGGACCTTTAAGCTCGCCCGATCCCTCGTGTCTAAACAGAAGATAAGTGGCCACCGATACTAACGCGTGCGCCGCCACAGACGCACAAGTAGAGACAGAATTCACTGTAATGGCTATCACGCAAAGGGAAAAATTATTGAAAATGTTGAGATTTATAACGTATCCAAAAAAATCGTCGAAATCAGAGGGTAGATAGCTGTTCGAAAGGTTCACCAACTATTCTAATGTTAGAAGCACGCGAGTTGGCACGGAGACTCAAAATGCTATCAGAATAAGAGAACTAGTCCTGTGTACCGAACTGTCCCTGAAACGAAGCATTCGTTCGCTATCTTTGCCACTGGACGATCATGTCTAGCTAATGAGACCAAAATGGCGCCCAATAGACCTGGACTTCTAGAGTGTAGATCGAAGATTTTAGAGTTCAAAGGGACAAAGTTGATCGATTGAGTTTTTCGCGATTCAAGCGAGTTAATGAGCATTGTTATCGGAGAAAATGCGATTGAATGTTCTGGTTCCGAGTTCCCGGGAGGCTGATTCACCGCCGCGTAATCCAGATTGGCAGTTATAACTGACGGAACGGCCGTAACGTCCGGTGGACGCAAGCTGCGACACATGTTCCGATAAATGTCCATTGTTCCCGTCGTCACCCTATAAACAATACACGCTGCTGCCTGCTCTGGGAGGAACTGCGAGCTGGGAGAAAGACCTCGCACCGCTAATTTGAAACGGGTCTCTTCGGCATAAGAATCTCCGGTGGCTATTGTAAAGATTCGCAGAAATGAAGTTATCTATATAGCTATATAGCTATATAGTATATAGCTTCGATGTTAACTTCGAAAAGCGACACTCTCCTGACGAGTTGGACAAGTAGTTAAGGAAGCTGTTGTACTTCGGTAAGAAAATTTAAAAAATCTAAAAGCTAGAGTCAATCGAATTGGCCACGATTAATCCATTGTATACAAGAATACCAATTCGCTTGCACGTGGTTTTGTTTCAGAAAGGATTAAAAGCGGACTAGCAAGACCAACGTGTCTGTTCATCGCTCACCTTTTCTAGGGACCTACTTACTAGTCTTGTAAAATCGTTTATCCAAAATCCTATACTAGTATACCAGCTAGACTTCTAATAATGTTTCTGCAACAGCAACTGAACACCTTTCGCTACCGCTTGGACTACCAGCAGAATAGATTATTGTTTGTGGCCTTCATTTTAACACTGAGTAGGTATAATTTAAAACAGTAGAAAAACGAGGAGAATATCAATACGCTATTTTCAACTTGTTCGACATTACACGAAATATTACTACGAAATATTACTACGAAATAGTAGTTCGATCTAGTAAAACGATTCAAGTCCAGTCATACGTAATGGAAATATTCTAGATCGAGTGCATGAAGATCACTACTCCGAACGAAGTGCACGGTCAGTGTCGCAAACGTGCAGCCAGCGAGAAGACAAGGCCGCCGACCGGTAGATGATCGATTCCCGACCCGTTCGAAACGAATTGGACCGAAAGTGGTTCGCGGAACAGGTGGAAACGCCATTGCTGGCGTTGCAGCGACGGCTGACGCCACTGTGGCGTCATTCGGTGGTTGGGTTCGACATTCTAAGATTAGATCTCTGCTATTAGACTCGCCAGATGGTACTTTTACCTTCGTACAGGCTCGTGACTCGATTAACCCCAGATAGCTGCGGATGTGGGTAACGTTGTTACCGGACTGAGCACTTTCCGCGTTTCCTCCAGCAAAAATGAAACCCATTAATTTGCAATCTTGACAATGTGAACACATTATCTAATTTTTTGAAGTCTATAGTCCAACGACTTTTTAATAACGACGTTTTCTTTTGGTATATTGCAATTATCGAAAATCCGTTATAGCGTTAACTAGAAAAATATAATTGAACGAGTTCAAAGAGGGACGAATAAAATGAGATAATTACATTTTCTTCTGGAATTGGTTCGTTGAAACAATTGGAAGAAAACGTGATCCACGGTACAAACGCCGTCGTTCTCACGGGAAGGATGATTGTCCAGGGTTAGAGGACGGGGTTCCCCGGATTTTCAACAGAAATTGCCGCACAGAGAGATCACTCTGAGCTTGGGGAGCCCGCGAGTAGGAAATTTCCGGCGACCGTGGTCTCTCGGCCGACTGCACGCTGTAATGCTCCAGACTGCACGGTTCTAATACCCTAATCTATCGACAGAGATAAGCCGGGAGAAGCGGAGAGGCCCTTCCCGAGAGAGAGAAACAAAGGGAAACCACCTCGGGATAGAGCGGAGAAGATTGTGGCGCGGAGAGACATTGCCACGGCGCATTTGAATATCCTGCGACAGAGCTCCTCGCGTCGCGTCGCGTCGCCCGTGGAACTGGTCAATCCTGTCCTGCGGGGACGAGAATCACGGCCGGACCAAAAAGGACTAACCTGGAATCGCGTCCTGAGAAGCTAGACGGCTGCCTAGCTGTGTACAGTGCGTATCAAGAGCGTACCATCGATATTTCAATACCTCGATGCCTTCAGAAAGGATTACGATGGCAACTCGTCGTTTCAAACTTCAGCAATTGAGTACCCTCTGAACCTAAAGAGCCTCACGAGCCAACACTTCCATGCAGAAGTAAGAAAATTTTTATTTTCTACAGTCCTCGAGGCGGTATTATTTTTGACGCCGTTTTTTCTTATGAACTGTGTAGTCTAAAGTAGAAACCATGTAGAAAAATTTCGAGTAAAAATGGTAAGTCTCAATTTTTCAGGATCTTTGTCCCGCAATTGCGACTTTCACTGTACGTAGCCGATCCAGCCGGTAGCTTCTAGAAAATCTAACAACCGGATCGAGATCGTTCACGCTGTACAGGAATTCGAGAGGCGAACAGACTCGCTATCACGGATATACTAATTTGCTGGCCGAGCAGGAGGAATCTTTCAACATTCTTGCGCCGCGGCATTCCTAACGAGACATATTTCCGTTTACAGAGCGTCCGAAGAAACAGTTCTGCGGCAGGGCTAAACTATTTTCAACTTCGCTCCGTTAGCAGGTTGATTTAGAGTTAGAGGATCATTCTCCCGGTGGCCGTCCGGGAAATTCTTGTCCCCGTTTACCGATGTTTAACGCAACTTTGTCACGCCAACGAAGCAAGACGCGTTCGCCTGGCTGTTTTCTTGGAAATTATACCAGGTAGCGACTAATTATTCTATGTAATACTAATAATTCTGCCTCGATAGTGCAACAAATTTTTCTAGGGTGGCAAGAAGTCACTTCTTTTGTTAGAAACACGAATAATAACTGAACCCTTTTTATTTGCAAAAGCTTTATTAGTTATCTGGGATTAACTAAAAATTGTGAATGGAACACGGAATTGCTGGGTTTCGGAGACAAAGCAGCTATTCAACTGCTAAAGGCTTGGAGATAGAAAAATGGGAATGGGTCAAACGGAGCAAAAGAACGCAGCGATTTTCCATTCTTTTGAAAAATTAAATTTCTGAGAAATTGTGGGGGCTGGAGGAAACCTATGCGTTGGACAGTGTTCGTCGGGGAATCAAACGATTCACGTTGGACAGAGCAAGAGAGATAAAAAGAGAGAGGAGAGAGATAGAGAGAGAGAGAGTGAGCGATGCAACGAGAGAGGGGAAGGGCTGAATGAAACCAGGAGGGTGGGGAACGAGCAAGAGAGGGGGCCGAGAGAAGAGGATAGAAAAAAAGGGACACCATAGCTCGATTTAGTACTCCCATACGCCTATCCCCGCCCACCACATAGAGCAAACCGACCAATCGCCGGCACGCGTTCTACTAGAGACCGGCTAGATCGAACGCACGTTGTGTGCACTCTCTCTCCCTCTCCTCTCGTCGCTCGCGAATTGCAGGCCTGGATGGGACCGCGTCCTCGTCCTCGTCCTCGTTCTCGTCCTCGGTGTGCACGGTAGCCAGCTCGCTTCCTAAAGAGCCCAGGACGGTTCGATAGCCTCCCGCACCGATTTTTCAAACTGTCTTAGCTTCCCGCGCTTTCCTGATCCCTCCTGTCACCTACCGAATCGTTAATCGTCCTCTAAACACAATTTTAGTCCTATCTTCACTAATCTTTGCGCCCCACAAATGCGCAAAGATCCTGGAAACCTCATTTTTCTGTGGCAGAAGTTCTTCGATTTTCTAACCTTTAAAAAGAATCAGGATAACATCCTCTGCACCCTTAAGAAACTCACCCCCGTAATACTTTTTATACACTCTAAAATATTAGCCCTTTTGCACTATCGATCACCTCAAATTTAAAATTCTTTTAAACTGTCCACTGTATTAAATTGCACCTAGGACTCATTTTCGCCATAAATGCATAAAATCAACAGTCTAGTCACTGCCATAAAAAACATTGCCTTCTTAGATGACCTTGTGAATTAACGCAGTTGTTCATAAAAGCCATTATTCGATCATAGATTGAACTCTAGATTTTTCTTATCGGCACACACGTTACACGGTTCGCGTGTCCGTTTCCGGAAGAAGCATGTACTCATGTGCTCCCTCAATGATGGCCGCCATTGTTCTCCAGCCCGACGCCATTTTTATTACCGGGGGATACACCGAACCTAGGCCGGGTTTATTAAAAATAGTAATGGACCATTCTGAGAAATATGAAGCCGCCCAGCTGGCTAAATTATAATATAATGCAAAGAGCCGACTTTTGTTTAACGAAAGAGTCGTTCCGAGTGACAGAGGGTCTTTGGAAATTTCGGGCCATGAAATTGCTGGTCTTATGGCCATCCCGTAAGTTGTTCTTATCTTAACCGCTTGTGAAAGTTATATGGTTTATTTGAATTTTCCTTTCAAACGGGTACATACTGTATGTACAAAGCAGATCGCACTGATAATAATTTTTCGCAAGTTGAGGACTCACTGTATAACATTATTAACCATTTGAACTTGCTGTTCGAACATTGCTGGACAATCGAATGTTTGCTTATCGTCTTCTTTAAGTTCGCACAGCTTGCGACTTTTTCCAAATCGAAAGCATCCTAAACGTTTCGAATACACACTGTAAACGAGAGGGTTCTTGAAGGCAGATAGAGATATTTATTTAGCAAAGTACGACAAATAAAATGTTGTCTAAATTACTGACGCGTGTTCATACACGTGAAATGCAATGAGAAGTGATCTGAGACGACGTAATAATTTTTTATAATTTAGATAGGCAATTTATTAGGTCATTGAAAAAGTTCGTGCTCGATTGCTTGTTGCGCTGACCTAATACTAACAATTATCGTTCACTTTACAGGTGGAGGAACGGAATTGGATTAGCGTAGCAACGGATCGGAGAAAGCAAGGCGATGTAGAAGAAGATGTAGAAATCGCGAGCGGAAGAATGGGCATGCAAGTCAGCCGGTTTTCGTTGATTCTATTAATGAAACTCGATGAACGACGGGCGTCGCGACGGTGACCCACGCCGGCCGATATTGAATTATCTCGCGAACGAAACGACCGACGGGGATCACACCGATAGACGGAAGTTTATCGCCGAAAGAGGACCGCGTACAGAGCGTTTCAGCTTGTTATCTTTGCTCGTTTATTTGTATCCTGTCGAACACGCCAAGCGTATCCACAAAGTCGATCGACTATAGAAAGAACACTAAAAATATATTTTTTAGATATGTCTTAAACTATTCTTCCGCGTGGTTTCACGTAGACATTAAAATTCTAAACAACGTGCAAAGTAAAAGATCTTGTGTGCATTTAGACCCAGACAGACGTTCTATCTAAATTCTAACTTTTTAGAAACCAGATCAAACCATTAGCTATTTGCATTCAGTCCAACAAGGAGATTATTCCTAAAGACGTAGGTTCGAAAAATATATTTAAAAAGTTGATACGTATGGATTGCAATGGATGTAACTATCACTGCCACGAAATTCTCAAAAATAACCGTCTCTCGGAAATGTTTCAAAGCAAAAGGCTGGTTCGCGTATTGTAGATTAAAACCGTAGGAGCGTTCTCGATGGAACGATGCTCAGCCAATTACCCGTCAAAGCCATGTTAATTGCAGCTGTCCTAGACATCGGCAGGTGTGTAACCGTGCACCGCTCACTGTCAATGTCGGGATCGAGTGACGGTCGTCGTCGTCGTCGTCGCTCCAACGAAATTCTACGCGCGCGTGTTCGCGTGGTCTTTTATTCTGTTTCCAAATCGAACTCTCTCGCCATCGTGTAACGCTCGTAAAAAAAATGCACGGACGGTATCCTATCGCGGAGGAGCGAGTGAAAATCACGGTCCGGATTTTATAGCGACACACGCAGGTACCATTTTATGGCGGCGCCGCAACGCGGATCGATTCTGGAACGCGTTCTTTTTTCCTCCTTCATCCCCGATTAATTTATCAAACGCAGTCTTTATTCCTCGAGGATATCGGCTTTTTCGTCAGCTAAATATCTGACCTGCGATTTCGATGTCAGACTCGAAATCGGAGGATAGATAGTTGCACTGTAGGCTCCACGTTGCGTCGACCTTGCTGTTCGCAATTATCCAATTTATCTTATTTAGTTTAAGAGAAGGCTAAGCTCAGGTTTTCGGAATAAAAATTTGTGAAGCTTGAAGGAGGAGAATTCCGTAACAGTGGGCTTGCCCGGTTTTCCACGCCAAGGTCTCCCATCGCGGAGATTGTCCGCGAAATTCGCGGAAACGAGATTAACGTCCAGGCGGGCAGTCGGTATCGATGATACTGACCTGAGCCAATACGCAGCTAGACGAGGGCTAGGCTGATAGTTTCGTGTGCGTGTGTAAGAGAGAAAGAGAGATCGGGAGAGAGAGGGTTTGTCCGTGACGCGGTTGGAAATCGTGGCATTGCACGTTGCACCGGTTTGCAGCGGGCGTTGCACGCGCACAGGCCACACGCAACGCACAAGGCTTGCGCCAGACAGTCTGTTGCACAACTTAGGTATTGATCTTGCCCGGAACTAGTTTCCGTTTCCGTGTTCAGCCCGTCTTCGCAGTCTCTCCGTACAAACAACCGTCGCACGATCCACGATCGATCTCACGAATCGCCGATCAATTTGATCCGTCATGCAAATACTTTGAATTTAAAAAAACTTCCAGGTTTCTACGATGAATGGTCGGACCGATGCATTTTTGCCCAGAAAATTTTGTTTAGAGTCGCAGGCCAAATCGATCAGCTTTCAAGTTCTACTGCATTTTACGGCCGAAGCGCTGAAGCAACTTTTTAGAATAGATGTACCGCTCAGACGACTTTCTCTGCTTTTTCCTTTGCGGAGTCGATCGGTAGATTTTGTCCGGAAAATTGACACAATTAGCAGGTTGCTGGTGGCCTCGATATTCGCCCAACATTCTTGTTCTTCGACCGAGCGAACGCGATGGTCAGCGATTCGAGCAGCACGCAGATGTTTTCAATGGCAATTGCCCAGCGCAGAAATAAATCAATAAGTGCTAAACAGCGTAATATCGTATCACCGTGGTAATGAATCAATCGGCAACTGGGTCGCCTGTGCGTCCAACAATAATCGACATCGTTGCTCACCGGAAAACGTGGTGTGCAACAGAATAATGCGACCGAGAATTATTTGCTAGATTGGGTCTAATTGTGCGTCATACTGTGCAGTTTAGAGATAATTTGAAAAGAAGCGGAAAAGACCGCGGTGAAATTTGATTGTGGGCTGATTGCTCGTCGAACGGAGATTTTTTCCGCGGCTAATTCTTCATCGTGTACCGTATGTTCCAGGCCGAACTAGGAACTGTTTTCGAGCGGCACGGCGTGGCGACACACAGACACAGGGTTTAGCGGAGTGGTGCGACGAACAATCGCGCTGCAACAAGGAGCGAGCGCGAGTGCATTGCACCGCTGAGGTATTGATCTCGGTCGCTCGTGTTTTTTTTCGGTCGGCTGTCCCTTCCTTGAACCTTCTCCCTTAAAGTTTCGCGGCGTCTAGCTTCTGTCCTTTCGTTCTTTTCTCGCGAGCCACCGTTTCCCTCCTGCTGCTCCCTGACCCTCTTCCAGGGACCATTCTCAACTACCCACTTCCGCTTCTCGAACTGCACCGTTTCCAGACGATTCCATACCACAGCCCCGGAGATACCAAACAATCTTTTCCAGAACGTGCTACCGATTTTATCCCATATTTCTACTTCACTCCTTCTGTAGCACACGACCTACGATAATTGTTCCATTTAGTCAGCCATTTAAGCGTTGCTATTATTAGCATACTATTTCGAAATCGTTTATACGAGCTGTACATTAGATGTAGGGAATAGGCGACCATTGTGCTCTCATTTTCGAGTAATTCATTTTTAAGATGAAGATGAGAATTTTTCCGGGTTCCATAATTCAAAATACAAATACAGCACGAACATTTCCACTGACCCAATATTTTTTTCTTGTTTTAGGCGAACCGAAGTACGCGAGAAAAACGACGTTATTAGGAGAAGAACAGGCGAAAGCAGCTCCTCTTAGTTTCTAACAATCGGCTCCTGATACGTTATCGTTCACCGAACGACAATGCTTGCTACAGAGGCAAGAGCACGCCGATAAATCTTCAATTCCCGTGCATTTATCACTCTTCCAGTGGAGCTTGATGATTGTTCTGTCCTCTTTTCTCCGTTTCTTTGTTTATTTCTCCCGGTTGGCGTGTTCGCGCTCGCCTCGATCGAAACGGAGAGAGGAATGCAGGTTTTCTCTCGAGAAGTATGACGAGCAACTTCTGTGACGTAGAAATTCGATCTTTAAACAATTAGTCAGACAATTGGAAACACTGTCGAGGGACCTTGTTTAAAAATCAACTTGAACAGCATAGAACATTCAGCTTCGATTACTTTCCTGCGGTGACTCGAGCCGATCGTCTTTTATTATCGACGACTGTAGAAATATTTGTTTGCTATCCACAAACATATGCAATTGTTCAGAGAACCGACTGTTTACAGAATCGGAACAGTGCCGGTAACATAAAGAGGCACACAATGGAATATCACGGCCGGTTCTCTCGGAATTCCATTTAATCGGAATAATCGCAACGAGTCCTCGCTGCCATCCAAACAGGCAATAATCTTTGTACAATTTCTTTCTGGATAAATTCCTAACATTCGAGCTCGAATACTAGATTCGGAGGATGTTAAAAATGGCGGTGGCTGCTGAAGAACGAACCGACCACTGGTTTCGAAATTAAATTTGTTCACAGCGCAAAGTCGATTGAAATATGAAGAATTATATTTTCCAGGGCTGTTCGAACAAACTGGAATCAACTATCAATCTTCGTTGCGTTTCAGAGTTTCTGTTTTGACTTATTCGGTAACCGGAAGTGGGCATCTGGCGCGCAGGTAGCAGCGGCAACTAGTTACGGAGGATCTTTGTGCTGGAGAATGGCAGCAATTTTTTCCTAGTAATTATCGGTGAAAGAGGATCAGGTATTATCAGCATGGTCGAATTCGTATCAACAATGTGTATTTCATGCGTAGAGCCAACAATCAAGCAAATTGTATATCGATCTGAAATGCAGACCTTCAGGTTGGACATTCGATATTGGTTGAGTCGATTTTTCTTTAAGACATACTATAATTTCTTTACAATTGTAGGAAATGATATTTTCTCGGAATGTTTGCCTACGGAAAGTGAGCGAAACACAGATCGGATTTTACATGTCAGAGGTCGTTGCGACCCCCGGACGAAGAAATAGTTGCAATTAACGCGGAATTTACCGGGTCAGGCCGTGGAATACGAGAAATCGAAGTATATTATGCGTTTCGCCGAGGGAGAGAAAGAGAGAGAAGCATCGTTGACTGTGCACGGACCTGTCAAAATCTGCGCATGCGCTTCGCGAGGCGACGCGCGCGCGGGGGCAAGCGAAACAACAGGGAATGTCATTGACCCCAGCCGTATGTATCCAGCGCGAGAGGTTAAGGTTAATTTTATCGCTGGATGGCGAAAAATACTTCCTTCCTCTACTCGCCAGCCGGGATTTCGCTTGCGAAAATCCGCGGAGAGGGCCGGGGAACGTTTTCGTCAACGGGAAACGGCCTGATCCTGTTCTCCCGGTCCTAATCGCCGCCGTAAATAATGCGTAAATGCTGGCTGATAATTCGAGGCCATGTCGCGTCACACGGTCCCGGTTCACGGAACGATACGAACACCACTCTGCTTCTGCTATGGCGATTCGTCCTCTGATCGTCCCTTCTTTTGCGCGCGAAACCGAATATATTTTTTGATACTTTCCGCAATCGGCCACTGTACGGGAAGAGACATACGCGCGATTAGGAAGATGCAGGTATCGATTTTTCGTTAACACCTTGAAAATTGCGATGTTACTATCGTAACAATAGGATTCGAAGATGAACGTGGTCCCTAACGTAGAATGAAATACAGCTTATCCGAAGAAAGTGGTCAGGTGTGGCCAGGACAAGGGTTTCAGAAAGCCTGGAAAAGTATTTGCGGTCGATACCACGTGCTGTACGACGCCAGGACGGTGGGTAATGAAATTTACACCGATCGTTTATTATCGGAGCCAGAGCTCCGCGGCCCCGGGGAACGTTTCCCGATGCCGCGACGACCGCAGGGAATGGAAAACGATATCGCGAAACATCGACCGCGGTTACTCGCGGCCAGGATGATTCGAGGCGACGGAAAAATGGGAAATGGATGCCTCGTTAATCCCCAATGATTCGTTTCCAGAGGCCCCCGGGTCGATAGCGACCACGAATCTAGTCCACCGTTACTATTGGGAGATTTCTAACTTGACCGTTTCCACCGGTATGCGCAACTCTGTGCGTCCGTTCGCTGGTTCAGCCGATTTCGGCGACTTTTCCATTATCTTCGCGAGGAAAAATGAAAACAGGAGAACTGTCTCTCCAGCCACTGATTGCCGTAGATAATTGGTGCAAAAGTTCGTACCCGATTTCGTGTCAACTCTTGACGGTCCAGAGGCATTTACAGTTTTCTTACCAATGGCTCGAAGCTATTTTTCGTACGACGAGCAATTATAATAAGCAAATGTTATATTATAATAAGTAAAACTGTCATGCCGCATGTATTGTCGCATTGGACCGGTAAGGGTACAAATACAACAACAGGTCAAACAGAAACTTTTGCACCGACCTAACAGTTTTGCGATTTTTTCTAGGAAAATACAGCCGCGATTGTGACTTACCGCAAGGACGCCAAGAGGAGGGTTCTCTGTGGCAGCAACCGGCCGAGTAGAGTCGAGTCGAGGCTAGTCGAACCAGGTATCCGGTCTCCGGTGTATACACGGAGCTCCTGAAAGCCACAGGACACTACGAGGACATGGCGCGCGGCACTGCACACACCCGATATCACAAATCGCGGCACTACGATGCACAGTAGCAGCAGCAGCGACGAGGGAGAAACAGCAAAACCCGTGCGGAGCCGTATGAATCCGGGGAGGCACTGCCACTTGGCCGTAGAGAGAGCGTCACTCGGCTACGTGTATGTAGTTCCCCGTTGGGCATCCTTGCGTATACAGGCCCGCGTCACGAGAGGGCAGACGACAGACCAGAAAATTCACCGGTGTGCTTTCCGGGATAGCCTTGAGAAAAATGAGCCTGCTCGAGAGTGGAGAGGGTACGCGAGGGTACGGAGGGGGGATGGGAGAGAGAGAGAGAGAGTGAGAGAGAGAGAGAGAGAGAGTGAGAGAGAGAGAGAGTACAGAGGAGGGGGAGGGAACAGTTTCTTTTCGGGGGAGAATGCAGCGGAGAATTGATAGGTGGCGAAGGAGAGCTTGGGCGGGCAGCGATTGGATCGGAGGTGGGTCGAGGGGCAGGCCGGGGCTCTCGAAAGGGCAAAGAACTCGACCGGCTGGAGCGCGCTCGAGGCCCGAACAACACTCTAACTACTCACTCTCTCTCCCTCTCTCTTCGATATAACCGCGCGCACGGCTCTGCACGGCTCTGCACGGCTCTGCTCGGCTCGGCTCGGCTCGGTTCGACGCGGAGCGGAACAGAGCGGCGGGACAAGAATGGGCAAAACGCTACTCTTGCTCCCCGGGGCTGTACGGGGATGCTTCTGCCGATCCGAGGAAAGAAAAGTGAACCCGACCGAGGGTTGGGACACCGAGTCTCTCTCCGACAGAAGGTGAACAGCACGCGCGCAGCGAACAGAAACGAAGGATGTCGCGAATGTCTCTCTCTTTCTGATTCTGCTACGCTTTGAAGCCGAGAAGCGATTCTGCTCGGTGACAAGGACAGACTGCCCGTGCCCGTGGGACGCTACGTTTACAGGAGAGCAGAGCGCAGCACGGCAGAGCAAACGGAACCGAGTAGCCAGCGAACGAACCGCAGACGAGAGGAGAATCACGAGAAGGAACGAGCGAAACGGAGCTTGCACCTTCGCGGCGACAACGATCGACGGGGTGCACTCGCAATCCGGCGGCAACAGCAACCGCATCCGACGGAACACTCCGTTCGACCTGGACAGAAGAATACTTCTTGGAAAACGCTAGAACAAATATACCTCGAACGTGTCCTTACCTCTGGAGATGTCCTCGGTAGAACGCAGGGTATATGCTCGGGTGTGCCTAGACGGTTGCAAAGACGTGGACCAAGAGATGTACTACGGGAAAGAAACGACAGATATCAAAAGGGTGAAGAAAGAAGCCTGCCTCGAGGTCCTCTCCTTTTTACTTCCGGACGAGGTCGAGGCACCTCGTGCGGAAAAACCGACACGACGGGGTCAGACGGCCGGGTTCACTGACACGGAGAGAATTTGCTTTTCCGCGGGGGTGGAAAGTCGTCGGGGGAGAAAGAGAGAAACCAGGGGCGGGGATTCCGGAGGGGAGAGGGCGGCGGTGAAGCGGAGGGGGAAGCTATCGACGGGGTAAACGTACTTACACGCTAGCACGAATTCGGCGCGAAGGAGAACGAACCGAAACGTTCCTAGCCATGGTAGAGAGACTGTCTCTCGGGCGCACATGGCTGCCTTCTCCGTCTCTCTTTCTCTGGTTCGCTCGCATGCGCGCGTGCATCGTGCTACGAACACACCGATGCACGCTCTCGCAGACGTCGCACCCCGTTCATCTCTCTCTCTCTCTCTCTCTCTCTCACCCCCTTCAGCCGGTGGTCCGTCGCGTTCCATCCGTCCCTGTTCGCACACAGCTCTACCCGTGCGAAATTCACAGCCAGTGGCGTAACCAGTAGGGGATCGCCGACCCCTGTATAGTCTCGATCTTGCCCCCCTACCTCCCCCTTCCACCCGCCCTTCCACCGTCGAACAGCGTTGCCGCTTGCCAATGGCGTTGTCAGCTCGTTGCAATGAGTGGGAGGGAGAGCCCGTTAACCACCCCGTCCCTTCTCGCCACCCAAAGTCATCTTATCAAAGGTCGTCTTCGAAAATCAGCCAACAGTCTTAGAAAATTCCCGTGAATCGCCTAACGTCTCTATCCAATTTTCAGCGTCCGCGAACGCAGTCACGGAAAAAGGAATCCTTGGACCCTCGAAGGAGATGGTCCCACCGGACGGCCGCCATTTGGAATTTCGAAGAACGCGTCGAGGACTATCGGATGTAGGATGCGCTCTCCGGACCAGTTCGTTCTCTCGAGGATATCTCGGATGGATGCGTGCGTACGATCACCGCGTGCACACAGCAGAGAGGAGAGCAGCTCGAACAGCTTGAAAAGTGCAACGGACAATATCTCGGTGGCCGGGCTGCATATAACGCGCGTTCCAGCGTTATGGTGGGGGCGGTGGAGGCCGGCATGGCGGCCAGTTTTCTGGAACGTACACCACCAGGTCTACCATCCGGCAATTTTCTTTCTCTACCTCCGAATCTTTATCTCCTTGTTCCGTGTGCACGGCGTCTCAGCCTCCCTCTCTCCGTTTGCCCCCTCTTCTCCTCCTCCTCCTCCACATCTCCCCTGGTTTCACGGCGCCGATCTTGAAACGGAAAGGGAACGACGACCGGTGCACGCCGAGCTTAGCCGAGATGAGTCGAGACGCACCGAGCCGCGTAGAGGCGGTCTCGAGATCGAGAACCGAGGAATCGAAAGCGCGAGGAGATTACCGCCGGGATTCTCTATTGATTTCGAGAAGAGGAATCCGAGAGACGTCGTCGACGACGACAGTGACGGCGACGACGACGACGCGAACACGCTGTAAGCACCGTCGTTGATTTATCCTCTTCCACCAAGACAGTCGACCGACCGGGTACACGGGGTCTCGCGCGAAACTAATCGGCCGTGAACATCGGCAGGCGAAGGATCATAAAGCGTATCTCCGGCGAAGAGGCCGGCTACGTTAAATATTTGTCGTCACAGGCTTCATTACTCTCGAAAGGTTGATCAAGGGGCTGGCTGCGGGAGAACGCGCGGCCCCAGGAGTCAATAAGCACAAGGGCCGAATGTTGGCGAAGGTTTCGCGCTGATGAAACTTTGATTCGTACCCAGTGAACATCACTCGATCGAACGTCTCGTCTCGGAGATGAACATCGCCCGAAATCGTGAATACGTATAGTCGTAGCACGATCGAACCGCCTAATTACAATGCCGTGTATCGGCCCCCAAATTAATCGGGTGAGCATCATGTTCGGAAATTACGTAGACCGTTTAGCGTCTAAGAGGGCAAAGCGCAGAAAATTCAGATAAAGGGAGAGAGAGAGAGGGGAAAGAAACTAGAATTTCGTATGCAGCCACAACCCGTACTAATAATATTCATTCTTTCCCGCTGCATTGTTGCCCCCCGCTTCTCCCTCGATCACCGCTGTTCGACACTGTCACGGATAATCGAGGGTGAAAGAGCGAGCAGCAAAGGAGGGGACGAGGGGACGAGACGAGTGATCGGTAGAGAGACAGAGCTAACGAAAGAGGTGGGGGGAGGGAGAGAGGGAGAGCAACGAGCGAGCGAGTGCAGTTCTCGCGATCCAGCGTGCGTTGCACTCCACAAGAAAAAACATCGTCCAGGCGGGCCGAGGAAGGAGGAGGTGGGTCTTCGTGCATCTCCGGCCCGCGTCGCCGCTTATATTGATCACGAGAGAGTGCACGATATTCGAGAATACATTATACGCGGACTCTAGCCTAGCCGGACCGCCTATAGTCGCGCGGAGTATAGGCGGCCAGGCCGCTGCACTCTGGCTCTCCCCTGTCCCCGTGATTCCCTCTCGGCCACCTCTCGCCGCCATCTCGCTCCAATCTACCCGACGAAACCCTCTCGTCCCACCGTTTCGCCGGTCTCTCGTCCCGTCTCTCCACCCTGCCTCGCTCGCTCCTTTGATTATCTATCCGTCCTTGTCCGCCCTGCACGTTCTCATCCCCGTTCGTTCGTTCCTTCGTCTTCCTCCCTCAACCAAGACGGTCCTTGCAACTTTGTCTAGCGATGGGCGCCGTCCGTTTCACCTCTCGCCAGTTACCAAACAATCTCTACTCTCGCCGAAGGCAGCCTTGAACAATCGAAATTCCGATCGCTACTGTACAGTAAACGGTAGCAGTTTCCTTCTGCAATACCGAGGCTGCCCCGTGGGGCATTGCCCTCGCTCCCGGCTCCCACCGAGAGCACAGTAAACCACGCCTTCTCCGGCAAGCTGCAAGTACCCGCTCGTGTTCTCTGTTGCGAGATCGTAGCCGTGTCCCGCGACTCGAAATCCGTTTTCGTTGGGAACGTCTCGAACAGCGTTACCAAACCGTGTGTATTCCCCTCGAAATGTTTCCCCTCCTATCGCTAAATGTCGCCAGATTATCCTCGTAGTGGGAATAATGTGATGTCACGTATCCCCTCTTGCCACTGATACGTTGCAGAGAGTCGCGAGAGGGGAATCCGATGGTGGAGAGGGAAGCGTACAGACTTTTTCTGCCAACGCTGGTCTCGAACCCATCGCTACCTCTCCGCCTCACTCGATTCTCCCTCCGAAACACACAGAGCTAGACTGCTCGATCTCTTTCCGTTCCAGGCGTGTTCGGTCTTCTTTTTCTTCGTTCCGTATACTTGCACCAGCGTGTGTCTGTGCCTCTCTTTTTCTCTCTCTCTCTCTCTCGTTCTCCCTTCGTCCACCGCTGCACATTGTCTTCCATCCAGCTCTCTCGCTCCTCTTTGTCGTACACCTTCTATCTATCTCTCCGGCTCGGCGTGTTTTCTGTCGTTCTTTTTCTCTCCGTTTCTCTCTCTCTCTCTCTCTCCCTCTTTCCCTCTGTGTAGCGAGAGAGCATGAACCCTCTCTTCCGCCGATCCTCTCTCGGTTTCTACCCTCTACACCCCCGCCGGAGGGGCGATCGTCTCGCGAGAGCCGATCTTCCTTCGACAATGTCTGCGACGCGCACGGGAGCCTCTGGCTCTGCGCGAGGCTCTCTTCTTTCTTCGAAATTTATCGTCCGCCCCTCTCCCGGGACCCAAATCTCGCGAGATCTCGAACAGGGTGCGCGACCAGCTCTATATACGTCGTCCAACGAGACCTGGCAGCGAACAAATGCACGTAGTAGCCACTCGAGTGCTCGAGAGTTCCAGTTACACTTATCAGACATAATTAGCAGAGGACTAGCGGTCCACTGACTCGTCTCGTTCGACGGACGTAGCAAGGACGTCGACGAAAACCTACGTATAATCCTTCGAACGAGACGAGGCAGTAAGATACCACCGTGCATCCTTTTGCCAACTGTCTCAGAAGGGTAACTTCGACTCTGTCGCATTCGGGCGGCTATGTTTACAGAGGAGCGATCTAGGACCGAAGACGTTATCCTGCATAAATTTTCCCGAATGCACCACGACTGATCTCGGGGTCCAATCGCATCGGTTGCAGCCAGCTAGGACGCTGCAAGAGAGACGAGGACGTCAGAAAGTTATCGCAGCAAGTTGGTTCTCTGAGTGAGAGAGGAGCACATTCAAGGGACCATACTCTCCCGAAACGCGCGGGTATTAATCCAGAAGGTTCTTCGTAACATCCCCCGGGAGTCTCCCCACTTGTCGAGAAGACGCAGACACGGAGGACGGAGATGGAGGAGAACGGGAGGCCGAGGGAAACGGGCTAGGCGCGGGGGGCAGGGGACTGTCGGGTATGCACGGTAGGGGCAGGAGAGGACCTTGGCCTTTTCGCGGAGCAAAAATAAAACCTGTTGACACCGAAGCCCCGCGGACGCAAAGGAACTTCTCCTTCTCTCTCTCTTACTCTCTCTCTTTCTCTCTTTGCTTGTATCCCTCTCGGCTCCTCGCCCCTCGGTTGCTACTCATCGTCTCCCCCTCTCGAAACCTCTGTTTCCAACCTCTTCAGTGTATATCTCTTCTACAGACACGGGGTGCGATTTCAAAATTTCACCGTGAGCTCTTATCCTTTTATTCGACGGCGGCGCCCCTGTCCTCGGGAAACCGACTCGACGACGCTCGGAAATCACAGGGCCATTTTTACCCCGAGTTTCAATCGACGCGCCATCGTTGTCGCAGTCGGTGCGCTTGAATTCAACGCCCCCGCATCGGACTTCATCGATGGACACCGGTCCCTTGAAAACTTGAGGTTCTATCTCCGACGAGCCTCCAGATGCTGTCGTACCTCGATATGAAAAATACACGAAGATCATCATCCATGAATTTCATCCTTCCTAGGATGGATCAAGCTCGCAGAGAACAGGCTGGATGTCCTCTTAGAGGCTCGGATCCCTCCATCGGTTACATTACGCAGGATACAAGCACGCGTTGCAGTAATACCGGTTGAATGCACGTCGTTCCGTCAATTTCCCCTCGAGGACTGCGTTCGCTGGCCGCCAGGTTGCAACGAGCGCACGCGTTCGCTTGTGTGCGAAACGGACTGCGGCAACCTCAACCTACCCGCGGGTGATAAGTATGAAAAATGGGAGAAAAATTATTTTATTTTTGGAGCTGCGGCCATGGACGATTTGTTTCTAAGTTCAGTTTTGTTTATATTCTTAGAAAATTGACCACTGCGCGGCTCGTGAATGCACCGCCAGTTCTTCTTCTAAATCGACATGCTTTTACCGGAAGAAAAACGGGAGGCGTGTGCGATGCACCGAGGATCTCCATTGCGAGGCGTTCCCCGATGCATGGAACCGGGAAGGAGACGCAGGGCCGCGTCCGGAAAATTCGGATTACGGAGCCCGACCAATAAGAGACCAGGTGGGCCACCGATGAAAAACCCTGCCGCGGGGAAAGGGCCACGCCTGTTGCCGTCCCGGGGGAGCTTAAATGGGGCCCGTACGCTCCACACGGGCCCTATTCCCGGTGCATCTGCATCCGCACTCGGCCAGACAATCGAAAACTGCCGAACCTCCGATTCGTCTCGCAACGCGTGTCCTTCTCGAACGATCCGATGAGACGCGTTAACTTCTGCTGGATGGCTATCCATTGTCTTTCGAGTCCTGGGACGAAGGATGAAAATTGCGCCGGCTGCGAAAGTGGCAGGGATAAAGAGAACACCGAAGACAAAGAGGAACTGAAAAGGAAGAGAAAGAGAGAGAGAGAGAGAGAGAGAGAGAGAGGGGAGGGAGATGGTATGTCGAGTAAAAAGAAAGGAGGAAGAAAGAGAGAGAGAGAGAGAGAGAGAGAGAGAGAGAGAGAGAGAACCTTGGCCCACAGGCCTACTGCAGCGCTAGCTGCAGCCTGCCTGGCTGCACACAACGCACCATGCCTCTGCCATTCATGTTGGAAACTCCCTGCGTGTCCGTGGGGTTGGGCCAACAACCGCCGGAAAAATTGCCTCTCTCTCTCTCTCTAGCGATGCAACTGGAAATGCCCCGCCCCGTCCCGTCCCGGTGCTGCACCGCAGGGCGGAAAAGTTGATCGGCTGCGCTGCAATGTCTACCGGCCTCACCAGCTTTGGTAGCCAGGTACAGCAGCCGAAAAGCCAGCCAACAACGATCCCTTTACAATTGGCCGATTCCTTCGTCTCTCCAGATGTGCGATTAATCGACGAGTTTGAACGGTGAACTGCTCGATTTGTAGGAAATTTAATATAATGGTTGAAAGGATTTGTTTTAGTACCACAAGTCGTTTACCAACCGGCATTTTCTCAGGCGAATTTTCTATTTTCTAGTCGGAGCAGAAAGTGGAGAACGAACGTTTCGGAACTGCGATAAACCGCGAGAAGTTAGTGGACAATCTAATAGTATATGCCAGGTCGCCGCTCCCTGAGAGATCACTGCCCTCGCACGCACACCCGATGCTTGTGTGCCTTCTCTCGTTCCTACGGCCCGGCCGGCCGGCTCGACGTCGCGTCGTCGTTCGTCCCTCCATCGCGACCCGACGGGGGCCAGGGACGTAACGCGTTAACCGCGGCCCGGCGCTGGCCACGAAACCGTTCCGTTTTCAAAGATTGTCACCGGCACACCTGGCGTACGCGCCGTGCATGGTCCCGCGGGGAGCGAACGTGCACGGGAACAGTCTCGAGATAGCTAGACCGACGACCACCCGGTACAAAACTCGTTGATCGACTGGACAACATGTATTTTCTTGATCGCCGATTGACAGCCTATTCTCAAAGAGACATCGTGTAAAGTACCAACCACCGTATACCAGTAAATGTTCTAGCGATAGTTGTTCTAACAGTCATGCGAGACCATTGTAATTTTCAGAGGAATTACGTCTGTCACGTATCTGTCAGCTGTGCAGGCCACAGGACGGAATAAATACCTTATGGAGGATCGTTGATGTATCTGCTGGTCTGATTCCGAGACACCGAGACGACGTCTCGACGAAATCACAGACAAGGAGAGCACCGGACAGACACGAGAGAATGATATCACTCGCGAAAACGTCGGATCGTTGTGCGGGCTCTCGCTCGAGCCGAGACCGGTCGATTGAGACGTGTACTCGGCGCGTGTATTCGCGCAACAACTGTCTTCTACACGCGAGATCACAGTGTGCACGGGACTCGGACTCAGACGAACCGACAGGTCGCTGAAACCGTCGTCTTTTCGCGGGAGATCAGCCGGAGGGTTTCAGAGACCCCTCGGCTCGAGACACGTGCGCCTGTGTACGTGCAAAGGTATACGTACAATACTGTGTAAGTACACACGCACACAGTCCACTAGAGAACGAGATGTGCACGAGCCGGCGACGAGACGACGATTCCATTCGACCGACGGCACGCGTGGCACCGCGACACCACCAACCGGAGCAATGTCGCCATCTGTATCGCGAATTTTACGGCATAATCGTCGGTCAAATCGTGGCCGACGATTATGCCAGTCCACGAGGGGAATCCTGTGGCTCCGAACGTTCTTCCTCCTGGATGGAATCTATGCAAAAAGAGCGGACCAATTGTACTCGCCTTTTTCGCAACGATTCAATCTTGAAAGATGTCTACGCGCTTTCGTACGATATTTTCTCATTGATATTTCTTCTCATTTCTGAAACCTCCTATATATGATCTGCGAATTGTCTGTTGCAGATTCGAGATGAGAAAGGAAGTTTCAATTTTTCCTCCTTTCTTTTTCGTTAGCCAGCCTTAGAATGATGATCGGAATTCGTTGATGGGAAACGACCAACAAAAGAATGAATATTAACAATGGATCCAAAACTATATAACAAAATTTACAATTACTCAATAGTAAAGAAGAGATTCACATTATCAACAAGCAATCTATATTATCGATGTCCGCCACAGTCTAATTTGCTCTGTTGCCCTTTGCGTGTCAAAGGGAGGCGGGAAATGATCCATAGTTTAACAAGAATCTGCAAAACCCCTCCAGTTACAATAGATGAATTTCTGGAAAAACTAAACATTAAAGCGCTAAATATAATCAATGATTTTTGTACGTCTAATAAGATTTTCGTGTAATCAGCCCTTGATTGGGAACAGTGTGATAAGTAGTAATAAGCAGAGCAATAATAGGATAATCATAAAAAAAATTAGGCATAAGGCAAAAACCCAAAGACAGTCCATAAACGAAATCCTACCTGCGAAAAATAGAAAGATATTAGAGATTAAGTATTTTAGGCAATAATTTATAAGAAATAGGTACCTGACTGCGAAATGATGTGATATCTAGCGAATTCTGATATAGGACTATTTTTAGACTACAATCTTACTGCCAGCAATATGTATCGATATATGTATATACATGTGGTATCTAAATATGTATCTATGTACGTTAGCTTATAAGCCAGAACTGGTTTAAAGCTCTTGATTAATAAAAAAAAAAAGAAAAAAAATTTGCTCTGTCGGTAACAGTTAGCTAGCAATATGCGCGTTTTCCCGCTGCACGTTCTGGCGCTGTACGGACGTTTATACACAGCAGATGATGTCGGTGATTTACATTGCATCTTATGGGAAAAGCGGCAAGAATCATTTGCACTCGAGTAAAATGAATATTTCAATACTTTCTCTTTGGAGTTTGTTAATTTTTGGGGTCTCAAATTAAAGCTAAAAGAATATACTTTTCGATAGGTGTATAACCATTTAAAACCAATTACATTTCATTTAGTATTCGATTTCCTGTCGGAACCAGTGAGCCGCAACTATTTAGAGCCCTTGGCCTTTGTGTGCCCTTGTGAGCCTCTGTGAACTTGTCATAAAATAATACATGTTTATTTACGTCTCTAAACAAACGAGTAGAAGTGACATTTTAATTATATTTTTTTACACGAAATAATTCTCTTCTTTTTGTTTACGTTTTGTTAGTCGATATTGTCCATACGTACGAATTATTGAAGAGACACATTAAAAAATGCACCTAAACTCGCAGTTGCTAGCTGTCTAACCTCTATCAAGAGCAATAAAATGTTTATTTAGGTTTGGTCCTGTTTCCTTGAATGAAATCAAAGAAATGATTACTTCGTTTTAAAATGTCGTATCAGGATTCACCGTTTTCGACCATGTATGGTCAGGACGATTATGATCTTGACGAAGATAACGAGGAGTATTTAGAGGACGATCGCGATGCGGAGGAACAAGATGAGAGTGACGAAGGTAATGATTAGAATATAAACAACGTTTATATAATTAGTATATTCAATGTTTCTTCACGAATTATACGTATGTGTAGATACTGAAGAGGCAAGTGAGACCGATTTGGGAAAGTCGGAAGAGTATACGGAGATAAAGGAGCAGTAAGTCGAACAATTGAAAAATCTCAATCCGATCATTCAACGATACATATACTTTTTCAGAGTGTATCAAGACAAATTGGCTAGTTTGAAGAAACAACTACAGCAATTGAAAGATGGTACCCATCCCGAGTATAATCGCAAGTTGAAACGCTTGGAGGCTCAATACAAAGAAAGGTTAAAAATTTATGCATACGAATGCAGTCGCAATTGATTTGCACACAAATTGCATTGAATAAGTTTCATTCGTAGGCTAAGGTTGAACACAATTTACCGGGACTATCTGACCGAGTCGGTGGAACGAGATTACATATTGGAGAAGAGAGCAGCAGTGAAGGAATTCGAAGAAAAGAAAATAGACTTGAAGGAGAACTTGCTGACCGATATGGAAGAGAAGAGAAAGATGATAGAGAGTGACCGACACACTATGGAGCTCACAGGCGACTCGATGGAGGTGTAAATAATAACACAAGCATTTCTTGGTTATAACTCTGCTCCAGCATGTATTTACTAACTTAGCCGTCTTGCAGGTGAAGCCTGTAATGACGCGAAAATTGCGTAGACGACCCAATGACCCTGTCCCTGAGAAGGTAGAAAAGCGTAGAAAACCTCCTCCGGCACAGTTGAATTATCTCTTAGACGAAAAAGAGATTGAAAGCGATTTGAAAGCTATTAGCAGGGGTAAAGTACTGCCTACTGTTCGAAAACCAGGTACTGATTGGAAATTCCAAGTCATTATGCATGGTTTAACGACATTCCTTTAATTTTAGCGGTTTTTCCACATTATAATACAGTAAATATACCTTCGCAACATATTCCTCCAGCTTCCGAGACGCCACTTGTAGAGACTAGGATAGAAGATGGAAAACTTCTACACGAGAGGCGATGGTAATTTATCTTGTTGATAGTTTCGAGCCGATAATACATGTCGGATAATTACAGGTTTCACCGCGGCCAGCCGGTCTATGTGGAAGGGAAAGACTTGTCGAGATTCGCAGCAAACATTTCTGCTATCGGAACCGAGGCTGTAAGTAAATAATCGTGAGATTTAATATAATTTATCTGTTATTGTTACACTAATCTTCTCGATCGATAGATCTGGGTGAAGAAAGTGTCGGACGGGAGCAAAGTGCGTATATACATATCCCAATTGAGTCGGGGGAAGATATCGATTAAAAGACGGGCGTCCTAGTGGGAAACTGACCGCCGTCACGAGCGAGAAACTGACCGCCGTCACAAGCGGGAAACTGACCGCCGCCACGAGCGGGAAACTGTCCAGTAACTGTTCAATTTGTGATACATTTTATTTATAGATTGTTCGTCTATTTTCGAGATCGAATGAAATTTTTTACTGTACTTGTCTTTTACCGCCAATAAAAAGCAGAGCTTTCGGTAATGTCGGAACGCTAACATGCATTTGTACAGAAGGAAAAAAGTGAAGGAGTTTGTACGGAATTGTTCCTCTCTTACGTGTATAAAAAATTTGTATTATGTTACGAATACAGTTAAGTTAGCCGAATCAGATAATATTAATGCAATACGTAATTATGTGCAATTTGTAATTAACCGCTAAACTATAAACGAATGTATGTCACTCAGCCATCATGTCTACGCTGAGACAATCTTCACCCATATTGCTGGGAGATGTTTCCAATTCTCCGATTTCGTTAGATTCGCTGTGAGCAAAATCTTATTAATACAGACATGTCGACGATTATAATTGTACTTTTTCAGACAATTATTCACCTATCCAGGGAAGGATCATTGCTAAACATCTCTGTCGGAACTGTAGGTGGTGCTTTCTCTGGTACTAGTTCCAAATATGTCTGACGAGACTCCAAGTGCCTTTCCACTTCTTCCGGCGTCATATGACCGTCCGACATTAAAGACATTGGTACTATATTATTGGACGATTGTACCTGGACAAGTACACAAGCATTATACAATTGTTACACACAATATTGTTACGCTACAACTTACTATGGGTGTACTGTTTGATTTTGTCACTTTAGGAGTGGGCTTTTTCTTTTTAGCTGCGTTGAATGATTTTGTTACTGTTGGCATGTGGTGGGAAGTGTGATTGCTAATGCCCATCTCCATCTTTTTCCTAGAAGAAAGGGTTTCATTTAATTGGTAAGTTCGTTATGAAAAAGAGCACCTTTTCTCCATATACCTTTTCGACGTATCCAGACGTGTGACTTCTTCGTCGGATGATTCTGTTTCATCACTTTCGCTAAACGAGGCATCTACCTTTTCGTACTGCAATAAACGATCCAATAAAAAACTTTTATCTCTATTAACTTTAAGCAGTTTCCTTTGCGTGGACCTCAGAGCTTCTTGAAAACACTCGTTCTCCTAAAATTAAGCATTAAATCATTCGACAAAAGACTAGGAAGGTTGGATATAGTTGTCATTGTGGATGCACGTACATAAATTAGAAACTTCAATTTCCTCTTAAGATTCCGATACTGATCCTTGTAATTAGGCACTTCCTCCTCCGGGCTGTCCTCGTCATCGTCTTCTGCATCCGCATTGTTGTTTGCGATTGAACGACAATACCATCCTTCCAACATTGATCATCTGCAACTAAAGATAAAAACGGTGTAATGTTAGAGAACGAGATTGTTTACCAACGCATTAATTGTATTGGTGACACTTAACGAGTTCCCTCTTCGCTTTACAATTATGGAAAACACTGTCACGCGACCGTATCAGTACGTGTAACAAATAAAACGAAATGTTTTCTGTCAATATTATTCCAACACTACTTGAGGTTAAGTCCTCAGCGATTGAAAATAAGTTGTGAATAACGAGACGAATCGCCTGGGAAATCAGAGCGTACTCGACGACGCCCGGCAAACTTGCGATTCAAATGGAATTTCGGCAATACCTCCGCGAAACTTCAAGATGATTTTTTCTGTGTCGTAAATAGCCGAGGCGAACGATTATTAGGAAGATAAATAAGCTGTTTATGACTGGCTTCCATTCTGAACTTCTTTATCGATTCTATACTAACTTCGTAAATGCTTTCCACGCGGTTCCAATTCGATCAAGCTCTCTTTTCCTCTCGTAAAAAAAAGATCGTTGTCTTTCGTTTAACTTTCAGCATTTTAGCAACAATCGATCGAACAAAATCGAGCAATCGATAAATTTGTGTCTCTTTGTTTTACGTACTTACATGCCGCAGAGAGAAAATCTGCATGCCGTTAGAAATAATGGTAACAAGTAACAACGGATCCCTACAATAATTATGAAAAATATTTGCGCGGCGTATCGTTCCACGAGAAACAATGATAATGAAGCTCAAATTGTATTGGCTGCTTCTCGATAAAAAATTTAAATAATTGAACTTTGAATTTCAACGATTTCAGGTAACATCGTAAAATCGGTAAAATCGTGGAATTTAATACCAGCGCAACCTGGTGATAGATATTGGAACTACTAGTGCGTTTTGCCACTTTGTGATTTGGCTCTGTATAGACGTTCGAAAGGAGCAAATGATTTCTGCCGGAACTTGCATTACACGTTATGGAAGGAACCCTAAAGAATTATTTGCAGTCGTATTAAAAACATTTGAGCGCTTGACCGTTGAGACTTTTTAATTCCTGAGAGCTTAAATAAAAGCTGAAAGAGAATGATGAATGGATTGCGATGTAAAAATAATTATTGACTAACCTGCACGACTGTCTTCATTATAAGAATTGTTTTTCTGTGAAAAACAACTTCCTGCTCTTCTGTTTGGCCTTCGAAAGAATTTGCGCGGGAAGCGATCGTTATCGAAAGTACATACAATTTTCGAATATAGCAAATGATCCGGCTAAAGATGAAGAAAATTCAACCGCCTGTGAAAAAGGTATTGTACTTGTTTCACCGTCTAGTTACTAATATTGTTAGCTCGCTCTGACGTTTGATTGTTTATTGTATATCGTTACAGAATAGTCCTGCTCGCAGTGCAAAAAAATCTCAAAACAAAATATCATTATATTTCACAAAAACATCGAAAGATCAGGCCTCTATTAGTAAGGACACCATAATCGCCGGTGAATTTAAAGAGAAAGATAATGCAGAACAAATACCATGTTCAAAAAGGAAGTTGTTAGAGGAATTGGCAGGGAGTCCATCAAAAGTTACTAAGTACGACTGTGCACTTGACATGATTAAGTCGAAGAAGATGCTAGAACCGTACAAGTCCAATGTAATTCGCGAAGAGTTCCATGACAGCGACAACAAATTCTCTAAAGAGAATATCGTTACAGGAGAATATAAGAAAAGCGATAGCTTAGGTGGATCTAAGAATGTATCTCATAACAAACTAAATAAACAGAAAGCACAATCGAGGCATGATAGTCTACTACACAACAGTAACTTTATGAATTCTCCTGTAAAAGAGGATAATAAAGGATCTGTAAAAGACATTGGAGTGTGTGATAATGTAAAAGAGTCCAATGAACACGACGAATGTAAAGATGATTCAGATTTTGAATTAGAATCGTGTATTATAGATGATTTTGATGATTGCTTCGACGAAGCATGGTCTCCAAATAATCGAATAAACTTTAATTCTTTCCAGAGGTGTAAGGTTGTGCATGTAAAAAGAGAATGTAACAGTCTACTGTTAACTGTGGAGCAAGAGAGCTCGGCATCTAACGGAACTGTTTTGTGTTCAGGTTTTTGGTAAGAGAAAAAATGAAGAGTCAAAATAGTTATTATAGAGCAAAACACTTTATACCGATTTAAATTTAGGAAAGACGCAAAAGTCGAAGCAGAGGACATTGTAGCTGTTCAAGCGAGGAAAGAAGCTCCCCATTGGGTTGTAGACAATACCAGCGGTTTTCTTGTTGTTCATCCGGACACATTGATATCAGGAACAACTGTAGTTGGTGCCTTATTTTGCAGTAGGAAAGCAGTATTAGCGGAAAAGTTTAGGAAACTAGAGTCTTTGCCATACTTTGAAGGAGATCAAACAGCTATGGTTATAGGTAGCTTAGCTCATCAGTTGCTGCAGAAGGTACCAAGCAATAGTTTGCTTCGTATTTGAAGTAATTTTTCCAATATTCAAACACGTGATTAATTGTATAGGCAATGCGCGAGGATATTAAAGAAATGTCGGACATTAGAAAATTATTGGACAATCTATTGCAGTTTAAGGAAACAGCTAGCATGCTTTACGTGGCGGATATTTCATTAGACACTTGCAAGACACGGATGCTTGAGTTTTTACCGCGTATATACGAATTCATTCAACATTATGTAAAAGGTAAATCAAAGTATTCCGCATGTTTCCTTTGTCCCTTTCTTAAACGTTAATAACGCCTGCAGATAAGAAGCATCAGGACATAAGCACGAAAAAAGACAATTTCAAAGGAAAAATTACTCGTGTGTGCGACATAGAAGAAAATATGTGGCTTCCCATGCTTGGCGTGAAAGGCAAAGTGGACGTCACGACGGAAGTTAATCTGCACTCGCGGAGAAAAGTTATGCCTCTCGAAATAAAGACTGGTAGGCCTTCGTTTTCTTTGGAACACAGGGGCCAAATTATTTTGTATATCATGATGATGGCTCTTACGGGTCAAGATACAGATACAGGACTGCTGCTGTATCTTCGAGAAAATAGTATGCAAGAAATTAAGGCTGTACATCGTGAGAAAAGAGATTTAATATTGTTGAGAAACACTTTGGCCCATTACTTTTCCCCAAAGTCGGTAGAGAGCTTGACTTCCGAGTCGAATTGGCAAACATTAGAGTTGCCGGAGCCGATCAACCATCGCAGCGCGTGTTCCAATTGCTCTTACAACGCGTTATGCTGCGCGTATTTGAGCAGAGACACGGAAACACGATTATCCGAGTCGCATCCGCTAACGAAACTCGGTAAACAGATTCTCAGCAAAATTACGACTGCTCATATAGACTATGTCGTCAAATGGATCTCATTGTTACAAGTAGAGGAGAGTGCTCAATTTTCTGATAATACATTGAAATATTTGTGGACGTTGAGTCCCGAAAAAAGGTAAAAATTTGACGAACAATTTGCGCGTATTGCACGACTAACTGTTCCACATTTCAGAGAGTTAAAGAAGCTTTGCATCAGCGGCCTAAAAGTAATAGGAAAAGTCGTTGAATACGATTCGAAGTATCAACACACGCTCGTTCGTGCAAATCGCAGTGAAAATTATTCTAACGTTAATATTCCACACTTGGAATTCCACGAGAACGAATACATCTTAGTGAGCACGAATGAAAGGATAAATATATCCGCAGGATTTATAGTCAACATAAAGGAGGATTCTGTAATTGTTTTGTTAGACAGGTACAGAAAGACGCGACTGTAGGCTAGATTTCTTTTTCTTTAATATGCGAAGATCGATTATGTGATTTCAGGGATATCACTAAATATAATGTCGACGGACTCTTGCACATAGATAAATATTCATCGTCCAATCTAATTTCTTATAATCTCGCCAGCGTAGGTGGATTGATGGGTGACAATGAAATTTGTGAGAAATTACGGGATATTGTGGTGGACAAGTTAGTACACATATAGTTGCTTTTCCTTGAAAGAGAAAAAGAACTATTTCTTATTTTTATTGTCTCGATACTTTCATCAGGAAACCGGCCACATTCGCATCAGGATTACCGCGTTCTGTAATTGGTAAAAGCGCTCGCATGGTTCAGGGATTGAACGAGAATCAACAGAGAGCGGTTCTGAAGGCAATGGCTGCCAACGACTATGTCTTGATTAAAGGAATGCCAGGCACGGGCAAAACGCAAACACTGGTGGCTTTGATACAACTATTATACGAAACAGGACACTCCGTTTTAATCACGGCGCACACGAACAGTGCTGTCGACAATGTCCTGTTGAGACTTTTGGACAAGAACATTGATTTTCTGCGATTAGGCTCCTCGTCCATTCATTCATCGTTGAAACATAAAACTGAAACGTACGCAGCTACCAACTGTTGCTCGCCCGAGAGTTTGGACAAAATGTACTCCAGTAAAGTACGATATCATTTCACAAAGCGTCCCATTTTTGTTTCGTCGTAAGAAAAGATCATGATCTGGTTCGTTTTAGAATGTTATAGGGGTGACTTGTTACGGTGCTCACCATGCACTTCTTGGTAAACGAACGTTCGACGTGTGTCTCGTAGATGAAAGTACTCAGGCGTTGCAACCGATCGTGCTAAGACCTCTGTATAGTGCACGTAAATTCGTACTCGTAGGAGATCCTGACCAACTTCCGCCTCTCATCAAAAGTAAAGTGGCTAGGTACGGTATCATACTGAAGATGAATTTCATTCAAGAATACAGTAAATCCTCGATAAACATTTGTGGCGTTGCTTCCGTAGGAAATTGGGCGCAGATGAGTCCCTGTTTGCTCGACTGGACAGTATCAATAATACCGTGAACTTAACGAAACAGTACAGAATGAATAAAAATATTATGCGCTTAGCGAACAAGTTAACGTACAACGACATGCTAGAAGCTGGAAGTACATTCATTGAAAATGCTGTGTTGAGTGCTGCACACGCCGACGTAAGTTCCATCGTACATGAGCGCATAGCGTCTTACGTGTTACAGTTTAGAGAAACGTTTCTGTGTTTTAGAATCTATCGAAACGCGAAAAATGGATGCAAAAGGCAGTCTCGCAGGACATAGACGATTCTGTAATTATTTTAAACACGGGTTGTACCAGCGACCTGAAAACATCCGCATTAGTTGGTGAGAAATATTCGAAAGTCGATCAAAAAATAAGTAATATTTGGGAAGCCGCCATAATCTTTAAACTGTTGAAGACATTACTCCAGGTAAAACTTATTTCCGTACGATATATCATCCATCGTTGCGTTTATGAAGTTTGTATTTTGAACACTGATTTGCTCGTAGATGGGATTAAAAGCCCAGGATATAGGGATTATTGCGCCGTACAGGGCTCACGTTAATTTATTGAAAGAAATTGTTCAGAAAGATGTCGAGGTAAACACTGTAGATCAGTATCAAGGACGTGACAAAGATGTTATAATATATTCCTGTTCCAAAAGTGTAATAGATAACAGTAATATAAAAGAGGTACTTCAATTCAAACCGTATCTGTGCGAATATATCTGAATTACGAAATTAAACTTTTTCTTTATCTTGAGTGTAGGATCTTGAGATACTTGGAGATCATAGAAGATTAACTGTAGCTGTAACGAGAGCGAAGCATAAACTGATCGTCGTCGCGGATAAATACACTCTATCGAATTACTCGGCATTTAAGAAACTGTTTAGCTTGGTCGGGACAGAAAATATAGTAGATTTATGCGATGGACAGAATGATTTTTCATGGGAAAGCTTGGTTTCCCAACTGTAATAATATTATTATAGTTTTCGCATAGTCTTTATACTGTGCTGCATGAATTGGAATGTTACACAATCGAACGAAATGTATTACCAGTTTATAATCTGAAGGCTTTCTGTACAGATGAAAATATAACTATTTACTTTTTTATAAAACCAATCGTCTTGTGACTTCATATTTTTTAAACATTACAGATTATACAGATTGACCACTTCAGAAAATTTTAATTCTCTTATCTGTATATGAGATAACTTTTGAATAATTGTTACTCCTTGACGCAAATTAGTCCAGACGTGTACTGCAGAGAATGATAAGATAACAGATTCGATTATTTTAAAGTTAAATAATTTAATGACCAGAAGAAATTTATTTGAAATAAAGAAATAGCACGAGAGAGAGATAGCAGTGTTTGATTATTTTTCTCTTTCATGTATACAATAGGTAAGGTAGGACGGTAGGAGTACTTGACCGGTTTCGAGTGGTTCAGATAAAAGCGCGTGAAAAATTTAAATTAATTAGTGCATGATCGATAAAGACAACTGGAACTGTGACCTCGACTCTTTATCTATTCGTTAATCGACGTTGCTTCTATCTAAATTGATTTCGGCAAACATACATATATATGATTTCTTAATTATCATCGACATGAACTTGGCGGTGACAGAAATCAATATGATCGCTTCCCGCGTAATTAGTATCAGTATCTGTGGTACTGTCTTTTGTTTAACGCTGGACGGCATTGTCGCAACATACATTTCCTAAATTTTTTAATGATAATTTAATACTAAAGAATCATGAGGCTCCTGAAATTTATCCCGTCCCGGCCTATGTGCACAGGAAACGTTTTTCGGAATAGGTACCTAACCTACAAGTTTCTTATTTTTAGTAGTATTTACATCGTAATTGAGATGATAGGTACGAGACTGTATAACATTATCCTACGATTCGTTGTTTTAGATTAACCGAGGAACAATTAGGCAATTCTACAGGAATTCAAAGATCAACCGTTGATCCTGCTACAGTAGAGCATCATGCAAAATTGAGCAACAAATGGTGGGATGCGAACGGCGAGATGCGTGCTCTGCACACATTAAACCCTCTTAGAGTACAGTTTGTTAGGGATGGTTTAGCTAATACAGGCACAAAAGTCGACACTCATTATTTACCTTTAGAAGGGACTAAAATCTTAGATGTTGGATGTGGCGGAGGGTTGCTGTCGGAACCGTTAGCCAGAATAGGAGCAGACGTAACTGGAATTGACGCGTCTTCACAGTTGATAGCAACTGCTAAACAGCATGCGACGTTAGATTCAAATTTAAATGGAAAATTGAATTATATTCAGACCGCTATAGAGGATTTTTCTACAGAAAATAAAGAGAACTACGACGCTATAGTCGCCTCCGAAGTCTTAGAGCATGTAAACGATAAAGAACTATTCTTAAAGGTATTTTATTCTTCTATATTAGTGGACAACACACTAATATTTCATTCGAGCATACATATACTCAATTTCCACAGTGCTGCATAAATACATTAATGCCGGGAGGTTCGATATTTCTCACAACACTGAACAAAAGCTTACCGGCTTGGCTCGGAGGTATCATAGCTGCTGAACATGTGTTGAAATTAGTACCAACTGGGACTCACGATTGGAACAAATTTATTACTCCGACTGAGATTCAACGTTTACTAGAGACATGTATAATAATTATTACTAATAACGATTTCTACTCGCGTTGATAATTGCTGAGCATTATGGTTTTTATAGGTGGTTGCAAAACCAAGTTGATTCATGGGATGTTTTACAATCCTTTGAAAAACGAATGGTTTTGGACGTCGTCTACAGCAATAAACTATGCTGTTCACGCGGTGAAAAAACGAGAATAGTAGCAAGGCATGTATTTTTTATATTAGTTATAATGTCTCTGTGAACCGAGATTATTTGATAATATTGTACAAGGCTGTGATCGCAAATACAAATTACAAATAAAAAAATTTTTATTGCAGTTCATAACTTTTTTTATTAGATAAGAGATACAGTAGCCAAAAAGGTAACAGATAATAAAGCTAGCATTATCGTACATTAAGAACATCTTTTTCTTTTATTTCTCTTGAAATACATTATATACAAAAGAATACATAAACTAAAAAGAATGGTTTATTGTGTAGTTCCTTGTAAATTGTTTCTATGTTACAGAAAATCATTTTACGCTCTTTACAATTATGTATATGTTTTTCCGCTTACATAGCGCTCTTATCGAGGAGTTCACTATGTTCGTAAAAAAACAAACAACTACAAGTTGATTAAATGTACGAAACAAAAGTGATTGCTAGACGCGTCGAAACGGAAGTATCGCGGAAAGAGTATACAATGTATGAGCAGTTCCAAGTATATATTATATCTATTTAGCTTCGGCGAAACCAATGCGGTTGTTGCCCATATCGAATTCGGTGTAGTAACGGCCGATGAATACGTCTCCTAAGATCCATAGTGGACCATTTGGTGGGGGAATGTCCATTCCCATGAATCCGCTCAGACAGACTGTCTTTCCAAGTTGCGTGACCTTTTGCAAACAAGATCATGTAATTCAATGTCATTTTTTCTGTCAAAGAAATGGTTTACATCGATCTATTACTATATTTGTAACGCGTTTGACATTTTACCTTCAAGACGTAGTCTTCTCCTTTCAACGCGAACTCATGACCGCCAAATGTGAACGTAATCGTAGGCAAGCTGGCGATTAAGTTACAGTCGATCTGCGAAAATTAAAATATAATTGTGCAACTTCTTGGGACAGACAATGTTCTACATAAAATTTTCTATTTACCATGGCTTCCCCAGCTATGATCGATACTGCTCCAATTCTCTTATTGAGAGCGCTAACTTCATCGACAGGCCCGGCAATCAGAGAGGTGCCCGTATCGGCAATAGCTTCGCATCCTCCTTTACATATGGTAACATCGTCGCCCACTTGAATTCTGTGATTCAAATTTTCAATTACGAGATGATTCTTCTACAATTTTGCTAAAGTGAAGTATCGTGAACGACATACTTGTCCATCTTGAATTGCCAGTAACCCTTGCGGTCTACAGGAACATAGATAAGGTCACCCACATAATGGTTTGGATCTGAACCACCTAAGAGCATCTCTCCACCCGTAGGCGCGTTAGGGTCTCTGAATGAACAAATTCGTAAATGTGTAATTTGATTGATTTTTGTATGTAGACGTGTGTGATTCAATGAATTGTTTTCTTAGAAAGAAAACTTCAAGAGAAACATATACATACCTGTTCAAATAGAAACTGAAAACAGGCTGAGGTATCAATGATTGTTTAACCATGTTATAGAAAACTGGTGTTACACCGTCCACAGAAATGGTAGAGTATGCCATCCCCATAATACCATCGAACTTGGCAGCCACGAAAGCTAAACCGGGTTCTTTCACTGCCTCTGCGAATGTTTGATCTTTAATCTCCATTCCAGCAATCTGAAATGAATAATAGTTATGTCAAACGTGAACTAGTGTATGAGATAGGAAAGTTTAAAAAAAATATCTGTTGTCTTACATTTACAACATCGGTGGACAAATAACCAGAAAGGCTACCAGAGCCATAATGTATATCAAATGCAGTGCCGTTTGGCCTGTAAGTGGACGACTTCCTACTATCGTATTTGTGATGTAATTCTGAAAATAAAAAAGATAAGAGACATTATAATACTTGTTATGATGATCAAATGTATTGTTCATAGTAATGTGGTAGTAAGACATATGATAAAATCACAAACAGCGAAACAATAGATAATTGTTTTCGGTGAATTAGATTGTGCCATAACAGAATCAGTGAATCCATATACATATAAGTGTATACATACAGTCTTGGTAGATACTCATGAGTACATGGAGACAATTACAGCTATCACTTTGTAAACTATCAATAATGACGTATCATCCAGCCAAAGGTCACTGACGTTTTAAATTAAAAAATCAGACATCGCAAACAAACATCTGTATCTTACAACTTGAAAGCATCATTTGTTGAACCTTTTAGACGCTTTCTCTTTTATTGCGAGAATATAATTTTGAAATATACTTACTACAGGCAATGTTGATCAAGCTGCACTTTTTGGAGGGCACCCAAAGATTTGCGGAACCCGTATCGAAAATAACTTTGAAGTCCTGTTTTGGGGTACCGATGCTAATGACTCCGTAATATTGAGCATCGAGGTAGTTGGAAAGAGGCTCCGGTACAGGTGTAGAACTTTGTAAGAGATGTACTTGCTGTAGCTCTGTATCGTATTCTTTCAACTGACTCCGAACAGTTTCCATTTTATGCAATGGAATCCTTGAAGAGAAATAAACGATATGCGACACATCCGTAACAATTGGGACCGTATATTAACGATAGAAAAAATGTCAAAAGTATAGCGAACGGTTATTTCCTTTGTTTGAGTGTTACTGTACTTACCTGACAAAATCTGCATTAGCTAGCGCTGACACAGCGCATAGGCAGGCAAGAAGACGGAACATTTTTAATGTATTTAGAAATTTCCTTCGAAGTGTGAAAAACTTTAGTATATTCTAAACAAAGACACTTCTCTCAATGACTGGGTGAATCCCATGAATCCTCGCTTAATAAAGCTTTCCTATATCTTTAAAATACATCGCGCATGCGCGATGCCCAGTGACGAATATTGTCCGGGTTTCCTCGCGCATGCACGGCGATTTACGCCTCAGTAAAGTATAAAATTCTAAAAAAATAGAATACCTTGATCGCCCTGGAAAGTTTAAAAAAATTATTTGATTTGATTGTGAGAAATGAACGTATAACACGTGTATTTGTGTATATATGTGTATATACATATGAAATATAACAATCTAATATATGATATATAAATACATAATAATTGTACAGATTGTTTCGGTACTTTTTTGCCAATATCACTGCTCCACTACTTTTTAATTTTTATGAAAAAGATAGAGTCAGAGAGAAAAGTTCCTCTCTAGTGGAGTAGTATTAAGAATAAACAAAGTTTGTACCATAAAAAATAACTGGGCATCGAGATGATTTTAGTACTTTCGTTGAATTTTTTTGGAGCGGACGTAGGGCACTGTTGGTCAATCGTCTGACAAAATATGTGTATGCATGAACCCACAAATGCGTCATCTGGCATGCCACCGACCAGATACTATTATCTCGTCGATGGTCATGCATTGCATATGCGATGTGAATTTTAATTCTGCGATCGGTATGTCAGCACAGAAATGTCATAGTGGTGCTATCTCGTGAAGAAACGATGATTTAATTGAAACGTCTGCTATATCGGTGATAATCGAATGAACCATCGAGCAGATTATACTTTCTTAAAAAATATAATTAAAACTACAGTATTATTTCGAGGAGAATCGAAATAATAGATGAAACGATACATTCGCATCGAATAAGTATATTTAGGTTTTCTTTAACGGGTTAGGTGTCACGAACAGCAATTCCATTTGCTCACAAAATTATTCATTGACATTGCAAATATTGACTCTGAGATTGGCCTAATTTACATTCATACTTCCATATAAATTGCACTTTTGCGTGTCACGTAGTATTTTCGATTCTTAGCATTGTTTCGACCTTAATCAATTCCTTGACAGAGGACACATATTTTCATAATAATAATATTGTAAAATAGCTGCGTCTATACAGGATCGTTCATGTTGCGTAATTATTTAATTGAATCGTTAAAAGACTGTAATACATGAAATTGTAGGGATGCATTTATTTCTGAAAAGGAGATTCCTTTTGATACAATATATGATGCGATAGAAATCTGATCCGTAAACCAACAAGTTATCTCGAATAAGGTAATCGAGGGACTCGTTTCGAGATTATTATTTAAAAGGAAACGATTAGGCTTCGTTAAAAGATACGGCACGGTCGTTAAAAAGTCTATTTATAGGGTAACGAAGACGAGCGATTCGAAATTCTAATAAAGCATCGCAGAAGAAACGTAGGCGGAACTGTTCAAAAACGTTTCTTATCGATTTCTCGAAATTCATGTTTACGCGGGTTGCTAGCACCGGGGCATGCTGGGTTGATAGAAGACCGTGATAGAAGACCCTAATCGCGGGCCAATCACGGGCCGGGGATCGCAGCACGAGCCACTTCAGTCTTGAACTCGATCGAGCAATAGTCGGGCTGCCGGTTCGAGCAAACGAAATTCTTAGTGTGGAAAAATCAAGTTCACGTCGAATAATAAACAGAAGGAGGCACCCGTGACCGTCCGTGGTCGAACAGAGCTGTCGTTTTCGCTGTGTGTCCGTTGGTGAGAGTGTCAATCCAGGTATGTCCAGTTGTTATTCCATTCGAAACGGTATTCCTCTTTCCCTTGTCGACCGGGCAAACAGGCAGCTTAAAGTCTTGTCAAGCTCGCCTCTCGACACGGGATTTTCTTACCGGAAGCTGTGCTTCAAAGTTCGCGGATCTATCTCTCGGTCCTTTGCACGATATCACGATGATCGCGTGCGGCCCGATTATTATTCTTATCGTCGCCCCGTATCGACAAAACATTATCCTCCCGCGTTTCGCCTCCGTTGCCGTTCAACCGATCCCCCATCGAAATATCGCGCTCGTTCATTAACCTGAACACCGATTTATGCTTTCCCGTGTATTCGCCAATCGTCATGCCGGCACATGACGTTTACGCTACTGTCAGAATCACCCGTGTTCCTCTGTCCAGGTTCAAAATCTGTTCTCTCTCTTTTTCTATCTTTTTTTCTCTGTCTCTGTCTCTCTTTCTCTCATCCTCCCCTTCTCTGTTGCTCTCTCCTGTCTCTCCTACCAACGGTATTCCTGTTGCTAAATTCTGTTTCTCGAGAGAAGAAGTTTAACAGCTGTAATAGATGTCCATCGTACACATATGATTAATGTATTACGTGCCTAAAGTAGGCTGGACTCTTCTCTGGAAAAACTTTACGTCGCGTAAATTTCTCATGCTTCCAACTATCCCAGACTAATGTTCAAGACTTGTTTGGTCTGCCGAGCACAGCTGATTACGAGTAGGCAGACTCTTTGAGAGAAGCTAGAGAAAGAAAGATAGATTGAGGAACATTTTAACTGTCCGCACTTAAAAAAGTGCAGTGTATCTCTTGTAAAAAATCTGGTATTTTATCTATAAATATAGAGTCTAAATTTCTATGGATACACGTAAAAATTCAGCCAGCTCTGCTTGGTAACTGAACATCAGGAATTCTGAAAGTATTTGTCTGTTCTTCTGTGACTTCTAGAACTGCTAAAATGTCTGACCGAAAGGCTGTGATCAAGAATGCCGACATGTCAGAGGAGATGCAGCAGGATGCAGTTGATTGTGCGACTCAAGCGCTCGAAAAATATAATATTGAAAAGGTATGTTGCCAACTCTCATCTATTAGAGCTGTGGAGATATACGATTGACGAAGCCGTGACCCTTTCATATACGTACAAATAATAATGCTAGAACAACCGTAACATAGAATACTGTTTGTTTGCAGGACATCGCAGCCTTTATCAAAAAAGAATTCGATAAAAAGTACAACCCAACGTGGCACTGCATCGTAGGACGTAACTTTGGCAGCTACGTTACACACGAAACAAGACATTTTATCTATTTCTACCTGGGTCAGGTAGCCATCCTCCTCTTCAAGAGCGGATAAACTGAATTCTTATTCTATGTTCTACCATCCTTTCTTCCTCCCTTCACACACGCTACATGGAATACCTTAAAATCACGTCGCCGTCTGTAAGAGAAATTACATTTTGTATACAATGGAAATTTGTTTTACAAGCGAAACTGCCGCTCCCAGTAAAAGAGTAAAAGTATATATATACACACACTAACACTCATTGGTACTATTGTCTTGCTGTTTTACTTATCACGGGAGATAAGACAATGACAAAAAATTGTGTAGAGAAATACAAAGAGAGACAGGAGAGGTAATTAGCCGAACGTAAATGAAGGGGTAAAAAAAACCAATTTGACATACGATCTTGCGTGCTAAGATTTATCATGTATGCCAGAAAGTTTGTTGTGTTCTTGTTTTATATTAGGTATATATATATAGAAACGATGCGAGGTTGAGTTCAATACTGGCGATTATGGAAAATTTTAATAAATTTTGACTGTTCACACACTATGAAATGTACATCCGAGTATGCATAACATGTTTTATACAAATTACCGTATGGTTTTTTTATTGTTTTATGATGCTTGAAAGAACAGAGGGAAAAAGCAAAGAGATAAAACAAACTGTGTGTACCCGATAGTCGTCAATAATGAATGTAAGCCGCACCCGATGGATTGCCTACAATTCGTTATTTAAACGTGACTCTGTATAAATTGTCCTTTTGTTCTGTGATGCTGTACAAGAAATTTGTTAACTCTGTCTCGAATTCATAATATATTTCCGACACAACTCGCTCGCGAATTTAAAGAAGACCGGAGAGCTGAGAGGGGACGGTTAATTAATTATTGTATACAGCGCGTCGTGTTACTCCGCATTCGAGCATAATGACTCTATTTAAATGAATATAAATGCCTGTACACGATGCCGTATAATATCGATAATCGAGTCATAGTCATAGTTTTGCAGTTTTTTACATTACGCACAGAGCCTTTGCAAAAATGTATTACACCTTAAGGCGATATACACATAGAAAGAAATTTTTTTTTTATTTAATCTTCTCTTTTTTTGTCTTTTTTCGAACATATTGGAAAATTTTAAAAAAATTCTATGTATTCGAGTCGACCACTTGAATTTCTCTATCCTTTATGTAACATCTAATACTCGATACCTACGGTACTTATATATATATATGATAAACATAGATTATACATATATATTATACTATTTATATATAGTGCATTCTTCAAATGATTTTTTTCATGCAGTATTTGATTATCACAACGTTGCTGTATTGTTCAAATTTTAGACTGATTATTAAACATCACAAAATATATATGACTTGCATGGTTCTTTTATGTAAGATTTCACAAGCCATTTGTATAACACAGATATTCTAAGAGTTAACAAAGAAAGAAAAAGAAAATAAGCTGGGAAATGAGGTTCGCCGATCACGCGTGAAGTATGTATACCTAGAACAGCAGAACAGAGGGAAAAGGAGAACAACGCGTGAATCTAGTGTTAAACGGGATATTCAAAAAGTCATGCTCGAGCCGATTCTCTCCAGCAACATATTTTTCAGTCGACGGTAACTTCGGTGTACTCTCTCTCTTTCATCTGTTAACGCACATAAGCGAGTAGAGAAATGTTGTTCTAGAGGCATCTATTATTATATATATATAATGAAAACAAACAAAAAAAAGTACGATAAAAGAGAAGAAAAAGTAAATGGGAAAACTGATACTGTTTAGAGTCGAGGTTTGTTAAATAATAAAATTAAGATTCAGTATAGTATTACAAGATAAACTATGCTCAGAAAGTCGACACACCGCTGATATGAATATACATATAATATATATAGAAATTCCCGCAAGATTTAAATACATACATTTAAATATCACTGTGTTATATTGTATCGAAGAGAGCCAGTTCGTCTCGAACGAATCTCAATTTTCATATCGAAATTGCGTATTGAAATATGTGATGATGATGATGATTACGATGATGATGGTGGTGATGGTGATGGTGATGATGACGATGACGACGATATATGATATGTGATGACGATATATAAAAAACGAAGAGAAAAGAACAACACAATTTTCATGTGTGGAATAAAAACTTTCATGTTCGAGCATACATGGAGACTTGCAGTTTTATAAACGATTAAATCGTACGTTAAGTTTGAAGGATGTGTATGTATATATATATATATATATATACATTGTATATATATATATACATATATATATACAATGAAAATAAAGTACGAAAGGGCTACCGCATTGATTGTCTAACTAGTTTCTTTTAAATAAAACGAATGATTATTTCTGAATCAAATCCATAAGTTTATTTGTGGAAGACCAACAATAGTTTTTAAGAGGCGACAAATTCGAGTCACAGCAAAATTTCGTTTATCCATTCACTGGAAAGAAAAAAGAAGGAAAGAATGATCTGAACTTTCGACTCCGTTAACGGCTGTTCAATGATTGTGCAATAGAGAAAAATTTAATGTACGATTTCGACAACATCCCCACCGTTTTTAGAAGTATACGGCCGATAAACGTCGACCGCTCTTTTTTTTGCACGGTTAATTATTCTGCGGTTGCATCGAAAATTAGTCGAGTACAAATTGCTCGGCTCCGGCAATCGATACCGATACGGTGCACGCGAGCTGCATCAAACAGTTACGCGTAGTTGAAAATTAAATGACCTTTCAGGAGTCTCTCGCTCTCTCCTGCACCGTGCTGTAACTTAATTAGCGCACTAATTTTCCCTGAAAGGTCATCGTGTGCAAACTCCAAATACTCCTGCCGTGTGATACGTGGCGCACACCGGGGGCTGCATTGTGTGCACGCGTTAGATTTTAAAGGGGCCGATCGAGACACGACGTTGTCGTTGTCAGGACGACGCATTATGGCAACAAACGCGATTACTTCCATTTCTAGCCGAGTTATCGTACCCCGGCGAGAAAGTCTAGCGCACGCCGACTCTTGCAATCATGAAGGAAAACATGAAGTTCATTGTGTCGGAGGTGAACAAGTTGCTCGGCCGGAATTATAATATAATTTACTTCAATTCCCTGAGCCCCGAAGAACTGTTACAAGTAAGCGTGGCCCAGTTTTGAAAATGTAAACTGTTTTCTCCGATTCGCCAACCTTCCACTCATCCGCTGTTCTTTCCAGGTATTGAGAGAGATATTGATCAAGATACAAGATCAGAATGCCCCGAACGTTGATCCAAGAATGGAGACCCCCGAGGAGATCGCTATTTACATTTTAAACGTGTTGCGCGTGTTTAATTATCAGCCGCAGACAGATCCTGTTAGCTTTAGGTATTGATCCATATTTATTCGAAATCACACGTGGCCGGTCCCGGCTTGAAAACCGCCGCGCTGATTCAAATCGATTCTGATTAATTTCTGTTCACTTTCGTTTGTTAGACAAGGCCTGATTCGAGGTGATCCTGAAACGATTCATCCTATCCTGACGTGGCTCCTATCGCACGTGGACATTGCTCGAAAAAGAGCCTATTTGTCTCGTTTTCTAGTGAAGGTATACATACATACATTTTATTTAACAGTCGTTCCTTAACCCTCATCCGTCCCTTTTGTCAATTTGACACAGTTTTCCCGATGACTTTTACTTTCTTTTAATGCGACACACATAAACGAACAACCTAAGATGTAAATGTTAACTCGTCAATTTGACACCGAGGGACAGATTCAGTTCGTGAAATGAGGGACGGATGAGGGTTAAACCGATTCGCACCGAATAATTTAATTATTATTAATTAGGTAGAGGTTCCCGCCGAGTATTTGAGCGATCCTGAGGTCGCCGCTTTGCACGAACAGTACACGGCGTTGATCGATCGATTTAAAGCGGTCCACAAGGAGAGGGAGATAGGAAAACGGGTAAAACGAAAAAAAAACGAAGCGTCTATGTATCGCGGCCGTCGTCGCGATCCTTGCTAATTGTTAATCGTTCGTTGTTGTTGAACGTAGAACTTTGAGAATGCCAGCGAGCTCACCGCGGACCTCAAAACGATGGAGAAAGAGAAAGAAGTAAGGAAAGAGAAAGCGTACCTCTCTTGCGCGTCCAACTAATCCCGTGATTGATTTGTTCAGGCGGTCACCATACGCATCGAGAAAATGAAGGCTAAAGCGGAAGCGGGAATTCATTTGTTGGATGCGGCTAGATCGTTGCGCGTCGAAAGGGACAAGGAACGGGATCTAGCGTTGCAGGAAGAGCAGGAGAAGGAAATTACGTCTAGACTACAGGTAGAAGCGTCTATGATCTATCGTGAAATCATGATCTTCGACAAATTTGAGAATACGTTTAGATGCTGTCGTTTTAGACTGCTCTCCAAAGATTAGAGCGAGAGCTGGAAACGCTGAGGAAGGGCGAGAACGAAGTGACCGCGCAGACATTGTTGCAACAGCTGTCCGAAATGGTGACCGTGCAATCGATGGTCGCCAACGAGAAGCTACCAGCCGAGTTGAACGCGAAGAGGAATCGCATGAGAGCGTTGACAACCGTGAAACAACACTCGTATCTGGGTCCGGATCAGATCACCGGGATGCGATATAAATTGGACGCGATGGCGAAGGAGATTCAGGACCTTGTCGAGATCAAGGTAAACCACGAAGACGCGTAGATCCCGTCCTCCGAATAAAATGACAACACGGAATTCGTTTAGATCTCGAAGAGCAATATCAATAAAATGGAGCCTTTCCGGCAACAAGCGGCCGCCGTTGCAAACATCAAGAGGAACGTTCTCGAACGATTGGAGAAAACGGACAACTCTTTGCAAGAGCTGCAGCAGAAGCTGGAAGAGAAGCGGGAATTGTCCAGGATGATGATAGAAGACGTCGCGCCCAAAGGAGAGGAGTTGAAACAGTATATTAACCGATTGAAAACCAGGAGTACTCTCTACAAACATTGCAAAGGCGAGCTGGCTTGGCTGAATGCGGAAAACAGCGTGCTTTATCGGACGGCCGCTATTTTGGAAAATCAGGTAGCTCTCGCTCGTAGGGAATTCTTTATGATAACTAGACCGACTGTAACCGTTCGTTGCTCTCCAGCTCGGCCAGTGTAACCAAACGAAGGAGATGTTGGAAACGGTCGAGAAAAGCACGCCGACCGATTTCACGGAGGAGAATGCGTCCTCGATAAATCATCAGTTGTCGAGGGACATCTCTTCGCGTCGAGCGAAGCTGGCTCCGCTGATAAACGGTACGTTTGCTCGATGTATCGCGATCGATGCGCGCTTAGTGATTTAAATGCATTTCAGCGGTGCAAAATTTGCGGGAGAAGTCGCAGGAATTTGAGCAACAACACGAGAAGGCGGAGAAGGCTCACAACGACGTCGAATCGAGCATGAACGTTTCGATTAATAGTCTGCAGTCCGAGATAGAGGCGATCAAAACAGAAATAACGAAGGCCATCGAAGAGAGGAACAAGCTGGAGAGACTCGTGGCTCACATAAAGAGCACAGAGGAAAGAATAAAGCGCGAAACAGAGGTTGTTCAATTTGATTGGGAATGTTCAGAATTGTTGTTCTATAATATAGAATTAAATGTTTCCTATAGAATCCCAGTAGCTCCGATCCGAGCGAGAAAGTAAGAGAGGAATTGAACGCCGTTATTCGGGCCGAGGAAAGCAGAATTAAGAGCTCCACGTTGGAAAAGGAAGAACTAATGAAAACTAGCGCGGTACAGGAGAATCAAGTTCAAATGTGGAACGATATTGTTTCGTGAGTAAATTCTTATTGTTAGCCGTATTCAAATATAGAATTCGTTTGGAGAAGGTATCGCAATTATATTCCTCGTTCTAGGATCTTTAAATGTAAAGTGAAATGCGCGGAGGAAAGCAAACAGTCGAATGGTATCGTAGTGCGGCGAGGAGGTGCTGAAACCTTGGTTCTACAGTAATGATTATATCGTCTCAGTTTACAAAGCGTTCGGAGTAGAACTACAGTGTCGCTTGCGCGTTCGACTTAACAAACTTTTAATTATCTATAAAATACAGTCTCAATATACAGATGTAGTTGATCACTTTAATCATAATTTTAGAATCAGAGTACAGGAGGACGTGTGTGTATAGATATTGATGCGTGTCATCTACAATTATCAACCGTTTCTCGCACGATTTACAGTGTCTCGTCAGTGAATTACATATAAAAATAGTAGATCAAGAGATAACGTCTAAGTAGTAGTACTTTTGGAAGTTTCTTAGAAACTAGTAATTTTATTAATCGAGAGAAAAAGACAGAGTGTTTTACTTTTCGAATACACACACACATACACACACTGTAAACATATTTGACTATTATGCTATAAATTGTACCCATATACGTGAACGATAGAGCTGAATAAACGAAGATTCAGACTACGACAGATTTATTTTTAAACCAGGAAACGCGTTCGCGTTTAAGTAATATCTGTTCTATGTTCATTGTCATCTATCTCACATTATTGTTGCTGCCGGAGTCATAGCAATTCTTGCGCTTCCAAGACAATTAATTCAATTGAATGATATGTCATTGAAATCTATCACTGCACTATAATAATCTACCGAGTCAATTGCCGAGGTTGCTATAGTCTAAGATATAAAATACATTCCTCGTATCAGAACTCTTCGGTTACCTCGAATGTATATAGAAAAAATATTTTTATTGAAAAAATAATCAGTTTTTGATGTTCTCTGACTGGGTGTTCCGTTTAGTGCATATTGTCAAAGATAAATGCATCGCTGTCGTATAATACTTATTCATCAATAAATGCAGTAGTAAAATAAAAGGATCTATACGACCTAAATAAACCGAGAATAGTTATAAAATTGTTCTCTCTCTCTCTCTCTCTCTCTCTCTCTCTCTCTCTCTCTCTCTCAGTATTGTTCAACGCGAAAGAACAATGTCGGAACATCTATAACTCTATTTTATCGGATGCGTCTTTCTATTTACATATAATCGACTACCATTAAATTTCACCTAGCAATATATTCCTTCTACTGTACAAAAATGTGATTTGGTTCGTAGTATACACAGTGAGCCAACACACATAACGCGCGCACGGTGTTCCAATTGTTAACAACGAATAACTATTTTCGAACGATAGTTATCATTTTATGGAACACGTTCTCGTTTAGTCGGTAGAGTCCGTTGAACGAGAGCGACGAATTACCGATAGGAACATCGCGCGGTCCGCGGCGAAAATTAACTTGGGAAAAATGATCCTAAGGTCGCTAAACACCTACAGAAGTATTTCTAGTTGTTCACAGCTTTTTAAAGTATCTCAATAATTGTGTCTCAATTGAAGAAGGAAACGAGCACCACCCGGTGAAACGATTCGTACATATAAGGTACAGTGCTATTTATCGTGAAATAATCACGGGGTAAAAACCTGTTGCCCTCGGGATGGTGGCAGTGTTACAAGTTCAGTGTTTTACAGTCATCGTACAACATCGTTCAACTTTAACTGATCGTGCATTGTTACCTACTTCGAACGACCAGTTATATATACTACAGTACAGCGATCCGCGTGGTCTTCGTCTCGATGCACGGCTCAAAATAATCAGGCTACTTAATATACAGTATTTTTTACTAAATGTATGTGGCTCGTCCGTTGGAGCTTCTAATTATTTTGAGCAGCACGGGGATAGGGGGTGGATAATTCAATTAAATATGTACAACCTATAAGAAGATACACGCCTCTCAACCCTTGACCGGCATTGGGTCAACCGGCTCGTCTCTGTTGTTGCTAATGTTATTGTTATTTTTAGATCCGACCGCGCTCAGAGCGATTCCCAACTGGGCCGCGTAGTACGTCAGCATGATAGATACCTGGAAAGCCAATGGATCAAACACCAACATTGTATCAACGATTTACATAATGCATCCCTGCTGTTACCGTACCTGGGAATAAGGCAACGGGGTGTGGAAGTAGTGGAAACCGAGCAACGTATCCGATATCAAGAAACATATACTGCCGATGCAACTGCATAATTTAGTCCACGTCCATAACTCCTGCCGGGGGAAATCATTTATTGAATACATCGTGTCGGCCGATTACAAGAAATCGAATGGCCTGTTGTCTTTCTAGGTCAGCACTTTCCGATATCATCATACTGCCTAAATAATATATTAATCGGTTCTCTGTTTCAGATTCCCTTTAACTCGCCGAAAAGTCGCCCTAAATCGTGGTTTCAAAGGCCGGCATTTTTAACATTACTAAATTAGTTTGTGTTTAATAAATTCCCAAGAAATTAAGTGTCGTACGAGTGAGTGTTTAATTTGAAAAAATGACTTTTGAAAAATGGATATCCGGAGTTAAAATAGCTTTGAGACTATTCGCCACTAAAAATTGCTGTACCGTTATTTAAAATATTGTATAATATAATAAGCTTTTGTAAGCTATCAAAAAGTATTGTCGGTGGCGTACCCTGTAAAACTGCACTCTTGAGATCGCTCTCCACGCCATGGTGGTGAGTAGCACCGTGTACATCGGAACTCCGATGACCAGAACACCGTTCAGACCCGGCATCAGTGTGTATATAACTGCAAAAGTACAGAGTTCGTTTTTCTTTTCAGCTGCATTTCGTCGGAAGGAGAAGAGGACGCGAGAGCCTTACCTATGGAACACATCGCGTACAGAACCGTACCCAGTATTATGTTTAGCGGTATAAAACCAAACGCGCTGATGTACATGATCTGAGCGAGGGCAAACATGCACATCCCACCTATAAAACAACTCGGCCAGACCAGTAACGCATCCCCTATGCAGCTGAATATCAGTCCAGTCAGTATGCGCCTGGAGAACGTGTATCTGAAAGGAGCAGACGATTCTTTGCGAGCATCTGTTTCTGATTGTTAGTCGGTTTTACGTGAGAGAGAAGCGGACACAATGCGGTTCGACGAGACGTGTACGAGAGAGAGAGACACAGAGACAGAGAGAGAGAGAGAGAGAGAGAGAGGGAGAGGGAGAGAGAGAGAGAGAGAGAGACTTCTAGCGAATAATAGTTTAGCGGAGAGAAGCGGCGAAGAGGAAGTTTAGCTTACACTTACATTTTCAGGTGACGCTTTTTATTCTATCGACACTCTATATCCGAACAAGTTTCACAGATCAATTAACAATTTGATTTCTCTCGTTCATTCTCTGCTGTAGGTTCACCCGGGACACGTGAGGGAAACCAGAGCAACGGCCTGGGCAACCATCGTGATCAAGAATTTCGATCGCGTTTCTTTTTCATTTTCCTGAGGGGAAATTTGCTCGTGCCGTAATTACTATTCGAAAATACGTATTCGTCGTTAAATAGCGAAGAAACTCTGAAACGTGTGTGTGCGCGCGTGAGTGACCTATTAGAGCAGCGGTTTCCAACCCGGGAGGTACGGACTATTGCCAGGGGAGGCGCCGAAATTTTTTAATAAAAAATTAATTTTCATATATCATACATAAACATAATACCATATACCATAATATCTATTTAAAATTTTAAAGGTAGGGAGATGCGGGAAAAATTTTTTTTAGGGAGTCGTGGTAGCATAAAGATTGGAAACCGCTGTATTAGAGAAATAAAAAAGAAGCGACCTGAAAACAAGCGTACAAGCAAGATCGTATTGTGGAAACGCTGCGGCCGGTCTCCAGCACCTATAGTGGTCTAGGAAATGTAACGCGCAGCCTCGATTAACTCGTTACTTCCGGCTCCGCTAAACGTTTGCTCGTTAGAGGTGTTGCCTGTGAACGGTTGCACCGCGACGCAACGTATTTTGCAGATGTAATAAAAGCCGCGGAAGAAGCCATTCGTTCGCAAGTTAATTGATTATTTGTAGCGTTAATTGTTATGCCTCTCGTTTGTTCGTCGAGAGAGCCGTGTACCACGAGAGCGGATGAGGATTAATTTGGATGTTTTCAAGGCGAGCACACACTAAAGGGAGATCAGCACATGCGATAATCAGTTGCACTTACTCCTGGGATAAACTAATTCCGTGAAGGAGAACAAAGACGATAAGACTTATAATTGGCAAACACTTGAAGCATGCCGTGAGTAGGGACGGCTGCTCGGCCAGCAATATAAAATACACGGACACACTTTTAAAGAACGGGACTAGCTTTGGACCAACGCTTTTTAACTGCAACAGACAAAACAGGGACGTTCGAGTCCCGGTTATTGTTCATGGTGACTCATAATAAAAAAAAACACATTAACACGATTTTCCGTTAATGACACGTTGATGTTAAGGATATATGTATATCGGATGCGATGTTATCTTTCAGTGAATGTACGAGAACGTTTGTCAATGTTATTTCGAGTTAACACCGTTTTAATAATGCGCATGAATTATGATTCCACGCCGAGGGGGAAAAAGACGATGGTTTAAGGGAGAAGTCATGTAAACAAACACAAAAGATAAGATAGTGGGACCGTGTATCGTTATAACTCGACGCACAGGATGCATTATCATTGCTTTGTATCTCTCTGTAATCACAATGTTTATTTGAAGTTGAACTGCATGAATGGAGGAAGCGTATAAACACGCATTTTTCCCATCGAATACAAACAACTACGATCGAGCTGCATCGTGTAATCTGGCTGGTTGTTTATAAATACCATATGTGTACCACTGGACTTTGTTCGATTGCACCGGTGATAAAAAACTCTGAATAATTTACGAGCAACTGCAGGAAACCTCTTTTGACTCTATCAACACCCCTTTGTTCTCAACAGGGAAACGTATAAGGCTATATTTGGCACAATGAAAGAAAGCATGTACGATTTCAGTTCTCGCGTCAGGAGAACACTGATTTCAGCAGAATTCTGTACAGAAGCATAGTGCTGAACGGCGAATTAAACAATCATTAGAAGATTGCAGCAAATTAGTCAAGGTGGGCATTCAATTGGACGTTGAATTGATTCGAAGTTAATGCGATACAGTGACGTTCGGTAATTTATTGATCCAATAAATTGAGGACTTATAATTTTTCATAGCAACAGCGGTGGCATCGAAGTAGAATTTCGTGACAACATAAATGTTGCATCGACGATAGTGAACGGGGCACCGTGGGAATCATCGTTTTTCACTTTTTTTTTCCTTTTCGTTGATTTGTTCATTCATGGAAACAAACAAACGCGTGAAAACAGAATTCGCAATAGTGCCAACGTTAGTTATTTTAATAGTCCAGAGAAACGGAGAGGAAAGCGAGCAATGCTGCGCGGAGAAAACATGATGACAGCCGTCGTTCAAAACAAAGGGAACAGCTGTTCGACAGGAAGTTTGTTTCTGACGTTTGTGTATCTTGTTTCTCGAAGCGATGTAAACAAAGGCATGACTTGTCCGATGAACGATCGGACGAGGAAACAAAGAGAACGGAGAGATTGTGCGGCAGAGATGTCAAGACGAAGGCGAATATTAATTAAAACATATAAATGCATCGGGGGTAATCGAAGGGAATGACGTGAACGGGTCGATCAATGAGAAAAAATGACGCTCACCACTTGCGTAGGCGATGACATTTTCGTCGAGACCGATTAATATTCCCAGTGGATATAATGTCACGCACTCGCATCCACGATATTTTCCGCTGGACTGTCAATTGCTATACTATACAATTATCACAGCAGGCTGCTGCTCCCCCGACGACTGCATTATTTCTCCCTCGCGTTCGCGAACGACGCTGCATCCTATTGGCCGGCCCGTCGGTAATTACCGACATCGACCAATGAGCGCGAATCTCTTTTGTTTTGACGTCAAGTATACACGTTTCTACGTTTATTAACATCGTTTTCGAAATTGCGTGCGATAATTCGGCGAACATTCGCCTGAAAGTCGGTCAACCGCAAATAAAAATATTCATGCGTGTATAAGACTTTCCTTTCAGAAAAACGATCAGAATACATATGCAAATATTGACGGGTACCGTACGAACAGGTTTAATTATATTTTTTTTATCCTCTTGCGTAATTGAACATGAAGGATAAGCATTTGTATTCGTGATTTTGAATCGAACGAGGGAAATACGATCTGCATTACGGACCGAGTTGCAGGGCATGCAACGCGATGCGCTATGAATGTTTCTATCCCTAGGATTAACAATTCTGAACTAGGATGATAAACAATATGCTGAAGAATTTAAATGCATTCTTCTTCGCGGAGTTAAATGTTTTGTCTTGAATAGAATTGTTTGAAACAATCGTGCCAGTCAGGTGATAATTCGAAAATGTACCGTTTCCCGCGAATAGTTATCGCTTTGCGCGCGAAATCGTTTTCAAACATTTTATCAGCACGGATTTTCTATTTTAGCGGAGAAACGACCGATATTACCACGATAAAAGCGTTTCATTTAATTTCGTGCATGCTTTGACCATGGGATAGGTATCAATTTTTAACCAGTTGCTATAAATATGTTTCTTGAACGTTGTTTCTTCACAGTAAGAACGTGATTTTGACTGCAGTTCAAACAGGCAGAGAAAACGTGTGCTATTTGTAAGAGGATTTTTTGTGAATCAGCATAATGTTGTTGCAAAAATATAAATGCATAACGAACAGCAGATTCAAATTGCTCGCTCGTAATTTCGGGGTTTTTCAGGTAATTATGATACATACAAAAATACAGCGAACCTTAACCTATCATATCACGAGCATGTGTCTACAACGTTATAATTATTTTTTTGAAATGATCAGCCGTCTTTCGTCCTCGGACATCCTGCGCCTCAAGTAACTGTAGCACAAGTCAGACATAAAACCAGCGGACCTACAAATACCATTGTAATGTTTGTCCCGCAACAGGAGGTAGGTTTGTCATATTTGTAAACAGACTCTAGTAAATGATACGCTAACAAGCGCAATACTTTTCCAGGCATGGATCATCGAAAGAATGGGAAAATTTTATAAAATCCTTGAGCCAGGCTTGAATCTACTAGTACCGATAATCGATCGGGTTAAGTACGTTCAATGTCTCAAAGAAATAGCTATAGAAATCCCACAACAATCCGCAGTAACTTCAGGTACATGTCGTAAACCATACGTGTGAAAAGAATATTGTGAATTAACTAGAAGATTCTTACTCGTAGATAACGTTACATTAAACATCGATGGAGTATTATATTTAAGAGTAGACGATCCATACTTGGCATCGTACGGTGTCGAGGATCCAGAGTTTGCAATAATCCAATTAGCTCAGACAACAATGAGATCGGAATTGGGAAAAATTTCTTTAGACAAGGTGTTCATGGAGAGGGAGGGCCTCAACGTTTGTATCGTCGATAGTATTAATAAAGCGAGTAAAGTTTGGGGTATTACCTGCCTTCGATACGAAATACGTGAGTCGAGAGAATATAATGTTGTCAATTTTGTTAAGCAGAGTTAAACTACTGGATCGTTTTTTCCGTTAGGTGACATAAGATTGCCGCAACGAGTACAAGAAGCGATGCAGATGCAAGTGGAAGCAGAACGCAAGAAACGAGCTGCGGTTCTGGAGTCGGAAGGTCAAAGGGAAGCAGAAATAAATATCGCGGAAGGAAAACGTTTGGCACAGATTTTAGCGTCAGGTTATTACCGTTTCCCTTTTCGATTAAAAATTAACTTGATTTCGGAATTAAAATTGCCTCGAGTCCAAAGGGTTATGAATCCATTCGTATGAACCGAATTTTACAGAGGCCGCGAAGCAAGAAGAGATAAACAAAGCGGATGGTGCAGCGAAAGCGATGGTCACCGTGGCCGAAGCACGTGTAAAAAGTTTAAAGTTAGTAGCTGGTGCTCTGACGGTAACAGATGCGAAGAACGCGGCAGCGCTTAGTATAGCAGAGCAGTATGTCAAGGCGTTTAAGCAAATGGCGAAACACAATAATACTCTAATATTACCCAGCAATGTATCCGACGTGTCTTCCTTAGTAGCGCAGGTAAGTTAGTTATGAAAAAGAACACAAATCATCTGCAAACTACTTTACTGTATTTGATGTTTGCAGGCAATGACGATTTACAAACAAGTTGTAGCTCAGCCGAACTTTAGCGACGATCAGCCGAAATTAACGGATAGATCTCATGTGAATATCAACGATTCGGATGAAACGTTTGAATATTTCAGTGATAAGGAGGAAGCGGAAAAACATAGAAATAGCGGGAAACGAAATCCGTAAATCTTATAAAATATTTGTATACAATGCATTTTATTTTAACTTTACTTGTCTACCTAGACTTGTAGCAGTATGAGAATGTTAATACAAAAGGATAATCACGTATGTTTTCGTCGGACACGGGAAGAAGAATAAACGATTAGGAGCCTTTGATAAGGAGATACTTAAATAGCCGAATTTTCGATTGAGCACGTGGTTGTAGTGGAAAGAATGTATTAAATTAGTACAATTCTCTCATTTCCTTTTCTTTGTGTGCACAGCGACTGGTACAGGCATTGGCACGGAGTACGTGTCCTGAGAAATTCGATTGATATAATACAATGCGATCATGGAAAATAAGAAGCAGGTTGTAATTGCAACACGATGCACCAGTCCAGATGCGATTAGGCTCATTATCAGCGAGAACACAACTGTAAAAAGAAAAATACTTTGATTACTTTGCTACCTTGCGTGTACGGACAGATGAGGGGAAACTGTTGTATACCTTCGGGGAATAATTTCTGTTGGAAAGATTTTCCAAATATTGTAGCTTCTAAATTTCCTATAGCAGTTAATATACATATAAACAATATGGAACCAATGTATCCTCCAAGTATGGTGTACAGTTGCGAAGATGCCAGCGAAGATTTGTATATCTGCATTCCGGAGAACACAAGAACTGTCAGAATCGACGATAATGCGAACGATACTCCGCTGTTAACAGCTAAAAATCAGAAAATTCAACTTAACGTCGAATAAACGTAAACGCCGACGCATACGATCGCATTATTGTGGTTATGTCACGTGTTATCAAAAGTGAGATCTGGTACGTTGTTCCTAGATCTATTTTCTACTGGTTTGATAATATTCGGCATTGTTCTGGCTCGTTGAACCGTTTTATTTTATAGAACAGTGGTCGTACGTACACATTTTGACAGAAAGGCTCGTTTATCGTCTTCGTGTTTTGAATTGATTCGTGGATCTTTCAATTTCCACGGTGGCTAGTGTTCGTACTGTTCGTACCAACATTGGTAATTGCCTGCATTTGTGCGAATCAAAATGTTCCTTGGTCTCGTGTCGGCATCTATTGGCTGATAGGAAATTAGTTAGAAACGTGTGGTAAATAAGTACGTACACGCAGCTGATACAAGATGAATTTTCAATTCTATATAACGTTCAAATGTATTTATGTAAATTTTGGCTATAACAAATATATGCCGTCAAATTGTATCTCTCAACCGGTATAATTTCATGTTCTGTGTCCCAAGCATCTTTCATGAATTATAAATTGTGCAAAATTTCGGAAATTCGTGGTTCCGTTCGATCATTGGTAAAATGATACGGTAGATGGAGTAACCGGCAGGAAATATGCATGCGCAGAAATTGGACTGCCATTATCGATTTGGACCTCGTCACGGTGACACCCTCCTCGATCGATTTTTTCAGCGCGAACTCTTGCTTTCTTCGTACTTCTCTCGAACTCATTATGTCCACAACATTACGCAACGTGTCTTTGGAACATGTTAAGTTCGCCTTAACGTGCTCGGACATAGAATCTGCGAAGAACGAACATTCGTCGCCAGTACGAAGGACGGGCAGCCTGAAAAATAACTTCGAGGAGTTCACGATCGATCGTGAACATGAAATTTCACGAATCTTTTGCGAACGCATCTTTGATAACATCGCGTTCAAGGGTGGCTCTGCTATCATTTTAAGGGTCCCTTCGTCGCTGGCATATCAAATCAGTATCGTTAGAATTGAAAATGCATCGAAAAATCCGGCAAAATTGTTTTCGATCTAGACAATGAGAATAGAGCATTCGTTTGCAACCGATTTTGCCACGAGCGCGATTTGATAAAGTCCAGCAAGGGATTAAAAATTTTTCGAGATGCCTAAAATCCCGTGGGTTCGAGAGCGCGTGCGCGGTGATCTGTCACTGCTTGTTTTGACTAGCGCGGTATGACGTCAAAGGCAGTAGGCCGTGTTTGCGTACGGAGGACCAGGATTGGCTGTCAGGAGTGTCCGGTCCGGCGAAGGAGTAGGAGGTCCGGGTCGCCATATTGGTTGGTCGAGCGAGCCTTCTGTCGTTCGCGGTGAGAGCTGAGAGCTGTCGTCTGCCCAGCTGAGTTGTTAACGCGCGCGTACCAAAGAGAGACAAGGAGAGAGAGAGAGAGAGAGAGAGAGAAGATCGAACAAGAAAGAAAGAGAGAGAGAGAAAGAGTGGGAGAGCCAGATTCTCTCGGCTCGATCGAAACGCGATTTCGAGGGCAGCCACCGGTTCTTACAAAACCGATCTATCAGAAGGGAACCGGATCGGGACGGGACCGGCGCGGCGCGGCGTATCTTTTTTCTCTCTTCACATTGCTGGTCGCGCTCTCGCGTATCGCTGGTTACGGTTTGGTGGTGTGTGCGCCTGTGTGTCTCTCCGTCCGTCTACCGTTGTGTGTGTAACACGTTGTTCGACGCTGTCGTCGAACCCGGAGAACAGCCTCTCTCGGTGCGAACACGCTACTCCGGTCGTCGTATCGGGCGGTGTGCGTTAGCTTGGATAAAAGTTCGAGCGTGACAGCGGCGGCGACGACAGTATGGCGGGACAGACGATAAACGACAGGCTGCTGGCAGCGAGACACAGCATCGCCGGGCAGGGCCTCGCGAAATCTGTCTGCAAGGCTACCACCGAAGAGATGATAGGCCCCAAGAAGAAACATCTTGACTGTAAGTACGCTGTCTTATCCTCTGTGTCTTGTCCCTTGATCTTGGCACGATCGAACGGCCGAGGGAGAGAGAGAGAAAGAGATAGAAAGATAGGGTGAGAGGGAGCGACAGAGCGAGCGAGCGAGCGAGCGAGAGAGAGAGAGAGATATAGCGAATCGTGTCTTGGATTCGTTTCGAGGCGAATTGATCTCGCTGCAGGGACTATATCGTTCGACTTTTTTCCACGAATAAGTCAAACAAGATTCGGCTGGTGTTCACAGACAAGGTTTACCGATCGAGAAATGTGAAATTCGGTCCAACGTTGGGACACGATCTTTCTTTCTCTTTCTTTTGAGCTGTGCAACTAGAAGGAAAATTCTAAAGTGCACGAACTTCGCGAGGAGGTGTTGACATTATTGCATTAGTCACGTCTGATGCACGGGAATCACCTTTCATGAATCCCTCCCCCCACCCCAGACCCCCGTGCACGGGTTACTTTCCATTTCGAGGCGTACCACGGAGGAAAGTGGCCGATTCGATGGTTAATCGTGCATTTTCCGTGGGAACTATCCGAGAATCTCCGCTGGTTGTCCGGGAAACGGACGGGGAACGTCACGGTTACCGACCGGGTACAGTTTGACACATTGATTCGAAAACCGACTCGACTCGACACGACCGTTGTAACCCAACGGGGCCAATGAGAAAAAATCAGCATGCGTCATCGAGATTCGACATAGCGAACGGTCGCAAGTCACGGTTTCCCATTTACCGTTTCCCTGGCGAACGCTTTCGTTTGCGAATCGTCGAAATCCCGTCGAAGGCCGCTCTGGGGAGAGCAAGAAAAAGATGGGTCTAATTTTTGCTCGAACACGAGCAGAACTGCACGCGAGAGGTGTTCGTATCGATTCCACGGTTCGTTGCAAAGCACCTGCCGTCACGTTACATGTCCGTCACCGCGATTACGTTAACGCGCGTACGTGGGCGGTGATAACGATCCGCGTTCATTGTAAAGCGATCATTCTCTCTCGATCGCCAATGTCGTGCAAACAATTTTCGCCGAATCGCGAGAAACCGAGTCGCTGATGGCCAAACTGCAAGGTTCAAGCAACTGCAGAGTTGCCGAACGACGGTGTATATCGTGTCCGCGAGGTACGGTTGCATCATCGGTATCGGATTCGCGAATAATTACTGCTCGTCGATACTCGGTTTCGACTCGGTTCGATTCCACTCGAATCGTATCGTCGTGTTCTTAGTTGAGTAACGGTGAAAGTTTTTGCACGGCAGGATCCTTATTGATAACAGATGTCTCGCGCGAAAGTAGTTCCACCGCGGAACCGTCGTGACCGTCGCCAAGTCGTCTGCTAACAATGTATGTATAATGTAATCGGTTTACAAATCTTGCCGTCCGTGACATAATGTCCCGGGCATCCTGCGACAGAGAAAAACTGTTTATTCGAAAATCAGAGGCCTCGGAATCGCTTCGAAATTGTCGTTGGCAGATATCAGGGTTATCGTACATTTGTTCCGGTTAGCATGCCCATCGTTGTTATGAACGCAACGCTCGGCCGTATTGTCTCGAACACGGCGAGCAACTTTTTTCCCGATTGTTTGTAAACAGCGTACAATTGATCCTCGGATAGAATATCGCCCCCTGGCTGGATCGTAAATAATCGTAACGATCGACGTACGCTCGTGATCGAAACAATGGATATATATAAATATATATATATATATATATATATTTTTCTTTCTCTCGCTCTCTCGTTCCTGGTATGTACCGGGCGTCGATCGATTTTCGGCAACGGTCGGCATCGCGAGCATCGCAATTATCGATAGGAGAGAACGTCTATTTAGACTGAAGACCAGGAAACCGCACGAGTTCTTCGCGATTATCGATTCCATCGTCGCATGGTTGCATCAAGGTTTATAGGATACTTGCGTAGGTGCTGTGACCTGTATCCGTTCCAATTGAAAAAGTCCACCCCTGTCGAAGAGCGTGACACGTCAGGTCTTTGCACCTTTCAGTCGTTACGAATTGTTTTCAATTGCCCCGTTTGAACCCTGTCGCTCGAAAATCATTACGGATCGACGACGTTCGCGTGCTTCGCCGCCTCTGCCCGAATCTGTATCTCGGATCATATGTTACCATAATTAGAATATCACAGTATTTTAAACTAAACGAATTCGATCCAATTTTTACGATATTGTCAAAAATGAACCGTTAGATAGCGCTCGTTATTTCAACGTTATGCGGAATTATAATTGACTTGGCGATAATATCCTTTTCTTGTAAATATCTCGAAACAAGAAATAACACGACAGTCTGTACAATGTTTTCCGAATTCGAAAGGGCCGCGCCCTACAACTTAAAATCGATAAAGCGCGTTTATTTGGCCGAATCTCAAGATTTGCCTCGCTGTCCGTGAATTTGTGCGTCCGAAGATTGTTAGAACAATGAACCTCCCCGGTTGAATCTTGAAATTCAACAGAACTGCCGTTAGAAGGAAGAATTTTTTTCCTGCCTAGTCATAGAATATTTCTATCGTTGAATGTTTACACGTGTGGAAACACGTTCGCGCGTACGTCTCGTCGTTTCGGCGGGCGAGAGCGCATTTCCTTTTCAGCGGAACGGAACTTGCGGTCTTTCTTCCGGTCTGCTAATTTAGATAGCGAAACGAATTCCCGTCGATGATGCTTTCGTCATCCTCGGACGCTCCCCTTGCTCTCCGAATGAATCACTCTCTGTTATCTTTACGGCGTGGTCGATCCTTTTATCAGAATTCGCATCGGCCTGCAATTCGAATGTGTCTAATTGCAAAGCGTGAACGTATTCTGGTTGTTCTTGGGAATCGAGGCTCCCCATCTGCCGGTTCGACGGAGCCAAAGTGTCGTCTCCGGATCACCGTGACTTCTTGTTTCTCGTGTGCTGCGTCGCGATTAGGTTACCGATAACCGATACGCCGTTCTAGAATTCCTGGTAGCTGCTATCGCCGATGAGAAAACGTCCTCCTACTTTTTCTTTGTTTTGTCGGAGGCGGCGCCTCCCCGCCACGAGAAAGTCCCATTAACAGGTTGCATAAACCGTGACGCAACGACGACGACCGATCAGCCTGAAAGGATCCTGCAATTATTTCCGATTGTGGCAAAACGCTAGTCAGTCTAGCCGCTTTAAGGTTTATTTTTAGGCCGAGGACACCGGAGCGTGGAATTTTTAAGACCAGCCCGACGTCGTTCGTTTACGTATGGGAAAAAGTTTCGTCGTGGAAGTCGCGAGATCTCGAAAGGATCGCATCGATCGCGCGATAGACAGGCATCGCGCATCGACCGTGTGCTCTCTTCTTCCGCACATGCTCGCTAGCAACGCTACCTGCCTGCCTACCTAGGTGTACTGTTTCGTCCGAGATTCTGTCTGCGTATCGATCGACCGTACACTTGATTCTCAGACGATGACCTCGCGATCGTTCCGTTTCCTCGTGCTCTTTCTCTCGGAGGCCACGTTGACGGACGACCTCGCCTCTCGAAAATCAGCTCGCGCATTCGATCCTCTATGTGATTCAGCCTGGACCACCTTTCCACGTTCCCTTTTCACCGCCGGTCAACTTTGAACTTTAACTCGTCGCGCGCAACGGTACCGATGGTTACCGATGCGCGACGCTGCGACGCTCGAATATCAAATATTGTCCCACCCGGATTTTTCTTATTTTATTTTTCGTTTATTCGCCGGTTTTCCCGTGACCCTCGTCTCGTCGATCGGCAGATGGCTTTTCCGACTCGTTCGACGAGTCGTTTGTCGATTCATTCATTATCGACCGGCATTTATGTAACTCCCACCGAGCTCGATACGTGTGCTCATAATTATGAAAGCGGTTTTAGTCATACAGTTCTTGTTTCGAGATGTTTAACTAACTAGGTTTACGGAGGTCTAAATATAACTATTTTATATTAATTTAGAAACGTAACAAGAATGTGTCTATCCAAATTTTTGGCCATTTTCCCGATAGTATATACCCCAAGAAATAAATTTGGTAAATAATTTCTCAGGGAAGCATCTTTACAATCTTAATCATTTCAAATTAAGAATATTAGAACCGTAAAAACCTAGTGTTAAAGGAAAATGATATTAGCACTAATTAACGGTTCATTTTTCACGATATCGTAAAAATTACATTGAATTAATTTAGCTTGAAATAAAATGTGATTTGAAATAACTGTAAAGTAATGATATTTTGTTCCCTGAGGGTTTCAAATCCATTTACCACTCTCCCTCTTTCTCCATTCTCACTATCGTCTAATTTCAGCGGAATCAATTGTTTATTAAGGTGGGTTCCGCGAACCACTTTTGCCAACAATACGCGTCGTGTACCCGACCGGTCACCCATCCAAGTATCGGCCGCGCCCAACGCTGTTTAACAACTTCGATGATCGTACAAGAACCATTCATTCATTCAGAAAATCTTTATTTACGTAATAGTAATGTTTTATAAAAATATAGATAACAACTGGCTTATGTTGTATCTTATAATTTAACGCTTGCAATCTTTCGATAGGGAGTATCTCTAATGATTAACCTACTTGCTATAATATTTACATGCCTTATTTATATTATAGTGGTATAATATATTTCAGACTTATTCGTACTTCGGTTATACATTGTTACGGTTGCGATTTTATTCCATATTATGTAGTTTTATGTAGGAAAGATGGCATAAATACTTACTTATTTTACGGTACAAGAACCATTCATTCATTCAAAAAATCTTTATTTATGTAACAGTAATGTTTTATAAAAATATAGATAACAACTGGCTTATGTTATATCTTATAATTGAACGCTTGCAATCTTTCGATAGGGATTATCTCTAATGATTAACCTACTTGCTATAATATTTACATGCCTTATTTATATTATAGTGGTATAATATATTCCAGATCTATTCGTACTTCGGTTATACATTGTTACGGTTGCGATTTTATTCCATATTATGTAGTTTTATGTAGGAAAAATGGCATAAATACCTACTTACTTTACGGTACAAGAACCGGTTTTTGCAGCGATGCAATGGACATTGACGTGATTTGAAATAACCGATAAGCTCATTTTTTCTTTTCAATTTTCACTTTGATCACTTCCATAATTGCGGGCACACGTAAACGCCGTCGCCACTGGAAGTACCCACAATTATCCGAGATCCGTGCAATTTAATCGCCTATGTAATTGCGAGTCGCGGGTATTGCACGCGGTGCCGGTGAATCACGCCGAAGATTTTTACAATAGACGTGTAGCGGCTTCATCCATTGAATGATGGTGTTGCACCGGCACAGATCGATGTCCCGATCCTCTCACGCTTTTTATCTCTCGGAGTTGGAACGGCCATCGACTGTCCTTCGGCCTGTTCCATTTTCCGTTTCGAATCTCGTAATCGTCCGACTCGGTTAGTTGTGGTCCGAGCATTTCCATATTTTTCGAACGACCGTCGCATGCCAATTATTTCGAATGACTGACAGGCCCGATACCGCGCAACGCGTAGAGCTGAAGGAGTAGCTTCTTCTAGGACGAAACTTGATAGGCAATCTAGAGCAGCAATCCCCGAACCGTTATTAAATAATACATTTTTCAGCCCTTTGCACTCGGCAGTGGTCAAAAAATATTGTTTATATTATTAATAGACTGGGGATCTTTATGCAAAATCAAAATCGTCTGCATCGATTGCAAGAAATAGAAACCAAACTGAATGTTATTTATCTCGGCAGTGAGCGAAAAATATTGTTTACATTATTAATAGACTGCGGATCTTTATGCAAAATAAAAATCGTCTGCATCGATTGCAAGAAATAGAAACCAAACTGAATGTTATTTATCTCGGCAGTGAGCAAAAGTATTGTTTACATTATTAATAAACTGGGGATCTTTATGCAAAATCAAAATCGTCTGCATCGATTGCTAGAAATAGAAACCAAACTAAATGTTATTTATCTCGGCAGTGAGCAAAAAATATTGTTTTCATTATTAATAGACTGCGGATCTTTATGCAAAATCAAAATTGTCTGCATCGATTGCAAGAAATAGAAACCAAACTGAATGTTATTTATCTCGGCAGTGAGCAAAAAATATTGTTTTCATTATTATAGACTGCGGATCTTTATGCAAAATCAAAATTGTCTGCATCGATTGCAAGAAATAGAAACCAAACTGAATGTTATTTATCTCGGCAGTGAGCGAAAAATATTGTTTACATTATTAATAGACTGCGGATCTTTATGAAAAATCAAAATTGTCTGCATCGATTGCTAGAAATAGAAACCAAGCTAAATGTTATTTATCTCGGCAGTGAGCAAAAAATATTGTTTTCATTATTAATAGACTGGGGATCTTTATGCAAAATCAAAATCGTCTGCGTCGATTGCAAGAAATAGAAACCAAACTGAATGTTATATATTCTGTTAATGATTTTAATAGAGGAGAAATCATACATTGACACCATCAATTATTCAAATTCTCCAACAATTTTTAAATTTCATCTACTCAATTTTTCAATACATGTATAAAGATCCGCAGTCTAATTATTAAATATATCGGTATTTAATCAATTATACCAATATTTCATATCCATAAAATTTCAGAAATCATAGGGAGTTGAAATATTCTAGATCGGAAGAAATGTATAGTTTTCCAGTTAAAATAGCTTCGAGTGCAAGGAGCTAGATAATATTCCTAATGTTCCTGTAGTTTCAATTTCAAATTCGCGCCTGATAAGTTAGTACCGAGCATAAAATGCATTAACACTAGGTTTACGGGACCCGTCAAAATGACGGGTTCTAATATTCTTAATTAGCAATTATTAAGATGGTAAAAATGCTTCCCTGAGGAATTATTTACCAGATTTATTTCTTTGGGTACATGCTATTGGAAAAATGGCCAAAAATTTGGATAGACACGTGCTTGTTATGTTTATCAAATAATGTGAAATGCTTATTTCTACAGCTCCGTAAACCTAGTGTTAATTGAGCTGTAGAGTATAGGATTTACGTATTTTGAAGGAAAAAAGTGATGAAAACAAATTCGAAAGTACGAATACTTTGTACACCCACTGTATTGTCGAAGGGTGCACCAGTGACGTATGGTTGATTTAGGGTCCAATACGTTCCCGCCTAGAGTTTGCGCAGTGGTGGGAGGAAGGTTGTGATTCGTCGGGTTTTGTTCAGTTTCCGATCATCTGGTTCTCGTTAGTGCCATTATCGTCTTACCAAAACACGTTATCGGTGACGCCCCCGGTCAAGCTGGCACTCTGGAGGAACATCTCATCGTACACACCCCTTCAGCTCCCAGATAAGTATGATAACGGTGATATTCGTCAACGTCGTTCTGCACGACGACGATCACAGCAAACTCGTCTTCCCAGGCCGTGAGTTTCCCTCAATTTCTTCCTTGGATGAATATTTCACAATGTTATCGTCGCGCCGCTATAAACACGTCGTTAATTACCGTCATCGTTATCGTTTCTTTATTTATAACGCCGACGATGAAAACAAAGGGGACCAAATCAGCCTCGAGACTCGATCGATTTAGCGAGCCGCGGCTGCAGCCTTGGAAAATCAGTTCCTGTAGAAAATCCCCGTTCTACAGTCGAATCGGAAAACATTACTGGTTCAAGGTCACCGATGTCGGCTCTTCCCCCGTCCCCCTCTCCACTTCTTCTTCCTTTTATTCTTTTCTTTTCTTCTCATTCTCTGGCTACCGCTTCACTGACACACTCGTTCTTCTCTCTTTTTTTCAGTACTTCGCGCGATATCCTTGCAAGGTCGCTGCTGCTGCTGCTGCCAAATTATGACAGTCGCAATACATTCAACGTAACGCCATCGGTTTCGCAACGATCCCATTGCGGCGGAGTCTTCGGACGTTGTTCATGCAGAATTTCACTTTAACGTTATCGAAAATGTTATTTAAAAAACCAAGAACGTCCGACCGAACTTTCATGGAAGTGCACGTGCGAGTCAGCTGTTCGGGAAACACCCAATCTTCGCGGTGACTCGTCAGCCACTTCCGATAATCTAGGAAACCAACGTACCGCAGAAAACTTAATCAGTTTTCAGAATATATAAAAATTCGAGAAACAATTTTTCTTAACAAACAATCAAGGCTTCCTTTTTTCTTTCTTGATTCCTTGAACATTAAACGTTCATTTCTGACCTCAGGATGCTGTAGCCGACGTTGAGGCAAATCCAACGACCTATTGTGGCCTTGAATCTATAAATAACGCACGGGATAGTTTTTCCGCGGTTTTTCTCTGGATTAGGTGTGCAGGTCTTCGGTTCCACTTGTTACTCCGAATCGATCCGAACCGATGGAAAAAAGCGGTCCACGATGGAGTCTAGGTGTTTCTGTTGGACGTAGAGTATTGCAATCCCGCGGGACTAAGAATATCGTTCTTCGACAAGTATTTTAATAAAAAATTATTATATCAATACCGAAGCTACAATACGACACGATAATTGCCGAGATTCATCGGAAGAATGTTCTCCTTCATCAAACTGTTGGTTAAGGCTTCGTTTTTGAATGATTAATGAAGTTAAGGTAGTTAACACAATACCGACCGGTGATTATTGCATAATTTTGAAAAATCTATGGTACATGGCTAAACACTTTTTACTGGAACCTTCAATAGCAACAGCAATTTTCATTGCGAACTAACAAGTCACCCTCAATAACGTCATCCAATAGTTTCATTTATGATTGCAATGTGAACGGAAATTTCTATGCTTTCTTTTGGTACACAGAACAATTATTGAAAATCCTATTAACCAGTTAGCTGCGTTCGACGTGTATACACGTCAATCCAGAACTCTATTACGGTGCAATAACAGTAACCTTTTCAAGAATGAATTGTTAATTTTTTATCAAATATAAATGTAATCCTTCCTCGGTTTTCGTAAAATTTATAATAGGACCATTTGCCCTGCGTTCAACGTGTATACTTGACATTGCTTGATTTTAATCCCACACTCTGTGGGGGATTATTAAAACTAAATTCCGCAGTTAAGAGGTTAATAGGCTTCCGGCAGGTAAAGTGTTAAGTAAACGTAAAAATGGTTTAGAACGAATTGTACAGGGTGAGGCACTAACTATTGCCACCTACAATAATTCCGAAAGTATGGTAGTAGTATAAAAGTTTTCGAAATAAAAGTTGCATCCGACCAACAGGGCTCATATTCTGGCGTTAATCTTTTGTTGCTAGGTGGAGTCGCGTTAGAGATATGAAGGTCACCTCTGTTTTTTTAAATAGAATGCAACGTTTTGTTACCTGTTTTCTGATAGTGGCTATTGAGACGAATCCAACGCGGTTCAACATGAAGGTCTTCGAAGGTCAGCAAAGGTCATTTATGATCAAAAGGGCGAAAAAACTTGCATTTGCAGAAGGTGTTCAAAGTGATTTCTATTGGTATCAATGCAATGCTGCAATCTTCTTATCACGGAATGAGTAGTGTTTCCTATCGCTTCGGCACTAATCGAATCATATGCTGTAATAATTTATTGTACAAATGTATTTAATTGTACGGCGTGTAGGGTGGGAACGTTCAGGATATCTCGTTCAGCGTATCAACTAAACCTGGTAATGTCAAATAAACGCTTCTGGATGATATCGCAGGACATCGCTGATAAGAATGGTAAGATTAGTATCATCGAATCAAGAGATTGTAAACGATGTATTTTTTCGAAGAACAAACCGATATGCTTCTCATTTACGGAGAATGTCAGCAAAATTCAGTGAAAGCAACAGATTTATTTACACGCCGTACAATTCAATACGTTTGTACAATAAATTGTTACAGTACGTGATTCGATAAGTTCCAAAGTGATAGGAAATACTACTCAATCCGTGGTAAGAAGATTCCGCCATTGCATCGATACCGATAGCAATCACTTTGAATACCTTCTGTAAATGCGAAATTTATTTCGCCTTTTTTGTCATAAACGACCTTTGCTGACCATCAAAGACCTTCGTGTCGCACCTCGTTGGATTCGTCTCAATGGCCGCTATCAGAAAACAGGTAACAAAATATAGCATTCTATTTAAAAAAACAAAGATGACCTTCACATTTTTGAAACGATACAATGCGGTCCCTGTTCTCCGATGCAACTTCTATTTCAAAAACTTTTCTACTACTATCATACTTTCGGAGATATTGGAGGTGGCAATAGTTAGTGCCTCGCCCTGTATATAAACGAACTGTCTGTGAATATAGCTTTAATTAAATTGTTATTTTTAGTGGCGCCTCAGAGTCACCGTTCGAGCGCTAAGGATTAAGAAATGCTGTAGTAAAAAATTAAGCGGGGTCCTGCGGGATTGCGATCCCTAGTTGGACGTCGCGGTTAGGGCCAGGCGAATCAGTTGGGACATCGACAGCCTCTGTTCGCGTTCAGGAGGCGCATTATTAGAAGAGGAAGCGCGACAAGGTCGAGCGTGCCGCTCTCCGGTGTGTTTTGGCACATCGCGGATGCACGCACGCACGCGATGCACTTTCTTCTCTTTAAATAAACGGTTGCGTCTCTCCCCCTCGGCTACGGAGGAATCACCATCGGCTTTTGTTTTGTTTTTTAGGTTGCACAACCGCGCGCGACGACAAATTGTGCAAGATCGAGAGGATGGCTCTCGCCGGCGACGCACACACGCGCAGGGAACGAGAAACGAGAATGAGAATGAGAATGAGAATGAGAATGAGAATGAGAATAAGAATGAGAATGAGAATGAGAATGAGAATGAGAATGAGAATGAGAATGGGAATGAGATTCGCTGACAGCACTCTAGTAAACAGAGGAGACACGTGGTTCATGATCGTTCTACGCGTTCGGAGCCGCGAGACGTACGCGTCGGGCGTGGATATTATTAGAGACCGATTGCGAAATCACTTGGCGATATGTAGCCCTTCGTTGAACAGCTCTTCCTCGTTGTCATCTCTAATCTTGCATCGAAATTTGTTTGATTACTCTGAATGGGTCATGGTACCGGGCAGAGGAACCTCGTGAAAGAAATTCAAACGGGTCGTAACCTCGTAGCTTATATTTCTCACGGATTATTGTAAAACCTGGCCGGCGCTTGTCCTTCGCTCCGACTCGAGAGCGATTGACGTTCCGGTCGGACAGAATCGGTTGCCGCTTTGCTCTTTCAATTAGCGGTTATTGCGATTTTCTTCATCCCGAGAGGCTGCAGATGATTCCTTGACAGAAGGGGGATAGAGGGGGGTCTGGTAGAGACAGCGAGTAATCCGGTGGCGTAATTTTCTAGCGGGAATAATAGCGGAGTAAGAAGAGCCCGATTGAATTGTTTTGTATCTCAATCGTGAACGGGTTTTATTCATCCGGCTTTTCCAATGAGATCAATTCACTTGGTTCGACGCGTGTCAGGGAGTCTGTATGGACGGGATTAATCACTATAATTCCGACTGTTATCGATTCCTGACGGGGAACAATGTGCCGACGGTAATAATAATGGAAACATGCTCTCTCTCGTTTCAGATTTACTTCACTGCACGAACGAACCGAACGTGTCGATACCACAGCTGGCGAACCTCTTGATCGAACGATCGCAAAACACAAATTGGACGGTGGTTTTCAAGGCTCTAATCACGGTGCACCATATGCTCTGTTACGGCAATGAGGTAAAGATTGTTCGTCCGATCTGCAATGCAGAAATGGAAACTACGAAGTGCTCCTCCGTCGAGCGAGGTCCTCTTGAAGCCGCACGAACACGAACTTACTTCGGTGTAGGACAAAAGGCGCAAAAGAATTCAATTAGAAAGAATTGCGACGGCGACGGTACCACTCCGCTACGTTTAATTGGCTTTCCATTATACCGACTGCATCCTCCATTTATATTCTGATCGTTCTGGATCCGGGAACCGAGGGAACTCCTGTTCGGAATTCGTAGAAGCCGGAAACTTCCAATTCCGATTTAAAAAGGCCACTGGAAAGGGTCTAGCCAACGGGGGAAATTGATCTTTCGTCGTACACACTCCCCGTGCCTCGCAAGAATCCCTCGAGACGGCACACGGTGCGGTAAACCGACGAATTTTGTGTCGAAATCAAAGAACTTTCGAAATAAATGAGATAGAGCGACGACTTGCCACGTTCATAGAATAATCTCTCTATTTTTCCCATGTTCTACAATATTTTAGCTTCAATTAAAAACAGAATTATTGCTCTATCTCATTTCACACGAATTACCCAATCTGACGGCTTTCTGCCGCATTCCTTTCGAATTCCTGCCAGGAGACTTCTTGCGAGGCATGGAGACTAGCAATCTTCGTGTGGCAAGTTTGAAGTCGGCACTCGTAATGGCATGACGAAAGATCAATTTGGTTTGGCGGCATGTTTGGCCGTGTTATCCGACTATACCCTTTGTAGGAAATATCGCGAAAGAGGATAGTCGGTATTGTTGAGGTCTACGGAGTTTCCGAACTCGAGCACTCGGGACACCCGAGTAGGAAAAGAGGTCTAGCTACTCTGTTTCGAGGGAGCTCAGCTCCTTCAGCCCGTGATGAGCCCGTTAACAACACCATTGTGTGGAACTTGTTTCTGTCGGTACGCGGCTGCTGAATCGCAACGAATCTCGAGCCCCGGGGTATTATTTACATTGGTACAGAGGTCGTCCAACTCATTTCAGGTTCAGTAATGAGTTGAAGAGGGGAAGTGTCGTCGCCCTTGCTCGCGCGAGAGAACGTGCTCTCGGGATCGAAGTCCAGCACCCGCGATGCCCACCGATTCGAGCACGATCTGCGGGTCCTGAACCCGCGTGTTATGTGTGCGCGCACGCCGCAACCTAACTAATTTGCCAAGAATTCGCGTCGTGATCATGATCGTGAACGTTTCGTTTCAAGTACCTCGAGACTCGAGGGCAGTGATTATCGCAGCCAATTCGACAGTGGTCGCGTATATCGTATTAACGGTGCATTGACCTTTCTGTTGCAGAGGTTTACACAGTACCTGGCATCCAGCAACAGCACGTTTCAGCTCAGTAATTTTCTCGATAAGAGCGGCGTGCAAGGTAACTTGGCTTTGTTTAAAGGACCACATCGACGACCGTTCGGTCGGTCCACTCTCCGTTGGGTGGTTCAATTAAACGTACGATCATTCTGGTGCGCAGTTTTATCGTTGAGCTGCTCGAAATCCTAGGGGACACGAATCGTCGTCGGGAAAAATATGCATACGATAATTGAACCACCCCCGAAAATTATGAGAAATCGGGATGCTCTGTATCTTCTTCGTTGAACCGTTGAATGCTGATGCACGCACGGGAGCACAGTCGCCGTAAACTGTAAACTGTAAACTGCCAATAACATCGAGCCGCGGGATCTAATCCTTTTCTACGGATCTTCGCATTGATATCTTAACAATTTCTTTCTTTTTAGTAATGCATGTCGCTGTTTAATCTCTCCTTAAATAAGAAACTTGACTATAAAATCTTCCCGGCTAACCCGTTAGCATTCCGCAGCTATCTGTATCTGGCCTTTGTCTATGATTTACTAACCTGGAACTAATTTTCTCTCTGTATTTGGAAAGCAGCAGGAGCACGCATCGGTGAGTTTTTCCATTTAGACGTACTACTCTCCTTTTGCAGACACTTAATTGTCTCTCTCTCCTTAGTCGTGTACTAACCATAAGCCTAACAATAAGCGCGCGTCCCTATGGGGTCGGCAAAGTATACAGAAGGGTGTTGGTACTTGATTTCCCATTGGGAAACGTTAGTTCGCCCTTTGCTGAGAATTTTACGGGTACATAGAAACAGTCGCGGTGTATCGAGGACCAACAGCTCGCTCGGGATATCTCTGGGTTGCTAATTAAATTGACGGCGTTCTTTCTTTCTGTTTCACAGGGGAGACCGAGACGATTCTATTCATTGTAGTTGCGTGACGCACTCTTCCCGTGTTCGGAGACTGAAAGCGTGTCAGGATCGATAGTTTTAATAACGCCCTCGCGCTTCCACCTGTGCTGCAGTTGCACTCGGACGTGTTTGCGCCGGCATTAATTCCTCTCGGTCTCCCCTACACACGGAACAAATAACGCCGTCACTGGGGCTGATGATCCGGTGAAAGTTATCCAATCGATTGACCGGTCCCGACCAACGATGAATATCAATGTACACCTTCATGGAAACGCCACGCCAATCATCGACGCTTTACCTACCCGGAAGCCTATCCAATGTTATTCTCAATGACCGCGCGATAACGAGGAGCAGCTTGGAAATTTTCAATTTTATCGAAATTTCCAAGGATCGTCGGACCCACGAGCATGATAAATACTTGTTGGGTTGGCAAAAATGTAATTTCGATTAAAGTTCATTGCTTGAATAAAAAAAGTTGGGTTTTATCTCATCTTAACACTTTACCTACCGGAAGCCTATTAATAGGATTTTCAATAATTGTGCTGTACCAAAAGAAAGAATAGAAATTTTGTTTTACATTGTAATCTTAAATGAAACTATTGGATGACGTTATTGAAGGTGACTTGTTAGCTCACAATGAAAATTGCCGTTGCTATCGAAAGTTCCATTAAAAAGTGTTTAGCCATGTACCATAGATTTTTTAAAATTAAGCAATAATCACCGGTCGGTAATGTGTTAAAATACCGAAATTACTACTTTCTTGCCAACCCAATATTTCATATGGTATTGGGTGATTGCCTCTTGTTATTCAACCCCGCGATTAACAACCGTTCGTTGTAAATGTCTTGGAAAGGTTTCCCTTCACCGTAGCTTTGACATTTAATGAATGAACGTGTCTCTTGTTCGTCAGGCTATGATATGTCATCATTTATCAGGCGATACGCGAAGTACCTCAACGAGAAGGCCCTCTCCTATAGGACCGTGGCGTTCGACTTCTGTAAAATGAAAAGGGGGTAAGGAATTTTGTCTTGTTAAACGATTGTTGTTACCTTTTTCGAAACGTGTCAACATTTCGCCGTTCGGTTCCAGGAAGGAGGTGGGCACCCTGCGCACAATGAACGCTGAGAAACTATTGAAGACTCTGCCGGTGTTGCAGTCGCAGCTGGACGCGCTCTTGGAGTTCGATTGCACAGCGAACGATCTGACGAACTGCGTTATAAACATGGCTTTCATGCTTCTTTTTCGGGACCTGATTCGATTGTTCGCCTGCTACAACGACGGCATTATTAATCTATTAGGTAAAACGTTCTCCGAGCTTATCTAATTTGAATCGTTCGATGAAAGTCCGATGGATCCGCTGATCGTCGCATCTTGTCGTTTCAGAAAAGTATTTTGATATGAATAAAAAACAATGCCGCGAGGCCCTGGACCTGTACAAGAAATTTCTTATAAGAATGGATCGGGTCGGTGAATTTTTGAAAGTAGCCGAGGTAAGACCTGTTCATCTTTCTCACAGATAATTAATTAACGATTGCGCGTGTGAAACTAATTTTTGTCGTTGGTTCGCAGAACGTCGGAATCGATAAGGGAGACATACCTGATCTAACAAAGGTAATGAGACATTAAGGACACTATTTAATTTTCAGAAAGATGATTCAGGATATCAGAGTATATTTATTTTGATAATCGAAGCGATATTCGCTAGCCGTCGAGATATTAAAACTAGACATTTGTCAGGCCCCAAGTAGTTTACTGGACGCGTTGGAGCAACATCTTGCCTCCCTGGAAGGGAAGAAGGGCTCCGCGGCGAACACGCCCACGCAATCCGCAAGGTATGTCGAAACAGAATCTCCCTATACGATTCGAGTTTATGTTAACGTTCAGAGTATGAGTAAAGAGAAACTAACTTTGAAGAATATTTTGCGATATCTGAACGTATATTCTCGTTAGTCAAAGTCAAAGGTATCATTGTTGTCGAGAAACCAACAAGATCTGTTCATTGAGCGAAAAGAAAAGAAAAAACAAAAAGCGCAGACGCATCGATCAAACAAAGAATAGGCATTGAATATCCCAAACAGACTTTCTCCCACGTTTTTCTACCGTTTCTACAAATTCTACAAACACAAAAATACAAATCCTATTGATCATCCGACCGATAATCATATTCTATTCTCCTCGCAAAATGTTTTGTCAGTTTGTAGGGTGAAAGGTAATGTGGTCATTTGTTTTTTATTGCTTGCAAAGATGCGCTTTTACGTTGAACGATTCTTTTCAATCCCCCACCACCACAAACCCCCGCCCCCCAACCCCACAGTTCTTATTTTTGGTTGATTAGTCTTTTACGTTGCGGTCTACATAGTTGCAGTTCCTCGATATTTTCTATATATGTTTCTATCTGAATTGTGTTTGCTTTCTGACTTTTTAGATATTGGTGAAGCATTTCCAGTTTTCTTGTTTGAGCTGCGTACCGTGTACACTGCTGCTCAAAAGTTGTGGATCATTTAGTCGACGACGCTTGTATGTATGGCACATTTCTTTTTCTCTCTCGTTCCAACGATCCAAGTGATCCGAAACTTTTGAGCGATGGTACATATATATGTATACATGTATACACGCACGCACCAACGATCGTGTATGCGTAATATATATATGTGCATATATATTGATATAATTTTCGCTGAATTTTCACTTAGCTTGCAAATTCGTACCTTCCAGTTATTTTTCTGCGCAAACTATGTTTTCTGTATTTTTCCGTTGATCGTCACGCACATGTCCAAGGTTTTCCTTCTCTTCGGTTCTCAGTTCTTAATTCTGTACAGTATTTCGGAAACAGCACACTGTCAAAGTGCACCGACTTGCGAGAAACGACTGATTTGTCGGTATCGGTTCTGTACACAAGTAGCTTCTCTCTGAAAATCTTCACCATCGCGATGAAAATTCTGTTGGCGAGCAACGGAATTGATTCGTTTCGCTACCGACGAGCCAAAGCGTTCGAACATGTTGCACAACAACTCTCTTTTCCACGAATACTCCCATTCAGGAAAGCTAGAAGCTAGGCGATACTTTGTTGCACACAATTAAATCTGTATATAAGTGTACGCGTGCTAGCGAGAGCGTGTCTGTGCGTGCGCGTCGTGTGTGTATGTTGATAAAGAGTACAGTACGCTGTAGCCAGTAGCAAAGACAAAAGAAGGAGCGTCTTTTTTCTGTTGTTTTATTCGTTCGTTGTAACACACATTGTCACTAGGTGGAACGAGTTCAAAGTAACCGCTTGCGTGTGCTTCCGTTTAACCTGTTAACCGGAGTAGAACGGGTCTACGCGTCGGTTCTACTCGCCTGTGAATACTTTCCTTGTATCTTTGAGAATAATAATTGTATCTGCAAGATAGTTTCTTATATTATATAAAATCAATCGCAGCGAATGCAGCTGTAATTACCGTCGACGGTTAACGGGTTAACAAGAGACAGGAAAAATAGCCTAGCTAAATATGGTCTAGCGAAAGAGATATGTGTAAAAAGAGAGAAAGAGAGACAGAGAGAGTGAGAAAGTGAGAGAGTGAGCGTCTTGGCGAGAATGCGTGCGCGTATGGGAGCACTGACTAGTTGAAACTTTTTTACACATCGTTGTATCTTTATACATATTACACCGTTTCTTTGTTTTTTTGTTTGTCTTCTCCTTTGTTTTCAATGATCAACGTTCCTTTTCGCTCCTTCTCGGCCACACTCGTCGTCGTCTACGTTGAAAACGACTTCTCTCTTCCCATCCCGGTGCGAATCCACTACGCTCTCCATTGAGACACGTCCATTGCCCCGCCCCACTCTCACCCCCGCCCTTCACCCGCCCACAACCCCCGCCCCTATCATTCTCCAAGCAGCAATAGAACGAATGTAAAGTCGGGAGTGTCCGCCCTGTCTTCCACCAGTACTGCGTTTGGAACAGCAGCCAGTAATAACCGGCTCGACCACACCGGGAATGGACACATCGACGAAGCACTCAGGCAGCAGGCCCTCGCCGAAGAGGAGGCCGCGATGAACCAGTACAAGGTACCAGCAATTACCGTGAATTCTGCAGGTTCAGTTTGTTGTAGAAAGAGAATCGACTACTTCCTGCTAGAACATACTCGTGTATCTCAACGCATCTCACGGTGTCTATGAATTTCAGGCGAAGGTGCAATCTCCGTCGGGTGGGCCCAGCACAAACCCATTCCTCAGTTCACCGACAAACAATGCCGATCAGCCGATCGTGGATTTGTTTGGCGCACCGACAGCAGGAGCGACCAACGAATCTCAGGTAGCGCGATATAGACCCTCCTCTCGATGGTCTAGAAGACCATTTAGAGGATCAGAGGTCGGCAAGAAGGGTGCGTAGCCTTTAAAAATCTGCCGAAACGAGCACTTCTTGCCGACCTCTGCTGTAGTTCAAGCATGAGCAGGGACCGCTGCCGCCCCGGCCGAGTCGGGAGCGAATAAGCCACGCCCACTCGAGTAGGCGTTAACCTCGGGAGACACGCCTAGTCCCAACGGCAAAGAGCGCTCCACTGTCCATGCCTGTTCTAGACGAACGTGTTGAACGTTCGGAAATTGATTTGATTCGTTTGAGTCGCAGAAAGCGTCGGACGATCTGCTCCAGCTAGCAGGAAATCCGTTCGCGGACATGTTTGGTGCACCTCAGACTGCACCCGCCCAAACAGCGCAGCCACAGAACAACATGTGGATGACTAATGGTAACGGTAAATACAAGTTTGTTTTTTTTTTGTTTCTTTCTTTTTGTTTCTTCGTTCGTTTGTTCGTTTAAATCGTATGTAGATTAGTGATTCACGCATTTGTTCACACCATCGAACATATTTAGAACGATTGGCACGGTTAGATTAATTCACATAGTTTATTTCTATTATACGGGAAACTTATCACGAACAAATGTAGGAGTCACTGTATTCTCCCGCTCGATCGTTTTGCGTTTGTCTCATTTGCTTTTTTATTTTTGATTTGTAGGTTTCGCGGCAGTACCACCGGCAAATAATAACTTTGTTACAGATAATAGCTTCTCTTCCGTATTCGGTAACCAAGACTCCCAGTCTGGTAAGTATCAAAACCGTCGTTTCTTTTATATCACTCTTTCTTTCTATCTCAGTTATAACATGATTTTATTCTGCACCGTTTCTTCTCTATCTTTCTATCTATCTATCTATCTCTCTCTCCCGTCTCTCTCTCTATCTCTGTCCTCGTTCACATTGTACATATACATACCCCCGTTTCTCTATACTGCAAACAGTTTTTTATCGCTTAACTATTTTTCTTTTTCTCTCGTATCATTGCATCTCTGACTACAATTGCCTAGATTCATAGGTGACGATGCCTGTGCAAGTTAAACCTCGTTTAAGATTTTCGACGGGAATGCCCCCGGGACATTCCTGTCCAGCAACACACAAGGACAACACGCTCCCATAGTTCACATACTCGATAGCGATTTAACCCCTCGGATCCGACATCGATGTATGCCGTACTGGCCCCGAGGAATAATTTCGATATTGATCGCAGAAGGCCAGATTATTAGACGCGACGTATTTCCATGCGTTATTGTTCGCATTCTAGAATTTCAAGATAATTGGCGAAACTATAAAGAAAAAGTCTACGTTGTCCCCGAAGGGTTATCTGTCGAAACGTAAACGTAAATGTGCTTCGTAGTATGGGATCTAGCGAATCTCAAGCAATCTCGGGACACCTATGCCAGCGTAGGAAGAAGTATCGATGTTCTAACCGAGTATTCTGCCGAGGAGAGGACGCTGTCTCGATCTAAGATGCTAGTCCCAGGCAGTGTCCTCTCCATAGAAAGCCACGCAAAGAGTGTCGAATCCAAAAAGATCCGAGTCGTTCGATCTTGTACTAAATGCGAATAATGTTGCAGCGCGTTAGCCCGAAGAACAACGATGTTTCTTACCCACGTGATCATCCACACATCATCTGCTCATCGTCATCATCACCACCATCACCACCACCATCATCATCACGATCATCATCTTCATCATCATCGTCATCGTCATCATCCTAACCATCATCCCAAATGAAGAGCGTGCACGCAATAACACTCTCATGGTCTCATCGAGGAAATCGAAAATCATTCTTCTAATCACTCTGAAAAGTCGCAAAATTAACCCAAGGCGTGAATGCCGAAGCTAATCAATGCACACCTTGATTTTTGCGCAAGCTGGTGCTCCAGGAACGTCCGGATCCGTACCGAACCCATTCATGTCCGATTTTCCCTCCCTCGGTGGTCAACCACCGCAGTCGAACGCTCCTGGTTTCGGTCTGTTCGATCAGCAGCAGCAACAGCAACAGCAGCAAGCTGCTGGTGGAGCAGACGGGACTGGTGCGATTGGCGGCGACGGTCAACAACCGTCGCAGACCGGAGATCTGTTCGGTGCCGGCGGACAGGCAGACCTCTTTGGAGATGATTCGGCGGTCTCGATGGCCGGGGACGGGGCCGCCGGGGATCCTACCGCGGATACAGCGTCCTCGGCGAGCCTCCCGACCGGCAAGTCGTCCTCAATCCCGCCTTCGAGACCGCCACCTCCCGCGACAACCGGTAGCAGCACTCCGCCAACGGGTCCGGGAACTGCTGCTCCCGGCAAACCCGGCGCAGCAAACCTAGCCTCGAACGCATCCAACAAAAGCGCTTTCGACGATCTAAACGATAGCATTCGCATGGCACTGGGCGGATCTCCGTCGCGATCGGCACCCTCTGTCGCTCAACAAATCCCAACCGCGCAACAAGCACAGCAACCTCTGCAACAGGGTTTCGGCATGTTCGATATGGCCGCTAATATACCAGCCACCGGGCAGCCTGTTATGCCTGGTGGACCGATGATCGGCTACGGTATCTCTAGCCAAGTCCCGGCTGGATACGGTTCCCCGGCAAAACAGCCGATCTCAGGTGACGGGAAATGTATGGATGTTTCCTCACACACACTCTCTCTCTTTCTCTCTCTCTCTCTCTCTCTCTTTCTTTCTGTCTCTCTCTTTCTCTTTCTTTCTTTCTTTCTGTCTTTCTGTCTTTCCTTCGTTCTTTCTTTCTTTCTTTATCTTTATGCTCTCTGTTCTCTGCATGCCCGAGAGGAATCGATGATGCTTCGCGTGGATCACCGGCTATCGTACTCTGTTCGACATTTTTCCAAAATCGAGGTTTTGAAATTTTTTTTAGAAAAGCGAATATACCGATCAACTTTTGCTGGGAATATTTTTTGTTGCCAGGAACACGGAGTACGTCCGGCGAGAAGCGAAGCGTCAGCGACTCCTTGTTCTACGCCGATCGAATTGTAGACCGCTTTGCTTGAACGTCTCATCTCATTTGTACTGTAACAATTGATCCACGATCTAACACCGTGTACACTATCACCAGTAGATCAGATTACTTCTGTCACGTTTGGTTTGCTCGAAAAGAAGCATGGCATCTTTGGCGTGTTGAACGTGTATTACATAGAAATCGGTAGACTCTCTTACGTGCAATCTCGGAGAGGATAGCACGTTGGAATAGCGCTTTCGAACCGTTTATTTCCTTTTCTTTCCAGTTCTAGACTCTGTGGCACAGTTATGTTTTAGTTTATCGTTAGCAAGAGAGGCAGTAGTTTTATTCTCCGTTCGAGATCCATGCTTTTGTTAAGGTACAGAATTATGTTGTCACTTCTGTAACCAGCAAACTATTGTCGTTTCCGATTACTTGGTTTCCGGGGCTTTGGCTGATGTAGATGTTGCTTAGGTTTTGACGGTATGGGCTCGGTGATAATGCCGACCGCTGTAGCTGGAGATAATCAAATTTCAGCAGCAGGACAGCAGCCTAACGCGGCGTCCACCGGCAAAGTACTGACCGGCGACCTTGACAGCAGTCTTGCCAGCCTTGCACAGAATCTGACTATCAACAAGAGCGCGCAGCAGCAGGTCAAGTGAGTTGAGACCGTCCCGCCTTTGCACAGTGTACCAAATGGCCTGGAAGTTGGTCCCCCATTTGTTGAATTAAATAATTTCAACAGTTCCGCCGAGTTCTGCTATCATTTTTTTCAAAAATATTTTTCACGATCAAAAATACCATAAACTCGAAGATTGAGACCTTAGGTTTACAACGACACCACATAAGTTGACATCAGTGGCCACATCTGATGTGTAGGATTTTTTTTCACCTAGATTGGACATTCGGTACACTGTGCGGTAAATATTGACAAATAATTTTGTCAAGGTCAACATTCTGAACAACTTTCTCCTATACATATACCCGTCGCTCGGTCTTATTGTTAGTTCAATAAATCGAGATTACGAGCACAGTTAATTCTGCAAGTTTTAATGCAGGATGCTCAAAAATGAAATATTAATATCTTGAATCGACAGTATAAAGTCTTTTAAATGAAAATTTTTGTAGGAGAATAAAGGTGACCTTGAATGTTGACCTTGAGAACATAATATGTGAAGATGAAGATAATCGGGGCTGGATCCCCTTTTGTCAATATTCACCCACTATGGTTTGGTCTGGTCGTGACTGTTTTTGTTAACGATCGAATGAACTTTCAGGGGAATGCAGTGGAACTCACCTAAGAACGCTGCGAAGGCCGGTGGCTCGGTCGGCGGATGGACACCTCAGCCCATGGCAGCGACCACGGGCGCTGGTTATCGTCCAATGGTAAGCGGATCTGGATCGTCCAGCCCGATCCGTTTTTCCAGTCTCGATTTGTTAAACCGGCACGTTGTTCTTGATCGTTACCGAACTGTCTGTCCTTAGTATCGTTGTATCGCGATCCATCTGTGTTGTTTACCATCGCACGAATGTTCCGTGTCAATAAGAGTCGATAAGCGCTGACAAATTATCTGCTCTTACAATTTAACATTGAACCGTTATCCGCATGCAGTTCTTTTCTCTCGTTATTGCGATAATCAGCGATTGCCTTATGACGAGTATTATTACAACATAGTGAATACGTATTTCCGCATAGTCACGATGCGATAAACGTTTTTGCTTATTTTCTATTTTTATTCTCTACGATGCGGAACGCGATCGAACGGGACGCAACCGGATTACGTTGGTAGACGACGATAGATAACCGAGGGGGGCGAGTTCAATGACAGAAAATAGAATGTTCCGCGGAGAATTTGTACTTTGCTGACCCCGGATCATCCTCGTGAACCGGTACACGTGGTGTACGGGACACACTGCGTTGGCACGCTTGCTTTATCGCTCGACAAGCTTTCGCACAGATAAATCACTGTCAACACGGGGACGTTTCCCTGTTCTATTCGTCGAGGAATCCGACGAGATCGAAGGTGCACGCTGCGTTGGACCCTCGATCGCGCTGCATTCCTCGGAGTAACTGTTGCATAGCTTCCCAATACGACTATATTTGGAGATGATCATAGCAGAAGCGCGAATATGCTCGCGGATATAGTTTACAAAAACGGTTGGGAAGCTATGGATTAGAATTAGAGCAACGCTGGGATAGCATAAAGATTCTTAGTTAGGATTATAGACGACGAGAAGGTGATTGTTGATCGGCGCACTTAGTACAATGCATGCATGGCGTATGGCATGCCACATGGCTGTTGCAGGGTCAAGGAATGGCGCAGCTTCCTCCAACTACCCTGGGCTTCCCTAGCCACACCGCAGCGTTGGTAAGTTAGTATTCCACACTCCGCGAGAAAAAAGAAGTCCTATCTGTTTCACGTGGGGCTGCCGTGTAACAAGTGTCGTCACTAACTCTGCATAGAGACAAAAGTATATACGAGCGGCAACCGAACGGCGGAAGAAACGATTGATTTTGAACATTGTCTGTCCACGAGTTTTCTTTCCACTATGTTATGCTGCATCTTGCTACTCTCTATCTCTGCTTCTATATTTATCTCTCTGTTGTACAGTTGATATGCACACGTGTGTTTTTAGTTCGGAGACTAGTCTCTCTAGTTAGAATTCTTGTATCTTTTCTCTGTGTTAGTCGCACGCGATGGTACTTTATCGATCACCGATATACGTACAGGGCTAGTCGTTTGATCATCTAGAATTTATCGTAACCAACTTGTTGCGCACCAAAATGGTGCATACAGTGTAATATCTAGTCCTCTTAAATTTTGTAAAACGTTATTAAGGTATACATTGATGAATCTTTAGTGGAAGTACAATGACGAAAGCCTTCTTTTTTGTTATTAATTATTTCTTTATGAAACTTCTACTATTATATTTGTCTACCTATACATTTTTCCGATTAAACGATTCACCCTGTATATTCTATATAGTGTACATAACGAACTACCAGCAGCGATGCAACACGGTTTCCATTGTACATAGAGAAACTTTGTAAATACACTATGGTTGCAGCGGGTCCTCTTTTACACGCATCCAAACGAGTCTAAAGCCACTGTACCATCTGTATCTGTATCCTATCTCGAACCACTGTCTCAAAAGACCTATTAGACACTAACAAACTCTAAAACAACACTGTACACTTCTAAACATTGCGATCCGAGAACGGTTGGGTCTTCCGGACGATATAAAAAAATACCGAAAAAAAGAAGATTACATGGAAACAGGTGGACGTGAAAATGGTAAACATTCCAGAAAAGTACAGGCTGGATCTGATTGGGCGGCTTTCTGGTGTCCCTAGGGAATGCAAGGTGTCCCAATGGGCATGCAGGGCATGAGGCCGATGATGAACGCAATGCCTGGCGGTGGTCCCGGTGGCATGATGGTTGCAGGAGGAGCCGCGCCAATGATGATGCCCAATGCGAATCCCATGATGGGTGCTAATCTACAACAGCAACCGCAACCGCAACAGCAACCGCAACAACCTCAGCCTGCTGCGCAACCACCGCAAAATAACGCGGTCCAACTCGATCCGTTCGGTGCTCTGTGAAGCGATTAGGTATCTATCCTCCCAACTCACCGGTAGAGATTCCGCTCCAGCGACACAACAAGCAAACGACCAAGACCGTGTACATATATTTTTCCGATTAACTGTAATTAACGCTTCCGTTGTGATTAACAAAGCCAGAGTTCGCTCCCAAACACCGATCTCTCCGATGTAGATTGATCCACTAACTTCTTCTCTCTCTCACAGTCGAGTCTTGTTCACATGCTCGGAATAATTAGAGGCTTCGACAGCTCGCTGACAGGTATTCGACACGCACAGTGTCGGAGCAATGCTATTATCATAGTAGAAAACCGCCTGGAAATACCGTAAACGTTAGGTTTCTATCGTATTCGAAGTTTCGTTGTCGAACCTGCTTACCGCTAACATGTGGTCTGTGTCTGTTTTCAGGAGTTCGGGTTAGAACCGAGCGGACGAAGCACCAATTCTGTACATACTGTGTAATATGCCTAGGAAATGTGCCCTGCTTGCTCTCGTTATTCTACGTAATATCCGTGACGACCAGGCTCCTCGTCCCCAAACTCTCCGAGACGCAAGTGTCTGCACGATGTGGATCATTTTCATCGATCGGCGGGAGAACGCGAACGACGGACGCCCAACCATCTCCCCCACGTTACATTTCTACATGCTGATTGAGTATATAATCGCGTATACGGGTTTATTCGGTTCACGGCGTTGTTGCCTTAACACGAGAAATATATGTGTAGTCTCAGAGAATTGTAAACACGCTTACAAAAAATTGTACACACACATAGAAGAGAAAACAAACGAACGAACAATATGTACAAGGCAACTGAAAAGCGAGAGAGAAAAAGAAAGAGAGATTAGAGAACACGCTGCAGAGAGAACGAACCGTATTGCGTTTAGAATTTCATGAGCGTGGATGCGACTATTCCGTAAAAAAGAGTTGACTGTGATAGTACTGCATCGACATTGTAGCGTTTTCCAGTAATTTAGCCAGGGAAATATTTTGAATGGGGATCGCGTGTGATTCGTACGTATGTGTGCGTGTGTATGCGTGCGTTTTTGTGCTTGAAAAAATGGGGGAGAGAAAGAGCGAGAGTCAACGAAAAAACAGCGGCCGCGAAAAGAACCTTCTTTCGTAGACGAATTAGAGGGTTTTGAATAGTAGCTCCGCAAGCTTTATACACATACTGGAGATGGTGTCGAGTAAACGAGCATTCCTTGACGCAAGGGGGCCCGTAGATCGGAGGTTCGTCATGATTCTAAACGTACATACGTCTCGGGAAAATTCTATGTATATTATATATAATATAATATATAATATATATATTTATATATATATTTAAATATATATACATATATATATATATATATAGTATAGGGTGAACCAGGCCGTTCTCCGGCTAGATTGCACGAGCACGTTCCCCGCTCGTCGAGGTACGATTTAGTGTATAGCATTCTATTCGGAGCCGAATTCGCTGCGATTCACATTTATCGGGCGTCCAAGTTCTCCTCTCCGGTTGTTGTTCATCGAACGTGCTGGCGCAGTTCAACGGGAGAATTCCGGGACACTCGATTATACTTGGCCGATATGCATGCATCTACATTATTGTAAAATTTTGCGTACCGCATGTGAGCGTGTGGGTCGTACACACGCGATCGAATTCACGCGCGAGATACAACGTTGAAGATATAAATATATCTAAATGAAAAAAAAAACAAATAAATAAATAAATATATATACATACATAGTGCATATAGATCAGGTCAGTACGAAAGTTCGCGCCTTTGTTGTATTTTCACACGAAGTTCGGCACGAACTTTTTGCACCGACGTAACGATATATATATGTGTATATATTTATTTGTATTTACATATATATGTATATATAAATAACTGTATATGTATATGGCGTAATACTAATCTAGCGCACCCGTGTCGCTCTCCCGGTTTCATTTTCGTACTATTTACCATGTATCTTTGATTTCGACTCAGGGCGCTGAAGCAGTTACGACGTATCCTTTGTTAAAAAGTATTAAATACTAAATGAGAAGTATATATATAAATATACATATATATATACATATATAAATAGGTATACATATAGAGAGGGAGAGAGAGAGTGTGTGTGTGAGAATATGTGCGTGTGCGTTTCAAAGATGAGTGTATGAAAACGAGAATGAGCGAAGAATGTGGAATATTAGTTGGTCTCACTAATGTTCTTTAACCGTATACCGTTCCGAACTGTCTTAATTAGGTATTCGAACGAACTATCTACGCAAGTTAAGGTTTATGATACTCATATGATTATTATGAATGTAATATCGCGAGTCTACAATTCAGTATGGTACTATTAATATAGTCAATAATTCCCGTTCGAAGGTCTAATTCGGGATTCGTTCTCGCCCCTCCCTCGCGTTGCGAATCATGCGTGCGCGCGCGATACGTTATCGGTTCCGAATCGCAAACAATCGTTGTTTCCGTCGTCGAAGAAAATAACGGAGGCCGTAAGGATTCTAAGGGGGGCGACGATTCGGTCGCGCGTTATACCGACGCGTTGTACCTTTGTTTCTGTTTTTCCACGGGCTGTCCGTGGGAGTGGCTCGTGTACAGATGAGAGAGAGAGAAAGAGAGAGTGTGTGCGCGCGTGTGTGTGTGAGAGAGAGTCTAGAGTTCAACGGAAGCGCGGGAACGCCGTTGCGTACCTCTGTGACCACTGCTCTGCGCCCGATCTGACGTCGAAATTGTTTTCTCGATTCTCGTTTTTGTTAACGGAAGTCCGAGTTCGTTTGCTTGGCGAATTAAAACTGGTCGATTCGAAAGAGTTCTATCTTGGCTTCCACGAACCCTTGCTTTCCAAACGAAACAAATCTTTCTTGTCTAATCGACGAGCGATGAAATTAACGCTTTACCTACCGATTTAGCAGATTACTTGATATATTAAAGGTGAATAGTTTAGTACTTCTCGCAGTCGAAGCTATTTTGACTCCAAAATTCGAGTATATTTCATTTTGTTCATATGAAGTGTAGTGTATTATGTTAGGTAGCGGTAACAGTTTGGTTTCTAATCTACTAATTGTTAAATGGACGTAGCTCGGAGTTGTTGGAAAGCCTGTCGATAGGTTTCCGGTAGCTGAAGCGTTAAGTATAATCGTACGATCAAAGCCAGCAAACGTCAGGCGTGACATTAATTTAATGAATCGATCGGAAAGTGTTCGTCGAGATCGCGACGCTGGTTGTCGGGAGCGACGTCTCGATGGGAATGACGTCGATCGGAAAACTGTTGGACCTTAAACGTGAGAAGCCAGGGGTGCGCAGGCACGTTTCGTTGGATTGTCAGTGATCGGTGACAGGAACGAGTCTAGATCAGTTTTGTGCGGCCTGCTCCGAGGAACAAGGAACCGATTAAAATGGTAACTTTTGATCAGTAAAACGTGTATATGGTCTATTTATTACTCTCCAAGCGAACCTCTCTGTCGAATAAAACGACTGTCTATATGTACGTGTACAAGAACGGACGTGTACATTTTTCAGGCGTCGTCCCTCGACGATTTGCACCCCTGACCCCCCACCAGGTCCAAGTCTGCGACTTACTTAGCTTAGGCGTCCTTGTATAATACGAATACGGTTCCAGGATTTGGCGAGAACAACGGCCATAGGAGACTAGATCATAAATCACGTACGTTCAATTAATGACTATGGATCACGCGAGAAAATACTGGTCACCAATAAGTTTCAAAGAACTCGATGCACACGTGGTAGCAACCGAAGAAGTCGTGGACCATCGTTCACTGGCCTCTCGTCGCAACTAGGGACAAAATCTGTAGAATCGTAGCAACGGTGTTTGTATATATATGTATGTATTGTATATACAGGGTGAACCACGAATCGTGATCAGTAGAGATTACTCTGTTATTAGCAGTCCGATCGAAAATGTTTTTACCAGATCTAGCATGGTTTCAACAGAGCTTCCACGTGATTATAGAAAATTTTTTGTCGACTCTTTCTTCACGATTTTTCAAGGTCATCTTCAATTTCTTGCTGATACACCTATCATTTTTTTACGCCTATCTGTTAGAGGACTTCAAGACGAATTCGGTAAGTATCATAATCGGACTGCTAATAATTAGTAGTAATTTCTACGGATCACGATTCATGGTTCACCTTGTATATACATATATATGTACAGCCTCGTTAGTTCGGACCAGACCAGTTATATCAACGAATGACTAGCAGAGATGAATGTAGTGTTGAGACAGGAAACGGTGTAAACTTACTGGTGATCGAATGTAACAGGACAATATTACATGTACATGTATAAACGCATATTTTATCGAGAATCATAGAGCAGTAGCGATCTACGTATCTCTCCCTTGTAAGTTAGCGAAAGACAACGCGAAGTTCAAAGCGGAGACGAAGTAACGAAACGCTATATCAAATCTTTCGTCGATCTCGCCATTAACGCGTTCAGCGCCTCGCCTTGGGTGACCGTAATTTTCATGTCCACGCCGATTAGTCAATTGCGAGCAATCGTTTCGTTCGCTAGATTACGCTAGAACAGGCACGCGGGCGAGAGAATCGAGCCTACGGCAACGGGGAAATTTTCTATTTCGCTCGGCGTACGTCTGGCTAACTGTCCCATGGGGCAATCTCTGCCCGTGCCTGCGCTAGGCGCTCGTAGGCGTTCTGCCTCCTGTACTATAACCGATCGCATTACGCGAGGCTGGAGTATCTTACCGTTGCTTGGCATTTATCATTGTGAAACTACATACTTAAGAACACTTGTAATTATAATTGTAGGATTAGAGGCGAGGTCGAGGGAGATGGCAGCGATGCCGCTGAACGCGTTGAGAGCGCCAGCCTAGAAGAACGTGTAAAGTCGCTAGCACTTAGCGGACATATTTTGTTTAACGAACAAAGGGTGTAGCCGGATAAGGTGGTGACATGTGCCCCCAAACTAAACTGAACTTTCATCGTATCGTTCGACTAGGCCC
>CM052204.1:4475505-4608082 GCA_028455805.1 Lasioglossum figueresi
TACCACATTCTTCCGCTTTCCTCCATTTTGTACACGCTGTACAGAATTACAAATATTAGAGTCCAGTAAACGAATACTCGAAAGAACGTACAGTCATTGCAAGCGAAGCATTGAAAGGAGTAGCGCTGCACGTCTATAGAGGAGATAACAATGGGTATGGAATAGCGGAGAAAATGAAATGATACGATAGCAAAGTAATGAACTTAATGTCTATTAAACATGGTCATTGAGATAAGTCAGAGCTCTCTGCTAGACCATATATCATAGGGGTCCGCGGATGATTTGCCATTTATGCAAGCGTTCTTGTTGTAGATGCAGTAGTGGGAGATCCTTATACAGATGCACGCGCGCTATAGCAATCACTTTCAACGAGTTGCCGCCGTGACATCGGTCGAACTTACATAGTTGCATTCGACGCGCCGGTGGCGATTGATCGTGTTTGACCTTTCACTCTTATACTTTGTTTTTACCAGTTGCTTACATAAATTGTTCACCTGAAGCATCTCGGAGCCGATCATGCACTGCATCAAGAAAGACGTTGGGTGAGTTCATCCATACACAAACGATCCTAACGCGTAAATAAAAAGAGTGTATCTGGGATTGGAAAACATTCGAAATGTCGTGCAATGCATTTTATGTAATCGAACTGGAATTCCGCTAAAGGGAATGCCTTTAATGTTGTGATCCCTAGATAATTGCCATACTTAGGCACGCTCTAGATTCGAGTCGCCGAAAAAAGGAATAGCGCGCGGCGGTTCGAGAGAAAGCGGAATAAAATTCTGCAACCCTACACCAATGTTTTTAAAGTGGACAAAGGAGTGAACGTCCTCCTGCGCCGCTGTTGTATACATCCTTTCACAAACAGTGAAAGTGCATCGAGCAAGCACGTGCGGTACCAAACAATCGGAGCACGCTGCAGTTGTTCAGAGAAACAAACGAAAATTAATCCGCAACGCAATAGATACTCTTCTACCCACTTGATAATGCTGTACGCAAAATAAATTCGTCAACTGCAACAAGCGACTCCGGGTAGTCAGTAAAAAATTGCCATACCATTATTCAAAACTAGTTTTAATATTATTAAATTCGTCTGTAAAAGGGATTACATAGAATGAAAATGATCTGGGTTGAAAGAAATATCTTGATTTTCGAATTAAACATTGTCTCGAGTCCAGAGGATTAATAATTCTTCGAATTTGCCTACTACTTTGGATCGCACCTACTTATTTTTGTCATATTTGCATAAAATCCGCGGTCTACTAATTATTCTCTTAATACCTCATTTACCTTTAGCTTAACCCCGTATTATCTTTAGCTCAACCCCGTATTATCTTTAGCTCGATTGCATGTGTGCGCCATTAGGCACAGTCTTATGAGACGCTTCTCAGAATTGTCCTTTATGGAATGTTATATAATCACAGTGTACTACCACGCTCTAATCTGTGGAATATTCCATCGAATCACGTAGAAGACAATGTAACTGAAAATTTAGCATACTACTGCATATAAGACGACAGTGCAAACGAGTCAAATTATATGAAAGATTGTTGACGGGGAATGAGTGTAATTTTCCGAGTTGCGGAGTTCCGAGAGAATAATATGTAATTATAATGTACCGTCTGTAAGAATCGGAAGTTATTCTCAGGAGTCTCCATTAATTTAGTTAGCGAGGCATGCAGTCGAACGAGCCTGATACGATTCTAATATAGGACATTATCGAGTTGAATAACGATTTGATAATCGCTGATCAACGTAGAATTATTATTAGTCTAGCTCGACATCTTTGTAGACAAGGATCAAGAAAATGCAGGAAGGTCTTGTACAGGGAACATCGGTGTATCGTGATTCGTTTCAATAAGAAGACATTACATAATACTAGGAATAGGAAGTTCGTCATTCTCAAGAGTCTCCATTAATTTAGTTAGCGAGGCACGCAGTCGAACGAGCCTGATACGATTCTAATGCAAAACATTATAGAGTCGAATAACGATTTGATAATGGCTGATCAACATAGAATTATTATTAATCTAGCTCGATATCTTGTCTTGTACAGGGAGCGTCAGCGTATCGTGATATTTTTAAATAAATGAAATACTTTAGAAGGCAAAACGCCCAGTCATTTTCTGCTGAATACTTCGAAGCGTATCTATTATATAAATTGATCCGGTAAAAATGACTGATTTTCACGCTTCTGATACGGCATATCCACTTTTCCACCGCTTTGTGAAATGCTATGAACGATAACGACGACGTTTTAGTGAATACAAGAGGCACCTGTACCAACGGAATACGGCACTGTCAAAGACAAGCAATTACCTAACGTGAATTGTGAATCCTGTTTTCAGATAATTGAATGAAAAGAAGGAAGATACGTTTATCACTTTGCTTGTGTACGTATTGCAACATTGACTGCTGAATATTTGTTACAGGGACGTCAAATCCGCCGTTGAATTCACCATCAATGGAACCCCTTACACCGGTACGTGTCTTATAATAATATTAATATTAACATACGGATAAAAGACGGATTTTTTGGCCGCTGCATCGGCATTTTCTGCCCACTGTGCGCCGTAGAAACAGGCAGAAACATTTACGTGAAATTTCATTGCAGTCGATAAGAGTGTACTGCCCGGAACATCATTGAACGTGTTCATCAGGGACCATGCGAAGCTGCGAGGCACCAAGGCCATGTGCTACGAGGGTGGCTGCGGTGCTTGCATCGTATCCGCGACAGTGAAGGGCGCGACGATGTCCGTAAATTCCTGTTTGGTACCAGTCCTGATTTGTCAAGGGTGGGTGGAGCCTTCATCTACTTCTTCGCTCTGCTAATTTCTAATTTCTCACAAGACAACAATTTCTTGTTGTTACAGCTGGGCCATCAAAACAATCGAAGGACTAGGCAACCAAAGGGAAGGGTATCACGTGTTGCAAGCAGCCCTGGCACAGAAGAATGGATCACAGTGCGGTTACTGTTCTCCAGGCATGGTGATGAACATGTACAGGTACGCTGCTCCATCCTCTGTACCGAACGATTTTTGAAACTCTGACAAGTTGCTGCTCTTTTTTTTAGTAAAAATAGAAAAAAAATGATAGAGTAAAAAATCATTTGCAGTCTTCATCAGGACAAGAAGTTGACCATGAAAGAGATAGAGAACTCGTTCGGCAGTAATATCTGTCGGTGCACCGGCTACAGACCGATTCTGGACACGTTCAAGAGCTTCGCTTCGGACGCCCCCAAGGAGCAGGTCAAAGATATACACGACATCGAAGTGAGTCGAACGAATTCAAACGGCACATAATCATCTGCTCTGCTGTCGACTTTCTTCTTGGCAGGAGTTGTACAAGACCAAGATATGCAAGAAAACGGGCGAACCGTGCCGGAACGGTCTCAACGGGTGCGCCACAGGCGATCTAAATACAGACACCAACATCGACATCAAATTAGATGGAGCAGAGTTCCGTAAAGTTCTCTCGGTGGACACTTTGTTCGAGGTGTTCAAGAACAATCCCGATGCTAGTTATGTTCTTCACGGAGGCAACACCGCGCACGGTAAACCGATCGTGTTTGACGATGATTTGTATGCGTTAACATAAAGTAGATTTCCGTATAACGCGACCAGAAACTTGTTTGAAATCACAGCAAATGTACAGTACATGTACAGAACGTTGCGAAAGACGACTGTACGCTTATTGCCACGGAAGATATAGATACACAGCAATTTTAAACAATTTTTTTCATCGCGTTGTATCGGAGTCTACTGTACGTGTCTTGCTCATTGTAACGCCTCCCCGCAGGTGTGTACCGTTTAAAGAGACCCGACATGTACATCGACATCAACGATATTCCCGATCTGCGTCGCATTACCAAGGAGAACGATTCCTTGACCATCGGCAGCAACGTCTCCCTCACGGTGGCCATGGAAACATTCAATAAATACTCGAAAGAATCAAAGTTCGAATACTTGCAACACTTAGCCAATCACATTGACCTCATCGCGAGCGTGCCGGTGCGAAATGTATGTATTGACAATGAGACTCTTGGATAAATCGGTGCAACGACGACCTACTTACATTGCCGATTGATTGCAGATCGGTTCTCTAGCCGGTAACTTGATGATCAAGCACCAACATCGCGAATTTCCCTCTGACCTCTTTTTAATGCTGGAAACGGCTGGTGCTCAAATACACGTTTGTGAGTAGGCCCGTTTCATTGCCGTTTCAATTAAAATAATAATTGCTGGACCTCTCCTCTCTGTAAACAGTGGACGCCACTCTCAAGAAGAGCATGAATTGCATGGACTTCCTCGATTGCGATATGAAGCACAAAATTATATACAGCATAGTGTTGCCGGCGCGCGGCAGCGAGTACTCGTATAGATCATTCAAGGTATACTTTACGCGTTAAAAAATAATCAACTGTAATTATATTATGATATAAAATACGATGGATAACACGTAGAATGAATTGAGCAGATCATGCCGAGGGCTCAGAATGCCCATGCCCACGTGAACGCCGGATTCCTGCTGAAGTTGGACGGGACTGGAAAAGTCCTGGAGAAACCGAACATTATATTCGGCGGCATAAACAAAGATTTCGTAAGTGGCTTTCTTCCTAACGTTCTAAATCCGGACATCCACCTTCAGGAACTTTGATATCGTTTGATTTCAGCTCCACGCGAAGCAAACTGAGAATTACTTGGTTGGCAAGTCTGTCTTCAACAAGGACGTTGTCAAGCAAGCCTTGCAAACTTTGGACACCGAGTTGAAACCGGATCATGTGCTGCCTGATTATTCTCCAGAATTTAGGAAGACCCTTGCCGAAGGGCTCTTCTACAAGGTACTTTTCTAGGTATTCTATAGATCGTATAGGATACGAGGTACAAAGGTATTTTTCAAACGTTGAATTTTCGTAGTTCGTCGTCAATTTAAAGCCGGAGAACGTGGACCCAAAGGTACGTAGCGGAGGCACTATCTTAGAGCGTGAATTGTCTTCCGGAAAACAGCAGTACGACACCGATAAGAATCTGTGGCCTTTGAATCAACCGATTCCGAAGATTGAATCCGCGCATCAAACCTCCGGCGAAGCGCAGTATGTCAATGACCTGCCGCCCTTCCACGATGAAGTTTTCTGCGCGTTTGTTCTCACCACCGTGCCGAACGGGAAAGTCGCAAGCATCGACGCATCTGAGGCGTTGGTACGTGATTGTCTGCTGTTCTTCGACGATCGTATCGCTAAACTTTGACGAACTATTATTCCAGAAAATGAAAGGAGTTGTAGCGTTTTTCTCCGCCAAGGATGTCCCTGGCAAGAACCTCTTCATCTATGGGGCCTTTCAGGAGATGATGTTGCCCAACGACGAAGTGGTAAACGCAGCAAGTTCAATCGTCAACAACAGTCGGTGCGACGTGTCCACCACACTCAAATTGTTCATTGCACTTCGTAGTTGTTCGCCGACGATAAAATCGAATTCCATGGTCAGCCGCTTGGCGTGGTCGCCGCTATTAGCCATACGATCGCCAACGAGGCAGTGGAGAAGGTGAAGGTCTCCTATGCCGATGTGAAGGAAGACAAAGCGGTGTTCACCATAGAGCAAGTGATCGCTTCGAACGATGCAAGCAGACTGTTACAGTCGGGGCATTACGATGCCAAAAGCAAAGGTGATTCGCGTTTATTTCGGTAAAAATGTTGCGCATCGAATAGAAAAATGTATTTAATCGAAATATTAATGTACAGGAAATGACACGAAGCACGTGGTAAAGGGCGTGTTCCGTTGCGGCGGTCAGTACCATTACACCATGGAAACGCAAACTTGCGTTTGCGTTCCGATCGAGGATGGTTTGGATGTTTATCCGTCGTCGCAGTTTATGGATCTGGTTCAAGTGGGCATAGCTCTGGTCTTAAACATACCGCACAACAGGTAAAACGTTCGCAGAGGCCAGGATACAATACTTCAGTCGCCTAAGCGCTCCTGCTCCGATTAACCGATGCTTTGAATCGCAGTATAAACATCAAAGTGAGGCGACTGGGTGGTGGCTATGGTGCGAAGATATCCCGAGCTACCCAGGTAGCATGTGCGTGCGCGTTGGTCAGTTACAAGCTGAATCGACCGGCTCGTTTCACAATGTCGATAGAGAGCAACATGCAGGCGATAGGCAAGCGATTCGACACCCGTCAAGAGTACGAGGTCGGCGTGGACGACAACGGACTCATACAGTACTTGAACGCGAAAGTTTGGGGCAACGCTGGCTGCAATTACAACGAGCCTCATGAGTACTTCACGGTGGAGCACATGAAGAAGTAAGCGTTGCAAACGCGAGTCTAGGAACAACACTTAATTAGTTACAATAGTTTATTTTCTCCGTGGAACTTTGCAGCTGCTACGACGCCGACACTTGGACCTGCGACGGTTACGAAGCAAAGACCAATCTACCAAAGAACACCTACTGTCGAGCACCAAGTATAGCAATCGCTTGTTTCTCCGGTTTCGTCCGTTTGTCGGTTGTTACTCTTCGAATTTCTCCACAGGCTCCACCGAAGGATTAGGTATGATAGAGGTCTTGATGGAACACATTGCAAGGGTTGTTCAGAAAGATCCTATGCAGGTTAGGATGGCGAACATGAGCTCGCTGCACAAGAATACATTGAAGCCTATGATGGACGAGATGTACACGAACGTGGACTATGAAATGAGAAAGAGAGCCGTGGAAACGTTCAACAATGTGAGACGCAATTGTATTCGTGCTTTCTAGTTTCATGGAGACAGAGTGTTGAACGACTTGTTGACGACTGTTTAGGAAAATCGATGGAAGAAAAAGGGATTGGCCGTGGTACCGATGATGTACCCTCTCGCTATGTGGGGACAGTTCAACGCGCTGGTATCCATTTATGCTCGGGACGGTACCGTTTCCGTTACACACGGTGGCATCGAGTGTGGCCAGGGAATTCATACGAAGGTGGCTCAAATAGCGGCGCACACCTTGGGAATCGATTTGTCGCTGGTGACTGTCAAGCCGAGCAACAATTTAACATCTCCGAATAATTTCGTCACCGGCGGCAGTATTACCAGCGAAAGCTGCGCATACGTAAGTCGTGCTAACCGAGTTCGAACTATCGCAACACCGATTAACATCGTTTGTGTATTTTTAGGCGACGATGAAGTGTTGCCAAGAACTCATGAAGCGGCTGGAACCCATCAAACAGGAACTGAAGAATCCCACTTGGCAGGAATTGGTGTTCCAAGCGTTCCTGAAGGATGTTGATCTATGCTCGCATTACTTGTATGCATAAAACAATATATTAGCGTAATTTACGGGTATTTCTCTTCGTCCAGTATGCAGATATTTAACGCATGATCTTCAGGTATATACTAAACGACGACATAAAATCTTATGAAATATATGGCGTCACGATAGCGGAAGTCGAAGTCGATGTTCTGACCGGGCAACACATCGTAAACAGGGTGGATATAATGGAGGATGTTGGTGTTAGCATGAATCCGGAAATAGACGTAGGCCAGATGGAAGGTGCTTTCGTTATGGGGCTCGGATACTGGACCTCGGAAGATTTAATTTACGATCCGAAGAATGGCGCGTTAACGAATTACAGGACATGGGTTTGTATTCGTACTTGGCCAGCGTGGGACTATTCTTTGCAAGGATCATTTAACGCATGATATTTTTGCGTAGAATTACAAACCTCCTGGAGCGAAAGACATTCCCGTTGATTTTCGAGTTTATTTCCGTCGAAATGCGGCTAATCAATTCAGCGTTCTTCGTTCGAAAGGTAGTATTAATAACGCGGTAATTGTATCAGTAATTGTATCGGTAAATGTATCTCACGCTAATGCCATAAATCTTACAGCTATTGGGGAACCGCCTCTTATTATGAGTATTGCAGTTCCAATAGCAATTCGTCATGCATTGGATTCGGCAAGAAAAGACGCTGGAAATACCGACGCGTGGTACCGGTTGGGTGAGTTCATGTTACTTTACTCTCAAGTTTTGTTGTCTTGCAGGTTTGTCCACTTTACGATTGCCATCGTCGATTTTTTCAGACGGTCCTGTAACCACGGAGAGGATTCTGCTGAACAGTTTAACTAGTAAGGATCAAATGGTGCTTTGAACCAAAAAGGGAGTTCAGTTGTTTTTAAATAAAGTGTGACATTGTTATTTGATATTTGTATCCTGAAATCACATAGTCCTATCATTCACCGCCTCACGAATAATAAGCTGCTGCTACTTACGAGTTCATTGTTTAATCACTTTTACCAATCTTCGTAAAAATCTTGTTACAAATTCAAAATTATTATAATATCCCGCCCGATTTAATTAACAGTAAATTACCCATGCTCCGTTGCAACATGTACAATGCCCGATCCCGATCAAACGGGCCACGTTCAAACGGGCCACGTTCAAACTCGGAAGTTGAGAAAACATAAATATAATTCTGTGTAATTGCCTGGAATGATTTTAAATGGTAAACAATTACGAAAACAAATACTACTGTCGTCATACTGACGACAGTTATCGCCGTTGACGAAATTTAATTTCGTATATTTCATAATTCGAATGTTCTACGTATTTATACATTCCTGAATCGGAGTTGCGCGGTAGACGATTTCACGTTCGGTGCGCAGGACTCACGAATGGGAGGACAGTTCGCGCGTAGCAGTGGTCGAGTGAGGATTGTAAAAATTCTTCTCCCGTCAGTGTTAACGATTGATGTCGTTTTTAGTGATTGAACCTGTGTGAAACGTGAAGAATCGACCTCGACACGAAGCAGCACGCCTCCACGACACACGGAAACAAGCTGGGTGCATGTTGTGGCCATGGAAATCATCAAAAATCAATGTCGGTGAGTGACGCTCTCCAAACTTGTCAGTACACATTTACCCGATGCGATCGCAATGTTCGCTCCCGTCCTATACCTCCTCCGTAAACTGAAATGGCGTCTTGTCTTCAAATTTCGCAAGACCCATGCTTCGAATCGCTTATCTTCTCGGACAAGTACGATGTTTCGTTATTGCTGGTACGTATTCGAAATGGCACACAGTGACCATCTTGTCCCGCCGAGCATTTGGCGGTTGAAACTTTTGAACCATGTAAATTTCACTGAAATTTCCCTCTCGAAGTACAAAACGAAGCATCGTTCGAGTCGTTGGAAAATTCGGCATATCGTTTTCACCAGAAGTACGCGAGCTACGCTTTCTAAAAATAGTAAAACGACAATCAATTTTGTTAACCTTTAACACATTATTCTAATCGAATCGTTCTGATAAAACAGAATGATAGAATCGTGTAGCGTCGGGTTCAATTGTCTCGCAAATGTATCCGCTGAAACCATAGATAGCATCGAAACGTTAAAAAATCGGCGTAGAGGACTGTGTAAATATTCTTCCGATTAGAACACAGAAATCAGGGGTGGTCGTAATGGCGGCAAATTCAAATGGGTAGAAGTTGTTCGAGCGCGAGTAGTAGGGGCGCGCATGTACCGACCGTACAGCAAAGAGTAGGGATATAATAAGTGGCGAGACACTTCGGGCGGTACCTTTGATGTCGGTCGTTCGAGTGTCCCTTTAAATTGGTTGCATAGGCACGCGGGAAATTTAAATCAACTGGATTTAATATGCTTATCGCTAGTTCGCGGCAATCTATGTAACTGTGGTTGTAAGGAAAAACGTCGCATGTCACAATTTCAAAAAGTTTCAGTTTATGCATTAATTGACAATAAATCAGTCAGGTCATGAAAATAAATTCGAGAGGCTCAAAAAAATAATGCAATTTAACTTTAAACGGCAATATCTCAAATTTTCTTATGTTCTTCCTTACAACCACAGATATATGATTGCTAATTCCTCTGTCCTCTTTAATGGTAAAAAATCTCGAAACACAGATCACATAGAAAGTTGAAATTTGGTATACAGGCAGCCGGTAGCTCAAAACGGTGCACAAATATGCGTTTATCCCGGAAATCTTATAGGATTAAGTGCTAAAAATAAATTAGTGTGGCATACCTCCCGAAATAAGCCAACCGTTGATTTTTCAACGGGACTCGTGCTAGTATATTTATAATTTTAACCTCACAGACTTATCATACTTCTTCTTGTACACCATTATTTTGTCATACAAATATTTCCAACAATTATCGCTTACAATTAAATCTATTTATAACTAGACTGCGCATCTTTATGCAAAATAAAAATTGTCTTCGACGATTGCAAAAAATAGAATCGAATTTGAATATTATTTCTTGAGAAATCATATATCGACATTTTCAATTTTTAAAATTTTCTTACAATTTCGAATTTCATCTACTCAATTTTGCTATAAATGCATAAAGATCCGCAGTCTATTTATAACTAATAATATAAATACGTATATATAATGTAATTTTACTTATAATAATTTATACGAGCATTGCCGAAGTTCACCGATCCTTACCGAATGGACCTTTAAAAGGGTGCACAGGCGCGAACATATACCACCATCGGCGTAAAGATGAACTAAGAAACAAAGATAGAGAGGCAGATATGTTTGTCCCAGGAGAGACAAAGACAGAGAATACGAAACAGCTTGTTTTTTCGAAGACTTTACTCCCATTTTCTGAAGCGAAGAAGCAATATATTTTTATGCTCTGCGTTGAAATATTCTTCGTATTATTTCGGAGGGGCTCTCGGAGCCCTTTCTTGAGAAAAGTGTACCCAACAAAATTTATTCTACAAAAACGTGCGCTACTGTAACGTTATCGTTTATAAAGTTTCAAGAGACAAATTGCAAAAAAGGACTCTGTGAGCCCCTCCGAAATAATACGAAGAATATTTCAACGCAAAAAGCGTCAAAAAATATTGCTTATTCGCTTCAAAAAATGAGAGTAAAGGATTCGAAAAAAAACAAGCTGTTTCTTTGTCTCTCCTTGCGAGAAACATATCTGCCTCTCTATCTTTGTTTCTCGGTTCACCTTTACGCCGATGGTGGTACATGTTCGCTCCCACGCGCCCTTAAATTTGTTGATGGGTTGTCCCTTCTTTCTAATTGCAAGCGTCGCCTCTCGTTTTATCTTTACTCATTACCGACAGATTCGTTTACCGACGGCGGGCGCGATATTTGCGCGAGAGTAACGCGTCCGTTCGTCACGAGATGTCGCGACGGGTACTTCGCGAATATGGCAACTCGGTCAGTTGGCCACTTTTACCTTCGAACGTGAAATGCTGATTGCTAAGTAGGTTATGTCCCACGAAGAATGCCTCGTGACTGTCCGATTATTAGCGAGGATACAAGGGAGACGCGACGAACAACGAGTTTCATGGAAAAAAAACCGGCGTTTCCTTTCTAGTTGGGAACGGATCGTCCGGCCGGTGCTCGTGACGTGCGCGCCGTTTGACGTCACGGCGCGTCTACACGATAATCAAGTGAAATAGATCGCATTAATTCGCGGCAATGAAATTAATTTCGCCCGTGGATGTACGCGCGCGACGAAATTAACGTCGGTGGCGTCGGTGGTTTTAATACGCGCGTGACGTCAGAATTCCACCAGTTTCGTTTCGTCGGGAACTCGTTCGAACCGGAACATAAGCGATAAGCGTATCGTAATTTTTTTCTTCCGTCTGTTGTGTCCACGAGGCTGGCGAACGTCGCTTCAGCGTATTCCCGTTAACAATCCGAACGAGAGACGTCGGACGAGAAAATTTTTACTCTCGAGATAAACGCGTCTCTGCGAGCTCGTGTTCGATCGTTAAAAAACCCAACCCACATATACACAGTCGTCGTCGGCGGACGGTCGTGCGAGCGCGCATGCGACACGCCAGAAAATATGGTCAAGGAATGGGACTCGGCGGATTTTTCTTGGCAGAAAGTGTTTCGAGGTTCCGGAACGGCGTTGGCCCGTAAGAGGTGAAACGCGTGCGCAACGGCCCGTTCCGCAGAGACCCGATACCAAAGATCGTCGCTCTTACCCGACATTTCGACGAAAATACGGGAAAACTCGTCGCGGACGAAACCTCGCGGAAACCACGGGGTCGCGTTCGCAACGAGATGCGATCCACTCGAGCGAGTTGAGGGGAAAGGTAGAGGGAGGTATTCGAACGGAGAGAACGAAGCAGAGAAATCGTAACCCGTATTCGAGATCTTGTATACGGGTCAGGGACGTCTCGCCGTGCATAATTCCGCTGGCATTTTCTCTGAACCGAGCGACAGAGTGTCGGCGACGACGACGACGACGGCCGCCAGTCCGGATTCCGCGGAATTGACCGGTACGTCCTCGAGAGCATCCCAAGAGCATCCCGAGTTATTAAGAAATAACCGAGAATCGTCGGATCGTGCACGATCTTTTCGCACCGGAAGGCATCCGAGGTTTTTGACATTTCCCTCGAGTGTGCGCGCGTGGTGTTCGATAGGCGGGGCGGGGTGGGGCGTGGCGGGGCGGACGAGGATCACGGGGTGGGGGTAGCCTCGGCGATCCTGGACAGAGCGCGCATAAACACGGAACGCACGGAACAGAACAGAACGGAACGGAAAGAGAGAAAGAGAGAGAGACGAAGAGAGTGCCTAGAATCGTTCCTGGGGTTCTATGTTTGAAGCTCGGCCGAGTACGTGAATGAAATTGTCAGATAATTTTCATGCGACGATCGGGATAAACGCGTTAGGGTGTGGGATGAATGGGATATGTGAGAAATGCTGAGCGAAACGAAAAGGACACACGGGTGGGAAACGGGGGTACTGTGTTAGAGGGTTGGACGCGAGAGAGAGATATATAGAGAGACAGGAAGAGAGAGAGAGAGAGAGAGAGAGAGAGAGAGAGCCGAGGCCGAGGCCGAACGGGGCGCGTGGCGGATGCGCGTGCGCGCCGACTCCGAATGCTTCGAATAGTTTAGGAAGGACGGCACGACAGTCGAACGGAGACCGCAGTAGCGTACGGACCGTGCAGTGGTTCGCACCAAATTCGTGCGCACGAAGGACCCTTTGGTGGTCTCTCGCTGTCTCGCGCCCACTCTTATCTGTGTCGCTTTTCTTCCACCCTTAACCCCCTCTCTCTCTCTTTTTTCTTCTTTATCTTCGACTCTGTCGCTTCTTCTTATTTGCACAAGCCATCGAAAGGATCAGGCACACGCACGTACAGGCACATCCTCGAGACGAACCGAAAAGGAGAAGAGTTTCGGGGCCACGCGACACCAGGTACACTGCTGGTCCAGCTTCTCGGTCCACATCGGTCCACATAGGTCACACCGTTCGGTGTAGGTCTCGTTCGCGTAGGTTGCGTGTATTTACACAGGATGACAGGATGCACGCGCGACCGCCGACCACGATGACTCGCGTTGTTTGTCGGTGGTGATTCATCGAGAGACTTATTGCCGCTCGCGGGTACGTCGCCGGCGGTCACGCCGATAATCAGGGGGTCCCGGTCGGTCTTGACGTCACCAGTCACGCTTATGATAAAGTACTAGCTCGTAAGCGGGGTATCTCGATAAAGCGTTTCGCGACGCTAGTTTCTCGCTTCGATTGAGTCATCGGCGCTCGGAACCTCCGCTCGTGGACAGCTTATCGTGATTCGAAAAGTTTGAAAAGGTCTCGACGGATCGAGACATCGCGCTCCGATAAATTCCCGTTTTCGATCTGACCTTGCGTAAATCTGGTTGCGCGATCGCTTTGAACCGTTTTGTCTCGCCTCTGATCACGCGCGAGAGAAGACGCGCGCGCGCTCGCTCGCTCGCCCGCCCGCCCCGGTTAAATATTTATGAGCGGAAAGATCAGTCGGCGAGACAGGGCTGTTCGACGCGACCCCTCGACTCGAACGTCCTCGACTCGGACTCGAGGGTCCGCGGTGCGCACTCGTTCGGAAACGTTTGCCGATCGAGAGAGTGCGATATCTTGGGCCAATTGGAACGATCGTTCTCGTCTCCCGGTTCTCGGCTAATTCAGAGACGGGAAGAAAGAAAGAAAGAAAGGAAGGAAAAGAGCGCATATCTGGGTGCTGCGCGCACGGAGAGAAGAGAACGAGAGAGCGCGCGCGGAGGATCGTGGTCGCGGAACGCGTCCTCGCCGCTTCTAAAGATACCCAACATACCCGTACCGTAGGGACGCGATAAACCGAGTGTGCCTGGGGGTATAGGTGTTCCGCCGATGTAGCTGGGGGCGGAGGGGGTGGCAACAGGAGGAGGAGGAGGAGGAAAGGAGGGTGTTGGGAAAACGGTCGTAGAGCAAGAGGGCGGGCGAGGGCGGAGGCGAATTTCCAACGTCGGTCGGTGTAGCGCAGTGCATGCGCGGCGCCTCGCGAGGAAACAGTAAGAGAGGATCAAATCCTGTTGACGGTTTTCTTCCCTCTCTCTCTATCTCTCTCTCTCTTTCGCTCTCCTCCTTGCTTTATTTCTCTTGCACCTACCCGAAACGCGCGCGCGGCGTCTCTTCTCTCCTCTCGCCGTTGCACCGTCGTTCTCGAGCCCTCGAAACCGAGTCCTATTTCCTCCGAGCCGCTCTTCTTCTCTTATCCTTTTTCGAGCCCCCACCCCTGGAGAAGGAGTAAGAGGAGAAGGAGGTGTTCCCCTTCTCTCCTCCTCCCACCCGTGGTCTCGTCGTTGCCCCTCCCCTTCTCCGGCAGCCCCTTCCCCTACCCGACCGTCAGTGTTTTACACACATAATACTACCGTCGGTTACACTGGCTGGTCGGGAACTCTGGTCGGGTGTCGAACGAAAGCTCTCCGTGTTCCGGGGGCCGCGTGTATTTTCGTGCGGTGCGGGCCTCTCTCCCTCGGGTTCCTTTCGTTGGTTCGTTGGTTCGTCGGCTCGTCGTCGGTCAGTTTGATTCAGTTTTCGGTTGCGGTTCGACGTCTACGGAAGAAGACGTTCGTCGCGCGGTGTATCTGGCGCGCGCGGGGTGATCCGAAACCTGGAAACGAAACGAAGAAGGGAGAGGGGGGGTTGTGCGTCGCTCCGTTATCTCCGTCGATCTGGCTGGCTGGTTGGTTGATTTTCTTGCTCTCTCTCTCTCTCTCTCTCTCTCTCTCTCTCTCTATCTCTCTTTCTCTCTCTCGTTTCTCTCGCGTGTTCGATCCCGAGGCGAGAGCGCGTTGTCCTCGTCGCTGTCCGTCCGTATCTCGGTAACGGAGCGGGACGAATAGACGCGGCGCGTCGCGACGGGCACACAGCACCGTGTCTCGAGATCGTGTCGAGATCGTGTCGAGAGCGAGAGGATCGGCCACGTACGCCGTACGTTCTCGTTCGTCTTCCTTTTCCTTCTGTTCCTTTCCTTTCTTTTTCGGCAGTCCTGTTCTCGCGGCCGTGTCCAGGCAGCAGCGGCGACAAGCGGCAACTGCCGGCAACACACTGAGCGAGAGAACAGCCGGGCGGTTGGTCGTTCGTTCGTTCGTTCGCTCGTTCGTACATTTGTACGTACGTTCGTTCGTTTGTTCGTTCATTAGTTCGTACGTTAAGTTCAGTTACGTTCCCGTTGCGTTCCATTCCATTCCGTTCCGTTGATTGGTTCGGTTGGTTCTCTCTCCTCGTTGGTGCGCGTCCGTGACACGGTGTATATTTCTCTATCCAGGGAATCGAGCGAGTCTGTCTCTCTCTTTCTCTCTGGTGTCCCGCTCCTCTTTCTCACCTCCTATCTCGCTCTTCTCGTAGATCTCTCCCTCTATCTCCCTCTCTCTTTCTCTCTCTCTCTCTCTCTCTCTCTCTCTCTCTCTGTTTCTATCTGTATCTCGCACGATCTCCGTCTCTCCCTCTCTAGTTCTCGCTCTACCCCGTGTTTCTCCAACGTACGTACGGCTCGCGTTCGTTCGTGGTTGCGAGTACGAGTGCCACCGAAACCGCGGATAAATGTGTCGGTCACGGTACAAGACGTGAAGCGGGGGCATACCACGGCAAGTGAGTATATTTTTAGTGGCAAGCGCGAATCGCTAACCAGAGTGGTATAAACGGCGCGCAGTGGCCTGATGAAGCGGCGTATGTGACATCAAATTTCTCTCTCTTGCCACCGGGAAACGACACCGAGACATCTTGCTGACCATCCGCGGTGAGTAGAGATATCGGCCCCGCAACAGCACCTGCTCTCTCTAACCTTCCGCCGATTGATTCGCCATTCCGTTCCCCACACGCACACGCAAACACGTACAACACACATGTTCTCTCTCTCTCTCTCTCTCTCTCACTCTCTTTCTCTACCACCCCCCTCCGGCCTCTCCGATCTTGCCCAAGTCTCCCTCCCCACGTAACCACCCATCTAGCTTTCTCTCTCTCTCTATCTCTCACTCACTCGTACACACATTACATATACACGCGTGAGAATCTTCGATTTCCACTTGCCGAAAAGTCTGTGTCGCCTCCCTCGTCCCCGAAGAGCAGAGTGTCGCAACGTATTCTAGGACGCGACAGACGCTCGGGCCTCTATCTGAAAGAACAAAACCGACTCCGATTTAGGGGTTTCGGAATTGTTCGTTGTACACGCCTGCGGAGCAGCGTGTCTCTTTCCCTCGCTCTCCGACAGAGAGGATCTCTCTCGTCGGTCGGAGAGCTGGAAAGAGGTGTCTAGAATCGAGTAGTCGGTCGAGGGAAGGTCTCGGTTCGCGACTCGGTATCGGCGGTGCGCGACACGTGTTATCTGGTGCCGATCGAGCCCTCGCCTCTCGGATCATCGCCATTTCCCCGGGTTAGGCGGGTGTGTGCTCTCGTCCACGCGGTTCTGCGCTCTTCGCTTATCTGTCTGTTGGCCCCTCTGCCCCCTGAGCCCGGTCCCTCGCCCCGGAGGCACACGATATCCCGAGAGACATTACGAAAATTATGTAACCATCGTCGGCACGGGCGCGCACGGGCGTTCGGCCGCGCGATCTCCCGTCCTTCGGGCTGGTTCCTCTCCTCTTCCTGTGTTCCTCTTCTCTTCCTCGACCTGGCCACCACCATCGCCGGCCACGCAGCGCCCCTCCCCTGCGCCGCTCCTCTCGCGGCCCCCTTCTACCCCGCCCACCCTAGATTGTACCACTTCTGCTTCGCGGTTGAACATTATTTCGGGAGTGCCAGCCAGCCTGCCAGCCTGCCAGATCCCGACACAGCCGAGACCAACGAAGACGGTGAAGAACCAGCCCGAACCAGCCCGAACGAGTCCGACAAAGACACGCTCTGTCTCCTTGTACACCCTCTCCGCTTCTCCTCCATCACCTATATCCTCTCCTCTCTCTCTCTCTCTCTCTCTCTCTCTCTCTCTCTCTCTCTCTTTCTCCTCGTGCTCTCCTTGTTCCTCCTCGTCCTCGCCATCCTCGCAACCCTCCCCTTCTCTCGGTCGACTCACCTCGTGTGTCCCGGGATCGAGCAGGCGCATTATCGCACCGGCTCGCGCGCAGCTTTTCCGTACCGAACGCGCGCGCGTTCTCTCTTTCTCTTATAGCTCCCCACTGTCTCCTCCTCCTCTCTCTCTCTCTCTCTCTCTCTCTCTCTCTCTCTCTCTCTCTATATATATATATGTAGATGTATGTATATATACGTATATTTTCCTCTCAACCTCTCTTCCCTACCTCTTTCTCTCTTTTATTCGTTCCCTCGTTTCGCGTACCCTTGGAGGAGAAAGCGCGTCGATCGAATCTCTCTTCGATGACTCCGCGCGCGGATACTCTTCTGGATCGTCGCTTCCGCATCCACCGCTTCCGATGTCCGTTCGACACTTCGACTTCTTCCAGCAGCCTCGACAATTCCAGAATATCAACGTTGAAGGCGCCAAGACGCGCGCGATACCGATCGTCCTTCTCCTCGACCTTGATGGAAATCCTCGCGAATTCGACACACTCGATAACATCGGGATCGATGAATCCGGACGAACACGAAAATATTCGCCGTTCGGGAGAATTGGTTGGAAGAAAAAACTTCCCGAACCCGAGTCCCGGTTGAAAAATCAATGTTTTCGTTCGGGGAACGTTAACGACCGGTGACTTTCCAGCGATTCGTCTTTCACCCCGTTGAGCTCGCTGCCGCTACCACCCTCTCTTTCTCTTTTTCTGTCTCACCGTTCGAAGTTCCGATTCTCGGCTTCCTAGGAATTCCGCGCGAGAAAACAAAGTCCGGGAACCGAAAACAGAGGATCGTAATAATAACGTCTTTATCGCAGGCTGCGCGAAAGGTACGCACGCACACGCGTATAGATAGACGACGACGGACCACGACGACCACGACGACGATGACGGTGTAAAGGCGAGGCTTGGCTCGCCTTGCCTCGCCTCGTCCGCAGCGAAGCCTGACCTGAATGCATCGCGGCGGGCTGACAATCGGCCCGAGTCGAACGCAGAAGATACAGAAACTGGAGCGATATAAAAGAAGGATGGAACGAAGATTCGCGAGCAGATAATAAGCTTGACATTAGATTAGAGGCCGGCGGCTCGTCTGCGCGACGCTCGGTGGCCTGGGAATATTTTTTTTTGTTTCATGACCGAAATGACTAGCATTACACCAAGATTTAACCCTTTGCGCTCCTTTGTCGAGCGTGACTCTACGTCGGAGAAATAAAAATGAAAATAAAACGGATATTTATTTTCATTCTTTAACCCTTTGCACTCCTTTGTCGAGCGTGATTCTACATCGGAGAAATGAAAATGAAAATAAAACGGATATTTATTTACATTCTTCAGAGAACTGTATTTGGTATAATAAGTACACAAAATTGGTTAAAATAAGTAGCGGTCAAGGTCCTTCGAAAAAGTCCAAAGTCCTTTGAAGTAAATTTCAAAGAAAACACTTAACACTTTACCTACCGGAAGCCTATTAATCGGATTTTCAATAATTATTCTGTACCAAAAGGAAGCATAGAAATTTTCGTTTACATTGCTATCTTGACACTGGATTTACGGAGCTGTAGAAATAATTATTTCACATTACTTTATAAACGCAACAAGGATGCGTCTATCCAAATTTTTGGCTATTTTTCCAATAATATATACCCAAAGAAAGAAATTTGGTAAATAATTCCTCGGGAAAGCACTTTTACAATCTTAATAATCGCAAATTAAGAATATTATGACGTAAATCTAGTGTTAAATGAAACAATTTGACGACGTTATTGAGGGTGATTTGTTAGTTCCCGATGAAAATTGCTGTTGCTATTGAAAGTTCCATAAAAAAGTGTTTAGCCATGTACCAGAAATTTTTCAAAATCATGCAATAATCACCGGTCGGTAATGTGTTAATTTGGTAGGGTGTCGTTGGCAGGAAAATTGAAATACTAATTCGGATTGCGATGGGTTAATGTCTTCCACGGTTTTCCGAGCGAATTTCGACATCTATTGATTTTTTCCTCGATCGTACGGGTAGGTGGTCTCGTCTGGCTCGTCGAATTTCAAACGTCTGTGTCACGGGTTACGTAAAACCCGCGCCGCAGAAGAGGAAGAGCAGGACGAGACCCGAGGAGAAGGCGGAGATAGAGAAGAGGAAAGGGGCTGGGGCCGGTGGTAGCGGCAGGAGCCGAGAGGAAATGTTGTTACAACGGGATCCACCGATGATTCGGTGGTAAACGGAAGCCAGACAGGCTCGGGTTACAGCAACGCGGGGGAACCGAAATTAAACGGAACTCGCCGTGGCCGCGGACCTCTCGTTCGCTTCTCTCTTTCTCTCTCCTCGCCTCCGCTTTTCTCTTCTGCTCGGAACGAGCACGTTTTCCGCGCCGGGGAATATTTGTTTTCTCGGGCAGCGGGATCTCAGGTTACCGGGAACACCACCGACAGAATCGTCCGTCGGTGTACCTTCTGTGCCGAGATTTCCTCCACGGAGTCTCCTGGGCCTGCCGTTTCAAACGCTGTACTGGCTTCTCGGAGCGGCGAAGCCACCCCTTCTCGGAGCGGCGAAGCCACCCCTTCTCGGAGCGGCGAAGCCACGCCTTCTCGGGGCCCTGTATAGACGGACGGAGCAAAATTTTTGAAGGACACCAGTTAAATTAAATGCGAGTTGCCCGGCACGGTTCCGTTCTGGTTCTTTTGGAGTCATGGGAAACAAAGTCACGTCTACGTAGACCGACAGGAAACATTCACCAACAAAGCTAAATTTTTCGAAAATTTAGCTCGGTAAAAACCGAAATCTTGTTGACTCGCGGTTTGCGTTACTCCGAGGAGAAATCCAAAGCGCTCCCGGGGCAAAGAGCGCTCCAGTGGCCGATGCCAGGGCTCGGAAAAATCCGATCGTAGCGGAGGCCGGCTCGCATCGCTGGAGAGAGAGGTCCGGCCGTGTAGATACATACACTCGGTTCGCCACAGTAGAAAGGGTCGCGATTAGTCAGACCCGAGCAGTCCCGGTCCCTTTGCCGGCCTTTGCGATACTCTTTCCCCCATGAAATGTGGGTCGCTTCGGATGTTGCCGATGTTTGCGCTGTGCAAGCTACTCCGGCGAGCCCGTCGTGCTCGCCTTTCGCGGTTTCAAAATATCCTCGCACGCGAGTCCTTGGCGTTAGGATTCGAAGCAAATATCCCTTATTGTTTTCCAAAGGGAAACTCGCCTCTGACGTCTCCGCGTCTGGATTTCAAGAGGATAAGGTGACAAGACCTTTTCTTTGTTCTCTTGTTCCGGATTCGGCTCGATCCAAACGACTTTTCCAGTCGCTTTCACACCCTGTTCTCGATACAGGAGGTCCCAGATGTAATTGCACTGCCGATCAAATATCCGCTCTTTACGCGAGACTCGACTTCTTTCTGTTATTCTACGTACACACTGATCGCAGCTGCGATCGAAATGCGATTGATCGGTCACACCTCGTTCATGGAGAAAAATCTCGAATCTTGAAATCACGTTTTCAACGAGCGAGCACACCTAATGTATATCTATGGAGGAACGATCGGTGGAATGCTCGCGCCGCCGAGATGGTCTTATCTCTCTGTTAACGACTCGCCGTGAAACGTGAGGGAATTTCATCGGTTCGCGACTACTAATAATAACGATCGTTTTGTTCGGAAATAAAGACGACGAACCTTCTGCGCTCACCTAATAATCGTGCATGAAATTCCTCTCCCTATCCGTGTGGCGTCTATCCCCGCCACCGCGTCAGCGGGCACACGCCGTCGCTCCCCGATTCGCTTTGTCCTGAAATACATCGATGGCTGCCTCCCTCTCTCCCTCACTCCCTCTCGCCCTCTTTCTCTCTCTCTCTCTCTCTCTCTCTCTCTGGCCGTGCTTCCCCTTCGCGCCCTCGCTCTCTCGGTCTCTCTCCCTTCGTCCGAGCCCCACCATGAGTCGATCTCTTTCCCCGTCGCACGTTCGGTCTCCGTCCTCCTCTTTGTCCTGCTTTCATAGTATCGACCCAATACGGTTGACCTAGACTCACTTGCAAGGAAGTGTACTCAACCTTTGACACTTACTCGTGCGCGCTGACGAAACCGGCCCCCCGCTACCGACCGACAGACCGACCAACCGATCAATCGATATCCCAGTCAAAACTAATTACACACGTGGAAATCGGCCTGCCCTGATCTCTCTCTCTCTCTCTCTATCTCTCCCCTTCTCTCTCTTTCCTGCATCCCGATGAGGTGCACGGTCTGCACGGCTCTGTGCTGGTCGTCACCCTGCCCCCGATAATCCCCATCGGTTGGCTCGGTTTCAGCGAGAGCCGAGCCGAACCGAAGCTTTTTGGCGTCCAGACGCGAGAGCGGAGGCGGCCGCCGCGACGCCCCGCGCCGTTCGATCTACACAACGATCTACAGGACGGGCAAAAGCTGTCGGACAGCACCGGTTACACCCGTCTGCCTCAAACGCTGCCCCATCCTCTCCTTTACCTCAGAACTTGCTTTAACAACATTTAATTCGATTATGTTCCCATACGCAGCTTCGCTACCCTCTGTAAATTGAAGCCAAGTTCATCATCGTCATTATCATCAGTCAGTTGGTGCAAAAATGTGATGTCGAGTCTGGCTCGAAATGGGATCATAGGATCAACCGTTTATAATTTCATTTTATAATTTCATAATTTGCACAGTTCTCTTTGCACCTTCTCTTTGCATCTTCTCTAGCATCCATTCTACTCGACACTGTTTACTCTACCAAGTTGCCAAATCGTGAAGTAGTCGATCGACGATCTCCTTTTCGATCCCGGATAGACTGGCGACACCTGCCACGTTAGTATGTTTACAATCGGGCGGGGGGCGTCGCGATTAGGCGATCGGGGTGTGCTCGCGGAGGGCTGATCGACGCGCGACGTTCCGTTACGGTTTTGTATGCTTCTCCGATGAAAAGTTAAACCGTAGCCATGAGTATATCGACCTATCGACCTATATCGGCGGTGGTGCGGCCACGGAAAGAATTACGTAGCCGGTTTCCTAGGAATTGATCTGCACGTCACGACCGACAGAAAACTCTGATGTAGAATCGCGACTCCCTCGCATCCGTACGATCGTTCGATCGTTGCGCGAGGAAACCGCCTCCCCTTTTGTTGATCGACTTCGAAGACTATGCTACTCGATTCCTTTCCAGTTGCTCCGCAACCGATGGACCGATCGCGATGGAAATTTCCTTGCGGCTCGTTCTCTTGAAACTCGCTGGAAATCGGGCAGCTCGCAAGCGTTCGACGAGCACACGCGAAATAATTGAAAACGCCACAGGGTCGCACGCGTGCGCAATAATATTCCGCAGTGCCATGCCGGTGTCGCCGCCGGTTCCCGTGGTCTTATTTTAGGATGTAATCGACAGTCTCGCGAGGGAATCGATCGAGAGGGGTGCACGTGCCGCGAATTTATCGACCCGAGCCCTGTTGTCGCGCGTCACCCCGTTCCGCGAACACCAGGAAGCGTGCTCGCGCGAACGGCTCCGACAAAAATCGGACAACAGACAGAGCCGGATTAAGCCCAGTAGCAAAAGTAGCAAATGCTACGGGCCCCGCGCTCTTCTAAGGGCCTCGCGCTTGCAGCAGAAAAAGCCCTGGCTACTATTAACAGATATTTCGGCTAAGAAAACGGTCCTTCATTGTGTTTTGTTTTATTATCATGCAATTCCTAGGGCCCCCAGGTAACATTTCTCAGGGCCTCGCGCTTGCAGCAGAAAAAGCCCTGGCTACTATTAACAGATATTTCGGCTAAGAAAACGGTCCTTCATTGTGTTTTGTTCTATAATTATGCAATTCATAGGGCCCCCAGGTAACATTTCTAAGGGCCTCGCGCTTGCAGCAGAAAAAGCCCTGGCTACTATTAACCGATATTTCGGCTAAGAAAACGGTCCTTCATTGTGTTTTGTTTTATTATCATGCAAAACCTAGGGTCCCCAGGTAAAATTTGCTACGGGCCCCGCGCTAGCTTAATCCGGCCCTGGCAACAGACGATCCATGGAATCCCGGGATCGGGAGATCGGCCCCTTCTCGCCCTTGGGAAGAGTTATCGAAGGATTGATGAAAACGCGATCTACAGTAGTAGCGGACAAAAGTTTAAGACGTTCTAAAAAAGACGATAACTATTTTAATATTGTACTATACGATTTGAACTATTTTCGGAAGCTAGAGCAATTAGTTTGCTACAGGATGTGAGAAGAAATTTTTTCAAAAATTGCAATTGATCGGAATTTTAGAGTAAATACTAAAAGTTGCATTTTCAACTTTTTTATGAGGGCCTATATTGAAAATTTTTAAAAATGCGTTTTGTCGATCTGTATCAATTATATGCACTGTGAAAGTTTCATCGGAAACGGTTGATTCGGGGGAAAAAACGACAGGCATTGAAAGATGTTAGAATTCTTAGATTTATCGCTGTTAGAGGTCGAAAATCGTGAAAATCTGCAAATTTTATCTTCTTTAAACGTTTGTAGCTCGTTGCAACGTTGACCGATTTTGACGAAATTTTCGGAATACGTTTAATTGACACAACGATCGACACAACGTATTTTTTAAATTTTCAATATAGGGCCACATAAAAAGTTTGTAAATTCAAGTTTTAGTATTTTTTCAATAATTCCGATCAATTGCAATTTTTGAAAAAATTTCTTTTCACATCCTGTAGTAAACTAATTGCTTCCCAACAAAGTTCAAATCGTATAGTACAATATTAAAATAGTTATCGTCTTTTCTAGAGCGTCTTAAACTTTTGTCCGCAACTGTATATCCAAAATAAAAATTGTCCAAGTCAATTGCCAGGAGCAGAAATGAATATTTCTCGTTTATTAATTATAGCAAATCGAAAATACCTTTTTTCTAAATGTTTTTAGAATTTTCTATTCAACCATTTTCGTTGTACACGTAAATGCGTCAAATCCGCGCTCTAGTTACACTTTTGTTCGCTACTTTATTGGACACCGGCTATTTATTATTTTGCTGGTTGGTTGTAGCAACGTCCATGAATCGGGTTTCGAAGAGGCAGTGCTCGGCAGGCGTGCCGTGCCTTCTTCCTAGCAGCTGACGCGCTTTTGTATAACAGGTGCCCCGGTTGTTTGCGATTCCGTGCAAGTAATCACAAGAATCGATTCGGGGCAGATTCGCGGTCGGGAAGCCTGACTTCGTTCTTAAACGAGTCGAGCCATTCCTCAGCGTCGGCCGTAGATCGTCAATGTCCTTGGAGATTTTAACACTTCAGCTGCCGGAAGCCTATTCACCCCTTGCACTATAAAATCGAGTCGGATCATTACAATCATTGATATTCCGATGTTTTCATGGAAAAAAAATTGGGTTTTATTCTAGTACATATTATTATAAAAATCGCACAAAATGTACGTAAGGTGAAGTGGGATAAGTGGTTTTTGTAAAGTTCGATTTTAAACTTATGTATTTTCAAACTGGTATGCAAATACTTAACGCCAGTTATTACTGGTGAATTAATATTACGTGGGATTCTAATTTTTCTTGAAAATTTTCATTTTTATAGGATATTGTACAAAATGTACTCTGCACTCTTAAAAATGCTTTCAAACCTTGTTTCATGTGCGACGGAGCAGGAGCCGAATTATTAACAAGCCTGCTATATGCTATAAAATGCTTTTTATTGCATTCAATTAGGGAAACGCCTTTATTCTTGGGCGACATCTATGTCGAATAGTTCCTATTAACTTATAGTACATTGATAAATACAAGCTAGAGAAATTTCGCTCGTATTGTAATAAAAGTAACCAGTATATGCACTTGTTACGTTTACGAACTTACCCCACTCAAACTTAAATTTAATCTTGTTTTTTGTTGTCCAATATACACATCAGCCACATTTTCATACTTTACCTACCGGAAGCCTATTAACCCTTTGTACTCGGAGCTATTTTAACTCGAAAATTAAACATTTCTTCCTACCTAGAATAATTCCATTCTATACCATTCATTTTTTTCATTTTATGGATACGAAATTAATGTAACACCTCCTCCAAGACCTAAACGTTTAGCAATTGATTAGATATCAACATATTTAATAATCTAAACAATATTTTGAATAATGTTACGGCAACTTTTAGCGGCGCCACAGAGTCGCCACTCGAGTGCTAAGGGTTGATAGGATTTTCCATAATTGTGCTGTACCAAAAGAAAGCACATGCATTTTCTTTCACATTGCAATGTTAAATGAAACTGTTAGATCACGTTATCGAGGGTGACTTGCTAGTTCACAATGAAAATTGCTGTTGCTATCGAAGGTTCCATTAAAAAGTGTTTAGCCATGTACCATAGATTTTACAAAATTATGCAATAATCACCGGTCGGCAATGTGTTAGGGTCGGAAGGTTTAGTGTTAACGGGTTCGAGATTTTCGAATGACGGGGAATTTTCGATTTTTGTGGGAATTGGAGGCACAGTGGCGCGTCGTTCGAACCGCTCGGCAGGTGTACCGTGCGCAACTACGATTCGAGTCGTGGTTCAAGGCTGCTTCGATCGCGATGTCCCGCGATTCCCCGTGCCCCGTTCCCGTGAGACAAGGTAGCCCCAGGGAAGCCCGTTCGAACTCTCGTTAGCCTCTGTCGATTTTTCACAGTTGGATTTTCGGGTCGCAAAAATTGGAGAAAATTTTCTGATGTTTGTCTGCCCCAAACACCGCCATTTCCTCTCCTTTGCGCCTTTGTTAGGTCTAGGTAAGTTACACACATGTACAGTAAAGTCGCGTTTAATGTCCGCGATCGCGACTGTCCACTGCCTACCTCCTCCACTGTCATGCTGTCCTTCTCTACGTTCGGCTTTCTTTTGAAAGCAATAAATAACTAAATAATTCTTTCGAATAAAAATACAATATCGGTACGCGACTTTACTGTACAAAGTTTCATCGGAATTGTTAAGTCAAGGACCCTAGGGATGTCTTTATGGTTTTTCAGTAATTTCGTTGTTAGCATCGAGCCATTGCCATTTCTTTAGTGGACCGGTCTGCAGCCAACATGTGGCACATAGCAACGAACACAATTAGAAGGTTTCTTAACTTATGCATTCAATTTAGCCTCCCAGGTACAAGAGACCGTGCCGTAAAGTCTCAGTGCCATAGATCAGGTAGAAATTAATCATCGGGGAAACAACCTCGGTCACCCCCAACTTACACTTGGGAATGACCCCAAGGGGGGTCAGTAGACCTAAGTGTGGGGTTAGTTGGTTAGAGAGTTTGAGACAGACGGTACATTTACATTCAGAATCCACATCAGTGGTGGTCCTTCGAGTTTTATGTGGCATCAACTGCAATATCCAAGAAGGCTACTGAACACCAGTTCACTCCTTAACACATTACCGACCGGTGATTATTGCATAATTTTGAAAAATCTATGGCATATGGCTAAACACTAAACACTCTTTAATGGAACCTTCAATAGCAACAGCAATTTTCATTGTGAACTAACGAGTCACTCTAAATAACATCATCTAATAGTTTCATTTCACCCTTAGCACTCGAGTGGCGCCTCTGAGGCGCTATTAAAAATTGCTGTACTATTATTTAAAATATTGTTTACACTATTAGATATGTCGGTATTTAATCAATTACTAAAGATTTAAGTATTGTACGAGGTATTATATCGATTCCACATCTACCAAATTTAAAAAATTATGGAGAATGGAAATATTCTAGGTCAGAAGAGACGTTAGATTTTCGAGTTAAAATAGCTCCGAGGGTAAAGGGTTAAGATTACAATGCGAAAGAAAATTTCTATGCTTTCTTTTGGTACAGCACAATTATTGAAAATCCTATTAATTGGCGTCCGGTTAGGTGAAGTGTTAATTAATATTAGAAACTATATTTATCTGTCGCGCCTTTTTCAAACGATTATTACGTCCAGAAACATTATTTTTCATCTTCTTCTAAAAAATGGTCAACCAATGTACTACGAGGTCAATTACCGGTGCTTTTACCTTAACCTCTTAACTGCGGAATTTAGTTTTAAAAATCCCCGCCGAGTGCGGAATTAAAATCAAGCAATGACAAGTATACACGTCGAACGCAGAGCAAATGGTCCTACATTATAAATTTTACGAAAAACGAGGAAGGATTACATTTTCATTTGATGAAAAATTAACAATTAATTCTTGAAAAGGTTATTGTTATTGCACCGCAATAGAGTTCTGGATTGACGTGTATACACGTTCAATGCAGATAACTGGTTAATAGGCTTAAAGTGTTAACAGAAATCGATCAAAAATGGTAAGAATCTGTGATTTCAATGAATCGCAAACACTAAATTGAAAGATTTTCGAAAAATTAGAGATCATTCTTCGATGCTCGTCCCTAAACATGTATACTAGAAGACGTCTCGATGCAAGTACAGTATTTTATACATAAATGTCCTAAAATTGAGGGGTCAAGAAGCTGCAGAGGACTCGGTCGCCGAGAAGTATGACATCATACGGCTCAAGTATATCGGTGAGATCACACTAATCCGAATTTCGAACATCTTCATTTTTTTATGGAACTTACACGAACATATTCGTGGCATTTTTCTAATGCAAAATCATACCAAATATGGTACAATTCCGATGACAGTTACTTGTGTAATGCACAATTAAAGTTTCTGGCGCAAGGAATGGTAAAAGTCTCCCAAAAGATTAATTGAAAACGGGAAAGTGTATATGATCCGAATTATATCGTGTTTGGTATCATTTCAATCAGAAAAAATGTTACAAATCTGTTACTTAAAGTCTCATAAAAAAATAAATAATAAAAAAATTATTCCTTGGTATTACATTGCGAGGAAACGCGAGCCTTTCCCGTACGCTGTTCTTCCTTGCACCAGAAACTTTAATTGTCTATTACACAAGTAACTATCATCGGAATTGTATCATATTTGGTATAATTTTCATTAGAAAAATGCCACGAATATGTGCATGAAAGTTTCATAGAAAAATAATAAAAAATAAAGAAGTTAGAAATTCGGATTTGTTATGTTTACACTTGTCGGCGACCGAGGCCTCTCGAGTTCGGCTGTCCTTCTCTACGTTCGGCAAAAGTCAAAGAATAGTATTCCTGGCTGATAAATGACCCTCGACAGACCCGTGTTGGGGACAATTATGGATAAAATACTGTATATTGTTTCTCGATGGGATCCATCGAATGATCCATCGGGACACGGTGTAAATTGGTTCAAGGGCGATTTCGACCCCCTTATCCGGCTCTACCCTTTTACCAGGAAGCGTATCTAGTTCCCGTGTGTGGCTGGTACGTGTCATGGTGGCTTAAAAATAACTAGACACGTGTGGGAGCCTGGTGGAGCGTGCGCCGCCTCCAGAAATAAAGCACAGCGGCCCGCCGCGCGCCGCGACGATCCGAGCCAAGCCGAGCCGAGCGAGCGAGCGAGCAAGCCGAGCCGATTAACTTTTTCCACGGTGAAACTGTCGGTTTTCCTTGCCGTGTTCTCGTGTTCGTGCTAGCGCGTGCCTTCGAGACGGATGCGTGTGCACAACCGTGTTTTGTCGGCTGCCAGCCGAGTATCCCGAACCGAGAGAACAGATAGAAGATAGAAAGAGAGCGCGATGCATCGTCGAAGCCCCCGACGGTTTTTCACCGGGCGCGAGCTATCCGCGCCGACGGATATATCGTCGTCTTCCTGTTAACAGGACCGCGAGCTTATTTTAACGCTCGCCTAGCCCGGCTCGGCCTGGAAACTCGTTTTGTCGGACAACCGAACCTCCCTTCCTTCCGCTCCCATCTTCCACCTCGCCGCCTTCTGCCTTCTATGTCCCAGGAATTAAAAATATCCGAAAACTCGGGGAAATGCATGTTTCCCGTAGAAATTTTCGAGACACCAGTTTTAGAAAAATTCGGCAGCGAGACAGTCTCGAAGGCAATGTTCTTGATTTTTTTCAAATTTTTCGGTAAAGTGGTTGGCAAAATAAAAAATCAATTTTTTCGAATTTACTGCAGGCATTGACACAGTGACGGATTAATTTTGAAATGCATGTTTCTCGTAGAAATTTTCGAGACCCCAGTTTTATAAAAATTCGGCAGCGAGACAGTCTCGAAAGCAATGCTCTCGATTTTTTTCAAATTTTTCGGTAAAGTGGTTCGCAAAATAAAAAATCAATTTTTTCGAATTTATTGCAGGCATTGACACAGTGACGGATTAATTTTGAAATGCATGTTTCTCGTAGAAATTTTCGAGACTCCAGTTTTATAAAAATTCGGCAGCGAGACGGTCTCGAAAGCAATGCTCTCGATTTTTTTCAGATTTTTCGGTAAAGTGGTTCGCGAAATAAAAAATCAATACTTTTTAATTTACTGCAGGCATTGACACTGATGGATCAATTTTGAAATGCATATTTCTCGTAGAAATTTTCGAGACACCAGTTTTATAAAAATTCGGCAGCGAGACGGTCTCGAAAGGAATGGTCTCGATTTTTTTGGAAATTTTTCGGTAGTGGTTCGCAAAATAAAAAATAAATTTTTTTTTAATTTACTGCAGGCATTGACACAGTGACGGATTAAGGATTCGTGCGATAAGAGATAGGGGACAACATAGAAAGTTTTGCAATTTTGGGAAATAAAATTCTTCTAATGTTTTTATTGTTTTAGATTGCACCTACTCATTTTGTCATTGTCAATTTTCGTTGAAAGCTTTTTCCACTCGAATTATCGAAAGATCTATCCTAATCGTACAGGTCCGTCGACACTGTGCGTCGAAGGATCAAAATCCTAGTGTCTTGAATCTAGGGCCCGGAGAACGCGGCCCTGGCGATATTCCTTGGCCGGATGAAATATCGGTTCTCGTCTGGCCGCGAGCCACTTTGCTGTGTGCTTCTTATTCGAAACTTTTCTATTCGTAAATTTGCACGTCGCGCGCCGACAGTTATGGTCGCGTTGCCCGTTCCTATTTCTCATAGTTCTTTCCTCTGGAATCCGACGGAACTTCGCCTGGCAAATAGGTCAGCGAGACACAGGATTTCGGAAAACTAGAAGCGACCTTAGCGATTGTATGGTTCCGAGTGTACCCCAGTAGCATTTATGGTTGGTCAACGATTGGGAGATAGGGTTGGTGGTTTTGTCTACAAATCCCCAACATAGGACCTACGACGAGAATCGATCACAATTTGCCAACAAGTATCCCACGTTGGGCCTATAATATTTTATTTTCAGCCTTACAGCTAAGAAATGTGTCTTGGTTTACAATTAACCTAACTTCACAGATTTATCTTATTCGCACATTCGGTCCATACCTTCTCACACTCTCTTTCTTCTCACTCATTCCTATCCTGTTCTACTCTGATCATATCATAATTATTATTAACCTATTATAATTATCGCCTCCTTCCCCATTTCCTAACATCTGTTTTTGGTTTGATATTTTCTTTGATGTATTTATGCTCTCTTGTCTCTCTTTCTCCTCAACTTCTCCAACCACTCTTCGACATTTCTATTTTTCCTCCCGCTCGCTACATCCTCGATCCTGATCATTTCAATTTCTGATTCAGCAACTTTCTGAAAGAGTGTTCTGAAAGAATTTTCTGAATTTGTGAAAGAGAAGATCAGAATAATGTGTTAGCGGGCCCAGTTGGCCGTTCGTATTATAACGACGTTATCCCTTCGTATTACAGCGACGTTAGCCCTTCGTTCGCCCACCTGCATAAAAAGCTGACATTTCTAACGGTTGGCCAGCCAATATTGCAACCAAGGCCCAGCGAACTGCCAACCATCAATGCTGCTAGGGTAGTTTCGCAGATCGTGGAAGAGAGGTGGGCGACGGGGCAATTAGTCGCGCCAAACAGGATGATTCACGGCCACGAAACGTTCGTGATCAAGGATCGTTCCGGGGGAAAGGTCGACGCTCAGACGAGACAAAGCTTTCCGCTCCCGGTGCCGGTTTGATAATGTCGCGCCCGTCCACGGTCTCGGAATAATTGGATGGAAACCGATACGATATCGGCGAGAGAGATAGAAAGAGAGAGAGAGAGAGAGAGAGAGAGAGAGAGAGAGAGAGAGAAATGGGGAAGGATTCGTGTGTGTATCTTTCTGTGTTTCCGTGTGTCTGTGCCATGTGCGTGGTATCGCGCTCCCAATCCCCCGACCAACGGGTTTCTTTTTCCCTGGTGGAGAGATCGGCCGGCCAGAAAATATTGATCGCGAATGCGGGGGCGTGCGGAACCGAAAAGGCTCGCGTCGAGTCGACTCGAGTCGAGACGAGTCGACTCACCGTCTCGTCGTGTCGTCGGTTGATATTTTGGCAACGGTTCCTCCCAGACACACTCGGCTCGACTCGGCCCAGCCCGCGACACCGTCTGCCAACTTTCTTGATTGGCGCGGCTCATCTCGTAATCTTCGAGTGTCCCGAGACCTCGAGCAGAGTCCTCGGCTTCCTCCGACTCCCTTCGCGCTGGTTCGACGTCTCTTAACCCTTTGTCGTGCGGACTGTTTCCTCTCTTTGATTTCATCACTTCTTTCATTTCATCTTTCGTCGACATGTGCATTCCATTGCGCCGCCGTATGCGGCTTTGATAATGTAAAACAGCTAATTGGTGTCGCACGTTATGATTAAACCGCGCATTTTATGCAATCATGACAGAAACGGGTAGAATAAATAGGTAGAATTGAACCGTTTGAGTCCCAAGCAGCGCGATCGAGCTCCTCAGATTTTCTGTCGAAAAATTTCAGTACATTTCGAGCGCTGCGGACAACTGACGGGGCGCAGTCATGAAATAAAAGAAGCGCCATCGCGCCGCTTGGGTTCTTTCGTGCTCAATTAGAGAAAGCGCGGTCGCGCTGTTCGGGATTTTTCGACAGTGTTTCTTCAATACCCTTTGGGACTCGAACGGTTAATCACGTGAATGTGACAACAGTATTTTTAAATTTTTCTGATGTTATTACTGTTTTAACCCTTTGCACTCGGGGCTATTTTAATTCGAAAAGCAAATGTCTCTTCTGACCCAGAATATTTCCATTCTCTATGATTTTTTAAATGTTTTTTTCAATACCCCTTGGGACTCGAACGGTTAAAATTAGAATAACGATTATGAGGATTTAGAAAATCTATCATTACCGGGGGTATAGTTTCTCGTCCTAGAACATCGCGATCGCAATCCTATCGGCAATGCCATCAGATTCTACGAGCTTGAAACCCCTAAAATCAATCTTCGCCCAGCTTGTTGCTACGAGTGAGCACTATGCGTCGCTTAGGCTCGCGATTCCTAGGCTCGTACTACTGGAACTCCTCCCGCTTCTCGCCGTGAAAACGATCGGACCTCGAGCGAACTCAGAGCCACCGCTAAAATTTGCTGTGCCATTGTTCACAATACCGTTTTCATTATTAAATATCTCGGTATCTAATCCATTACTACACGTTTCAGTATTGCATGAGGTATTATATCAATGTCATATCCATAAAATGAAATAAATCGTACACAAGGGAATCGTTCTACGTCGGAAGAAATGTTTAACTTTCGAGTTAAAAAAGTCCTCCCACTGTGCAGCGTGTCGGAGGTGGTTGAAAATTCGTTCGAATACCCGAAAAATTTCCCGAAGCACGAGCCTTTGTGGCGAGATCTGTTGAAAAATCAGTGCCAGCTCGAAGAGTGGTCTGGGTCCTCTTTAGTGCGCGATTCCAGGGCGACGTGAAAGGTGTAATCCCAGACGAATCTTGGGGAATCCTGGTTCTCGAGCATGTCGCGACGTCGTTCGGTTATTTTCAGGGTAGAATAGCGATCAAAGGTGTTCGTTAACGAGAGACTCGGGCCGGTCGCGTCGAAACTTTAATTAAAAACTAGCATCGATTAGCAATACAATGCTCTCTCTCTCTCTCTCTCTCTCTCTCTCTCTCTCTCTCTCTCTTGCTCTCCCCCTCGGCGTTTATCTGAAACTGTTTGAATGGCACAGTCTGACCCAGTTTCGCCGGTGGGACGGCCCACATATAGCCGACCTTCGTTATTCCATTTGCTTATTACGGAAAGACATTTGAAACGCGGCGCTCCGCACTGCTCGGAGCCGAGTAGAGCGGAGCCGCGCTGGTGTCGATCAATTATCGGTAAGAAAGGGAAATATCAGCGATTATAATCGACGCGATGAACAACAGCACGAGGCGGAGGGAAGCAAGAGGAGGAAGAGGAGAAGGAGGAGGAGGAGGAGCCAGCGCTTTTATAATATGCTCGGGGATAGGAAGCCGTGTAATTACCTGACGCGTATGTTTTCAAGGTTTCCCTGGTTCGTGGCTCGCTGGAAAAGGCCGAGCACGGATCATATACCGAGTTCCGTGAATTACTTCGGAAAATCGCGTTTGCTCCGCCCACGATAATCGTCTCTCCTCTCCTCTCCCCGCAACGTCCGTGGCATCGCGTCGTTCGTGTCCGTTCCGCGGAAAAATCGCTCGATTGAACTCCGCGAATTTCCACGCGACACCGCAGCTTCCTGGAGACTCGGATCTGCTCGATCACCGAAACGAATGATCGGATCGCTGTGACCGACATCTCTCGGTGACCGATTAAAATGTGAAATGCGTGCAAATAGAATACAGAGATAGCGGAAAACGTTGCCGCACGCCGCTCCGGTGTCTCGTGAATCTTTTTGTACCGTGTTTGGTCTTGAGATTAGCTGAACTTCCCTTCTTATCTACTGCACATAATTACGCATCCGGCCCTTGAACCCACCGCTGGCGTTTAAATCACTGCATACTGAATCATAGCTTGACCCGCTTGGCAATACCTATTCAAGAAGCCCTATCAAGTTAAGATGTATGACACCGAGAACGCTGTTCGAGCCTTCTCGCATACTTCAGGTCCCAAGCAACTTTCGTGACCCGGTACAAGAGTCGCGAATTCATTCATAAAGCCGGATAAAACGGTCGAAAGTGTCCTTGAGCCGAATTATATGGCCGATGGGTCAATCGATGGGACATCGAGAGAAAACGTACTGTGTAAAATTTCAACCGTATGTCTCGATCGGGTGGGTGGTTTCAGAGTAGAATCGAAAAATCTGTGAAAAATCGAAAATTTGAAACAATCGAGAACATGCAGATTTTACGTGGAAGTCTTTCTACGAAGAGCGTCTCCCGTTTCAGGGCGTTGAAACTGTTAAAGGGTTAATTTTTGCGAGGTAACGCGGAGTGAGCAGAGCCTCCGGTTCGATGAAGTATTTGATCGGTTCACGGTCGTCGAGGGGGAGGAAAGTTTTCGCGTAAAGTCGTCTCCACTTTAAACGATCGAGGGAACAAAGAAGCTTGAGAAACACTGGCGTGGTTTACGTTAGAGCAGCTCGTCGCGACACCGAGCGACGCGGAGCGAGGAGGCGAGGCGAGGCGAGGCGTGGAGGGTGTCGAGAGACCACGCTTTAGAGTGCAATTTCCAATACATCTCGAGGCCTCTTTGGCTGCACTAGTGTCCTTAATGCGCACATAGTTGATAGGGATCGATAACGGGAATTATTTTTGCGCTGTCTTTCGTGACCCATTTTTCACCGCTCGACGTCCCTCGCCTCGCCTTGCCTCGCCTCGCTCGACGCGACGCTCCACGCCATTCACGTTAATTCCCCGCCAACCGCCCCCCCTCCATCCCTATCGCGAAACGCAACGCCCTTCGCGCGAAACTTGGTCCTGTCCCTTTCACCGCTTCAATTTCGCTCGTCTCGGTCGTTTTATCGCTCGCGGTCCGATCCGTAACCCGTTATGGAAGACCAACAACGCGAAATCAAGGACGCCGCTTATTATTACTAAGGGCTTCGATACCGATCAATACCGTATAATCCAGTGCCGTATAACATTCGTCTGCTCTCGCGATATTTTACTCTCCGACCGCACTCCTCCTTCCCCTCTCGTTCGCTTTCGGCGCGAGCAGCTAACAATTCATCTGCAAACACTTCATCGTTGTTTTAACACTAAACCTACCGAGCACTAAAAGCGATTCATCGTTTAGCTTGTAAAAATGACAAACCTCTATTTATTTAGATTCGAAATCCTGCGAGTTTTTTCTTTGAAGAGCTGTCAATTCAACCCTTTGCACTCGGAGCTATTTCAACTCGAAAATCAAACGTCTCTTCTGACCTAGAATATTTCAATTCTCTATGATTTTTTTGAATTTGGTAGATGTGGAATTGATATAATACCTCGTACAATACTTAAATCTTTAGTAAAAATGTAATCCTTCCACGTTTTTCGTAAAATTTATAATAGGACCATTTGCTCTGCGTTCGACGTGTATAATTGTCGTTGCTTGGTTTCAATTTCGCACTCAGTCGGGGATTTTTAAAACTAAATTCCGCAGTTAAGGGGTTAATAGGATTTTCAATAATTGTGCTGTACCAAAAGAAAGCATAGACATTTTCTACCACGTTGCAATCTTAACCCTTTGCACTCGGAGCTGTTTTAACTCGAAAATCAAACGTCTCTTCTAACCTAGAATATTTCCATTCTCCATAATTTTTTAAATTTGGTAGATGTGGAATTGATATAATACCTCGTACAATACTTAAATCTTTAGCAATCGATTAAATACCGACATATCTAATAGTGTGAACAATATTTTAAATAATAGTACAGTAATTTTTAACAGCGCCTCAGAGGCGCCACTCGAGTGCTAAGGGTTAAAGATGCAGACTTCTGAGCCGTGCACCAAGGGTCTAATATCTTGTGTGCGGTAGAACACGGTATCGCCTCGCTAGATGTTCGGTTAAGGACTCGGGAAGAAAACAGGGCAGCCTCGTTGTTTGTTCCCGGCGGGACCCGCGCCGGTAGCGAGTAGCGAGGGAACGCCCGGATCGATAGCAGTTTAAAAAGAACAAAGAAGCGTCGGGGCGGCGTCGAGGCGTCGGGGCGTCGGGGCGTCGGTCGGCGCGTTGCGTCCGACGCTTTTAATTTCCTCTTCATCGACGTCTGATGTGAATTAACCTTATTGTCGCGCGTTTAACGGTTTATTTAGCATTCCGGTCTAATCTTAACCGGCGCATTAAATCGCGCGTAATGGTGTCACGATTGTTACGCTCGCCCGTAACACTTTCGCCGCCAGCGAACATGCGAATACTTATGCGAAGAGAAATGCTCGCCCGGGCCGCCCGTGTACGTACATACGCAACTCGACAAGAGTACCAATTTGTATTTATACGGCGACCAGCGTGCAGCGAGGCAGCACGCGCCCGATATCAAATTAATGTTCAGTGGGAAGGATATCCATGTAAATTTCAAATTTTAGAGTATTTGTCAGTGTTGCCTACCTCTGTGCAGGAAAAAAAGCTTTTTGTTGTAGTAACACTGATAAACATACATATTTTCACGTTTTTTTCTTCTTTTTTTTATTAACACGTTACCGACCGGTGATTATTGCATAATTTTGAAAAATCTATGGTACATGGCTAAACACTTTTTAATGGAACCTTCGATAGCAACAGCAATTTCCATTGCGAACTAACAAGTCGTCCTCAATAACGTGATCTAATAGTTTCATTTAAGATTGCGATGTAAAAGAAAGTTTCTATGCTTTCTTTCGGTACAGCAGAATTATTGAAAATCCTATTGATAGCCTTTCGGTAGGTAAAGTGTTAATATCAACGTCACCTTACTTTTTGATCGCACCTCGTATCAGTCAAGAAAGTATTTTAGAGACAGAAAAATACATTGGAATCTGCGGATGTTCTCGATTTTTGTTCTACTTTGGACTTATTTTTCTGTCTCTAAAAGACCTTTTTGATCGATATGATAGGGCGCTGCGCCGAACCTTCCTCTATCAAATGAACCTTTGCGCAGCTCAAAATATGCTCGTATAAAGACAAAAAACCGATTCCCGCAGACCCATGTTTCGACCAGAAATCTAGTTCTTTCTAGTTTCGTGACGTGACCACCCTTCCGCTTTAACAACCAACCGGAGCACGCCGCGAAGCTACCCAGAAATCCCCCGGATTCATTCGATCGCTTTTATCCTTGTCTCGCGGAAATATAATCATGCGCGGTTTTATTAAGGGGCTTCGCGGACCTTGACGCGTGAAAAATAGGGTCAAAGGAATTTTTATTCAACCATACGTACAACTTTCGCGTATACATGCGCGCTGCAACTTTTAATGAAAAACATCAAGAAATGAGTCCTGCAGATGCGGCCTCGTCGAGGTTGAAAGGACGTCGGAAAAAAATGTTCCCTCGAAGTACATGCTTATTAAAATATTTTTTAAAGTATCGAATTTTCGGAAAATGGCATTACTTCAATTCCGCCGATATACGCGAATTGTACACGTTGAGAAGGCGAAAGAACGCTCGCGTTTTCTCCGGTAAATATCGTCGACAGAACCGTAGAACGTCGTTTCACGGTGCTCGACTCCCGCGAAAGTCCGACTATCGTAGAAGAGGTTCGTAAGTCCTGGAAATTCGTTGGATCGTTCTGCCGGAAGATCTCCGATTCGGCGATGGTCAAAAGTTGTTCGGGCTTGAAAGTTGCTAGACAATCTGGCCGGAGAAGTTTGCCTTGTGTCCGACTGGGCATTTTATTTATAATTTCCAGAACCGTGGGAAACGAGTCGATCCTGCGCCTCGACGAACTTTTCTCGGAGTTTTCCGTTTATTTTTAGCCGGCCAAGTTTGTTAACTGGAGAAAGTGAGTGTCTACACCGGCGACTCGTTCGATCGGTCGAGCTATCCGTCAAATTTTTCTCGTCGCGCCTCGACGACGCTGTTCCCGCGAAACGATTAATTTTCTACTGTTTCCTTGCTCTTTTAATCGATTACTTGACAAACAGCGCGATTATTATTTTTCGAGTTGTCGGGAATTTTTTAAATATGCGTATAGGTCCTTGTCCTCTGTCCTTGCCGCATCATATTCGAACCTTTGCTTGGCCACGTCATCTTCAAAGCTAGCTCTACAATTCCTAAACACCCACCATTCAAGGTAGAAACTACACTTCTGTCGATAAATCACCGGACACTTACTTATCTTCAACAAACTCGACATGAAATAATACAAGCTTCCAGATTGATCTTATTGTTTTATTTTGATTAGATGTAGCTATTATACGATGATATTTGAATGCAAGATTAAATATATACATATACGATATTTAAATGTTGGTAAACATTAGTTGGGATTTTTGTCGTTGGATAATAATACAAGGTTCCAGATTGATCCTATTGTTTTATTTTGATTAGACGTAGCTATTATACGATGATATTTGAATGCAAAATTAAATATACACATATACGATATTTAAATGTGGATAAATATTAGTTGGGCGAATGTAGTATCATCCTACGTAAATTTCTTGTTAATTAGCCAACTATAATAATAGTAGTCCCAACGTTGAATTTGTGAAGAAAACTACCAACTATATCTCAAGCGACTTCCAACCGTTGGTCTACCATAAATGCTACTAGGGTTACGCTGGACTCGAAAGGGAGAGGAGGAGAGATAGATAGATAGATAGATAGATACATAGAAGGATAGAAGGATAGAAGGATAGAAGGATAGAAGGATAGAAGGAGAGAGAGAGCGAGTTGGTCGGGCTTTTTGTCGTTGGATGATAATACGAGCCGCGTATCGATCGGCCATCCGGCCAAGATTCGTGACGTAATAACACTGTATGCGTCACGGTTCAGGAACACGAGATATCCTGGCCGAGCTTCCCAGCCAGAAACCGAATCGCGCGAAAGCGATCCTCTCTCGGGCCGAAGGTCTGTGCTCCAGTTCTCCCGGAGCACTAAACGGACCAATCACAGCTCCTGAAGCGACCACGAATCGCGGAACGGTCGAACGAATCCCAAAGAAAAATCGACTCCGCGCGCGACGAACCTCGACAGAATTCTCGGAAAGTCGATTTTCGAAACGTTTGTTCTGTAGTGTTCGAGGCTGTTCGACGGTTTATCGACTTCCGAGAGCAGGAACGTGTCCCCCGGACCAGCTTGGACCCAGGGATTCTCTGCCCGCAGGAACAAGCGATGGCGCGATTTTGGGCGTGGACGACGCACCTACGTGGGCGACCGCCCAGACGTTAGGGCAGTCGGGTAAAAATAAACAGGCTCTATCGAATCTATCGAAATTTTCGGAGCGTCGCCGACGTGCCAGACAGATCGGCCTGCGATCCACGAAAGCGGCTAGGATCTCCGCGAAACACGAATTCGATAATCGTGACCATAATCGTGACCATAATCGTGAAAGTGGTCCAAGCCATTCCATTGAATTAATTTATTAAATAAATCATGCGACTGTGAAATAACCGATAAACTCCGCAGTCCGTTTACGTCGATCTCGAGTCGATAAATAACGCTAACTATTTTAGCGTTTTATTCCCGACGTTTCGCCAAATACCCCTGTTGGAACATCTGCAAAAGAAAGTCGAGCGTTGAAGGATACTGTTGGAAATGGTTTAGAAAATCACAGAAACACTGTCGAATTAACTTTAGGACTATTTTATTACACAGCACGGAAGGACGACTTGTCCGTTTGACTAGCGGACTCGAAGTGAAGAAAGAAAAAGAAAGTTGTAGGGGAGGAAGAGATTTTCAGTCGCCCCCTTGACTTTCAGGAAAAACCCCAGCCTGCATAGTTTACGGCACAGGCCCTTGAGTACGACGAATGCCAGGCCTGTGGGTCCGGTGACATATAACTGGTCTATTGATCATTATCATTACTAATAATCCAACAGATTCCAACAGTGTCTTTGTAAATTTTAACGGTTCTCAGGTCAGAAGTGGAAGGCCTGCACTCTTTCTGTTCCAAGGGGGGCCTGAGCAATAAACTTAGGGTCCTCGTGTATCTGTATTTCTGAGTGGACCCAACAAGGTTTTTTCCGCCCCCAAACTTTCTCTTTTTAGCTTTACTTTAGTTTCGGCTTGCAAACCGTACATACGTCTTCTGACTAGTTTCCCAAAGAACACAGTATTATTGATTTTTGTGCGTGATTCCTCTTTATTATTAATATCCATTTCCATTAACCCAACTGTGCAAAGGTAGTTGTAGTTTCGAGTAGAAAAGGTCTGTCGCGATCAGACTGTGGCAGCGACTCGCAGTCGACGCAGGAGGAATCGCGAGCACGCTCGCATGCGGACGAGCGGAGAAGCGGAAAAGCGGAAAAGCGGAATGGGAAGGTTTATTGCCTCGACGAGTATCGGACAGCTGGCTCGAGCCGAGTTACAATTCGATCCGTGAAGAAGAAAGCAAACGGGATCGGTGAAATGAGGCTTTCGCGGAACTCGACTGGAATCGCAACTAACTTCTGTCCGTGGAGCCGTCCTGCCACGCTTTTCCCGTGAACGATCGGCGGTTATCGTTTCCATCGTGCTTCGAGAATCGTGACAAATCGATCGTCGAATCGGCGGAGACGCGAGAGAATAGTCGCAGTGATTTACCGTGGACGAGAATAAACGCGATAGATTCTTTGCGCGAGACGTCATAATTGAAAGGAGAGAGGAATCCCGAATGGAACGGAGTTCGCGCGAGGCGACAACCGATACACACGACACTCTCCGGCATCGAATCCGCTAATCGGTATTCGTTGCGCGGCGTGCGTTCGATGCGGGTTCGTAGAATCGCTGGGAATCGCGCGCTGAATATATCGAGCCACGCCACGTTGCAACCGCGATAACTTTATCTCTCTGTTTGTCTTTCCACGGTAGTATGTCAATCGCTCCACGCGAAAGAATTTTCTCTAACGCACGATACCTTTCTGAGGCGGTGCCGGAGCTTTTCGAGAGACCGAAGCCACGCCCTTCTCGGGAACGTTCATTCCTTTCGTTCGACTTTGAAAACGATAGTATCGCGCCCCCTGTCTGGATGCGCTAGAAGGAAGCCACGCCCCTGCGGGAAGCGATGCCACGCCCATTGTCACAGCGACTTTGTTTCACTACCAAACGAATGCGATAGTTTTCGAATGTTCGGTAACGTCGCGCTTCCGAGGGCGGTCTCGGGGCACAATACCTCTCGAAACCACGCCCCTGTGGGAACGAAAGCCACGCCCCTCGGAGCTTCGTTGCTGTTTCGCTGCGGAGGGACTTTGATCTGGGAATATATTAGAACGTCTTCTAACCGCGATAAACACGATAAATGATAGAATTTCGCGAAAAAATTCGGGAGTGTATATTTTCGACGAAATAGTCTCGATACCGTAGGTTCCTGTTTATCGGCCCGTGGATGGTTCCATCGGTCGGTAAATTGCTCGGGACGGCCCGTTATCTCTCTTATCAACGTCCAATCAATTAACGTTACAGATTACGTACCGGGTTCTTTCTTGTTTCCATGCGCGAACGCCCAGTGATAAAGGGAAAAGGAGGGTAGTGTGTCTCCGGTTATCGTGTAACGCAAATGCTCCGCGGGCCGTGTAACAGATAAACGACAACGGTTGACGATCGAAGAGCAAAGAAAACAGACACATGCCTACACGCACACCCACGCAACGAGCGTGCGCGCGAACGCGTTCGCACACGTGCACGTGTACGTTCTGCCAGGCGAAAGACGAAACTGTCGGAATCGAACGGTACACGGGTGGGGATGAGAATCGCGAGTCGAGATCCCGCGGACAAACACATAAATCCGGAGTAGGCATTTTACGGGCAAGTCAATAAAATATTTTTACTTCGAACCGTGACTGGGGAACCGTGCGATTCTGTTTGCGCTCGGTTTGACGTGCGCACGATTCAAAATAGGATTCCGAGGTTCGCGCGATTACGATACCGCGAGCTACACCGCGAAAAACTTTGATTTCACGGAACTCGACTCGTTTCTTTCCGATAAAACACCGCGATGAACGTCGAGCGCTGCGATTTTACGATTTTTACGAGCCACGCGTTAGTCACCGATCTCGAAAGTCAGCGAAAAAGGATGCACGGTTCGAACGTCACCGGAATGTGCCCTATTTTACTAAACGCTTGCGGAGTTTGTGCATTTGTAACACGTATTTCGATAACTAAAATGCAAATGAGGACGCTAGATGGATCTATAGGAGTGCCGTTAAATCAATTCTAATTTATTAAAATTATTCAGTCGCTTGGAATTCGATAATTCTCGCTTTGCATGAAAATCCGAACGTCCGTCTGACGTCGACGCATGTGCGGAGTAGAATGTGTGGCAAAAGAAAAAACTGTACGAATGGTAGTAGCATCGGTTCGGGACAAGGCTTCGTTTGTGGTCCTTCCTGTAGCTCGTGAACGACGCGAGTCGCGTCACGGTAGACTGCGGATCCGATGCGTTTATGCGAAAAACAAGTTGGCGCAATTTAAGACAATAGAAGAATTCCGAGAATTATAGAATGCTGACTTCAACTTGTTGAGGACATCAAGAATGGAAAACAGCTTTTAAATGACTGACGCGTCTCGCGATTGGATTAGACAATTTATATTATCTCACGATCCGCAGTCTAGACATAAGTGTCCGTAGCTCTCCTGGAATTATTTTTGGAACGAAACGCGGACGAATCGTTGATATACGTCGATAGAGTTCGTCTCGGAGCGAAACTGACCCAGCTACCTGCCGGTCGTTTGCCCGCGCGATCGCGACGTCACGTCAGCTCATTGTTAGTTAGTCCTCCCTCGCCGTCTCTCCCGTCTCTCGGAGAGACACATCCGCCTCGTTCTTCGGTTTCGTGAGATCCCGATTGACGTCATAATACGACGAGACCGCGGAACGCATTAGCGTCACGAGCGTTTACACAATACTTTACTTCGGCACGTTATCAATCGGTTTGCTTTGTAACTCGCTAGGCTCGCCGGCGATATCTTGAGATCTGTCAGCGCGTTATTATCGGCGATATCGTATACGCGCCTCCGTGCATTCACCCCTCTCCCTCGCTCTCTTCCTATTTTTCTCTGCCTTTCTCGTCGCGGCGCTCCAATAAATGAGTTTTTGCGGAAGAGTTAGCCGTGTCCAAGTCTCCCGGCACCGTACGTGTCCCCTCGGAACCTTGAGTTTATAAATATTCGTCTGTCTGCGAGCCGCAAGATCCGAGAGCGAGAGAGAGAGAGAGAGCGAGAGAGAGCGAGATAGCAGACGAGCAGAGGGCCGAGAACCGCGAGCTGCACATTTTGAAAACGCGATAGACCTCGCCACCGTAAGTAGGTTCTTTGCTGTACTTCGAATAGAAATAGCCGGGCGAGGATTCTTCGCTTCGCGGGTCTACAGTCGACCAGAACGCGCTCTCTTTCTCTCCGAGAGACTCGCGAAACTATCCCAGCGACCTTAAGATACGTAAGTTCGCCGCGTTAGGTCCGAAATGTTCGTTGTTCGGGGGCCGTCGGTGTTGCGAATCACGCGAAAAATGCCATATTGCACGATAGCGATTCTCTAATTGACTACTTGACGCTCTAAATACGCCGCGGAGCTGACGACAGCACACGCTTCGATCTAATGCTGCTTCGGCGCGCAGCAATAATAGCGAGGACGCTCTCGAATGGCCGAGTCCAAAAGTAGGATCGGTTCGATTCCGAAAGACTCGGAACACCGATTGGCACTCATACAGTCTAGGACAGAAGGGAGTTCCCGAAAGACAGCTCGAACTGCTCGGGGACATTGGAGCCAGCTGCTATATTTTCCGGGTATCCTGAGCCTCCGAAGGATAGAGGATCGAGAGCCGCGATATCCGAGCCAGACGAAATTCAAAAGAATTCCTTGCCGGCAAGGTCCCTCGGCAAGATACACCGCGGACTCGTAAAATCCTAGTATCTGGAGGGAGCACTCGTAAAACCGTAGTATATCTGGACTAGACCTCGTAAAATCAGATCCTTCGGCGCTGGCGTCATTGATCGGCCGAGATCCACCGAGCGCAGAGCCAGGCCTCGAACTCACCGGAATCTTGGTTCCCTTCGAGACAGTCGAGAAACGATCTTTCTGACCTCGATCGACGTTTTATCACGAGTCTCGGTACAATTGTGAAAAATCGCGGGTCACCGGAGAGGCCCAAAAACATTTTTGAACCGCGTTATCTTGTTTACTCCGCGCGGTGCCGATTTCTTCTGCTTCCTTTTCTCGAACGTGTTTATTCGTTAGATACATCGCTCGAACGAAATGCCGATCTTCTAGGTTCGACCGCCATGTGGGCCTGAAGAAGGAAAATATTCATAGTCTGGTTTGATAATGAACGCACAGACTTCGCAGTCTACTTACATATAAAAGACAAAGGATCGCAGTGTTACCGGCAATGCAAATTAACTGTGATGTGTAAATTAGTTCCAACCTAGGCACTGATCAAAATTCACCTGCGTTCTCCTTGCGTTCAACGCTGAATCTACCGAGCGCGGAACATATAAAAGCGAAACACGTCTTGCAGAAGCGAAAAGATTGTGAAATAGAAAACCTCTGACCTCGCGGTAGATTCAGTGTCCAAAAAAGAATTGCAGACCGGTGCAAAAATTGAGTAGATCTATATCCTACCGCTGCCGATCGAATCACCGGTTTTATACTTTTCTACTTGCAATTTTTGAAATTATGAAGTTGCTTATACATGGAAATAGATTAAATCCAATAGAGCCTTGTAACATTCATGAGCTAAAACATTTTGATCGCTCTCAGCGCTCGGTGGGTGTAGCGTTAAAGTTCGATTCCCGCATAAAAATTTTTCATGCAAACTGTTTCGCTAAAAACCGGACTCGGCCAAGGTCTTCAATTTGTCTAATTATCATAGCGCGGCCAAACATGGTCGGGCCGGGCAGTGAATTTTTCTAGAGCTGCGAGAGATAGCGTAATGTTTGACCTCGAGTTCTTCGCCCACGCGCGGCGATTACTGGGTTTTATAATATTTAAAAAACCGGTGAATTCGGCGTTGCGTCATCGGTGTTGGGCGAAACGAGCATCGTCGTTATCGTAGCGATCGTGTGTGCTGGCTTGGTCCGGAGGCTGGAAGTTTTTGTTGTACGGGCAAAGTGAAACGAGACGAGACGAGACGAGACGAGACGAGACGAGAAACGAGTGCTCACCGGACGAGACACGACCGACGACAATTAAGCTGCGGAACACGCGAGATTTACAACGCGCCGAGGCATTCGCGTGCGTTCCTGCATTCGTATGCAATTACTCGCGCAATACGCGGTCGCGCCTCACCGAGGGCCTTACAATCCATTCACTGTTCACGTTCTCATTACTCGCGCATACTCAAGCATGTACATATGTACAAGGCATACTCAGCGATAGTCAAGCACAGCCCCGGCCCACGGCCGTCCGGCAAATCGAATAAAACGACGCGACGCCACGGTTCCTTTGATCCTCCTCCGGCTTCGGATCACGCGAATCCTTGTCTTTACGCGCGACAAATTACGCGTAAACGTATCGCGCGTACTGCCTTCTATTCTCCAGTTCTATTTCCGTTCGACTCCACCGATCAGTGTCGCCAGATCGAGGAAATCGAGGGGAATACAGTTCACCCCCTCTCTGATAACCGGATTAAAAGCGTAACCAGTCTACGGTTTAGCGGGGGATGATGAAGTATGCTCGTGGCGCTGGAATGGGATAGTGGAAGGGGGAAAGGAGGAGAGGAAAAATCGATCAGTTTAGGTCGATTCTGGCGACATTGCCACTGATCCGAACGTTCATCGAACACTTCAACCCTTTCAGGTTCTGCAGACTCGACGGTACAGCGGCTCCGATTCGCTCTTGTCAAAAAATTTTCGTGAAAGTGAATTGTGTTTAAATTGTGAAACTCGCAGTCTAGTTGTCGCAATGTTTCAGCAAATTCTGGCATAGAAAAGACCGCAACCTAAAAGCGAAATACGTACGACGGTTTAATTAAATCTCAGGTTCTCTTTTACCCACAATTACTAGCGACGGAGCAGTTGCTTATCGACCACCCAGTAAATCAATGTTTATCGGGGTGTCTTTTTTCCTTCATCGATTTATCGTTATCGCTTATCGTTATTAATATCATTATTATTATTATGGTAGCCGGACCGACGAGTAAGTTTGATCTCGTTCGAGCTGGTACAACCACGACGGAGGCCATTGTCGATCGGCGATCGATCGCCGATAATAGATCGTTAACGTGCTGCCCCTAATCGAGCCGTGCGATATAATTAACCGCTAGAGTAATTGAAAAGATCGTAATCTATCGAGATGCCTGATCGATAGAGGATCGCGGCAAGAGCACCGGTATTCGATCGATTTGTAGCCACTCGACGTTCGACCGGATCGCGAGATCTCTTGTCTAAGTTATTTTTTTTTTTTTACCGTCGTCGTTCCTAGATGGAGGCGTCGTCGCCGAAATCGCTGCCTCGGATCAGCTGCGCCCGGGATCCCAGCAAATTACACGAAAACTAATGGAATTAGGGAGATTAAATTCCGTCCGCTCGACTCGATCCGCGCGGGACCGGGTGTGTCGTTTTAACAAGGACGTTAACACGCGATCGATTCTCTAAAAGACGACAAACGAGCACACCGCGCGCGCACCGATTGCCCTACAGGGCAGTGCCCCGGCTCCGAGCTCCACGCTGACCCCGCCTACTCTCAGGGCCGGATTAAGCTAGCGCGGGGCCCGTCGCAAATGTTACCTGGGGGCCCTAGGTATTGCATGACGGTAAAAAAAAACACAATGAAGGACCTTTTTCTAGCAGAAATATCTGTTAATAGTAGCCAGGGCTTTTTCTGCTGCAAGCGCGGGTCCCGTAACATTTGCTGCTTCTGCTACTGGGCTTAATTCGGCTCTGCCTACTCTCCGTGCCTCACAAAAAGTGTCTCCAGGCAGGAATCCGAAAAAAATGCGACAACAAGCCGTCCGATTGGGTCGTTCCACACGCACTTTCGGTTCTAGCCGAATTATTGGCTGCAAATTATCGGTTAAGAAAAATGCTCCGCTCGAATAATAGTAAATGCCTTTTATTCGGATAAACGTACGAGGTCAATTGCTGGTGCCTTTACCTTACTCGCGAGGCACGGAGAGTACTCGGCGAAAGGGAGCGATCAAGGATGCCGAAAGGACTAGAGTTGTACCTTCGCTCTAAGTCGGCGCTATCGCTTTAAAATCACAGAAATAGCCGCGGGGACGGTACCAATATAAATACATGCTGGGAGAGATAGAGAGACACGTGCGCGCCTGTGATTACCCGTGCCGATACTCGGCCAATAGAGGCACCTAATAGGGAACCGGCAGGTTGAATTCCGAAGGGGTCCAGAAATAAGGTGTGCATGGTGTGTACAGCGGCGGCTGTGGCTCCCTTATCTCGTCTCGAGCATGTTCCTACACTAATTATACACGAGTCGGGCGCACCGGCCCGGACCGCTTGTCGAGATAGGTCGATTTTATCCGATTCAATGGGAGTCGATCCCGAGTGCCATTATAATTAGACGCTCGATAAGTTATCGCCGGGCGAGCACCCGTCTCGATCGAACTCCCGATACAATCGTTTTCGTTGTTTCTATTTCGCGACTTTGCTTCCGTCCACGTCGGAGGACGACGACGACAACGATCGCGTGTCGCCCCACGGTTGAATGAAATGTAAAATAAGGGCAGTTACCACCTTTGCGCTTAGTAAGGCAGTAGTTAGTCTTCCCATCGAATCAGCTTCTAATTAAGGAAGCCCTCCCCTGGTCAACAACTCCGCACGCATATCGAATCTATACCGTCTCTCTCAGGGTGGGGGATTACTCGATTTCTTCCCATCCCCCGCGCGCACACCCACGCCCACACCCTCACCCCCCGCGTCCCTTCGCGATTAACACCTTGCGATCAATCGAACCGGGGTCATTACTCGCTACGCGAAAATCTTCGCCCCTCGACAATTCTTCCGTGCCCTTAATCGTTCGAGGAAAATCGCTAATTATCAAAGATCAAACCGGCCGATAAAACAGTCCGACCGTTGTCCAGACTTTGAAAATAGATTTCGTGAATGTGACAGGTCGATTAACATATCGGTAATTCCTACAGTGTCGTAATGAACGTTTATCTAAATCCTTTAATGCTTGCATCGATAGGCATTGTGCAGTTATCTGTGTTTCGAATCTGATCGACGTAAGCTTATGTACTATTCGTTCCGTTTATTTGAACTTAATTTATTTCATTATCGGACTGCGGATGTTTATGCAGTTTGCGAATTTTGTACACGTGATTTCAAGAATCTCGAATCAAGTTAATTCTGATTTTCTGTGGTACCAGTCTTCTTAGATCTGACTTAAATTAAAATCGTGCTAAACTCTGTCGAATTTAATATTCCAGCATTTTTATAAAATTTTCGGAGGCCATAAATCGCCAAACAACGAATCAAATTAATTCTTATTTTCTGTGGTAGCAGCCTTCTTAGATCTGACATAAATTAAAATCGTGCTAAACTCTGTCGAACTTAATATTCCAGCATTTTTCGAAAATTTTCAAGAGCCATAAATGCATAAAGATCCGCAGTCAATCGATTGTGCACCTGGAAAAACATTTGAGTAACGCTCTGTACGGCTTTGAGAAACGATTACTTCCAGCGACGTGCACTTATATTGTACAATGTGCATGTTTTATTATGCGCAAAGAACAAGTGATTCTCGAAGATATATGCATATTAATAGCTGGCAATTCAAAGGACGGGAAACAGCCGGTAAAACAGTCTCGTAGCCGTCGAACGAGAACGTGATTTCGACGGGGACATCGATCTCGAGATATCGCGTTCGATTTCAATTTGATGTCCGTTACACGTCTCGACAAGTCCCGGCTCTAGTCGAGTGTTTAACGATTAAAATGGTTGGACGGGGGAGGGCCGTGCCGCGAGAGTGCGGCGAGAGTAGTCGATAACGAGAATTTTCCTCGATCCCGTCGACGGCTGTTCGAGAGTTCGAACCACGGTAAACAATGGGTGGGAGGGAGAGAGGAGAGGGAGTCCGCGTGAAAATACGAAAATAGTTGGAATTGGACGACAAAAGGATTCCTTGTCCTCCTCCTCTTACTTTGCCGCTCTGTTTGCCCCGTATCGACTCTCTGACCATCTCTCTCCCTCCCCCCTCCTCTCTCTCTCTCTCTCTCTCTCTCTCTCTCTCTCTCTCTCTCTCTCTCTCTCTCTCTCTGCGGCTTTTCAGCTCAATCAACGATATCGAACGCGCGCTCGTCCTGCATCTATACACCCTCTCTGCTCTCCGCGTACCGAAATATAGAACAGAAAATATCTCTCGCCTCCACGCGGCCAAGGAAATGGCCTCTGACCGCTTTCGAAACAATTCCTTTCAGTTAAACGACGCTCTCGAAACACTAGAGGGCTATCGACCGAGAGGGAGCACAACAAGGAAAGGGAACGTCGATTATTAAAAGCGACACACCGCTACTCTCTCTCTTTCTCTCACTCTTTCTCTCCCGTTAACGAAAAATCCACGTTCCATCAATCCCCCGTACTTACGGCACCACGTCGTTCGCGAGAATCGCTCGATCGTTCGATCGTTTGATCTCTAGCATCGATCCGCCTTCCGATCGACGGGTTTTCGGCGGCGGACCCGCCAATCTGCGCACGCATCCGTCCCCATAAACGTCGATTTATACTAGCCGAACAGACATGGACCGTTTCCATATCGCCAGACGTAGAAAAACTTTTTCAGTATTTTAGAACGCCACAATACAGCTTCGATATTCTTTTGGGAACATCAAGGAATTTGAATGTGGACGTTGATGATATGAAATCTGTATTTATTTCACTGCTTACTTTATTTAAAAGAAAGAATTGTGAAGGAGCAATGTTTATGCGATATTGTGTATCAAATATTTACTTGTGAAAACATATATATATATATGTATCCCGGGTTTGTCGTTCCTTACGATTCTTTATGCAACAAATTTCCACCATTTTTCCAAATGTTTACGAAGTAATACATATATATACTTGAATTACATCGTGTGACATCAGTTGTGGGCACCAGATTCTCCGTTATATTGGAACACTGCGTCCTATGCATATTCTATACCTTTATTTCATTTTTTAAGGATGAGTGAGAAAATGCTGTTACGCACCCCCCCCCCCCCCCCAGAAAGGGGTAGTGTGGTGCTCTGATCGCAGAAGTTCTGCGTACCGATAGTCACGAAAAAACTGAATCTCACCCGGGGCGGTCAATGGACCGTCCCTCTATTATCATCTTATGCTCGAGAAATTAGAAGAACGAGGCCCGGCTGTTCGCATATCTCTCGTTCTTCCAGCTGCTGGCTCTTATCCACTCCTGTTCTTGTCTTTTAAGGACTGCGTCTCCTAGACAGACGACACGCCAGACCACGTATGAGTTCGCGAGAATTGCAAGGGTCCGGGATTCCACTCCTGATTAAGCAATAATGCAAAGACGGGGTTTCTTAGTAGTCAAAATCGCTAGATGAAAGATCAAACTACAAGGCTATTTGCCTTAAAAGTCCTACTTTTACGTTTACGACGCGTAATTCTCATTATTCGGCAGCATATCGTGAGCTGCGAGAAGCAATGAATAGGCGACGGTACTGCCGCCTGTCGTGGCTGTCGATATGCTGCCGAATAATGAGAATTACGCGTTGTAAACGTAAAATCAGGACTTTTGATGCAAACAGCCCCCTAAATTGATCTTTCATCTAGCTATTTTGACTACCGAGAAACCCCGTCTTTGCATTATTAAGAAATCAGGAATGGAATGCCGGACTCTTCCAATCCATACATCCATAAAATCCACAGTCTAGTTGCGAATCAAATTTTAAGAGGGAATACAAAAGTGAGTGGCTATATTATACCACCTTCTCTTCAAAAGATTTGCAAATCCTCAAAAGTCCTACTTTTACATTTACGACGCGTAATTCTCATTATTCGTCAAACATATCGACAGCCACGATAGGCGGGCGGCAGCACCGTCGCCTGTCCATTGCTTCTCACAGTTACACGACATACTGCCGAACAATGAAAATTACGCGTCGTAAACGTAAAAGTAAGACTTTCGATGCAAATAGCCCCCTAGCTTGATCTTTCATCTAGCGATTTTGACTACCAAGAAACCCCGTCTTTGCATTATTGAAAAATCAGGAGTGGAATCCCGGACCCTTGCAATCCTATACGTGGTCTAGCGGTGTGCCAGTGTACTGTGGTGACTTTGTACAGTCACGCGCGAGTGTCGTCTGTCTAGGAGACGCAGTCCTTAATGCATATCCTACACCTTTCTTTCTTTTAGTTGTGGGAAAAAAGAAAAAGCAATTCACCGATCCCCTGTATCCCGAGGATTGCGAGGCTCGGGGGCACAGATGAAAGATGCCCACTAAAAAAACCCATCTCTAGGAACTTGCAACCCTCTCCCACTGCGTCTCGATATAAAATTCGCGCAGGATCCCACTGTGCGCATTTACGTCTGCGTGCATTCATGTGACGTCATAACCTAGGTAAAACCCGCCGCTCGAGGGTTTACTCATTTCCGGAAATGCATATCCTACACCTATGCCGAGTCTATTACATTGTCGAAGGATCCCTGCCCATAACCTGTGCCTATCCACGCGTACGCGCGCGCGTCTCCATCGGAAAGCTGTCGCCCCGTGCAGAAACAATTTGTTTGATGCAATTATCCCGACGAATTCGTCGAGCCGGCGATGATGAATTAATTGAAAGACCAGCGCGGTCGCCCGCGATCGTCACCCCGGCCATTACATCACCGTTCGCGTCCGCGGGACTCTCGTTGCAAAAAAGGAACACGCTCGCCGCGAAAAACCAGTTGTTTAACCGCGAGCGCGGCGCGACGGCCGCCTTGTAATGGTATGAAAATAGAGTTGTGAGTAAAAAATTACGTAAACGCGATGAATGAATCAGGTTGAGAACTTTCGAAGTGAAAATGCGCGGGGAGACGCGATGCTCGGCTCAGTCGATCGCGAGACACGACGTGCGATGCGTCGCGACTCCTCTCGCGCTCCCGTGTTCCACGTTCCACGGTCTCGACGGTCTCGACGGTCTCGTAGATCAGCCAATGCGAAACAAGCATTGTTCCGGTGACAGGACACTCGTTCCGCGACAAGCCGCGCCAAGCCGCGGCGAGAGAGCCGGATCTTCCCGATCGAGTTCAATCTCTCCTCTCCGCGATCGATTCGATTGCACGCGTCCAATCGAAACCAGTCGGGAACACTCGGAAGACCCGTTTCACCCTCGGCCCTGCGTTTCCCGCGACGTGTTCTATGGCCTCCGGGATTCGAAACGGAATCACTTGTCTGCCAAAGGTTTGTACCTCGGAACGTTAAAAATAATTCCTGTGAATAACATGGTGGAAAATTGTGAGAAAAAACGATCAACCGTGAAATCAACTGTAAAATCTCGCAATTAATCGGAGAACGTGTTCGATAATTGAAGAGCGTCTGGTACGTAGTTTCGATTGTGTGTTCGAGAAACTGATTCGCCGACTGGGCTCTTTCTCTCTCCCTGTGTGGCCACGTTGTTTGATCTGTGCGATTCGAGTTCCGTGGGATCCCGAATCCTGAGTTCCGAGGAAAATAGTGAACTTGGCGCAGTACGCGTGCGAGTGGCTAGAGGGCAACACGAATCGATTACCGCTTTGCTAATGGCTTATTTCACTTAACACGCCTTTCCGTGGCGACCACAGGTTCGCTGCTACTGGATTTTGTGGTCGGCGAATCGGGTTTTCCACGTTCCGCGAGAATCGGCAGGGAAGAATGAAGCTCGCGGGTCCGTGCCAGTGACGAGAGAGATCGGTTTGCATGCGAATTCGCGATCCGCTCTCCACGTTAACGCGTACACTGTCACCAGAAGGTAAACGGATCACAGTTTCTCCCTCTTTCTCCCTCTTTCTCTCGTTCTTCTATCTCTTTCTCGCTCTCGTTCTGTCTCTCTGGCTACCTGCCTCTGTGTATGTGTATACGTGTGTGTATGTATGGTCGTTCCGTCTCTGTCCCCGCGGTCAGTGTTATTTTTAGATCCGAGTATCGATGATGCCGCCCGTTCAATCGCTCGGTCCCGTTGTTCTTCCTCGTCGTGACAGAATTTCGGAAGTGACCGTCCGGTTCTGTGACCAGGATCTTCGGTAACGAGCAGCTCCGGACTGCGACGGCCAGCCGCACATAACCTCAAAACCGTGTCGGCGTTCGGTGACAGCCGAGTGGCTCGCCGCGTTACCAGACACCGAAACACGTCGTGCGATCTTACACTAGAGGCCTCCTACGCGTTCCTCGACGCTGACCAGTCGATAAATGTGTGTCGGGTTCATCGACACCGATTTTCCCTGTTGTGTCTCCGGAAATTCTTTCTATCTCTCTTTCCCTCCCTCCCTCCCTCTCTCTCTCTCTATGTCTTGGCTGCCGAATTCTCTCGTTTCCAGTCCCTCGACACCTGGGACAGGCTTAAAATATCTATTGTCGACGACGCGCTCGAGCTATCTGTAACCTTCACGGTTCTACAGACTTCTTGTGTCGAGCATTCGAATAACAGACCACAGCGGACACTGTGATTATTCTCTCCCGGAAATATTATTCGGAGTGTTTGTACTGTCGATAGTAGTATAGCTGTCGGGAAGACTTATGTCTGTGTTTATTGCCGAATATCGTTATCAGAGAATGGCACACCTATTTATATTCGTGCGACCATAGGCTTATATATAACTATGATTCGGATCATTTTATTATACGCTAATGATCCCTGCTCCTTGTTTGGTGTTCGCGAGAGATACACCGCGATTCGATATGCAATGCGTTCACGAAGCTGTTTGTTTTTCTGTTCCAGCTGTTGGTCCTCCAATTTACTGGAGGCCAGTGGTGTCAGTGACACCAGAGAATAATAGGAGCTGCTAACTTTACGAAGCGCAGTAGAGTTGGCTTAGGCCAACCTTGGTGGACGAGGCAAAATGGCAACAATAGACGGCCGACCGGCCCAATATGGTGTCACTCTCAAGCAACTTCGGGAGATCATGGAGCTCCGGGGACGCGAAGGTGTCAATAAAATCAATAGCTACGGTGGTGTGCAGGAGATTTGTAAAAAGCTATATACTTCACCCAGTGAAGGTAAGGTCGCACAGCTGTTTCTCTTTGTGCTCAATTTTGTTTTATTTGAAAAATAATCTTTGCGGAAACAGTGTTCTAAAGTTCGTTTAAATAAAACCGTGTTTGTTGCATCGATAGGTCTCAGTGGATCAGCGGCAGATATCCAACATAGACGAGACACATTTGGTTCGAATCTAATACCTCCAAAACCACCAAAAACGTTTCTACAACTAGTGTGGGAGGCTTTGCAAGATGTTACGTTAATCATCTTGGAAGTAGCAGCATTGGTTTCGTTAGGTCTTAGCTTTTATCACCCAGCAGATGAAGAGGAATCGACGGGACGTAAGTAACAATTCCGTGATACCGAGTGTCTCGGTTAAACGCGATCGGCCAAGTGTCCGTCTTATTTAACGCTGTAAGAAAAATATTCTTCGAACAAAATTACACTGTGTTCGAGAAGCGCGTGACCTTGAAATCTCGTTAAAAAATGACCTTGAGGAAGAACTCTTCCTAGCGTGACACGTGTTCCTTGAAATAGTATAACTTTGTTCTATGAAATTCCCTTGTACAGCAATAAATAACGCGAATAATCGGCCGATTCCACTTAGCCAAGACACTCTGTACATACAATCTATATCTTTTGCTGATATTCTTTAATCATTGGATAATGGACACACCATGCTCAGATCTCGTACAATTATAAGAGTAGCATCGATAATATACCTGATAAAAAAATACTTTTCACACATTTCATAACATAGCATTACATAATGGTTTGATAAGAGGCGAATTCTGTGGCGGCATGTGTCAGGACGTTGAGCGGTCACGTGGCTCGGTTGTAATGGAAAATTTGCATGTAACAAGTTTCGAGGAAACCGTCGTCGAGAGGATAATCTCGAGATCTCGTCTTGTTTGGGAATTTTTCAGCTTCGATAGAAGAAGACGAGGCGAAGTATGGCTGGATCGAAGGACTCGCTATATTGATTTCTGTGATCGTGGTGGTAATAGTAACAGCTTTCAATGATTATTCTAAGGAAAGACAATTTAGAGGCCTCCAAAGTCGAATAGAAGGGGAACATAAATTCTCTGTTATTCGACAAGGGGAGGTCAAACAGATAGCTGTGTCTGATATTGTTGTCGGCGACATATGTCAGGTAGGTGAAACGGCAACCGCTGCCAACATAGATTTTTTACCAAGGAAACACGCCAGGCTCGAAGATGTAGAAAATATGATGATACAAAGGAAAAATTGATTCTGCTGGATTTAGATAAAGTATGGAGACCTGCTGCCAGCGGATGGTATCCTTATACAGAGCAACGATCTGAAAGTGGACGAGTCCAGTTTAACCGGAGAGTCAGACCATGTAAAGAAAGGGGAATCGTTCGATCCCATGGTACTCTCGGGTGAGTATTCCATTTGACTAAAAATCGATGGCTCGAGGATCCGTTCCGTTGTCGTTAACGATTGTTGTCTTTTTGTCACAGGTACTCACGTGATGGAGGGCTCCGGAAAAATGTTAGTAACCGCGGTAGGCGTTAACTCGCAGGCTGGTATTATCTTTACGTTGTTGGGTGCTGCCGTTGATCACCAAGAGCAAGAAATCAAGAAAATGAAGAAAGGTACGTAGACACGCGTCGTTCGCGGTGGACAGAAAATCGCTGCCTCTCGATGGTCTCTGAAATTTACGGGATTACTTTCCGAGTAGAACAGCATAGTATAGTGCATACACACGTATTTATTTCCATTTCCATAGAGTTTCTTTTGAGAATGACAATGCTGACTATGAAAAGATCTTTCGTCACTTTCCTATCGTAGAATTATAACGAGCGAGTCGATTATTAGAGATTTATTCGAAACGGTTTCTAAACAGTAGTAGCAACCGATGCAAAAAGTTTTCGCACGCATGACTTTTAACTGTAAGTGCAATCGTAGAGAAACAACAGTGAAAGCATGGTATTTATTTTATAATTGGTGTGAACACATTTCTCTATGAATTTAATTCTACTTATATTACTCTTTAATTTTCTTGGCATGCTTTAGTGTCACTCTTTAAATGATTTACTGTTTACTAATTGCTATTCGAATACGAGGAAAAAAAAAGAAAAGCGATCGATCGAGAAGGAGTAAAATTATTTCTTGTAATCTCTCACGTTTACCACGAATTCGATCACGTGGTGTTTGACGTTAAAGAATGGTTAAGTATTATATTATCTCTCACTTGACTGGCATGTTTACTATCACGTTAGTTTGCATTTCGTTGTAAATGTTTGTTTTCCTGTCCTGTATATGTTCCGTACAACATTATTTTTTTATCGAACGATCGGAAAGAAGACTAGCTTTTTAGTGTTTGTTTATCACGGTCGATTCTCGCCGTCGATTGAACAGGAAAAGAGGCTCCGGTCGAACGGCGAAAATCAACCTTTGTTCCCAACAAATTATCGAAATAGTCGAAGACTTAGGATATTTGCTTTCTTGTGACTTGTGTTGTCGTGTATGTCTTTTTTCATACTTTTTTTTTGTTGTCGCACAACCTAGAAGGCTGATTTTGTTTGACACGCACACACCTCGCTAAAAACAACGCTGTATCGAGACAGCCATCGGCATTGCGACTAGAGTCGATGAGTCTTGCTTCCGAGAATGGTTTAGAGCCGAGAACCTTCTGGGCTGTCCACTTTAGAAATTAAGCCGAGTCCCACAAAGACCTGATACCAAGATACTTAGAATATTAAATTACGAATATGGCGTAACTTATTCCTGGCATATTACATTTTTAGATAGATTGCTAATCGATTTTATTTTGCATGCGTTTTTTTATCTAGAGGCTAAGAAGCAGCGGAAGAAGAAGTCATTAACAGGTGAATAAAAAGCACTATCATAAATTATTACTGTCAATCATTTTTCGGTGTTGAGCGTGTACTTGTATATTCAATGAGCACGCCCGCGTTTAATTTACTTTACAATATTTCTATACGTGATATTATTTTTCTATCTATCTACTTCTCTTCTCTCTCTCTCTCTCTTGCTCTCTCTCTGTGACTCTCTCCCCTTTTGATGTTGTGAACTTTTCTCTTTTAAAGGAGGATACAAAGCCACAGAGAAAGACAACGCGATAGAGACACTATATTTTCATTTCGTATCTATGACTATTCACTCTGTCTCACTTTTCTTACTGCACACACTCTGTTCTCGCCTATAGATTTTTGAGAGTTGTTTGCGTTGATTCGGGTCAGTCTATTTTTTAATTTTGCCAACGATCTTCCGTAAACGGAGGATCCGTGTGACCGAGGTAGACATGATTGTTTCGTCCGTGCTTCTCTGTACCTTCTTCTACCACATTTACTATATACATATCTCTCTGAATGTTTCTTTAACAGCAATGGTTTCTCCTGCATTTGGAATACTTAGCCGGCTACTTGATTACCGTACGAGCTTCTGTTCTTTAGCATTACAGCAACAAAAAAAAAATGGTCTTCTATTACGTCCTTGATTTCCTCCACGTATATGTTCTTTACGTATGATTGTCACTGCCCCTTTAAATCACCTCCTTATTATTATTCTATTTTCGCTTATGTATACTTGTGTATCGTTTACGAATCTTCTTACCCTCCTAAGTAAGGATACTGATCGTTGATCTAAGTAATCACCTGTATCGCTGCCTAGTAGACACGATTAGAAGGTGTAAGCGTACTATAGCTCTAATTGTTACAAGGGAGTTCGATGCCTGCTCGTTTTGCGAGTAGTCGTGACCGTTTCGCCGTTGAACCGATTTTTGGAACAATCGTCTGTTTCGAGGGAGCAGGCATCGAGCTTTCGAGGCGAACGCGTCCGTCAAGGGACGATTGACTACATCGTTTCCTATGTTGCAAATGAAGGGGACGAAGCTGGTGAGATCACTGGAAACAGCCATGTAAGCAGCGGAGGTAAAGCGGAGTCCGGAGAGCATCATCAAGGTGACGGCGGCGGTGGCGGCGGTGGCGGTGGTGGAGAAGGGAAGAAAGAGAAGAGTGTTCTCCAAGCCAAGCTAACTAAACTCGCCATACAAATCGGTTACGCCGGCTCGACCATAGCAGTGCTTACCGTTCTCATTCTAGTCATTCAGTTCTGCGTAACGACGTTCGTTATTGAGGGGAAACCTTGGAAGAATACGTACGCCGGTGATCTGGTGCGGCATTTGATCATCGGTGTAACGGTACTGGTAGTCGCCGTTCCCGAAGGTCTTCCTCTAGCAGTCACGTTGTCTCTCGCTTATTCCGTTAAGGTAACAGAATCCATTCTTTTATTATCTCTCTGTTGCTCGAAGATCGTCGAGAGAAAAAAAAAATCTGTACAGAGTTTATATAGCAAAAGCGTGTACGTTTCTAATCGTTGACAGAAAATGATGAAAGACAACAACCTGGTACGTCACTTGGACGCTTGCGAAACGATGGGCAACGCAACGGCAATCTGTTCGGACAAGACTGGTACCCTGACAACCAACCGGATGACCGTCGTTCACTCGTACATATGCGAGAAGATGGCCAAGTCGGCCCCCAAGTTCTCGGACATTCCGAACCACGTCGGCAACCTACTCGTTCAGGCGATCTCCATAAATTCAGCGTACACATCCAGAATAATGCCCTCGCAAGACCCTACAGAGTTGCCGCTTCAGGTCGGCAATAAAACCGAATGTGCCTTACTTGGATTCGTAGTAGCCCTGGGCATGAACTATCAAACGATACGGGACGATCAACCGGAGGAAACCTTCACGCGGGTCTACACGTTCAATAGCGTTAGGAAGAGCATGTCCACCGTCGTACCGAGGAAAGGCGGTGGATACAGGCTCTTCACCAAGGGCGCTTCCGAGATGATCATGAAGAAGTACGTATTGATTTTGTAGTTTACAATGTGCAACGAGTATTAACTTATATAATATAAAGCTGTATTAACCGAATGTCTCGGTTGCCGTTTTTATGACGAACGCCAAGCGAGATAATCGTTTTTGCGTATACGATGCTGACGATGGTCTGGATTGGTTTGTTGCAGATGTGCCTTTATATATGGTCGCGAAGGTCATTTGGAGAAATTTACCAAAGAGATGCAGGAACGTCTGACAAAGAACGTAATCGAACCAATGGCGTGCGACGGGCTTCGTACCATCTCCATTGCTTATCGCGACTTCGTTCCTGGCAAGGCAGAGATCAATCAGGTTCACGTCGACAACGAGCCGAATTGGGACGACGAGGAGAACATAGTGAACAATCTGACGTGTCTGTGCGTCGTCGGTATCGAGGATCCGGTGAGGCCGGAGGTGCCCGACGCGATCCGGAAGTGTCAGAAGGCCGGCATCACCGTCCGTATGGTGACGGGCGACAATATAAACACGGCGCGATCGATAGCACTGAAATGCGGAATCTTTAAGCCGAACGAAGACTTCCTAATCCTCGAGGGTAAGGAGTTCAACAGGAGGATCCGTGATACGAACGGCGAGGTGCAGCAACACCTGTTGGACAAGGTGTGGCCGAAGCTGAGGGTACTGGCCAGGTCTTCGCCCACGGACAAGTACACTCTTGTCAAGGGTATCATCGACAGCACATCGAGCGTGAGCCGCGAGGTGGTCGCTGTTACCGGCGACGGAACAAACGACGGCCCCGCGTTGAAGAAGGCGGACGTCGGGTTCGCGATGGGCATCGCCGGTACCGACGTTGCCAAGGAGGCTTCCGATATCATTCTAACGGACGATAATTTCTCCTCGATTGTGAAGGCGGTTATGTGGGGTAGAAACGTCTACGATAGTATAGCCAAGTTCTTGCAGTTTCAGCTGACGGTGAACGTCGTCGCTGTTATAGTTGCTTTTATCGGGGCGTGTGCCGTGCAAGATTCCCCCCTTAAAGCGGTGCAGATGTTGTGGGTGAACCTAATCATGGACACGTTAGCATCCCTCGCACTCGCCACCGAAATGCCTACGAACGATCTCCTTCTTCGCAGACCGTACGGTCGCACGAAACCGCTCATCTCCAGGACAATGATGAAGAACATCCTTGGTCAAGCCATCTATCAGCTGACCGTTATTTTTATGCTTCTTTTCGTTGGTGATTGTCAATTCTTCTCCATTTACATACTCGCACCTACGTCGCACAGTGGGCCGGGATCGATCAAGTATTAGCTTACGAAAGGACCTAGTCCGAACCTATTTCGTGACATGAAAATTTTTCAATTCGTTTCACCTAATTTATAGAAACGGCCCGCTGTGTGCCGCCGCCTGGCTTGTCCTCTGAATCTATACGCCGTGTCCTCGAATCTACACACGCGATTAATTCCCCAACTATCCAAAATCAGGATTCGAGGTGTCAATGGTACTTTGAATCCCCGTGTTTAATACTTGGGGAAACAATAGCTATTTGAACCGCATATATTTTTTTATGGATTCTGAAACGAGCCTAAAGCCAGAATGCATCTTCCCGAGTCTAACTACGAATCTGTCTCCGATCGATAGGTGATAAGATGCTAGACATCGAAACTGGCCGAGGGGTGGCGCAGGCTGGCGGTGGTCCAACGCAACACTTCACCGTCATCTTCAACACGTTCGTCATGATGACTCTGTTCAACGAATTCAACGCCAGGAAAATCCATGGTCAGCGTAATGTCTTCCAAGGAATATTCACCAACCCCATCTTTTATTCTATCTGGATTCTCACGTGTCTATCGCAGGTAAATATCCAACAGATCACCGTGTCCGTTAGCTATCGCGTCGTCGCTACATAGTACATACTAGATTATACCATGCTGGCCCAGCCAGGAAACTGACAGCTTCGGAAAGACCTTGAAACTATGTATAGCGAGTCCTCGACTTACGCGGATTCTTATAAGCCATTTATAAGCGAATCAGAAAACCAATTTCGAACTGTGAAATTCGTCTTTTAATCGTACAGAAAGCTCGTTCGGAAAATAGTTGGAGAATCGAAGTTCGCTGATCAGTTTCCTCCTAGGACTTTCAACGGTTTTAATGTTCTTTGCTCTGCCGCTACGTTTCGTCTCTGGCTGCGCGTGCCAACGCTCACACCTTCAAAATGGGACCAATGTCGTTGAAAGAATCAGGAGGTTCGTTTGTGTGAAATTTTCGGAAATTCGATGTTGAACGTTCGCGTGGCCAGAGACGCTTGTTAATCAGCCTATTCTCATGGAAATTCACCAAGGTATTTCTAAATAGTGAGAACGAGGCTGTAGGAAGATAGAGAATCGGCGAATTTGTAGCTCGATCGCAGGCAGATAGGTTGACCGAGCAAGAAGAGAGAGGCGAGGCGAACCGCAGCTTTCCGGATGGAAAAAACAGAGAAACGCAAGCAAGCTAAGCTCTCTGCGGCCAACCTGTGGTTAATCTCTGATACACGGTGACTGTGAAACGATTTTGATCTGCCTATCCCCGTTAACAGACCCATATGTCTCTTTTCTAGGTAGTTATCATACAGTATGGTAAAATGGCGTTCAGCACGAAAGCTCTCACTTTAGAACAATGGATGTGGTGCCTGTTCTTCGGAGTCGGTACTCTATTGTGGGGCCAAGTAGTTACGACTATTCCTACGCGCAAGATTCCTAAAATCCTTTCGTAAGTGATACATTCACCTATACCAAAAAAAAGAAAAGAAAAAGCAATATTTAAGAAATTGTCTCTCTCTATATATATTTATATGTATATATAGTTGTGTCTATAGATGATGAGAGATACTTCTGTTCGATTCAATGGGCGTTCATTTGCTCGCCCGCTATTCAAATTACTTTCGAGGACCTCCGATGTATTATATTTACACGTCCCACCTGTGTACATATAGAGGGTGTCCCAGACGGCGTGACCGTAGACCTCCGGACCATCCCCTTTGTCGTTTATAAGATCACGTGATTTTCGAGCGTGATTTTATAAAGACAAACGCGTGGTTGCCAGTCGGAGAACAGCGGAAGCAACGGGTCTCGGCCACTCTGTATATGCTCTCTCTTCTTTTTTTCTTTCTTTCCACGTATTCTCTTTCCGTTTTGTTTGGTTTCTTTTGCTATCTTTCGTCTATGCCTCGTTTTGAGTTTCTCGGATGCTGGTTAACGTGTCGCAGTTTAAAAGAAAAAAAGAAGCGTATGACCGAGGAAAAAGCCGGGCCGTGAGAGACCGTGTACGTGTTCTCGAGAAAAGCTAACGCGCATCGAGAGATATGGATGATTTCTTGCTTTCTTGCATCGGTGCGACGTGCGATCATGCGAATCGCCACGACACGCACGCACGCGTGCCAGTGATGTACCGCGCGAGCTTATATCCCGACACGGAACGTTGTCGCCGACATTAACCTCCCCGTTTCTTCTCTTTCTTTTTTCGTTGCTCGTAATCGTTGGTAACTAACGTATATCCACCCACGCCTCCAACCCCTCCACACTCTCTGTCCGGAGCAACCTGTTGTTCGGGTTCGAATCGTACACGTAGCGTACACCGAGTTTCCAAAGAGACCCTTCTTCTGGTACACGATATACAGAGTGAGGCGTTTAACTGCGACCACCTGAATCTACTCGTAACATACTCGTTGCACGATAAAAAGATTCAAGCAAAAGTTCCTTCATATCGAACAAGATATGCAATGGGATCATTAGTTTTTTGATGTCTTGATATTTTGTCGAGATATAAAGGTGACCTTCAGTTTTGTCTCGTAATGTGTGATGCTTAAATATTCATTCAAATTGCATAATTAAATATTACACATTATGAAACGAAAACTGAAGGTCACCTTCGTATCTAAAACACTGATTATTACATTGTATGTACCGGTATTAATCGCTAACAACTTTTGTTTGAAAGATTTTTCGACGCAACAAGTAGGTTACGAGTAGATTTCGGTGCTACAGTGAAGAGACTCGCCCAGTATAGAGCTACCTTTGCATGAACCTCGGAGAAGTACCGACTAACGCGTATCGACCGCACTCGGTATCGATCCATCGCGAGGGACACACGGTTGCGTCGCGCGTTCGCCGAACGAGCTCGACCGTGAGGAGGAAAGTGGGCGGGTTCAGCTCCGCCCGCGAGCGTTGCTCGGTGAACGCCCCTGACAAGCCGATGTCCCGTCATCATCGTTTGTTCCCAGTAGATTTTTTCGAAAGTCGTTGATCGTTAGTCGTTGGTCGTTGGTCGGGCACGGAGAACGTTGTCGCGATTTCGAGCATCTCGCGGTACTCGACCAACGTACCAGCTTTCCCACCCGAATTTTGCTCGTGAAAGGCAGCAAGCCGTGACACGAGCGACTTGTGCGAAAAAAACGTATAAGCATAACCGGTGTTACGAGATATACGACGCGAGAAGATAAGTATCATCGTGTATCGGTATATCGTGTGAACGTGTAATAGAAGGGAGGCATGCATCGTGGAAAGAAAGTTTTATTACATATATATTATTATATATATATACTATTAACTGGTAGCTGTAATAGCGTAGTGCTTCCGTTTGTTTACGTTACGTATATTTTATATGCATATATATATATATTATTTATATATTATATATTATTTATATATATATATATATACATATATCTCGCTTCTAAATGAGCCCTCTCCCACCACCACCCCGCCCCCTTTATATATCGCTTTGTCGTGTCTTTTTCACCTGTTACCTTAGCTCTCTACACCGAGAGAGAGTCTATCAGCGTGTATCGCTTTACGTAGCATGCTCCCTAGACGCCCGACAGTCCGATTCAGCCCAATCGTGAAACGAATTGGACGCTATAGTCGCGACAGAATGATGCTCGGCTCCTCCCTCGCTCCCCCCACCCCTTCTCGATGATTATACGTCACCGGTAGCCCGACACGGCCTTTGGAAGGTTCTAGTCCGACCCCTATTTCTCGGGATAGCTGGAACCTCTCATCGGTCGACGGACCGAGTGCGTCAGTGTCGAAACGGTGGGCGTGTCCGAACCATCTTGGAGGCGTGGCCCTAACACCGGTAGATTCTGAATGGATACAGGGTATTCCCGAAGCTAAATCGCTATGCATTGAAGGACTGTTAATTTGAGGCAACGTAGTTTCCATCTTTAAAAGTTCGCTAGAACTTTGTGAAATTTCCAGGGGAACGCTCTGTAGTCCCGACGAGATATCGCTTCCTAATCGCTTTTGGACACTGAATCACTGCGATCCGTGAGACTCGGACCTGCCGATATAGCAGACTTAGCCGTTGCATGCACTAACAACCACCACCCTGCCTACGTACTTGTTTGTTGTAACTGAACGATCGAACGAACGAACGAACGAACGGCGTCCCTACAATCCACATTCGTGTCGTTCGATTTTGGTGCAAGGGATTTCACTGGCTCATAGAACTAGTCTCGATCTATCGGTGTCTCGGTTCGAAGCCGGTGCAAAAAACGATCCTCGTGTATAGACGATATACCAAGTGGTATCTGCGCTTAGCACTTGTCTGTATCATTCTATCGCTGGTGCTATATTTGATCGTATTTCTTTCTGTCTGTCTGCCCGTCTGTCCGTCCGTCTGTTTGTCTATCTTTCTTTCTTGCTTTCTTTCTGTCTGTGTCTATATTTTCACTCTTGTGTTTCTTTGTCCGTCTGTCTGTCTGTCTGTCTGTCTCTCTCTTTCTCTTTGTATTTCTGTACTATCCTCTCTCTTTCTCTCTGTCTATGCTCTTGTTTTCTCTCCGGACCGTTTCTCTCTTTCTGTATCTCTGTCTCTCTCACCCCACCCCGCCCCCCCACACGTTCGTCCATCGCATAACACACATACACGGAGCCAAAAAGAGACAATAATACTTTCCCCGTTCGACACCGGTGTCTACCCTTGGATTCGTCCTTCTTTTTCTTTCGCACTTTCACTTTTCAGTCAGTCTCTGTGCTCTTAGGTAACAACCTTCACACCATCTCCTTCTCCCACTCTCGTCTCGCAACAAGGATACAATGGTGATCCGGTTCGAGATCCGCTTGCGATTCTCCAGGGAGCGATCGAGGAATCGCAAACTAACACCACGGACAACGCTCTGTAACAAAACCCCGTATCACACCGAATCCGTGGGCCGTCCGATCCACAGCGAACGGACCCCGCTTCTGTGCTCTCGCCCCGCCCACCCGTAACCTCAGCCCCACCCCTTTGTCCACCGTCGTGCATACGCAACATGCTCATACGTACACTCACACGATCCCGTGACCCGCGAGTCTCCACACCGACACACGCACACAGAGACACGCACGGTGTCGGGGGTTTATTCTTAATCTTCTGCATTCGCTTTGTTCAAGCTTCACAAGCCACTTTGTGTCGTGTGTGTAGGACACGCGTTACGTGTAGATACGTAGCCACGGTTCTCGAGCTTTGATATAACCCGTCCCTCCGACAGGTAAGGGGAGGAGATGACGCGCCGCAGAGCATCGCTGGCCGATCGATCAACGCCGACGATCCATCGAGAAAAACGGGCCGAGAAACGTAATCGCGGTCGCGTCCTTCGATTAATCGGGAATCGGAATCGATCGAACGATAACCGATCGGCCAGAGGAGAAGGAACGAGCTGGGAGATCGGAACCGATATCCCGTCCGTCCCGCCCTCCTCTACGTGTCCGTCTTTAGATTCGTTCGGCCTCGGTCCGGCCCATTACCCTCCTCCAACTCCGCCCAGTTTTTTCTTCATCTTCATTTCTTTTACTTTTCTTTTAACTGTGTTTTCTTGTCTTGTTTCGTCTCCCGTTCATCGCTGTCGCCTCTCTTACCCGACAAGTACAAAAGTATCTCATCATCTCCGCCTTCACACGACCCAAGTACCGAGTGTCTTGAACACACAGAAACAGAGAAATTGGTTTGCATACAGAGTGTCCCGTACACCGCGGCGCCCGTTTCAGCGAGGTATCACCGCCCACTGATTTCCGAGAGGGCCGAATTCGCCCCTCCCACTTGATTGATTCTTCTCGGCTCCTCCCATCGCTCGCGTGCCCGCGCGTTACGACACGCTCTGTACACGCGTATATGTATACATATGAACATACACACACACACACACGCACACAGAATCTCCACGCGTACACGCTTTTCTACAAGTGTCACTCGTTTCCGTTCCATCAGCAGAATACGCATTTATCGCTCACTCTGTCTGCATTGCACCTCATCGCATCCCCTCGTTCGTTGGCTCATTCTTTTCACGCCGTAAAACATTATTTTCTTCTATATGTGTATGTTTGTGTACCGGCTGTTTCAAGGATGGGGGAAGGAGGCTACCGGCTGGCAAGCATGCTGAAGGTAGAGCTTCTTGCTACTCGAGATCAAAAAATACTTGCGTTTGCCTCTACGCGCGCACGCTGCTCGCTGAATCTTTTTATTCTTTGAACGCATCTCGGCTAGAGAACCTTTCGTTTTTCTAATCGGTAGAGCGGGATTGAGAGCAGTGTGCGCGCGGGTCGGAAACGAAGCGAAAAAGACGCATTTTTTGAATCGCTATGCGATCAGCCATGCCACTGAGACAGCCTGTACGCATCTCTCTGTCCGTCTGCTTTCCTTTCTCGGCCACTTCCGATCACCGTTGCGCCGCCGCCGATAATCGTACAACTCGCTAACAAACGGAACTAACCGGGACAAAAACTAACAAAAAGAAAACACTGAAAGATCGATTATGCCAGCGCAGCATCGTCGACACACCGTATACGTATAGAGAGAGCGTGGTCATTAGGTGTCCAAGCTAAGGAGCGAGGGGAAACGTGTAAAACATCGAACGAGTCAAAAAAAAAACAAAAAAAAGTACACACTCACACGTTAATACGATTAAATAAATTATTAAAAGTAAAAGCCAAAAATCGATAAGAACAGACCCAAAAAAAAAAAAAATACAGAAACAGTAATCGGGGTGCAGTGCGTCGAGGAGCCGGCTCAGCGAGAGCTTTTGACGAAAATCCAACGGCGTCGCGTAAAAGCGAGACAAACCAAAAAAAAAGACAAAAGCAAACAAAACCATAAAGTTAAAGCGTCCAAAAAAAAGAGTTAATAATCTGACAAAAGTCCAATCAAACAAAACAAAACAAAAAAAAATCTACTTTGATTATAGACCAATATGTGTAACAGGGATCGAGTGATGAAGAATTGGTTTCATGTTTTTCAAAAACAGATGGGGCCGCGGCCAGCCGGATGATATCGGTGCGATCAATCTCGGAGATGAGAAATTCGACCCTGACTCGGATAAAAAGCCGCGCAAAGGACAAATTCTATGGCTCCGTGGTCTAACACGACTACAGACACAGGTAACTATCCCTATCTCTCACTCTCATGCCATCACTCGAAGTCAGCGTTCTCTCGGGCCCCGCCCCCCGCCCCGTCTAACCCCGCCCACCCCGTCCCCTGGTTAAAAATACCGAAAAACTCGATCGTATCGTCGAGAACACGATAAAGAGAAGGACGGTGATAATAGAGACGTATAGAGTACAGCTGCGCGCGACGCTCCGACAATTCTCGTCGTCGTGCTCGTCGTCGTTGTTGTTCTCATTGTTGTCGTCGTCGTCGTCGTCGTCATCGTCGTCAACGTCGTCGTCGTCGTCGTTGTCGACGCCCCTTATCGCAGCTGCCACGCCCTAGCCATGCCCCATCGATATTCGGGGCAGGGCTGGGTCACGGTTCACCGGTCTGTCGACCATTACCACTCTACCATATCTTACCGAAAAACTGTTCTCGATTTTTGACCATCATTGCCTGTGCAGGCTGTACTACCGATTATAGAGAGCAGTGAATACCTTTCCTAAACAGCTGTTCGGTTCTTCGGTGGTACAAGCCTTTAGGAATTATTTTCCCAACTTACGGCAAGTATAGCTCCGTCAGGGTTTGCAAGACACACTCTGATTCGTTGTAGTATTTTGCAGGGCGTTGGGATAATCGTTCTAAAAGGACTGGGCTTATACTGGAAAGGCTCGACAGCGAGAACTGTATGAGCAGGTCTCAACTCTCTGATCGATGACCCAAAACTGGCAGCTGTTTGCACGATCGGAGTCCATCCTGTACGAGCATTCTGCGACAACTACGCGTCATATACCGCGTGATTCACGAGAAATGGAACGCTCGAAGCATCTTCGATCCATTCGATGATGGAGGAGGTAGAATCGGCTGCTCCTTCGTTTGGTCGAATCGATCGTAGACGCTCGGAGCGTTCGATTTACTGTGAACCCGCCCCGTACACTCTGTTCCATGCGTTTTCTTTCGTTTCCGTTTTACTCGTTTACGTTCAACACGTTCTTTACCTTGGTTTGCATTTTCAGTTGAGTTCTTAGCCGCGCGAAAATAGCGATCGTAGCCGCGCGCGAGTTCGCGTCCTCCCGACGAACCTTCGAAGAAAGCCGACCCAGCGAACCGCCCAACCGCGTCTCCATCCAGTGGAGAGCCACGCCCCCTTCTCGAATGGGTCACGCCCCCGACCCCGGTCCCGTCATTCGCTCGGTTCCTCGACGAAAGGGGTCCTCCTTCGCGAGTCGAACGATCAGGAGACAAGAGAGGAGACTGCGTCGCGTAGACGAGGCGCAGAGGCGGATCAAGCCGAAAGCTAATCAGTTTCTTGACCTAGGGTCGAATCCTCTAGGGACTTTTCCTCCGGCTAGGTCTTCCAAGATAACTTCCTCGATAATCTCCGCAGGCTGGCTTCTCCGTCGAGAGAACTCGCTCCCACGGTCCATCCACGGCGGTTCGACCGATCTCGAGGTGACACGACCCTTGCCCGTCTCTGGAATTTAATCTAAAAACCCCTCTAGCTCGTCGAAGTCTACCGGGTCCGGTGTGGACTCTGTAGAATTTGTTATAGGGACAGCCAAGGGTCTCCCAACGAGATTCTCTAAAGGCTCGCCAGGCTTAGAGCAGCAAGTCCCCGAATTCCCTACCCCATCCGAGTCCCTAGGACCCTTTAGACCGCTAGTCGTCGATTTAGCGTCAAGTTAGCACTGACCCACGCAGTCCTCGGTCCATCCCAAAGCAATCTCTGGTCCCCCGCTCTGCTAGGATTCTGATAAGGGTCGAGATGACCAGCGGGAAATCTGTTCTACAAACACTCGTTTCTCAGGGAATCCTCGAACGCTGATGTTCGACCTTTTGGCGAACGTTTCTACTTGCTCGGCAGCGATATCACATTCCTATAACTCTCAATAGCGGACTTTGATTTCAGCTTAATTTGCGGCGATTCAGTATTTTGCCTTTTTTATAAAGAAATTGCATATTGGGTAGACTTTGTTTAACCCGATAATATTTTAGGGCAAGGATAAAGCGATTAGTCGAGATTCTATCTACCCGAATTGTCCACTTGGACATTTTTCTGCGTAAACAATTATCTATGCGATTATACGATTGTATATTTCTCTGTGTTCTTTCGTCGAATCGCCTGTAACAGGTGTCGCGTCTGACCATCGTCAGCGGTTTCCACTCGAGTGGTGCAAGTAGAAACGTCGAGCATCTGTCGGACGTTGAATGTTCGTGATCGATTCCCTCCGAGACAAAGTTCCGCTTCCGTATGTGTTGAATCGAGTTTCGACATGGAACGAGGACGACTTAGGAATCGACACTCGAGCGAGAGTCGGAAGGAACGAACAGCAGCAGACTTTTCTCGTCGACGGCGACCGTGTGTATAGTTTTTCCGTTTGACTTTGATTTTTCCGGTTGTTTTCTTTCGAGGGAACACGGGTTACACCTGATGAAGCTAGCGCATACTTGACCGAACCGTTGTTCTCGCGATCGTGCGGGATCTCGATCCTCGTTATCGCGAGATCGCGGTCGATCCTGATTCGTCCGAAGATCCCACGTTCGCTCGTGCGATCATGCTCTGTCGGCAGTAATTTCAAGTGAAAATTGTTGATATCGCACGGTCGAACCGCGGATCTGGACGCGACCAATCGCATATATCACCACTTTCTTTATTCCGTAACGACTCGTACTTCACTTTTCTCTTACTCTAATTTCCTTTCTTCTTACTCTGATATAACGCTCTACTGTGTATACTGTAATTGTTGGTCTTTTTTGTTCTCTCGAACACATTGGGAACAAAACAAAACGAAAAAGTAAGGAATAGAGAACGCCGTTTACCCGGATGTAAATCGTTCGTTGCGAACACGTAATCAAATAAGAACAAACAAACAACAAGCAATTAATCACCAACGACACGGTTAAGCTAATGATGTAAATTGAATGTGTAACCTACTTTCAGACGAGCAATAGAACTCTGGTGCAGAATGTATCTGTGAAAGGCAGATCCCCCTCTCAGGATTACTATATGGTTAGTCCGCAACTCCAATCTCCGCACTGTTTGACCGTTCTTAAATATTAATTATTGATTTTTTCTATCTATCTATCTATCTATCTATCTATCTGTCTGTCTGTCTCTATCTATATGTTTGATTTTCCATTAACCAGTTTTTCGCCTCTTTACCGATACACTCTGTTTGGTTGTTCCTATCTCGATCCAATCTTCCGTTCGTTTTTTTTTCTTTATCTTTTTCTTCTCACCGTTTTGCTTTCCAGTTTGTCGTACTTGGTTTCCCGATTTCACTTCCGTTGTCTAACCTGTCTTTCTCTCTCATTTCTAATTTTATTCCTTACACAACAGTTCTTTTTTCTTTCTCGACTACTCCGTTCTCTCCGCTTGATTCGTTTCTTTGTTCATCCTTTAACAACCTGTTCTCCCGTCTCTGTTGAGGCGCGGATACACTGGCAAGCAACTAGCGACACATTTCGCGAGAGCAACTTACAGAAGTCTGTGCACTCGGTTGCAAATATTAGGTTGGAGGGCATAGTTCTGTCGTGTTTTAAATAAGCAGGTGATTTTGCTTCTAAATGAAAAACATGTTGCTAGCTAGCGAGTCATTGGTGAACAGGAATTGACAGGCTATCTAAAAGATGGCAACAAGATGTTACAAATAATGGAAATTGTGTCATCGAGAATGATATTAAACATTTGTTTTTATAAATTCACTTCGTGACTCACCCTGTAGATTGTTTCGCTGTCTTTGAGTCGCTCTCGCAAAAATGTCGCAGGTCAGTTGCTGGTGTACCTGCACTTTGACAGCCGTCCTGTACCCGTTTTCAGTTTTTCTATTCTGGTTGGTTGTCTGCCTCTCTCCGACGTTATATCTCTCTCGCGCGCCTGTCTTTCGCTGTTCCGTTCACGTCGCAGTTTTGCTTGCGAATCGCGAGTTGCTTCTACTCGCTTAATTTTTGTTTATTTGTTTGGTACGCCGCGCCGGGTTCACACAGCGAAGAGATATATCCACCAATTGGTTTCGCACCGTCACAACCACCCAACAGAATCCGAATTCGAACTTCACGATTTTCTCAAGACCGCTGACAATTTTCTCAGTTCTTCTCAATCGTGAACCAACAACTCGCTCCCAATAATACAATCGAATAATTTCAGTTGAGATTGGTTACATGAAAGATGAATTTTAAGCATTGTTTTTGATACCGTACAATTATTGACAATCCCACTTCTGTTCTCTGTATTTTAGATTCGAGCCATTCGCAGGACAATTCGACTATCTCACTAGTTTCCTTACATTTTTAAATGACAAAAGAATCGTACACTGTTTCATCAATTTTCTTTTTACTTTGTAGAGTTTATCGATTATCGACAGATGAGTGGCTCATTTATGGCGAAGCCAGGAACCTCTCCTCGTTGCATAGTGTACACAGCTGTCTTTGGAGAAAATCGTGGAATGTCTTATCCCAAAATTCGCTACCTCTTCTACTCGACCTGTTGGCTTCGAATATTTCATTGTACGTTAAATTGTACTAATCTGTTTGATCGACGCCAACAGGCTTCTCCTTCGATACTGCTTTGTCTCCTCTGGAAACGACACGTTCAACTTGCCAATGATTTTTGGTACTCTTCGCTGACTGTACAGTATACCACACGGCGCCACGCCAAGCGTTGATATAGCCGCTCTTGTTTTTGCTTTCGGTGTGACAAACTATTCGTAAGGACAATTTATATTTGCAGCGATCGCGGTGGCTCGTCGAGTAATAAACTGTTCTAGGCGAAAACTGTTCGAGGGCCGTCGCAAACTTTCTCGAAGACTCGAGGACTCGAGTTGAACGTGTTGGTGCACTGTATGCCACCCGCGCAGAAACGATTTCATTTATAACGAACCGGAGAAGAATCTGCTTCTTTGTTTCTTTTAAAAAAAAGTTGTAGGTAGGGGTGGCATACAATAGACCCTGCCCCGTTCGAAGGGACAACCCTCTACCAAAATCCATTAATCTTCTCGACCCAATTCTCCACCTGATTTTGTTTCTTTCTCCGGCCCCCGTTTACGTTGAATTCTGAGGTGTTGCATGCACGTCTGTGCGTCTGTATGTACGTATACAATTTGCCCTTATATACGTCAATATACGTAGATATATGTATACATACACGCGTGTATGTGACATGCACGCGCGTATGTGTACGCGTATATGTATGTGTATGGGTATATATGTGTGCAGGACACACATACACGCGCGACAAGGTACTATTTATTATTATGATTATTCCCCCCTCTGACCCCCCCCCCCCCCCACGATTAATTAATTGATTTTTCGTTTTCTTCGAACCCCTACAAATGATAATTTTACGTCGATCGCGTATCGACGTGTTCTCAGTTTTCTCCCTTCTCTGAACCCCCTCTCTTCTCTACACAGGATATACAACCGGCCTAGAATTATTTTTGATTCCTCTACTCTGTCTCTCTGTCTGTCTCGCTCTCTCTTTTTCTCTCTACCGGTCAATCACACGTCAGTTTCAGTTTCAGGGGAGGATTCTGTTTGACGACAAGAATCATCGAGCTACGACATGGCTTCCTTTCCATTTTCCGGAGACTCTTAACTGGGCAAGCACTGTGCTGGGGAGCTGCCGAAAGATCCTCGGAGGACTGGCCGAAATCTGGAAACGAGATTGCTATCCGTTCTCTCGTTATCCGTCGTTCGAACGTTTCTCCAAACACTTGTCCCAAGACAATTAATTGGGAAAGGACTACGACGATTTTCCTTCCTTTCTAACTGGCTTTTGTACAATGCCGGCAGACAGCAGATATATCAGCTGTATGTATGTCATCGTAGAAAACCTCGTCGAATTGGGATTCTTTTCTTCGAACGGATAACGCGAACGGATAGCCTCGGTGGTTGGCATAACCGGTTCCCCGGCACGGCGCGTGCCAGTCAGAAACGAAAAAGAAAGAAAGTCTGTGATCACCGCGTTCAGAGTTGTTTGTTAGCGCTGAGGATCGCGTCGGGATTCCCGCGCAGATATTGCCAAGACACCAAAACACTGTCAGAGGTTCTACATGTTTGTTCACATCTTCGTCGAAGCCGGCGTCAGCCGACGACAGGAACCGGTGCGAGACGAGCCAATTGAAATTACGTTCGAACCAGAAAACGGCAATTTCTATTGGTCCGCCTTGTACAGAAGGTAGAGCGTCCGCTCGATAAGGGTTCGCGCCTATCGAGCAGCCGCGGTGAATATTAAGAGATACGATGCACCTGCGACAAAGCATACCGCCCCGCACCAGCAAAGCCCGCTCCCCCAGAGTACCTTGTGCGTGTGTAATGCGTGTGAAAGCTCTGCATGCGGACGGAACACGTTCTAATCGTGCAATCGCCAACACAGAAAAAAAAAACAAACAACAACAAACGTGTGATCGGTGATCGAAACCAAAGGGCCGGAAACGAAGCTAATCCTCCGAAGCCACTTTTCACCGAGTTTCCTGCTGCTATACTACTTCCCTTAGTCCTGAGAAAAGCTGAGAGCCCCTGCTCTCTCTGCCTCTACTTTCTGTCTCTGTCTCTATTTTCATTTCTGTTTTTAATCGTTGCAGTGTGCCGTTTGCTGTGGTTACCATTAACCTGTTATGCAGTGGTGTATGCATCGCCAAACGCATCGTGTGTCTCTCGATGTGCGTGCGTCTGTGATGTATGTGCAACAACACAGTCTGTTTGTCCGTCTGTCTGTAACGTTTGTCTGTCCGTGTCCGTGTCAGTCTGTGTTTGTCTGTCTGTATGTTTGTCCGTCTGTTTGTCTGTTGTGTACACGACGAAGCTCAGCGAAACTCTTCACACAGGGGCATATTTGTACGAATTGGCAGTCAGTTTCTATATAGTTTCTAAATAGTTTATATATATATATATATATAAATTATTTGCATTGGTTCACGCTGGAAACACTTCTTCGTGGGCTCTCTGACGGGAACTGGAGGCTCCAGATATTTCAAAATGGCCATTGGCGTCCTTTGTCGATCACGAAACTTGAAAGGGCTTTCTTTCAGGGCTGTTCCGAGATTAACGATCAACGTTGAAAACTGTTTAGAGCCTCCAGAACCTAAAGCAAAAGCAGAGAGCCCTTCGCACAGACACGCACACCCGCGGAACTCCTGTTCAGCAGGCCCTGTGAAGCTTTTCAAAGGTATAGAGAAAAAATGAAAACAAAGAGAAACTAAAAAATCCTGGGACACACACTTACTTACGCCCAGCGTGCAACGGATGACTCAGAACGCCTAACTCAGAAACAGACTAAAAAGAAATTAAAAAAAAAAAGAAAATACAAGAAAACACGCTGTAAAAAAAAACGTATCGACGCTAAGGAGAGGATAGATATAATTAAGACTGATGGTATGATTTATGGTGTTTGTTAGCCAGCGGAACCCATTCGGGAGACTGAGGTATAACGGGGCGGCAGTCTTGCCCGCCGCCACACTTATCCTGTCGGAGTACAAACAAGTACGTAGCATCATAGTAGATCGCATCGCCTGCCGTTTAAGATACCGTTGTTTCGTCGACCTCGCCGTCACGTACGCATACACACAGGACGGGATATCCTCGACGTACGTGATTCGCGGCGATCGAGAAACGTCGCCGTCGGACCTGGCCTCTCTGACACTCTCCAATCTTTCTCCAAATATCGATCCCTCAAGGATTCTCCTCCAAGGATCGCTCCTCTTCTCTCCAAACGTTGACGTGCACTTCGGAGAGTCCTCGTAAAAACGTTCTCTGCCAGGTAATCGCTATCATAGACACGGCTAAGGCCTTCCGTTGTAAACTGTCTCCTTTTGTAATGATTTCTCCAACATTCCACAAGCGTTTCGCAGTCTACAAGCATGAAAAAATGCTGTTAGTAAAGGGAATACATCTCTTAAGATATAAACATCTTTGGGGTTTTTACGATTCATTTAAAAATCGCAGATTCTTACAATGAAACTTACAAACCTTGATCGATTCCGATGAAACTTTGTACATGTATATAACTTACTTAGACGTACCAAAGAAACCTTCTAAATTTTCATTATTTCAAATGTTGAGAAAGTTATTCGTTTTCAAAAGACGTACGAACACTTAGTATACAGTCACTGTAGGTGAAGTGCTTGCAGGACGTTGAGAGAATAATTCCAAATCGATGCGAGGCAGCGAAGGCTTTAAGAGGGTGTTCTGGTTTTCACGGCTATTTTTAGGGATTTTCTCAGAAAAGAAGTATTGAACCATCTCCTTCGGAATTTTTCACAAAATAATTGATAAAATGAAAAACCAGAATGAACCTTGTTGGTGTCTAGAAGAATAGACAGCGGACGTGCTCCAGGTGCGACGTTAGGAAGATTCCAGTGTGGTGTTTCTGCTACTTGATTTTTCTTTGGCGCGCAAAGATCGGACCAGGTCGACGGCGACGGATGCTTCGTGACAGCACTGTGTTTTTGTGTCTGGCCAGGGGGGTTTTTCGGTTGGTCTCTGCTGCTGGCTGGTGTCAGTGCCACCGACCCCCCTTGCTCCTTATTCAGTAGCCTAGCTCTGTCTGACATGATTGTGTGCTACGTGTATTCCCGCGCCCACTACTGTGTCGTTTCACGCCGTTGTGTCTTCATGGATACACTACTATCACCACAACCGCCGTCGCGGCGATGGTTAAAAGAGAAGCGTCTCCAGAGAAATCTGCAGAACATTCTTTCTTTTATCCACGCCATGTCGTGCTGCTTCTTTTCTTGTTTCGTGTTTCTTGTATCTTGCTTTGCGTTTGTTTCGCCCGCATTCTTGTCGAACACCAGTCGAACTCTCTCCCATCCGCAAGCGTGACGATCCATCAGCTTCTGTCACCTAACTTCCATCAGTGGACTCTCTCGAGCTTCGAGGCCCACGGTGATTTAACGCGCGATTATCGCTGAGCAAAGTTATCTTCATTTCAGTATTGTTATTAGACCGCGAATCTTCATGCATTTATGAAGATATTTCTTTAAAAAAAGATTTTAAAAATTCAAGAGTGTTGTATTATGCAAAACATTTCTATTGTGCACAAAGATCCGCAGTCTAATTACTATCTTCAGTATTATAGTGTTAGGTCAGTGCACACGTTCGCTATGCTTTTCGTTTGTGTACTTGCAAGAAACGAGTCCGAGTGTGTTCATCTTTCATCTTTGCTCAGCAACAACCGCACTTGATGAAGTCACCGTGTGATTAACTTGATCCCGAAGCGTTCCTGGACCAGGCACGGACTCCGTTTGCCCTGTGGAGCGACGTCTCGATTCCGTTCGCTTCGAACGTTGCTCTGGCTCCGCCCACAGTGCCCCTAGGAGCCCGTGCCCGCCCAGAGGAGTCGAGAGACGCCCGTCCCTCAAACTAAACCCTCTCTCGTGGTTCGGTGTGCGAGTGTGCGTGTGCACGAGTGTTCCGTGTGCGCATTGCGTGTGCACCCATTAACGCGACTATAGATAAGGGTGGTTGACTTGCAGTGGGTTGTCTGTGTTTTGTTGGCGTGCGAGTTGTGTGTGTGTGTGTGGGTGTGTGGGTGTGTGTGTCCTAAAACAAGCCGACGAGGATCGTGTCCAGTGGAAGCATCTATAGTTGGCTTGTGTACGAACGTATACGAACGATTTTCCCGATTTAACCGTGCCTCGATCCGGGATCGACGGAACGATCGGGGAGAATGATCATCGGAGGAGCACAAGCGAAAGATTCACCCGAAATATTCGTCGCTAGACGTTGTTCGCCCCCTCTCCCCCGAAGTCTACCGGAAATGAGAAGAGTCCGGGACACGTTGTTTCTCGAGTACACCGTGTGTAAGTACTGGGATTTATCAATGAGAACCGGCGAACAGAAATATTTCCCTAGTGGGAAAGCGATTTATCAAACGATATTGAATGGTTGAGTAGCATGACTACAGAATTCTATTTATGATGTCACTAATGCTCTCTCTCTCTTTCTCTCTGTCCATCTATCTCTGTTTCTCTCTCTCTCACTCTCTCTCTTTATATATGTATATATGTGTATATATACATATATATATATATATATATTTATTGTATATCTGTGTCTTACTCTGTCTCACTCTGTCTCTGGCTGTCTGTCTATCTCTTTCTCTTTTCAGAATTATACACAACACAGTCCCTACTTCACTGACTACTCTTCTCGCTTCACTTTGTCGCCAATGATTTCACGCTGAATACTCTCTGTCCCCTCTGTGCTCGTCGTGATCGACGGGTCGCTGGTCAAGCGTGTGCTTCATCAAAGAAAAAAAGAGAAAAAAGAAATATGTTTGGTTCAGAACTGTCGCGGACCATTCCTAATTGGAATTAGCCTAATGGGAAATTCGATTCCCGGGCAGTCGTCTAAAATATCTAGATGTCCTCCTCACTCGGTCCGAGAGGACAGTCCTCTCCTCCGGTCTAAGTGTCCACAGGACCGTTTCGGACAGGTTTCTACGTGCCGCTCTAGCCGGTCGTCCCTTTGGGGACAGGCTAGGCTGTATAATCCAATGAGGCGGGTCGATTTCAGTCCCACCTCGGTTCTAGACTATCCCGAACAAGGTTCTGACCCTTCAGTCTAGAATCTCCTCACTCCCGTTTTGATTTAACGCTGTTGCGCCAAGGCTTTCAGGCTGATTACCTCGTTACACGTCACTGAAACGTGTGACACCGCCAATTAGCATCCAACGAGGCTGAGTCACTTTTGCCTTCGTAAACGCGACCTGAAGGGTTCGCGGAAGCATCGAGTGCTATGGCACGGTGCAAGCTGCCTTGGGGTCCTCCTCTGGAGAAGAAGATGCTGCTGCCGAACCCGTCAGACTCGCGAGGAGACGTTCGGCCGAGGACCACGCTTCTGGAACGACGCTTCGCACGGTGGACCGCTCCTATAAAATAGCTGAAACATGTGAATTATCTCCTACAAGGGTAGTTGGTCATACTAGCAACTGCAGCGAGTCTCTTCACTCTGTTCGGACACTGTACAATCTTTATCTTGCCACGCTCTCGCTTTATCTGCAACGAGGAAGGAAAAATTGTATTGTATCCGAATATTAAAACGACTCGCTCATATAACAGCTGAACGTGTGAAACGTCTCCTACAAGGGTAGTTGGTCATCCTAACAACTACAGTGTGTCTCTTCAATATTCGGACATTGTACAATCTTTATCTTGCCACGTTCTCGCTTTATCTGCGACGAGGAAGGAAAAATTGTATTGTATCCGACTATTAAAGTGACTCGCTGTATGAAGGACCAGAATCAACTTCTAAAGCTCGACAATCCCGAAAATGGTTCTATCTGTAATTAATAACGTACGATTAAGAAAGATACGAACTTTGTTCAGCTTTGTCGGTCCACTGGGTGCTGCGAGTTCCTCAGCCGGATGACTCCTCGGTTGTTGTAGACGCAGTCCGACGTCTCCACATTCAGCGCAAGTAGATACAGAACGATCTCTCGGGCTCCCGTTTGTTTGCCTCCCCTGCGAACGATCCCTGCGGCTTTCCCAATACAGTTATATCTAGATAGGTACGCACAGTAAAAGGTAGATGCGCGCATGTTGTACCGCCACAGCGAACGTTGTTCTCGGCCTATTGCTAGGCAACGTAGTAGCGAACACACCACCCGCCCTCCGTGAAAGCCTGACAAACGCAAACCTGTGAACTCGGGTGAAATGCAACCAAGTCCAAGACTACCAAGAGAGAACGATCCAACAACGTGTGCAACATACATACACCCAGACCCATACAACCTCGTATACTCGTTCCGGAGGGAACGAAAACACAGACACGAATATACATATATATATATACACAGACACGTACACAAAGAAAACGTCTTCGATACGAGAAGCAAAGCCCCGCAAGAGAACCGGGAAGTACGAGGAAAACGCACCGAAAGAACCAACGACTAGAACAGCGTGCACCGATCACCGTCATCCGGATTGCCAGCACCGAAACGATCATAACCACTCACAGACCGGATTAGTGCAATGATTTGTTTAATATTGTAGAACTTTAGCGAGAGAAACTCGTGAACTTAAATATTGATACCATTCTATTATTTCTTCTTCTTTTTTTTTTTTGAACTTGTTGCACTAACCCGGACCGTGCCATAAATGCGTTTATACAGGGTGAGTCACGCGACACGGAACGCCTAAATTTTTCTGTTCGAAGATTAGTAGATTGCGAATTTTAAGAGTTTAAGTTGCATTATTTCCAGCTTAGCAAAATTATCGAGAAAAGAAGTAAATGTCTATGTAGCTTTTGTACCTTGAAATGAATGCAGACAATTTTTATTTTGCATGAAAAGAAACATTTGCGGAAATCTGCATTTTTACCGAGGTTCAGGCGTTCCCATTTTTGTGGCTCACCTTACGAATATATGTATACAGGGTGTTCTCGGAACTGTACAGCTCGCGAATAGGCGAATCTATGTAGATGAACAAGCGCAAGATTCGTGGTGATTTTTAATTTTTGTTGGAGCCAGGATATTGCTCTACAGGGCATTGTCTGCCTAAGTATAGTCAACGCTTGTGTCATCGCATAAATTCGCCTGTTCTCGAGGACACCCTGATTATATGTATACAGGGTGTCTCATCTAATTCGAGCTCTTTGAATACCTTGCTTATTATTGACAATGAAAAGAAATGTCAGAGGAAATCACAATTAGGTTTGAAGCGGCAAATATTACGAAGACAAACAATTGTTCTCAGAGTCACATTTTGCAACGTTTCAAGACCGTCGACATTTTCTAACGAGATTGAGACAAAATCTACAAAGAAAGTTTCTTGATGCTAAGGTCACGCCAAGATCATATAGTACTTGCAATCTCAAAACATTAAATTGACTGTTTTAAGGATAAACAAAGGTGCCGTCTACACTAGAAAATACGTATTTTCCATTGAAGTAGTTTATTTTATCGAATAAAAATTTATTTATGTTCGAGTCGTATAAAGTTCCATGTAAACAGTTATGTAGAAAATAGAGTGCGAGAAGTCTCTAAACAAAAAGCCTCTTCGAATCCGATCGTGTTTTCCTCTGAAATTTGTTCTGATTGTTAACGGTGAAGCGTGGTATTGGCGGCGATCGAGTTCGATGGGAGAGCCTGTATATATTTGTACACGGGAAAAAGAAATGTTGAGCCAGCCGCGTAACACAATCGCGAGACCCGAGCGGAGAGCTCGCCAACAAACAAAAACACACACAGTCTCGGGTGAAAAAGAAAAAAAAAGAAACGAAAAGTTGGGCGTGCTTGTGTGTCGCTAGCTTAGCTCCTCGCTCTCCTGATTAGAACGTCCTTGTTCCCTGTCTTTTGCAGCTTCGAGTAATCAGAGCGTTCAAGTCGACTCTGGAAGATTTGGAGGAGCGTCGCTCTGTCCATAGTTTACACAGCTTACACAGTATGCGCAGCTCACGCAGCCACACCGGGCCCCGACCATTCTCTGACTTCACATACATTGACGAAGACCCGACAAACACCGCGGTGATCGGCATCGGCAGGTTGCCGGCCAAGGGGGCCGACACTGCTAACACAGCCACGGCGATTGCCAACACGGTTGCGGACCACGCTGCGGCCAGGATCAACAGCAACAGCGCCGTTTCCACGTCGCCGCTGTTGCTCACCGTCTCCGGACCCGGCAACAACGCTTACAACCATCATAATACCATTCACAACACTACCACTACCACCACTGCAACCACCACCACCAATGACAATAGATCCTCATCCAATAGCGCCAACCCGAGCCAACCCAACCATACGCAGATGCAGAGTAGCAACAGCAGAGACAACACCACCACCATCACCGGAAACTCCCCGCTTCTCAGCTCCAATAATCTGGCCCTCCCGGAATTGACGAAGCTCGTGCATGAGACCAGCATTTAAAGGCAGCTTTGCGTGTCGCCACTCTACACAACCCCAAACTCTTTCTCCCTCACCCCTCGATAAACCACCACCACCACCACCACCCCCTCTCGTTTTATCTCTATATACCACACTCTGTTCTTCGCGAATCTAGAGAAAGAATCCTACTCTTTCTATTATCCCCCCGTATCTCTGCGTCTCTGTCTAGCGTGACCAGCGAATATCTTCGATATATCAGCTTTTTCTACACCGTTCTTCTATCTCCGTGTTTCAGTTTTGTTTGTCTGTTACAGTATACCGATAGCTGCTGCTCGTGCTCTCGCGCGTCGCCTGCGACCATTTCGAACGATCGTCGTCTCGGCTACTCTAGGACCCCATAGCTCTTTGCGGTTCAGATTTTCAGAGTTGCTTTACCGAACGAAGCTCGGTGGCCCGGATCGACGATCCTCGACCGGAGATTCGAAGTGAAAGGTGCTAGACGACGGTAGATGACAAATCTCTGATCGATGATCGTCTATTCGGCACGACGTCCTAGTCGAGAGACGGCTTTCGTCGAATAGCGCGGGCCGAGAACACGATCGGCTCTCGAACCGTGTACGATGCTGGACCACGAAAGCCTCGAACCTCTGACTCGCATTCGTCTGTCGATAGTTTCCTCTTCCTTCGTTGCCGGAGAAGAAAAAAAACGACCTCTGTCTCTCGTCGCGCGCGCGCGCGCGCGTGGACCGATCCTCTTTGATAATTCCATCATGAACTGTTCCAATGGTATCGTTTCGATTGAAAACTGTTTTTTTCGGATCGTTCAGCGCGCGCGCGGAGCGTTTTGTTACTTGGAGAGCCGTATACCGGGTGACTCGCGCGAACCGTAGTTGAATCGAGACTATACGCGGAAAAACTGGTCGCGCGCGACTCAGCCCGAATATACTCATTGTCAGTACACACACGTTATGATACTCAGCTGGCGTTTCGCGAGCTTCTCTCTCGGTGGCCCGAGCTCTCGGAGTAGTCGGCCGCCGTGATCTTTCTTTTTAATTCTCGTACACTCGATGACGATGATAATTATGATAGCTGGACTCTTCTTTTTTCTCGATGATCGTCTATACGCCTCCGCTGTTTTTTTCTTGACGAGCGCGTTTTCGAACAGGCCTCCGATACTGGCCCGCAATCCGCAATCTCTCTCGGCTTCGTACGGTGCGATATACGTGCGTTCCCTTTCGTTCCTCAATCCGAAGAAGAGCGTACTCTGTTTTTACTCGAACGACTAAATCGCCCACGATCGCATTCCGATCTTCTGAGGGAATCGTGTTACGGTTTCGTTCTTTTGGCTCGTTTAACTCGATTTTTGAAGAGCAAGAGAGAGAGAGAAAGGTACAAGTACTTAACGCTCGTTTGGAAGACAATTCTGGGAACGACCGTGGCAAAGGACGTACTTAATCGTCGGATCGAGTCTCGTCGCTGTCCCACTCTCCTTTTACCCGATCCGAAGTTCTTCAAAGGAACGCGCGACGGAATCTTGATCTCGCCGATGATCTATCGATTGCGTATCGCCGCCGCAATGTTTTGTACAAATTGCTATCGCAGGAAACCTCGGTTATCTCGGACAACAGCTGTTTACGTTCAACACGTTCGCTACCATCTCGCAATTTACTTAAAGACAATCAAATTCATTTTAGACACTTTGCTATTCAAAGTGCACGGCGCAGTGTTCGTGCGTCGCGTTCAAACCTCGTGTCGAATAAGTGAAATTTTCTACGATATTGTTCAACGACGTTGCACCGTATAGTTTAAACGTATATTTTTCTACTTCGAATGTAAATTAACTTCTAACTAGACCGCGGATCTATACGCATTTATGAAAAGATTTTGAAAATTCAAGGAACCTGTAAGAACATCTACAATAATTGTTTCGCAACGAAGATATTCAAGAGATCTCGAGAAGAAATTGATGATGGGTTATTGACATAAGGGGCTGACAAGACGCTTTAACAGCGAAGATAAGCAGCGAAACGAATGCTGGGAGCGAACGTTAAGAGTTAGACGTCTGACAACGCGTGGACTCGTACCACTGAGACGCTGTGGACGTGAATGGAAATATCTTTTAGAATCGAGGACCTATTTATTTTATTTATTAAGTCCGTAGACTAAATTAGGCTAAATAATTTTATTAATCTGTTTGTATTTATTGTATTTTATCGTGCACGTTTGTACATTCATGACCGCGCGCGATCCACAGCGTAGACTCTCCAATCGTGTTCGCGGAACACGGTCTGTTTTATGTGAAGCATTCGTAATCGGAGGATCTCCGCGACACGTTGATTTGTAAATAATTTTAATCGAACAAAACGATGATAAATTTGTTCGTTATGCTTCGAGCGCGATCAAGGTTTCGTTGCTCGTTCTCGGTGATTTCGTTCTACGAATGTCCTAATCGAATGTCCCAGATAAGACCAGCAGGGACGGCGAACGAGAAACGCGTCACTTATTCTACCTTTTAACCGCGAATCAAGCCCCGGACGGAGTCAGTCGTAAACAATCGTCGTTTCTGTTCCGTTTCGATCACTTAAAACGTCGACTTAAAAACCACCGCGCCTAGCCGCGTCCACTGCCAGCTTCGCGGGCCAGAGATACCGAAAGAAAAGACACGTGCACAAATAGAGAGAGATCATTTGTGTGCATCGGGGGGGCAGATAGAGAGCAGCTGCCCCCAATTAGACGTCGAACGTTAATCTTCTCTCGAGCAAGATGCTTTCTCCAAGGATCTCGAGAAATTGATCGTGAAGATCAATAACCTCCAGCGATCATCAAGGTGGCAGATTTTTGCAGGATTTGCGTGTGATTCTGATCGTATTCTTCTTCGACTCGTCTCGTTACTGTCCGCTCAGGGTTTCCACCGGAAAAGGGCTTTTTCTTCGACGACTATCCTACCCCGAAAGTTTCACCCTAAACGAGTGAAGCGATCGCGGAAATCGATAGAAGCTTTACATTCTCGACGGTGCTTAACTACTTCCCCGGATCTGTACGATCCACGGAAAAAGAAAACGTTCGTCTTCGATCACGCGAGATAGTCCGCCGGGTCAACTGGAAAGCGTGCGCGCGCACGCGCGTGGGAAAGAGCGAATGAGAATGTGAACGAAAGGGAGAGAAGGAGAGAATGGTGTCGTTATTCGAACACACCCGAACGAGCACACACGCACACGTTTACACATACACACGATGTACAATTCACACCGGCGACCAGCAGCGTGTTGCGATCGAGAGAAGACGTTCGCGATTTTCTTTCGTTTTAAACGTGCGACGCATTCTGAAGAGAAAATAAGAAAGAAGAAGCATTTTGTTTTGACCGCGTTTTCAAACGAAGAGAATGAGAAAAAAAAAACAAACAGAAAAGTATATTATACGTATATACATATAGGAAAAGAAAAACAGATGAAGTGAAAAAAAAAACTGAACGATATTTGACTAACGATAATAACGATCACGTAGGGAGTATAATATATGGACATATATTATTAATTTTTCATTAATTCTTATTAGCGATTATTATTATTGTTATTATATAAAAAAATAAAGTTTAAGACACGTTATCCGAATGTTAATTGATCCAGGCCGATCAGCAGAGGGCGCGTCAACATTCCTTGTTTCATCGTCTCGTGTTTTTGTTTCTTTTTAAAGGTTTGTTCGTTTGTTTGTTTTATTTTGCGATTGTATTATGTATACCGGTCGTGTCTCACCGTTTTTCGTTCAAGCGTTCTTTAATAATGGAAAGTAAAAGCGTGCGTTGTTGAACCGTCGCCCGTTAATCCTCTGCACTATTTTCGCTGCTGCGTTTTCTTTTTTTTGTCCCCCGCCGCGACTCGGGTGGAGACGAGCAACAGGTCGTTGTTGACGCGAGAGAAGAGAAGAGAAGAGAAGAGAGTAATAATAATAACATTGTAAATACTGTTTTGCCGCAGAGTTTTTTTTTCTATCGACTTCTCGTAGCTTGTAAAACACTTAATCGGTAGGTCGTATTAATTTAATCGCTTCTCGGCACCGATAATCCGGGGGTTTGGGTTCTCTCTCTCTCTCTCTTTCTCTCTCTCTGTCTCTCTCACACATACATATTGCGAGAGAAACGAGAATCGCGGCGTTTTGTCGCGCGACGAATCGTTCAGATGGAAACAGACACTTACAAGTACAATTGCAACTCGTGCCTGAACCACACGATTGTTAATATATATATAAATCTACATATACATATATTATACAGTATACAGGTCGATCAGCTAAGCGTGCCACCTAAATTATACACGAAATAGTTTACATGTAATTCAGGTGTCATCCTTCGCGGAATCATCCTAATAGAGAGAGAAAGAATGTGTGCGGTGTGCAGCGGAACGCGCGGACAGTATTTCATCGGCGGATCTCTTTGCATTACGTTCGTCGTTGAAGTGACGCGGTCCAGACGTTCCGATACACCCCGTATACGTGTCTACGTTTCGAAAGCGAAATGGTTCGGTGAATCAGAACGGAAGATATTATTAGTATTAATTATTGTCTAGACGCGCGCGCGCTTCGCGACATGAAGCGTACTCGCACGGCACGACACGACACGACGCGTGTTCCACACGGTCGTCTTATGGAGTGTATGTAAAATGTTATACGATTCTCTCCCCGGCCGTGATTGCAGAGGATTAAATCTTGTGTCTCTGTTGGCGATCTCGATCGGCGCCCTCTACTGACCGAAATAAGGAAAGGCGCGCGTCGCGAACAAACATCCCCGTGTTTTTTCTCGATCCGTGATCCGTCCTTGCTATGGACATCTGCACGATCGCTCGGTCAAAAAAAAAGAAAACAAACAAAAAAGAAAAAAAAGTAATAATAAACGATATCGCTGACTTTTAACGGCAGTCGCCTACTCCTCCGTGTTTCTCTCGTCAACTCCTCCCGCCGGTGCTCTTGGAATCCTAAAGAGAGTCGATCTCTCTCTCTGACTGAGATCGAGCACGATCGCGTATGGATCTGTGTGCGCGCACATACACACAATCCACACAGAGACACGCCATGCGAACACACCGTTTTTATATATATGAATATATATATATACATATATTATTTATATAATATTATATATCTGTGGTCATACATATATTATATATATATATATTATATATAATATATATCTGTGGTCTCTATATCCGCTTTTCGCTTGAGTCTGACACTCCTCTCTCTGTCTGCACAAAACTTCCTTCGCTCGTGTTCCTCCGCGACCGGCAGAACACCGTTTTACCTGTGCGTCACTGCGACGTCGACGTCTTTCGATCCCACGTAGATCTCTCCGGAGACTCGGGACAGGGCCTCCGATATATCGGTTTTCGGTCGAAACGGTCGAAACAACGACACGTCGCTTCTCCGTTCTCTATCGTGTTGCTATCTCCTCTCATATCCCATGTCGTTCCCAATTCGTTCCGGACCGTAAAACTCGTGTGTAACTCGCCGCTCTCGCTCGTGAGTCGATCGATCAATCCGTGTGGAATCGTCCACGATTATCGAGACGCACCACTAGCGTACATCGAAGCGTCCGACTACGCGCGGACTCGTTCTACTCGGTGGTTGTCCGAGCGCACGCAGGCTCGTTCTACTAGTAGAAGTCCGACCGTGCTTGGACTCTCACTACTTGGCCGCGACCGAGCTTGTACGGCGTACGGAGCCGTGTCACTGCTCACTGCGCGCGTGTCCGACCGGTCGCGGATTACGCTACTTGTCCGCTTGGTCTCGGCGAGGGCTCCTAACAGAAAAAAAAACGGTTACTCTCGCTAAAAGCGTTCCCTGCCACCTAGACGCCGGATGCCCAGCGAGAATATCTGCGGTGGTAGCGAACGCGATTCGACATGTCTCACGATTCCACCTGTGTCTCGTCCTGTAAACTGTTGTCGTTCGAAGATCACGATCAATCGTATCTCACAGTCCAACGACGGAGCAACTCTCGGTAGCCTCTCTCGCCGTCGAACGCGCAGTGGTTCTCGTTCCGGAAACGTGGCTGATAGACGATACTCTACGCGTTCATACCTTGCGTTGCATGTCACGAGCAATCCTCGGTTATTTCTGCTTATCGATCTCTCTGTTTCACTTTTTATCATTTCGGTTGTTTTACGTCGGATCGCGCCGTGTCGCCCGTTACACACACATTTCTCGTCTTCTTTCATCCGATCGATTTTTGCATACCGTTGCCCTCCCCCACGGGTAGCTTTCGGCTTGCTGCGTCTCTTCGATCTCGGCAATCAAATCGCAAAAAAGCATTTCACGCGTGTGGGATTCGTCGCTCGACAAGTCGAAAGGTGCCTGGAAACGGAACGGTGTTTGTCGTTCGAACCGTGTCGAACAGCCATTAAACGTTTGGAACAAAGATACGATTTTCACACGGTCTATATCTGATTTATTTATATATACTCTACTTCTTTTTTTTTTTTTCTATTTTTGTCTCTTGAAGCGATGTTCGAGGTGGTGTAATTTGCTAAGTGCGTATTGCTCGTTGCATCCTGTTATAACCATATTATTATCCTTTGCTCTTGAAGGTAATAGGTGGCGAGTTGCAGGAACGTTTGATACCAGTACCCTACAGCAAGAGTTCGACAGACCAAGCTGTAAGCGCTCCTCTCTGCTCTATCTTTCTCACTTTCGCTAAATCTTTTTTTCTGTCTGTCTGTCTGTCCGTCTATCTGTCTGTCTGTCTTCAGTTCTATGTATAACACACATACACACACTCGCATACACACACACACACACACACGTATATATACACGCGCCAATGCCAAAGAGGACACACACATACGCTCTCGCACCATACATATACACACACGTACAGAGTTTCCGACTATCTTTCTCTATCTCTTTCTTTCTCTCCCTCACTCTGTCTATGTTTTAATCTTTCTCTTTTCTACCTGTTTACCTGTCACTGTTGACGATTCACTGTTTACTACTCGCTCTTTATGTGATACCGTCTGTTCGCTGCTGTAATACGACCTCTACGCTTCGACACGCTTCCCATTTCTCTCTATTTCTTTTTCTCTCTCTCTCTCTCTGTCTCTGTCTTTCTCTATTTCTTTCTTTTCCTCTGTTTTTGTACTCCTCCCTCTTCTTATTTCTCTCTGCCTTTTGGGCCTGCAGTATTCTCGCTCTAGCCTTTTACTTTTTCTTTTTTTTAATTTTCTGCCTGCACCGTTCGAATCACTGTCCAGTAGAGATGGGATAAAGTGAAGCGTGTGTTCGATTCGATTCCGCGAACTCGATCCCATCCCTGCTGTCAAGCCTAGTTCAATCCGTCGGGCTCGGGAAAGTGTACAGATGTTGTATCATAAAGGGGAGAATCATTTGTCAATTGTTTCTTTACCGAATCGCTGTAAAACAGTGTTCGTCTACCGCGCATTGTTCCTGTTTTCCCTCTCCGTGACGCGTGTCCCACGTGGCCGGTGTCCGGAGAAGGAGGAGTAGCGTGCGACCGACCTTCCGTGGTCCGTCTATCCGCGAACAAAGTGATCGTGTCGATTTGAAAAGTTAACGACGATTGTTTGGCTAGTGTTCAGTGCTTCGAGACAGTTTCGTCGACCAATGGGAAACGTATCTGACAACGACCGAGCTCGATGGGTTGCTGCATCGACGTTGAATCGCTAGAAAAGTAATCTGTAAGTTTTCGCCAGGCTGCAACTTCACTTCGGAGAATCAAGAACTTTTAACTTCTCCTTTGTACAGGGTGTTTCAAAGTTGCATGTCGCGACTACTCCAGCGTGATTCACGCTGGAAAAACTTGTCGCAAAATTGACCGTGAATTTCAAGGCCAAATTTTTTGTCATTGCGTCGTATAGTACTCGTCTGAGGAAGCAAAAGTTTGAAAGGGACCATGAGTCAGAAACGAGAACCGTTCGCTTGAAAATTGACGTTAAAGCTTACATAAGTTTTGAAGTTGTTCCATTTCCATGATACGTTCGTTTCGTAGTTAAATGGAATCCGTATAGCTGTGTAATGTCTCGAATAATTTTATTTCGCTCATAAATACGCCAATATCGCTGTTCAATTGTTATTGTCTTCTATTTCGTGTAAAAACAAGGGTTGTAACAAATCTCCGCCGATCCAGAGATGGAGAATCACGCTAGAGTAGTCACGACATATAATTTTGAAACGCCCTGTACAATCCTGTAGATTTCAACGAGAGTATGTCAAAAAATCAAGTTCCGAGGTTAGGAACTCGCTGGTTCAAAAGTTGAGCGATACCAACATGGCGGCGCCCTTACCTGCCAAAAATGCTTAAAATCGTTCGACTTGAAACACGCGTAACTTTCAAACCAGCGAATTCCTAACGTTAGAACTTTGATTTTTAGCATGTTCTCGTAAAAATCTTTGGGATTACAATGAAAAACAGTTAAAAAATGTTTGGTCCCCTGAAGTGAAGTTTAACCTCACCGCCAGAAAAGACCTAGAGACTTCCGGTTGTTCTTTTACTTGTTGCGCGATCGCATATCCCCGTTCCCCGATCAGTGAACGCGTCTTCTGTGTATCTTTTCGACTCTCTAGCAAAACTACGGACGAAGCTGTACATCATCTCTCTGGATCTGTATTACACGCCACGACACGATACGGAGACAGACACACACGCACACACCGATATACACACAGAGAAGACACACCTGTCACAGTCGCGCGCTCGCTTATCTTTGTTCGCTTCTACGTCTCGGTTGTTCTTCGTTTCTGTTTTTCATGCTGTTGTTGTGCCACGCGGCGCTCGTTTGACATTCGATGCGAGTCGACCTACCGATTCAACGTAGAACGTAGAATGTTCCATAGCTTTTCAAAATTGTAGATTCTCCCCTAGATTCGATCTAGGGGAATCCGGTAGGAATCGACGACTCGCTCGATGATCACCTGTGGCGTTTAGAACGCGCGACAGCCGCCGTATCGATCGATAACGCTCGAAACTCGAGACTGTTTGCGAGTCTCTTTCACCGCGGTGGCACGCTGCACTCGCGCGCTCTGTTCAAACTTGATTCGCTATCGTGCGGTTATCGTTTGTCTCCCAATGTTTCCTTTGTCTCTGGCAGAGAGAAACCAAAAAAAAAAAACAAAAAAAAATGCAATCGCCTAGACATCGAATCGCTTTCTTACGATTCCGATTACGCTTACACGCAAGTAGACACACGATCGATTGCATTCGTCTGTTCCCGCGCATTTACTGCGATCATTTACGAGAACCGGCAACCTTTGCAAATCGATTTATCGATAGGACAGGAGTTTGCTGCTCGAAATCGATCGTTTGAATGGATTCCACCGATTTTTCGCTCCTCTCCTATCCTAATCTCCTAGTTACACGGCTTTCCTGAATCGCAGCCGGTTCGATCGCACGTTCGATACCTCGTCGAGTCGAGGTGACGGAACGCGTACAATAACGCGCATGTATATAATATCGGGTGAGAGCTTCTCCGATCATCCTGACGAGTACACGAAGGCCTTTCTTCACCCTTCGCCTCAGCCCTCTCTCGCTCTCTCTCACCCTTTTCTTCTATACTTCTCCTATTTTTGTCTATCTTTCTATCTTTCTCTCTCCAACTTCTATTTTCTTTCTCTCTGGACTAAGTTCACTGTACTGAGTCTACTTCCGACCGATTCCCGCCGCCGCGCGCGTGCGACTCGATCACGGCTATCAAACCTCTCTTTCGATCGATCGAGTTCGAAATTCAAAGAAGAAGCGGAATTAAGGGGATAGTCTCGTTTCCAGGATTGCAAATTTGCGGAATTCGCGTTCCTATCGCTCGATAATACAAATGGGGTTTTTCAGTAGTCAAAAACGCTAGATGAAAGACCGATCTAGAACGCTGTCGTCCTCAAAAGTCCTATTTTTCCACTTAGAAGGCGTAATTTGCATTATTCGGCAGCATGCAGGTATGAAAATAGCTACACGCGCAGTTGTATGCTTCAGAATAATGCAAATTACGCCTCGTAAACGAGAAAATAGGACTGTTGAGGGTGATAGCGCTCTAGATCGATCTTTGATCTAGCGTTTTTGACTACCGAAAACCCCCAGTTTTGTATTATCGAGAATGAGAACGCGAATTCCGCACCCTTGCAAACCTGGAAACGGGTCTACCATCTTAACTTACAAATTCGTCTGTCGTAAGTTCGAACGAAAACTAGATGGATAAACGCGTTTCCGAAAAGAAACGTTCTCGCGAGTCGGCGAACGATCGACAGGGTTCCTAACGATCCTGAAGCGACACGACGGAACGTGCTATTTATCGGAAGCGTTTTGGAAGAGGGGTGGGGAAGCGTGCGTCGTTCGTCGCGTGGCAAATCCACCTATGTCGACCTCTGATGGGCTGCTCGAACAGTAACGATCCAACCCAACGAAAAGAGAAAAAAGAAACGATTTATCTATCCGAAATAAAACCGTAGAACAAAAGGAAAGGGAAGAAAAGAAATATGCAAAAAGCGTGTCCGAGCGAAGGGCCGTGTGTTGTTGTGTTTGTCGCCCAGCCCGGTCTGGCGAAACAGTTTTTTCTTTGCAATCAGCAGAGCGCATTGCGCGGTGTAGCGTGCATGTTAATCGTGCCACAGCGTTGACGACGCATTTAAACCGGATATTCGGCCATGTTAAAGAGTCTGACCGTCAGCCTGGTTAGGGGACCTCTCCGTCAACTAATCGTGTAAGTATTCCCTAAATGTTTGCTGTCGACCGATCGAATCTTAAAACAAAACAAAAAATAATAAAAACTCGAAACAAATCCACGAAAGGATTTCGTAAACACGAACGAAAGAAAGGAAACGATCGCGACATACATATATATATATATTTCTGGCACTTTCGTGTGAGAAATGCAAGAAAGGAAGGAAGAAAAACAAGAGAGAGACATTATGTTTCGTTGATAATAGTCGATGTATAAAGCTAAACTAGTTGTGCCGAGAAACCTTGAGGTAAAAGAGTAACTGGTTTTTATTTTTGTTCACGGAATGGTGTTTATCGTCTTCTTCTTTTTTTTTGTTTCTTACCGCCGGGGGTCTCTGTATATTATCACATATTATATATATATATATATATTTATATATATGTATATTGTTTTGTTTGTTTATTTTCTTACGATCGGGAGTACATATATATATATCTTGGCTGACCGATAGCAATGTTCGTCGAGTACGTGAATCGCCAATTGCATGCCAGTTCGCAGTTTGCAGTCTGTCACGCTCTATTACAGCTCACCTTACCGATGCATAAGTGTATATGCGTGGAATTTTTCCTGTTTTCTATGACCCCTCTGACCCCGTTTTTGATTTCCCGTGTACCGGGTTCTCAGGCTCGCTCCTGAAACCAGGAAGAGTTGCCGCCTTTTGAGACAACCTGTATATACCCAGCACTCGAGAGACACAGGCAGCAATAGTTTACTTTACTCTACATGTATTGTACATATGTATTCGAGCAATCGAAATTTCGAGAGCCTGTGCCTTTCGAGTGCGATCAGACTTTTGGCAACGTTGCCGAAGATGCTCGTTAGCTTGTTTGGAACATGTTTGTCGAACGGACCGACGAGTTGCGCTTGAAAGCAGTCTCAGGAAATTCGAGAAGCTTCTCCGCCAATGGGAGAGAATCCATTTTTTCGAAACCGTCCTCGTCGCTTCCCCTGTTCTGGTCGGAGCGGCGGGGACACGATCATTCAAAAATATTTCGAGAAGCTTCTCAACAAAGCCTCGCATATCCGCTTGCCGTATCGAGACGAACGATTCCGGAAACTGGAAACCGGAAATCGGTGTTTCGCTCCAGTTTCCGGTAGTCAACCGGTGCATGTGGTGTTGCGTGACATCGCATCGATAATTCGAGGCGGTGACGTCGATCGATCGAAAGAAAGCATAACGAGAACCAGGAGTAAGGTATAGTACAAAAACAGATCACACGGAATCACCTTGAAGAACGCCGATTAGAGAAACGGCCCGTTTAACCCTCGTTCAACGAACCGCGCCGGGGACGCTCTTCGATCAATAGTCTTCGCTTATATCGTTTACCACCATTTTCAATTCAAGTTTCAGATACACACGAGAACACGACGAAGAGCGGCCCCCGGTAGAAAAGATCGAGGGTTAAACGAGCGAATGAAATGATGGAAAAATTGACGACGGGATCGAGGATTCAGCGATCGACGTTGCTCCCCGAGTTCAGTGTCTAACTATCGCCTCGCTGTGCAGGGTGACGATGCCCCGCTAGTTCTTCTAGTAATTCGTGTGGCCGCTGCTTTCTGTCTCTTCATACATACACATAATTACATATACATATACATATGTACGTATGTATGTATGTAATTACATATATCAACATATATATATGCATATATTATATATAATATATACATGTATATATCTATATATTTACATGATTGTCCCCTGTGATAAGTTCGCAGGATGATCCTCGCAATCCCCCCCGGAAGAAAATTTAAAAATGTGTGTTGAAAGGAGTTGGATTGATTCATGAAAAAGAAAGGTAATTGGAGAGGGGGGAGGATGGAGGATCAACCTCGATACGATAAATGGACCTGTCGGTACCTGGTGTATCTCCTCCCAAAGGTGTGCTAGCAAGCAACGAATGCTAGTCGTCCGCGTGTGTACCCGGCCCGCTGACAGTAAGGTTTCCGTTTGCAGATCCGCGTAGTGAACGCATTTCGGCAGGGCCTAGACGCGCGCTACACGAGCGAGCACAGCAGCACTCCCTTGGCGGAAGTACTGAGGAAGCAGTCGTCGTTGAACAAGCGGCTCTCGCAGACGAGCAGCATCGAATACGCCGACAACAACCCGGACGAGCTGACCATACCCGAGATCGACATCGAAAGGCTCTCGAGTCACAGTCACACCGAGACTGCCGTTTAGAATGGGACGGATGGGCAAAAAAAAGTATAAAACAAACAAACTGAACACACGAGGATCGTCCAGCAGCCGCAGCCGCAGCCGCCGTCGCAGCAGAAGCAGCAAAGCAACAGCAACCAAATAGCAGCAGTTTCGCGGCGGGAAACAAGCCACGAACAAAAAAAAAAGAAACAAAACACGACGGTCAATCGTTCAGTGTTAACTTTATTCGATCACCTTCGACCGATGTTAATCAATAATCTCTCTCTCCTTGATTCTTGTTCTCTCGTGGCCGGCGTGTTCGACAAATTAGAACCGCTGCTGCGCGTGCGCGTTGATCGTTGAGAAGAACCTTTGCCTCTTCGATCCTCGAGAACGAACAGGATCATTCCTAACCTAGTCAAGCGAACGATCGTGACGCGAGTTTAGGTCCTCGTCATTCGAACACGACCGTTGCGACGACAACGACTAACGACGATGACGAAGACGACGATGACAGAGACGATAATAAATAATAGTAACGTGTTACGAGTATAGTCGGTCATCGACGGTCGTGTTCAAAACTCGACGGACGACGAGATGGGATCGGAATCCGACGATGACGATGACCTTCTTGCCCACGAGAACATCGTCTAGTGGACCTCAGTCGATCCGTGCGGAAACACCAATTACGATGCTGCGTGTCGACTCGGGAGCACCGAACGGGTTTCGTTCCGCCTCCCGCCCCGCCTCACCGGCAGACAAAACCAGCGGACCGTCCGTGTCCGATGGATTACTCCACCTCATCCCGCGAGGGGGCGGAACCGTGGATGGCTCCACCCTCTCGCGGACGCGAGAGCCCGGAACCGTCGAGTGGACGCGTAGCATAAAATACCAAAATAACGCACCACTGCCTTCCCTCTGTTCAGTTGTTACTTACGTTTCTTCTTTCCTCTGTCTCTGTGTCTCTCTCTTTCTCTCTCTCTCTTTTCCACTCCCACTATCTATCTATCTATCTGTCAGTCTATCCATCTATCTATCTTTCTGTCAGTCTATTCATCTATCTATCTTTCTGTCTCTTTGTTTCTCTTTCCCAACCCCAGTCCACTTCAGCCCATCGTGTCTCTATTCGTTTAATTTCTTTCTCGAATATACAGTTGTTCGGGTGACTTTCCTTCTTCTTCGATGAATAGTCTACGTCTACGCTGCACGAGTGGTTCCTTTTTCGATTCTCTTAGTTTTATTTGTCTCTCTCTCTCTCTCTCTCTCTCTCTCTCTCTATTTCTCTGTCTCTTTTTCTCTCTCTCTCTCTCTATCTATCTCTTGTTCTTTTCATTTCTATTTTAATATAATGTTAAACCGCATGGAATTTATCGGAGGGGAGAGCGGGGGAAGATCTTTTCTACCTTACAATCGATGGACGTAGGTATCCTAGACCAGTGCTGTCCACCGGTTGACACATTCACCGCGTTCTGTTTGCGTACAAGGTGTAACGTGTATTAGCGAGATACAATGGTGCCAGAGAGAGAGAGTCCCTTCAACAAAACAAACCGATCCGTGTTCGCGTTCGCTTATGTATGTATTTATTTAATTATTTATTTATTTATTTATTTATTAATTTATTTATATTCTTTCTGTCGTTTTGATGTCTGTTTGTTCTGCGTCGTGAAACCGCGCCGAAAGCGACACGAAGCGACGACCGTTGACTTGTTCGATCGGATTCGAACGACCGCGTCGGGCACCGCCCACTGTAGTGTTGCACCGCCCATCCACGATAAATAACAGGTCGGCAGAATCTTTCGCGCGTGAAACGAAGAGTAATGCCGTCTGACGTTGGCCCGACCGAGCCTCTTGTAATCGAACAATCGGGAGACCATTTGTATCCAGAGAAAATATTCAAGTGTTGCACCCTGTAGAACACGCACACGCAGTACTGTGTTTGTAGGCACAGAGTGCGGGAAGTTCCTTGAATCTTCGGAGGTTGTGTTGGACTGCACTGTGTTGTAGATTCTCATCTCGAAATCATCGTTAGCCTCTTTGAAACGAAAAGAATCACCCCCTATATTCTTCTGTCGTTCTCGTTACCTCGCACAATTCAACTTCTTCCGCTTCTATCCTCTCTGTCTCTCTGTACTTTCTCTCCATCTCTTTGTCCTACTACTACTACTACTTCTACTTCTACTACTGCTACCACCAATAACTCTCTCTCTCTCTATTTCTATCTCTCTCTGTCGGTTTTTCTTGTCCCCGCTCTTTCTCGCGTGACTTAAGGATGATCTAGTCACTAGTTTGTATCGCTAAATACTTCCGTGAATATACTCAGCCCTGGGGGTGCCTTACCGAAAACAAAGTTTAATGAAGAAACAAAAAAAACTAACGATACGAGTGCGCATTGTTTTTTAGCCTTACTTCGCGTGTTGAACGAGGTTATGATGGATGAAAAAAAAATACCATTGATGGGGTAACGAAACGAAACGAACCAAGGAAAATCATAAGGAAACGGGGATCTATTAGGAGAACGCGAGACACACGGGAACGTTCGCGCCGATTCTCACCGAGTCTGAACTGCGCGTGAACATTTTCGGCACGGGTGTGTTGTTGTTGTTGTTGTTGTTGTTTCGAGGTACGGTGAAACACGGACAAACGGTAGAGCATATGTTTCGTATGTCTCCGGGCACACGCGTGTCCCCGTGAAAAAAAGGGCATCGATTCGAACGAAGGAAAAACGGATGCCACGACATTGCCATTAATTACGCTTAAATCGATACGAAGATCCTGATAGTAAAGACGTAATCACGCCACGGTACGAAACACTCGCATGTACTTTTAGTAATAAATATATAGCTACGATCTACCCAAATGTATGAGAGACGCAACGTTCTTTCGACGAGACATCCTACGCACAGTATTCCCTCCCTATAATCGCACCGCTCGACTATGGAGAGCAGTGGTCGCGGTCCGGCGACGGCTCACCGCCCCTTTCTATCTCGTTTCTCCGCCCTCTGCCTTGACACGCCACGCCCAACCACGCCTAGCCCTGCCCTCCTTCTCTAATACTCTGACGAACCGTCGCGCCGGCAAGACCGAAGCAGGGCCCCGCCCACTGTTTCGGCCAAACAGATTGCGTGTGCCGAGGATCACGACGCGAGCGTAACGTGGTTGACGAGGCGCGATTATACGCAGTGAATACTGTGTATCGCTGTTTTCTTTTTCTTTTATCTTTCTTTATATCACTCTCTATCTCTACCCGTCTATCTCTATCTCTTTTTCTCTCTCTTTTCTCTCTCTCTCTCTCTCTCTCTCTCTCTCTCTTCTACTGATTCGTTTCCTTTTCTCAATACCCCGTGCATAAACAAAAAAGAGAACGGAACAGAGAAAACGTACGTTTGTCTTCTGTCTGCGTGGCTATACTGTAATTATTCTCAGGACCTATCGATTTCAATAATCGGGAACGAGTTCGGTGTAACGAATCCAAATCGGGAATATTGTCTTCTCGCTCCGATGCTGTTCGATCGCGCGATGCGTTCGCCATTTACGCGGAATATTCGAATGAGTGTAATCACACCACAGATACACGCACGCATGCATGCACACACACATACTTACGCACACACGAATACATAACACACATGGACGACATAGATCGAGAATACAGCGCGCTGCGAGGACACGCCCACCAAGTGGGCGTGGCCGAACGAACAGAGACGAGCAGAATGTTTCTCGAATGTTTTTCCGTTGTGCGCTGTACGAATTTTGTTCGTCGGTGAAAGAGATTTAGACACGTTTCAAACATGGTTGAATTGTTAACGAATTTCTGCTCGGTCTCTGGGCGGGAACCTCTGGAGCCACAGGCGTCGCTTCGAATAGTCTTGCTCGAAGCGGGAAAACGTGTTTACCGAGTCTTCATGAAGTCAGTAGCCGATTCGAGTCCGCGAGGTTGTGCGTCGTATAGCTTCCCGACGTACATAGATACATACATATACGTTGTATTCGTTCGTGTTGCGGTTTCTGTTCAAAACCCGAACAAAAGAAAGGGGAAAAAGAAGAAAAAAAAACACAGTAAAAGAGAGATCAAACGAAAAATCGAAAGAAAACGGGTAACAAAAGGATCTCAGATCGGAACTCTGTTCGACTCGTTGTCACCGGTAGCTCGCGTAATACGGTCGCGTCACACGGACACGATTTTTTCGTAGGTCCGTCAAAAACATTGTGTATAGGACTTAGTTTGAACAGGCTTTACGAGGCCTATTTACTGCACCATATTCTAGTCTTAAGCACTCTATATGCCTTACACTGCCAGTTATAAAGACGCGCTGTTCTTACGGTTACCTTCGCGGTATTACGCGTGTGCCAGCACGCGTTTACTATACGCGTACAAACCCGCATACATACACGCAACGACGCCCGCGTCGCGCGATAATCTCATTTCAACTTGAATTCTCCGGACAAAATCCTCCGACGTGTTCGCACTCGGTATAATCTCAAGCGTCCAAGGTCACTGTAACTCATTTACCCCTTTTCTCCAACGACTCCGAGCCGGACGACAGGGGTGGTGACCTTGAACCAGCAATTTCAACGGTTCTTCTGCTAATTGTTTTTCATCGTCCTACGTATACACATGTACCCTCTCTTTCTTTCCCCTCCTCCCCTCTCTTTCTCTCTCTCTCTGTCTCTTCTTCTCTACTTGTTTCTTTCGCTCGCTCAATTTCGTTCTACCCAAACGACGATCTCCGTTTGTCCTTTCTAGTCGGGACTTAGAAATCTGCACAAAACGAAAATTATAGGATGAGGGAGGGGAGGGATAGATTCGCGTGATATGTGACGAATAAAACGACCGCTACTAATTTCACGCAGGCTTCGATAGACACGGTTGCGCGTCTCGCGTGCAGAGCCGTTAGAGAAGGTGGACTTGAAAAAGGGACACGATCCATCGAGAAGCACGAACATGGTTCCGAGCGACCGTGATTGGTATCCGTAACGCGTGCGCGCGACTAGTCATGCGACCAACCGGAGGTTTCCACGGGATTTTTTCTTGTTACACGTTACTCCGAATGATCGGCTGAGAAATTGTGCTCGACACAATCTCTTCTGCTTACGTTGTTGTTTTCCGGACATAGTTCAACGAACTCCTCTCGCTGGTCCCAGTCCCGGTCGATCGAACCATCGTATGTGCACGTACACACAGACATACATATACATATACAAACAATATACGACACGTGTTAACGATATCTTGCTGTTATCGAAATCTTTGCATGCTCGATATCTCACCGTTACCGTTGTTGTCGTCAGTTTCTTTTACCCCCGCCGTCATTGTAATTATCCGTTTACGTTCCCGTTTTTTGCCCGCCGTCTGAGAAATGATCGCGCTACGTTATTATCATCCGCGAGAGCAAACCGCGCTACACGACGAGAAGAAACACAATGGTCTAGCGAGAAAAAGGAAACAGAAAAATTACAAAAAAACACACACACACACACACACACATATGATACCAAGAGAATCGTAATATAATCGACTCGTCTCATACACACGTCCCGTCCCTAACTCGCGTTAATAATCATCCAAAAAACTTTTTACGCTCCGGTTGTTCTTACTCTGTACTCTGTATTTAAACGCGACTCGCTACTATTTAAGAATTGTGTAGATTAATACGCGCGCGCGACAAAAAAAAATGAAAAAAAAAACAAAGAGAAAGAACAAACCGAAGAGAAACAGCAGTATCAGAGAACAAATATAATCGTGACGACGGAAACCGCGGGGAGTTTAAGGAATTGAAACCGTAACGCAATCGAGAAACGAGAGCAAAGCGAAAGAAAAGAAAAATGAAATATACCGACGAGAGAACGACGGTTGCCCGATATGTTTTTGGGCGAGTGTAGAGCGGTGTTGTTGCTTGCGCGCGAGAGTATCGAGTGCAAGTAGAGGGGAGGGACACGCCCTCGGCGGCAGGTGCGGCCACGCCCCGAACCGTGGATGTTGCCACGCCTCCTGCGATCGGTGGTTACACGGTGGTTAGAGACGTAGAGAGGTGGCGCACGCCCCTCCCACCGAGCTGGCTGGATAGGTAGTCGGTCTCGGAGGAGTATATAAGTAAATACTGTCCTCTTGTATATACCTCGCGAAAAATCGACTCCGGTACGAGAATCCGGTGAATCCTGTGAATCCGATGATATATCTACCGGGGGACATCTGTGTTATCCGGCTCCTTCTTCGTTTACCTTCGACGTTACTACGAGCAAGAACGAAGCCGAGAGAAAGAACACCGAGAAACGAAGATGGAACAAGACGAGACGAGACGTGACGGGGACAAGGTGGATAAGAGAGACAGCGGCCGGAAATCAAATCCACGAAACAGTGATAAAAAATAAAGTACCGTTCTCGTTCAGCAGTACCGGATATATGTATGTACATATTCCATGTATGTATGTATATCGCTTCGATCCGTGAACGCCGTTCAACGTCTCGTGCTTCGAACTGTTCGACGATCCTAATACGAGATCGAAAACCGTTTTCACCTAACAAAATTGTACATATACTACATACGTATACGCGCGTACGTACGTACACGCGCGCGTCTATCGCGCGTTCGTGTACGTACCGGCGCGTACAAGCCTCTAGCCTTTAATCGATTAGCGATCGTTGGAATCCTTTCGCGCGAAAAAAAGAAACGTACCGATGAAAATAGCACATTGTTGGCAACCCGGGGGAAATATCTCTCCGACGCTTCGCGATCGAGATTGGCTCAGCTGCAAAGTATAGAAGGGATTTCACCGATCGACCGTGCTATCCGATGCTTTTCTTTCTGTTTCTTTTTTTATCGAACGAAAGAGAAAAAGAACTAATGGAACTCGAATAGCCGCGACGACACATTGTATATCCTTGTAAAGTAAACCTCATCGCTGTACCAGAAAGTTGAACAAAGAAAGAAGGGGAAGAAATGGCGAGAGCCCGCCATATTTGAACCGTTCGTCGGTGTTCCCAGATCGGGAGATTTGTTCGATCGATTTTCTGTGGCAAAAAAACCATTCGACGCGCGTATGCTCGCGGAAAGAGGCTTTCCCGTTCTCCGCCCCGAATGGGCGTGGTTTCGCCGAGCAGGCGGGGCGATTCGACTAACTGGAAAGCGAGTTTCTGTCTCCCGATCTGGCATCACCGAGCTCTATCGTAGAAAACCGAAACGTGCCACTGCCTGCGGTACCGAGACGCCGGATGTTGACACTTTCCTCGTACTGGCATTTAGCGTACGCCTGCAGTTTGTCTTGGTTTCGCGTTCCGCCATTGTTCGATAATCGTACTTCGCGTGCCTCGATGTTCTCTGAGCTTTCGTCTCCGCCTTTTATCTATCTGTCTCTCTCTCTCTCTCTCTTTCTCTGTCTTTTTTGTTTTTTCTCTTTCCCTCTCTCCGGCTCACTCTCTTGTTCTCTGTATCCTTCCAAAAACCGAGAAACAGCCAGTATAGCGTATACATATAGTTATCGAGTCTCAGGAGAATATCGATGCGCGTCAGATCGACCCATGCGTCCTTGTACCATAAGCAATAAGAGAAAAAAAAACGCAGAGAAAAGAAACGAGAAGAAAACGTTGAAAGAGAGAGAGAGAGAGGGAGAGGGAGGGGGGAACGATATTGACGCGCGAGACAATTCGATGATCAGCGACGATTTCTAACCGTCGCGACGGTGAGGGTATGGACGCTGGAACGAGAATTCCAAAAAAAGCCGTTTCATTAGCTATTCGATACGCGCTCGCAATTTTCCCCCGTTGGCATTGTCGCGTGACGACGGCTGGCGCGAGTCGCTAACGAGAGAAAACTGTATCCGATGAATTCGGCGTGTCGCGCGACGTTCTGCCAAAAATCTATTTTCCATTTGTCCGCCTGTAAACCGCAACCACGATGGATTACGCATGAGAAAAAAAACGAGACTACCCTACTACCCAGTAGGGTTGGGAAACGTGTGAGAAAAAGATACCTTTCCGTAGACGCGTTCGGTTCCACTCGTATTCACGCGAATCTATCGAGAAAGTTCTATTTTACACACCACGTACACGTATCATGTAGAGATTGCAAGTTGCCTCAACGGCACGGGAGCAAAGGGGGCGGGGCTAAACTGCTTGCTCCGCCTCCTCCCATCGTTCGGTGCTGGACGGCCACGCTGCGTACCAGTAGATTCTCGAATCGCGACACAACTAAAATTTCTTCGAAAAACCGCGGCCGATGGAGAGAAACGACATTTGCAAAATTCACATTGGATAATGTAGTCGACATTCCGATGAATAACTATGCTAATACGTTTCTGGTCTTCGTTCTCTATCGCTTCGTCTCACTTTTGCTTCGATGCTTCTCTTCGGCGATCTCTGTCTCGCGATAGATTCTTCGACGCGATCGATTCAACCAATAGCGACAATAGGTGCGACACGTGACTCGTCGCGGTGTAGGTAATATGATTTTCGACGGCTTCTTACGATCGCTGCATGATACTCGCGTACACGTACACGTTCACGTACACACACAGACACCTAGCGTTATCCGTTCCACCCACCGCCCCCCCAAACCCCCCCCCCCCCCCCCCCCCCTGTTGTTAGATTCTCGTCATTTATTTTAGTAAAGTGCAAGGTCACAAAAGTACGATTCAGGATGTTATAGAATGGTGGACAGTTTTCTGTAAAAAAAGAAAAGAGAAAAAAAAAAGAAAGAAGAAAAAATACGCCGAGGTCCCTATCGCCGACACTGGTCGTGTCTTCGTTGTTAATCGAGTCGGCAGAGATGGGCTACATTTTCCTCGAATAGCATAACGATAATAATAGTAATACCGATAATATTAATAATAATAATATTAATATTAATAATTAATAATAACGATAATAATAAACAACGTTTGTGCGAATTCACGTTTTTAGCATGACGAGGGTTTAAACAGACATTCGTTTCCTTTATCAAGTATTTTATTAAATCGAGAGAAAAAAAGAAAGAATAAAACAGAAGAAATTTATTAAGGTTTGTTAAAGTTTTCGATAAATGTAACGCCAAGAGCAACGTCTATGTTCGCGATCTATAGGCGAACAGAGTGCAGTATGTACAGGGTGTCCCAGGATTTCCGGCCAAACTGAACCCTGTCTGCTCTATGAACGAATACCGAGACGAGAGAAGAGTTATATAATGAAAACTGTATTAAAAAGTTCTAATAAAAACATCGAGTGTGCAGGAAACTATATCGATCTCGAAGGTTTCTTTTTTTTTTTTCAATCGATCACTATTTTCTTTTTTATCTTTCTCTCTCTCTCTCTCTCCGTTCTTTTCACTGTCGTTTCCATGGTACTCGACGATCTTTTGTTATAACTTTTTAATCGGTTGCCGCGCGGCGGGAAAAAACGAGTTTTATGATTTTGCGGTCGCGTGTGCCACGCCATTGGCCAGTAGATCCTGAGGCACGCTCGCGTTCTTACACACCGAAACGAACGACTGCCTGTTTTTTCTTTTCTTCGTTTCCATTCTCTGTTCGATCGAGAGACGTTCGCCCATCTCGGCCCCGAAACCTTACCGTTCTGTGGATCCTTTTTCCAGTCGTTTTCGCGCTCATTCGCTGTCGGTACATTGTGTCGGTAACCGTCGGTAAACCGGAGGATGAACCGTAGAGACAAGATCTAGATTTCGGGATATGATCGATATATCTCTCTATCGACTATAGCGGATCCAGATACATACACACACGAGAAAGAAAGAAAAAACTCACCATTCGCGGTTGGGACCAAGTCTCGACGATCGTTACAAGTATAAAAATTAGAACGATGAAAGAACGATTCATTTTGCGAGAACAACAACAAAAAAGAAAAAAAGAAAAAAGTAACTAATAAGAATAAATATAAAAGGAGCAAGGGGAGAGGTGGCATTTCTTAGTGCGAGCTTAGTCGTGTCTCTAACGAATACGTAAATAAATCGCATAAGCTAAACTGGATACGCATCGTGTGTGTGGAGCTCACAACTCGAGACGCGCTCGCTCGAGGGTTTGTCTCGTGAGTCTGCGCGCGGACTTTCCCGCCAACGGTGCCGGGTGGCCTCGAATTCGCCTCGTGCGATCCATGGATAGAATCAGAAATCCTCGCCCTCCATTTCCCGTAAAGTAAGACACAAAGAACAAAAGATCAGGCCGAAGGAAACGCGCGAGACCTCACGAGGTCACCGGATGTAATCTCGTCCGTTCGGATTTCCGGGACGTCGGTCGACATTTTTTCTGTTCCTTTTTTCACCCTGCCCCGCGAGAATCGCAACCCGGTGTGTCAACGCGTCGAAACGTGCGTATCGCTTCGGGGGAAAAGCCGAGGAGGATAAAACTGGAGGAAATGAATCGGGACGAAAACGGAAGCGAAGACGATGGAACATTCTGACTTTCTATGTGTGCGTCGAGAGACTAACCGGGACATGTGGCACGATATTATACAAGCACGGTATACATACGCGTATACCGAGAGAGAGAGAGATCGGCGAACCGAGCTCTGTACGGCCGAGCCTTCGTTTCCAAATAGAGACTACGAGCGAAAGAGAAAACTGAAAAAAAAGATATAATACGCTAGAGTTATGCAGATTGTTTTTTGCAGAACGTATTGTGCGCAACACTTGGCAAACACTAATATATTAAGGTAGTTATTTATAGAGAAAGTTTGACCCGAACGTTTGGGGGAGGGGGGGTATTCGAGGCTAATTCCATTGTCCATTGGGCTATGCCAGTACCGAGATGCCGAGAGAAAGCGAGAGCGTGTGCGTTTTAATTCTCACAGTTTGCATCAAAGACATACCAGAAAAAGAAAACAGAAAAAAAAACAGCAAGAGGAAAGGTATGACAGGTGTATTTGGTGCGCGCGTGCACGCGCGTGTAAACCAAAGGACAAAGGGAAAAGGAAGAAGGGCGTGACGCGCGCGCATGTACGCGCGTGGACAAACCGAAAAAAAGTTGTACTGTGCCAGAATATGTGTAATATCCTGTGTTACCGATTGGAAAACTGTTGTAATTCAAAAGTATTTTGAGAGAATATCCTTTCTAGCGACGAGTCGGAACTTAACCGGTTAAAATTAAGCAAGTAATATATTTATTGAAGTTAAAAGTGTGGTAAATTTTAGAAACGTTGGAATTATGTTTCATATAACGAGTTAATTGATTTTCGATTCACATGTGCAATCATATAATGTGAAATGATATATTGTGAACACTAAAAATAGGTAATGGACAAATTATATTATGAATTTGAATTTACAAAAGTTTAATTGAACGTTATAAATAAAGAGAAATACACAATTATACAGAGTCAGTCGGCCTGAGCGCAATTGTTGCTGTTCGAATAGGACAACCCTTTTCGCGTCGAAAATCGGTTAATTTTCACCACGGACACACACACACTTTGTCTTATCGAATCTACAACAATTCAATGTCATTCCATTCGACGATAAAACGATTCAACAATATTTTACAATTCATCAAAGTGTTCGAGAAGTCAGCGTACAAAATCATTGGAGGGCGAGGAAACAATTATGTACAACATACGCTGTACTGAGTCAATCGCAGAGATATATTTAAACAGTTTCGAGCGTTGTGCCTGGGTAGAAGACAAGAACGATCATTGCACCACCGATTGTTCTTTCTGCAAGATGCCGTACCTACGTTGCAGCTCTTCCTCCATGGCCTCCAGCTGTTCTCTGTTCTGTTCCTGCGTCATCTGCTCCATCAATTCGTGGTTGTAAGTCGAGTGCAGCATCAGAGCGAGCACACCAGCACGGGAAGCCATGTTCGCTCGGATCTGTCTCTCCTGTTCCACCAGCTCGTCTATCTTCAACCATTGTCTGACTCTCTCCATGTCGATTTCGGCTCTTCGCAGTTTCTCCCAGACGTAGTGTTTCACGCAGCTTTTTTTCGGAGCGCGACAGAATTCTCCGGTAGAGTCGAACACGTTCGTGACCAGGGGACAACCGCAGACCTCCGTCTCGCTGATCTTCGGGTCCTTGCAGTGTTCCGGACACAAGACGCGCAGCCTTTTGCAGTAGGTCCGATTCGCAGGGTTGTAGAAGTCGCAGAACATCACTTGTCCCTCGATGCGCGTCTTGAAGATCGAGCCGAACGACGATTGGGACTCGTACTGTAAATACAAATGAAATAAAACTATAGTTAATCGATCTGATAATGCCTACCAGGCATTGTGTGTCGTTACCGCGTTACCTTATTGAAACACTTTTCCATGTGCTTGATGGCGGTCCTCGAATGGATTTCGTGGCCGCAAGTGATACAATACATGCTCATCTCAGCGTCATCGTTATCGTCCACCTCCGCCAGAGGATCTATAGTCGCGTGTTTCGCCCGTTCTACGATCCTGTCCAGCTCGGTATGCCTTTTGTCCAGTTCCTGAAGAATCTTTCTAACGTCTTGTTGCTGTTTTCTCACAGATTCTAACGCCCTTCTGTTGTTTTGCTCCGCGATGCAAGGCGTCAGCGACCATTCCTGTATCCGTTGCGGCAACACTTGGTAAATTCGGTTGGTCGCCAGCTTCAATCCGCACTCGTCCGAACAATACTTGCTACCAGATCGTGATTGTTTCATGCAAGCCGGCCCGTAACAGTGCCTGGGCACTTCCAAGAGCTCGTTCCTTTCGTTGCTCGAATCTCGTTTTCGCTTTTTGATGAACTTGGAGCTCTTGTTGAAGCTTTTCGAGGGCTTCAACGGATCGCCCACCACTCGGCAGGTTCTCTGCACGCATCTCAGCTTCAATCGCACCGACGGTCCGAACTTCTTCAAATGTCTAAGAAACGAAAATGCGATCAATGCGAATACGGTTGATCGCGATCAATTGTAATCTACCTGCACGCGTCGCATTTGCCGCAGTTCTCCGTTCTTAAGCACCCTGTGCATTGACCGCAACGTTTCGACGATTTCTTCACCAAAGTTTGATCCCAAGACGCATCGTACTCGTACCTATGAGCACGTTCTTTCTCTTTGTGCTTCTTCTCTTTGTACTTACGATCTTCTTGCTCTGTTCTTCGTGGCTTGTAACGGGTCACCAAAGTGGGATCTTCTTCTCTGCACCGCTGCAAGCGTACAGTATTAATATACAGTTTTTAATGAAAATATTTTCCATATCAGAAAATTGCCTACAATGCAGAAAAATTGTTTTATGTGCTTGGCATCCTTTTCTGTGATGTTTATGCAATCGCCATGGTACCATTCTTCGCACGCATCGCATCCTCTGGAAACAAATACATTCATTAATCGATATTACCGAGTAAAGATCTGGCGTGGAGGCAATACGTACATCATGAAACGGGAACTGTCCGAACTTCTGCAGATACAGTACGCTTGACCATCTTGTTTCAATAAAGTAGCAATTTTGCTCTTCCTCTCCGGTAACATAAACTGTTTAGCTATCTCCTCTTTCTGCAACAGTTTCATTGCATGTTCGATATCTACTGTGTAATAAGCTTTATAACTAGACTGCGGATGTTTATGCAATTTCAAATTTTGAGGAAGTGAATATTAGTTTTGTAGCTCTGAAATAAATAAGGATCCTACCGAATTCTGTGGAATTTTATGTTCTGGCATTTTTCAAAATCCATAAATGCATAAAGACCCGCAGTCTATTTATAACAAAGCTATTCAAAGCACAACAAATTTACTGCATCAATAAAAATTCATATTTACAAACGAATCACTTACCGACAAATTCTGTTGTCTTTTGTCAGCCATGATTTTATGTTATCGGTTTGTTAAATTTTTCAGAAATTTGCCGCTTGAAAATGCCTGTTACGTTTCAAACTTTGTAACTTCTATTCCTTAGTCGAACACAACGAAGCGATCCGCAGCCATTTCGGACACAGACTGACACAGCCTGCCGTCATGTCATACTCATACTGCGGAGTAGCACTGTTTTCTCATTGAAAAAGTTTAACATCATTATTTTATACGATAACACGCGAAATAATAATTATTTCTTTACATTGCAGACTGAATCAAAGACTATACATAATTAATCAACGTATAAGAGATATTCGCAAAATCAATTCTTGTTCGAGCATATGTGCATGTATTCGGTCATAGAACAAGCGAATACAAGCAGGACGGGAAAAGACACTGCTATATATATCAGTGGGAAAAGATAGTAAAATGTAGAAGATACTGTTTGTATTTCATAATTAATTCGTTTTATTATTCGAGTCTATTTATTCGGTTACAAATGTTACAATGTCAATGTAAACATGAATATTCGCGTAAAACGTCACCAATGATTTTTGTGGAAATAGTTCTGCAGCTATGTTTACAGCATTGAAAACATGGGCGCGCATGCGCACTAGAAATTATAATCTACATGAAAGTGTAATCTATGGATTGCAGACTGCATAGATTATAGAGACAGGCGATACAGCTTGATACAGCTGTAGTACATCTGAGTACATGAGTACAGCTCAGGATAGTAGTAAGGTTAATGTCACCGAGGAATTGTAATTGTATCAATCGTAAAGGAGTTCCGATCTCGATTATTGAGATCGTTGTGACTCAAAGATCGTAGATCCAAGCGACGGATCGTCTGTTTGAATTGTGATCGGCTACTAACGATAAAGTTAATTGCCATGGTCGTGTCGAAAAACTTGACGCTCCCATCAGACGAGGAACTAACCGTGCAAGAAATAACTGTAAGCTATCCGCTTCTGCAAGCAGCATCATTTTACATCGGAAAAAAATGCGAATGGTCCAACAACGTAAGCAGATAATTTTTCTCTTCCCTTCGCCACCAATTTCATTCATTTCCGAAAGGTTATATAACGTTCTGAACAATTCGAATACGGTGACAGTGTACCATTTGGTTCACTTTTTAGGAATTTACATTATGCAAACAAGAAACGAAGGATCCGCGGAAATGTATTAACGAAGGGAGAAATGTAACTGCCTGTGCGTTAGAGGTATTTCAAGGCATCAAGAAACATTGCCAGAAGGAGTTTAACCAGTATGTGAATTGTATCGAACAATCCTCCGGTACCATGGAATTATCTCTGTAAGTAATTTCTATCCTCGGCAATTATTAAGTTGGAAAGCATTTTTTGATTCTAACTATTCGAATGTGATAACTAGCTGTCGAAAAACTCAGGCAGTGATAGACGATTGCGTTCTGAAGAATCTGAACATAGAGCGACCTCCGATCGGTTACTTCTGCGAAGCTAAAGTTCACGATTCACCAAGACCAAAGCCAGAGGAGCCAAAAGTAGAGTTTCCCGATGCTGTTCCCGAAGTGCAAAAGCCTCCACCTTTCCCCTGGAGACACCAATCTCGATCATATATGTTCTAAACATTCTTTGTTAGTCCATTGCGAATCCATGTTTGTAGTCAACACTGTACGTACTGGGGGAACTGAAGTTCTCAAAATATTTGTACTCATTTCTTGCACGATCGGAAATGAATACAAGCGATTTATTCTTTGAAAGCTATAGAGTACTAAGAAGAAATAAACAGAATTCTTTACCGAGAATCAGATTGGCTTTACTGGTCTTATTTATGAAGACAATATTGTTTAGAGTGGCTTAGACGATCATCCACAAATAAGAATATGTTTTGAGAATAATGTAAGTACTTGTAAAACGTGTGTATGAAACATTTTAGGAATTCACAATCGCTCGTAAATGAATGGCATCGTTAATATCAGCACTTTTGTATGTTCTTTATTAGTAGAACATTCCTTCACCGTTGCTGGGCAAAGAAAGCAGAAGACGACATCGATCGACATTCTTCTCTGCCTTGCCATGTAAGTCGAAACAACATTTCATGACAACAAATCGCAACTTCGAAATCCTTCAAGTTTTCTTTTTTGTTTTCGGTAATTACCCGTGAGCAACACACACGAAATGCAGATTCAATCGGAAACATCATTTCTGGACTAACGCGTCTACCTTCCTTCGTATTTCCTATTCGTCAGTTCCAACGGACGCGAACGAAAGTAAGCCGAAGAATAAAATTAGTCCAAAAATTGCGTTTGCTGTCGAACTATGCACGTGTGATATACAATATAAACATTATGTACATCATGGTAGAGTCTAAACTATTCGTGCAACCGTTTCGTATAATATATATATTTATATATATATATATATATATATACCCCGTTTACTAGAAAAAAAAATAACAAAATTAACCTTACGCGGGATCGATCTTTACAGAAGTAAGATATATTCGAGCAGTCTTTCAACGCGTTTTTGGAAGAGATGCGTTTACCGGAATGGAAGAAGAAACAATTAAAAGTCAACAGAGTAGTCTTTGTTGCTTGTACGGTTGCACGAACAATTGAAATTCTTCATTATCAGTCCTTTTACATCTTAATGCTCAGTGCTATGCAAGTACAATGTTCCACGGTAGAAAAAGCGAGCATCTGTACCAGAAGTATTTCCATCGAATCATCCTGCATACAAACCCGTACCCCGGATTCTCTGCATAGCACTGCCAAGTACAAACAGTGAGGCACTATGCAAATCTCTCACATATCACTTAACTGTACGCGCGGTTTCAATATTTTTTCATTTTCGCTCACAAGTTTTCTGCAAGAAAAATTACAAGCAGACGAACGTTCGTGGGCGAGTGTTTGTTCAATGAAAATATTCACTCGGTTCTCGACGAACGTGTCATGGAAGCAATAAACTCGTACGGTTTAACAAATCCCTCTGTTGCATCGGATTTTCTGTTAGCTCCAAGTAATGTCGTAACCATTCCAGTTCGGACTGGGTGCTAGGTGTACCCTCCTCCCCTTGTAGAAAAATGTGACTACTCCACGGTACCCGGTTCTGGGCACGCCGCTCTGCCAATAAAAAAAGATCCATCAGGCCAATAAAAAAAAAGAAGAACCAGGCCTCGGAATTAATGACTCGCAGCGACCGATTTTTGAAGGTTACATTCCCTCGACCCTCGAGTACCGCGATGGTAATGTGGAAACCTATTGATACGAGTGTCTCCTAATGCGCCACGAATAGGATCGAGAATTGTGGCCGTCACGGGGAGCGAGACGCGCGGCCGGTTTAAAAGGGCGTAGCCTTCGAAAATCAGCCGTCGTGAGCCAATAAACTAGAGGCCTGGAATAGACGATAGAACACCGCTGATAGTTACCCTAAAGTCGTCCATCAATCCGAACTGCTTGGCAGTGATTTTATACGCTTGACGACTGTAATAAGGTATTCGCACCGCGCCCGGCGCGACTACTCTTCCGTTTTTTAATTCCGAGAAACTGACCACCGTTGAACGGTACACTTTGTTGACGAAACCTATATCGTAATTGTCCTGAAACATACGATTTCGTTGAGTGTTTTCTTGGTGTCGCCGAAAAGCGAACATCAGCAACGCCGTTGTTTACCTTCAACAGGTAAGTCAAGTTCATCCTGGTGAAATGCACGTATTCGGTATTTAGCTTGATATACTTTAAATGCCTCTCGTAAAACATTCCGCTAGCAACCAAGCAAGCAAGCAGTCGGTTAGCTACAAGAATATTTTGAAAACCTACATCGACGATATATTGTATATTTTCGATACGTACTTGCTCACGCCGGTTTTACCGAACGTTCTCGTTCTGGATATCTCCGGTCGAATGCATGCTCTGTTTCGACGTTGTTCCGGTTGTCTTATCCAGTCGTCCCAATATCTGTCGTAACGATCGTTCGTGTATCGAGGGGATCGAAGGAATCATTTTCAACAGCGAAAAGACATTTTCTACCTACGATTTCGGCCATTTCGGTGATAGTTCGGTCCACAGTTGACGAGTCAGCATCCAACCCAGTCCAGGAAAAAAGTCTGTCCTGTATAACGCGTCGGATGCACTCTCGTCGACCAAACCGGCTTTTCCATTGTCGTTCCACGCCGACACACACCATAGAGAATTATCGGATACTAACAGGGGATACGTACCCAGGAAGTATTCAAAAAAATCTGGGGCTATATCCAAATCATCTATAGGGAAACAAATTCTTTCGTTTTACACACAGAACGATTTCACGGTCAATGAGATATTACGGTATAAAGGAATCTACCTTCGACTATTATCACAGTGTTGTATCCAAGTTGAAAGAATACATGATTGAGAGCCCATCCGTAGTGACGTGCAATTTTGAAATACCCCTTGAACTTCTTCTCCTTTGGTGGAACTTCTATATCCGATTGATCGGGTTGCTGCAACACGTTTGTTAACTTCAGCAATCTTTTCGAATCAGTAATGATTGGATTAAAAAACAGACAATGCAGCGTCGTACTTGTATGTGCATTATTTGATCTCCGTATCTAGCAATAACTTCGGCGGTCTGATGATGTTGACAGTCTTCGGAGACAATAATCGGGAACTGTTCCATGCTGGGCCTGTACTTGATCAGTTGATCGATACATCTTTGTACTGTAATACGATTGCAAGAAAACACCAAGACCGGTATTATCGGAGATCCATCTGGTAGTTTTCCATTATTAGGAACATCGTAAGAAACCTTGCTCTGTTTGGAACGATAAAACATGGAATCTGTAATGCCGTGTAACTTGATCATAGTCGAGATACCTTACCGAACGGGTCAATGTTTCATGCAAAGTTTGCGCATCTTTATCGTAGTTTCCCGTGTCTTTCTTTTCCTCTTCGAGTAGAACCTTGTCCTGGGCGATCTCATTCTTGTCCTTCTGCTTCTCATCGGTATTTGTGTTCGCGGTTATCGCGTCTAGCTTTTCTGCTCGTCGAGAAAAGAAAATAACGATTAACGTATTATGTAGAATTCCATAGAATTCTAAGAAACATACTTCTACGTTGCTCTTCTTCTTTGATGTCCTGAAGAAGCTCCTGATTCAGCACTATCTCTTGCTTCACTCTCTTTTCCAATTTACTAATTTGTTTGGATACTCTAGCCTAGAACCGATAAATCAGTTAAGCTGCTGTAATATCTCTAGAAAATGTTACGCGTGTAATTACTAAGGCATGCGTGTTGGCAAAGCGGAGTTTGCATCGACTATTCGAAGGAAGAAAGTCCTTTAATCTGTCGGTACACTCGTCGAATCTCCAACCGCGTTTAACTTCCCACAACAAGATCCGCTTACTATTTCAAAGAGCTTACTGTATCTCTTTCCTTGTTCACTGGCTGATCAGAGATTAGAAAGTATGTAATCAAACCCCATAGGACAAGAGAGCCAAAAATAATGCTGACTGACCTGTTCCGCATGGCAGAACCAGTGTCACCTCATCTACAACAGTCCAAGGCAAACATGCTTTATTTTACAATGGTTTCTGTGTGCTCGGTGTATACACAGTGAACCGTGTCACGGCTATAAAATTCTTTGAATAAATACTAACAAAAACGAACAGAAAAAAAGCAAATAAATGTTTTAAGTTGAATGTACTTTTCGCGTGTTATCTGTAAAAGATAAGAGAGAACGGAAACACGTCGTTGTTTTCCGTCAATGCTATTGCCCGTTTGAATCGTTGATCGAACGAATAGTATTTTGTTAAGTTGTTCTTTCTTGAACGGACACGAAATTTGTTTCTAGCGTTCGGTTACTCTATTACCTACCATTATGATATCCACGTAATCGCTCCTCGATTGTCGTTACACGAGGACGACCTGCATTCTCGCACACGTAAGCGATAATTGGCTCGCGAAGCGATCCCACTGCCTCCGCTGCCTCCCGGTTTACGTTTGTCCGAACGGTGTCAACGAGGACCAACCGTTTTGACGTGTCGATAAACAGTTCGCTCTCTATACAGTATCGCGAAGTCTCACGCGTTGACAGGCTCCCGCAAACTCCATTGTTGGCCTTTGCGCTGGACGCGGAGAAAATTTGTTCGAGAAGGAATGCATCGTTTTCCCTCGTGGAAGGTGGAAGGGCCGCGCAGAAGGATCTTAACCGTGCGATGGAGCCACATAGTGTTCGCGGCTCATGCGTAACACATTGACTCTCATTCGTGAAAGAAATAGACATAGGTGTACTTAAAACAATTAGCAATTTCTCCAACAAAATAAATGTCAATGGCTAAGTCATCTCGCCTGCCAATAGAACAATATAGATAAAATTACATAATTCAAACGAATCTCACAACAGTACTTGAAAACAGGGCCGTGCCGTGCTGTGTTACAGATAGGCGGCAGCGTAAAGCAGCGTAAAGGGGCGGTATAAACAGCGAAATCAAAATACGGGATAAAATATTATCCCCTCTATTACTACTATTAACAAAATTTTATTGTTATTATTATTATCAGTATTATTATTATATATTTACTACTAACTCTAGTACCATAGTTACTGTTCTTTGTATCTTTATTTTCGCATTGTTAACAATAGTTCGTAAGGATAGAATGTTATAAACTTTGTATCATAATACGTATTAATTAACAAATACGTATTGTCAGGTTATAGACCTAACATTGTGAATTGGTTCTTTAATAAACTCGTGCGTATTACACACGCTAGACACGCGCGACTCCATGACCCACACTCGTATACTTCTAAAACTTATCGATTAACGTCTCCGCGCGTTTCGCATATCGCCGTTACGTTCCCCTGACATATTGTCGGACGATTTGTCGTCTAAGAATCCTTAGAATCGTGTTTATAAACCTAATCTATAACGTGAAATGTTATGCGATCATACATAAAGCCGTATAATCGAGTCGCGCGGCTTTCAATGTGGTACGCATTACAAACACGTGATCTAAAATATTTGCATTCGTTCATGTTTTGAAGTCGTGTTAATTATAGTGTCGAATGATTCGTTCCGCTCCAGCTGTGAGATGCAATGCCAATTTCGGCAAGTATTATTCATTCCGAAAAGTCTCCGTACAGCGCCAACGCATGTAGAGGTGAAATGCTGAAACTACTAGATAAATTTATCCGCGGAAAATATAGGTTCTGATCCAGGCTAAAGATGATCGCAACCACAGACAAGTTCTGTACATGTACAATACAAACATTTGATGTATGAATCTGCAATGAATAAATAAAAACAATGTAATGAAAAATCATATCTGCGTATCTATTTATTCAACCACCAATTTTTCCTACCAGAGCCACCTCCTTCGATATCATATTCTCCTAATAAAAAACTCAATTTTTGAGATTTTTGAAAATTTTCGACAATTTTCGACCATCTGGCTTGCCGTTCTGTTGTACTACTGAATTTTCGTGCCACCTCTTTCGACAACATGTTCTCCTAATACAAAACTCAATTTTTGAGATTTTCGAAAATTTTCGCGAAATTTTGACCGGTTGACTTATCGTTGAGATGTACTACTGAAATCCGGATACCTCCTTCGATGTCATGTTCTCCAAATGCAAAGTTCCATTTTCGAGATTTCAAAATTTTTTCGACAATTTTCGACCGTCTGACTTGTCGTTGAGTTGTACTACTGAAATCCGGATACCTCCTTCGATGTCATGATCTCCTAATACAAAGTTCCATTTTCGAGATTTTAAATTTTTTCCGACAATTTTCGACCGTCTGACTTGTCGTTGAGTTGTACTACTGAAATCCGGATACCTCCTTCGATGTCATGATCTCCTAATACAAAGTTCCATTTTCGAGATTTTAAATTTTTCCCGACAATTTTCGACCGTCTGACTTGTCGTTGAGTTGTACTACTGAAATCCGGATACCTCCTTCGATGTCATGTTCTCCTAATACAAAGTTCAATTTTCGAGATTTTCCAAAATGTTTGACAATTTTCGGATTCTTACTAGGAGAACATGATATCGCAGGAGGTGGCACAAAATTCAGTAGTACAAGTCAACGACAAGTCGGACGGCCATAAAAGTCAAAAATTTTCGAAAATCCCGAAATGGAACTTTGTATTAGGAGAACATGACATCGAAGGAGGTATCCGAATTTCAGTAGTACAACTCAACGATAGGTCAGACGGTTGAAAATTCGCGAAAATTTTCGAAAATCTCGAAAATGGAACATTGTATTAGGAGTACATGACATCGAAGGAGGTATCCGGATTTCAGTAGTACAACTCAACGAGAAGTCGGAGGGCTGAAAAATTGCCGAAATTTTTCGATAATCTCGAAAGTTGAGTTTTGTTTTAGGAGAACATGACAGTGAAGGAGGTGGCACATAATTTCATGTACAGTTATGTAGTGGGTGACGAAATAAGAACACATTAACTGTTGTAACTAATATTCTTTATTTCTCACAAAAAATATTACAATATTAAACGTGTATCGTGGTCAGATGAGAAGAAGGTCGGATAGCAGGAATTCTTTATGCAAAATGAGGCTATGTGCAAAAGTTTAGCTGAATCCGATTTGGCCAATTTTCGTAAGTTTAGCTCAGGTCGATAACTGTGATGACCTGATGGTAACACTGTCGAAGTTGATGCCAGCGCCATCTATCATCAACCATTGGAACTGCTTCGTCGGTAAATTTGGCTAACAGTTTGAGCGTTTTGTCGCTGCATGAAATGGCGCTATACGGATGTTTTAAAATAAACGAAAACCAAATACGGTATAGGAAATAAGAGTTATAGTTACATACATGTTAAATTTTCTTTTTAAATTATAGTTTATAGGCATATATGTTCTAGGACAAATTATATTGTTATATGCTATGTAATATGTACAAGCTAGCTAATGGACTAATTAGGCCTAAAGCTTTAATAAAAGAAAGAAAGAAAAAACAACGAACGGCAAGAATCATCCACGCATAAACAAAAAATAATTACAATTACTATTATTACTAAAATATAATTACGATTTCGGGTAATATCGGGAAAAATAAGGATTTCAAAAGGTTCGCAATGATTCAGAGAAAAACTGAGCTAGTTTCTGAATAATCACTTTTATTTTTGATCCTTATGAATATTAAACAACGTAGTTACGTAAGGGTATATATATTACATGGAAAATTCTGTCCTCTGGTGCGCATATATCTTCCCAACACGCGATTATCCCGAGGGAAGAAAACGAAAAAAAAAAAAAGAAAAAAGAAAAGTACATCGACCACTCACACTCTCTTTCTCTCTCTCACGCTCTCCCTTGTTCTTTCTTTCACTCTGATTCTATCTTTCTCTCTCATTTTCTTCCTTCCCCTTCAACCCTTGCTGGAAAATCAATCTATCCGAGAAAACAACGAAACCACCACTTCGAATCCGTACACCTGAAAACAATTATTCGCATAATTTTCGTATTTCTAACGTTACATTTCGAGCCTCGACAATTACAAAATAGAATTCACTAACTCGAACGCAGATACTTTTTAATTCGCTTCGAATTCATTTTCAAAGTGCGTCGCACGTATTTTTCCGATTCGACGAGGCGTAAGAACGGGTTAGCTGACACCATAAGGGTCCCGAAGGGTCAAGGTCAAGCCAAATCACGGCCCTGACAGTGTACCAATTAAGAGCGTAGCCCACTTCCGGCGGAAGTTTGGCGATCAGAAGCTGGAGAACGAATTACCATCGCGATCCCTTCGTTCGAACGATTCTTCGAGGTGACTCGACAGCCGGTGAAAAATTATCGGAGAGCCTGAACAGCGATTTTCCACAGGAAAAGAAAAAAAAACAATCGCCAACGGGATCTGGATGGAATTCTGATCGGCCGAAGGAAGAAACTGATCGAAGAACGAAGCGAAACGTTTCTTCCTGGCGACGATACCGAACAATACAAAGACGCACGCGTTCCTCAAACTACGGTACCATCTCTTTCTTCAAGTTCCCTTGTTCGACAGTCTCGTTGGAAGATTCTTCCCGCTGTAATTTGCGCCATGCCGAGCTCGGTGAAACATGCGCAAGTTACAGCGACTTCGAAGTACGTTTTGTTACGCGACGCTGGATGAACCTCCATATTCCGGTGACCGAATTTTTCAGTTTACACATTGTCGACCGGCAATTTTACGCAGAGGCTGTCTCGTGTCATCGGCTGTTATCTCATAATTGAAGAAAAAACGTGGAAGTAAAACAATCTGAATAAACTTCAATGAACTCTAATTCGTACGTAAAGAATTAAGATGAAACTTTGAACATGTCTTTTATACAAGTCGAGTCGGAAGGAACGGGCCAAACTCCAAGAGTGGATTCTACACAGGAAAATAATGTAAAAAAACTCGTATGTTCTTATCCGATTTTCATTTTATTATTTTTTTTTTTAATCAGCAGAGCAACAGCCGCCCATCGTAGACGAAGGCGAAGATGTTTAGAGATCAATGGCGGTGTTTTCGAACGTTTATTAAAATAAGACTACGATAACCGAAATGTTTATGTATGAAATTTTGTTGGATTGCGATCACGCTATAAAATGAAAACAAATGAAAATCGGATAAGAACATACGAGTTTTTTCTACATTATTTTCCTGTGCACAATCCACTCCTGGAGTTTGGTCCGAACCGCCCGACACACCCTGTATAAAAGATATGTTCAAAGTTTCATCTTAATTCGTTATGTATGAATCAGAGTTTATCGAAGTTTATTTAGATTGTTTTACTTCCGCATTTTTTTTTCAATTTGAATGAACAAAGGTTTTGAAATATGCTATTTTGTGCCCTGGGGTTTCGTAAATTGAAATCGATAATGAAAGTGCAAACACGAATTGACTCGTGATCGGTCAACAACGTTTGAAGAGTTCAGATTCACAGAATTTCGATAACGTTCAAGTCCGGTAGAAACGAAACGATTCGAAGAATGTACGCGAAGACGAGCTGTCTTACGGGATTTTGGCAATTTCTATCATCGGATCTCGTGTACACGGTTCATCCAGCAGCCGAGCATTACAATAGGCCATTTCCTCCTATCTAAGAATTTGAAAGACTAACTAAAAAATCGAAGAGCAGAAGCGCCGCGTCGAGATTCCGCCTCCGTCGCTCTATTTCCGGTATTCATCGGTATCAAGTTGCCGTGCATCGAGTTCGAAGGGAGGAGACTTCTTTCTCCTTGCAGATCGCGTCTACGTTTTCTCAAGGACTTTTACAAGGTGAATGTACAGGCACTGCTCTCTTCCTTCCAACTTTCTTCATTTTGAATCTATTCTCTGATATACAGCGGGTGTACACTTTGCACGCACACTGTACATTGCATGTGCCCATAATTATGAAACTGATCTAAGTCATATACACCCCCCTCAAAAGTATGTGTAATTTTTTATGGGTCTAGTTTACACAGAACCAGAGAATGTATATTTTAATAATAATTATGTGAGTTTCTTATTTCGAAATTTTCTTTTTCAACCGTCGTTTACCAGGTATCCACTTTAAATATCTTTTTAAAACATCTCCAATACTTTTGTCGATAAATGAAAAAATTATTTTTATGTCTATGATATACACACCCCCCCTCAAAAGTATGTGGACAACATGTTCAATTTTTTATGGGTCTAGTTTACACAGAACCAGAGAATATATACTTTAATAATAATTATGTGAGTTTCGTATTTCGAAATTTTCTTTTTTCAACCCTTATGTCGTTAACCGGTTACCCAGAAGTCTAACGAATACGAATGTTCTCCGTTTCTTTCTAGAAGAAATAAAATTCATGATTCCTCTCTAATCTAAGATTTAAGCATTGAAATAAATGTACCCATATAAAAAATATGAATTTTCTTTACCCTTCTACGACATTTTTGTTTAATTGTTGATCGAAGACGTTTCAATCACTGTAACTGTAAAGAAAATGGTACAGCAAGGGGTTAACACTAAATGAATTCTATTGGGTCGGCAATACAGTAATTTCGGTATTTCGGAAATAAAACATAATATTTTTATTCGTGCAATGAACTCCAATCAATAAAATATTTTCCATTTCGTTCGATGATCTTTTGCCAGAAGACAAACGATCGCAAAAGATCATGGAACAAAATGGAAAATATATTATCGATTGAAGTTCATCGCTTGAATAAAAAAAATTAGGTATTATTTCACCTTAAAATACCGAAATCACTTTCTTGCCAATCCAATATATAAACTTGAAATAACAAGCACCCCGTCTAACGGTTCATTTTTCGCAATATCGTAAAAGCAAAACACTTGCATAATTATGGGCACATATATGTATAACAGAACATGTCAACCTCGAATTATTCCGAAGAATCGTTCTGTCACGATCACGTTGTTCCGGTAGGTTAACAAATTCCCGCAACCAACTCGCGCGCTGCTCTCGGAAAGATCGACAAGCCCCGAGGGTCGCTGAACGCTTCGAGGCTCGAGGAGAAATGACGAAGCTCGTCGTTAATTATCGATTAACCGGACTCCGGAACGGCGACCACCGTACACAGTTTGAAATTAAGGGGATGCTGGAACGATGAAGAAGTTGCAAAAACTATCTTCAGCAACGGGATCCTCTCTGACAAGAACTACGAATGTTTTTGACGGTATCGTCGATCGAACTCAACTGTTTATCCCGTTCCAGCACCCCCAAACATGGCGACGCTACAGGGGTTGGGATTCAGAACTGAAAACTCTAATAGACGGCGGCTTCGATCGTTGATCGATCGGGCTCGCGATCGATCCCCATTAGAAAGTATCCCGTTCATATGTATAATACATATATGTATATAATATATAATATATATATTAGAAAATTTTAACAGACGCGTTAATACTTAAAGATAAATCTTTAGATCAATCTCGACGCATTCTCTCTCTACCGCTTGCGCTCTTTCTCTCTCTCTCTTTCTCTCGCTCTTTCTCTCTCGCTCTCTCTTTCTATCTATCTATCGACGTACATTCTCTCCCTCTCTCGTGCTCAGTCTCGATCTCACGGATTCTGCCCACCCCCGTCCCCGTCTCCGCGTGCGGTCAGGAGACGGTGGACACTGATATGTGAAATAGATCACCGATCGATATGTTGATCCGAGAATAGAATAAACGGAGAGACGTAAAATTACCCGGGTCCGCCCCCTGTAAGCTGTCGTTTCGGTTCTCTCATTTATATTTTCCTCCAACCCCTGGAAAACCATCCCCTTCGATAGCGGGTGTCGACAAACGCGCCTCCGTCGTTATTCGATTCTATGCTCTTTGCTGATTCTATGCCTCCTTTCGTTTGTCGGGGGGCTTTCCTCGAATGTATTCTCTTCGAGCGGATCGGTGCAAAAGTTTCGACGATTCGCGATGAGAGACAATTCATCAATAAAAAAATATCGTCGCGGAAATTTCTACAGGAGTTCGGAACGATAAGATTATTTGCGAGAAACACGGTTGTTCGGAGGCAAGGTTTCGATAGAGACACGAGAACTTTTGCACCGAGGCCCCCGCCCCGCGCGCTTTCGCCGTCCCTCTGATCGCCGAGAATAAATGAACATCGAGAGGGTGCAGCAGGGTAGTTTAAGTTTCGGTTTCGGGGTTTGTCAGGGTTCGTGGCAAGAGAGGGAAGAAGAAACAGATTTCTCTAGCTAGACCGGCCCCCGGTTTGCAAGCTTCCGGCTCCAACGAATGAAAACCATCGTCGTCCCCCCCAGCAGCATCCTCTCTCGCTCGAAACGAAAACATGTCATCCCTCGTCGACCTCTGTCGACCTCTGTCGACCTCTGTCAAACGGTACACCGTGTAGACATACTCGACGGCAGAGATATATTTCGGGAAACGTGTTCTATCAGCTATCCGTTCTACGACGCGATGGGGAGGAGGAAGCTTGTGGTCGAGCAGTTTTCTCCGACGGATCCATGGATCCATGGATCGTCCCCTAAAGCACCGATGGCCGCAGGAATACAGTTAATGTTCAAGAAGAGTACAAAGAGAGGATAGTCTTGGAACATCAAGAATTTGTACATGAAAAGAGCCGGCCGTGTTTCCCGTCGTCCCTCGCCGGGACTTGCGAACAGCCTCGCTCTCCAACCAACTGACCCGACGACGATCTAAAGATCTCCCGATGATCTAGGGGGATCGACGGGAACAGGCCGACCGAACGACCAATGGAAAAAATGATGATTCGTCGTCGTTTAAGTCGAGGTAAGACGTGTACGCAAGTTTACAAGTTAAGCTTAGGTAGTAGGATTACAATACGTTATAGCTAAGCTTCCTTCTTACGGGAAAGACTAGATTTAGGCAAGATCAATTATTTTTTTGCAACTTTTTTTCTCTCCCATTTGATATGTCTTTTTTTTCCACGATTTTCTGCTTCGTTTCCCACCGAGACACTTTTTTTTACTCTCTCCCCCCCTTTTCTTTCTCTCTCTCTCTTTCATCCTTCGATTCAGGAACGAATTGAATTTTCTCTTTCGAATATTCTCCCGCACGCACACACGCACTCTCTAGCGGTACGTTTAAAATTATCTGAGCTAAACTTTCGAGAATCGGTCAGATCGAGCGAAAATCTAGCGCACAGCCTTGTTTCGCATGAAAAAAAGCATGTTTCCCAAAGGGATTTTCGGCGACTCGTAAAAAATTTCTTATTGAACATAATCATATTCGAATCAAGGTAGAAAATGACATTAAAACGATAGGAAATTTTTGTTCGAGTTGCCCAAAAATCCGTTTGGGAAACATGTTTCAAATGCAAAATGAACCTACGTGCAAAATCTTAGCTGGATCCGATTCCACCGATTTTCGGAAGTTTGCCCATTATCTGTGTAGCAGTTTCTTTTCTTCTTTTCTTCTTTTTTCAAACGCTCTCTTGGAAAACACACGTTTCGCTTTACACGCTAGGAATGATAATGGTCTCGTCACTCCCCGGTCCGCGACAGTCCTCCCCCGTTTGGTTGTCGCTTCTGTCTCTTTTATACAACTAGGAGTATAATAAATATTGCCGCGGAAAATTATTTGCTACATTCGTCCCGAAAAAACAGTAGTCAACAAGTTCACCCCTGGGAGGCTCGCAAATCCGCCGTCGAATCTTTCTATCTCTCTCTCTCTCTCTCTATCTGGGCTGCTTCCCTTGCTTCATCCATCTTTTTTCATTCTCGATCATGATATGGCTCGTTTCAAGGCTGCGGAAGGAGGACGATCGGACAGAGTTCAGAGGGCAATTGACGTTCTTCTTTGCGGAGAAGTGGAACTAATTCAAAGGAAGCTCGGAATTACGAAGCAGGAGATACTACCGTCGACCGTCCGAACCTTCTGCAATCGCTTTTTGTGGATATGGACAGATATGTCAGAGTTCCCGATGAAGCTGGCCGACGCGACGCAGAGACTCCTGGCGATCCGATCGAATGGAGCAAGCCAGTTACGCGCTACAGTAAAGTCGAGGTTACTGTCCTCAGTCAACACCGGGTTCTAAGTCCAGTGCCTACTCATTTCAATGACGGATTCTAATATTCTTAATTTGCGATTACTAAGATTGTAAAGATGTTTCCCCGATGAATAATTTGCCAAATTTATTTCTTTGCTTTCTGGTTCGAAAAAAACATCGACGTTGGAAATTTGAAAGGATTGTTTCTCAAGATAGAAGTCTGCTCTATCGCGTGGTATATTTCGATTTTCCGCTGGACCCTTATTTTTTGGAATAAACTGAAAAGTACAGTAAAGTCGCGATTACTGTCCTCGGTCAACACCGGGTTCTAAGTCCAGTGCCTACTCATTTCACTGGCGGCCGACACCGAAGGCGGCGATGATTGATCTCGGTTCGGGTATATCGGTGTAAACGCCACACATTGACTCGAATGAATCGAAATGTTCAACTTTCTTAATTTTCATTATTTCTTTTACGAAATTTCACTATCGTATTTCTGGCATTTTTCTGATCAATATAAGACCAAACACGATATAATTCCAATTGTATTTAGTGGTTAAATCGACGATTCAAGTTTCGGTCGCAAGGAAGGACAGCGTATGGGAAAGAAAGAGACGCTCGTTCTGTCCTTCTCTATGTTCGGCTCCTCCTTTGAATTTCATTCTGTCCTTCTCTATGTTCGGACTCTCCTTTGAATTTCATTCTGTCCTTCTCTACGTTCGGCTTCTCCTTTGAATTTTTATTCTGTCCTTCTCTATCCTCGGACTCTCCTTCGAAGTAACGAAAATACGATCACAACACCGGGATTACTGTCCACCAAAAATACGGCTGTTGGACAGTAATCTCGACTTTACTGTGGTGCTTCGGAGAAAATCGCGCGAGACCTGAGGAACTTCGTTCAAGAGACAAGATTCGTTACAGCAATTCAAATGAAACAACGAAGTGCATGAAATTAATCCGACTAGACAGCGAACCGCGAAATAGCGTCGGCGGTGACAGCGAACGTGTTAATAAAACAAATGTAATACCATTCCGAGAGTGTTGATCGCTCGAAGAGCCAAACTGTTTGAAGCCAAGAGACTCTGTGATCGGCGGCGCCAAGCAATGGCCATGAAGTGCGCGCGTCCACGGACCTGTGTCTCTGTTCAAGGACAGCCGGTCGCATGGATGCTTAACCCTTTCGCTATACAGGACGAGATATCTCGTTTCCACAATGCTGAAGAAACGATCCACCCGGATCCCGAGGAGGAGGTCCGCTTCGACGGTTCCCGCGATGACGGTTCGCCAAAGAACAATCTAACTGGACTCTACCTGAAGGAACGACTAAGCTACGGAGAAGGGAACCCTCGTCGAAGCGGAAGCGGACCTCCGGAAATGATATGTACATAGTGTCTCGATCGTTGCTGTTGCTGGGAGACCGAAAGGTCGAGGTTACTCGTTAATGTTGCTCGATGATCCGGAAGCTGAGATCCACCGCGAGCTCCCACAGGGTCGTAGTTATTCTCTCTCTCTCTTTCTATCTCTCTCTCTTTTTTTTCGTCGGTGAACGTTCGGTGCCGGTCTGGCTTGCGTCAGTGGTTTAACTTCGCGTCGTCGGATATATACACACATATACATATGCATACGCGTGTACACGGTGAATCGTGGAATCGAGCTGAGACTCTTCCCAGAGGAACAACTCTGTTTCCAAGGGACTCGAGCCCTTCCGAGAAGCTGGGCAACGGCGCAGCAGACTCTGCGATCTCTCGGATAAACAATTACAGTCGACTAGAAAAGTCCCTTAGATCGAGTTCCTGTATTCGACCATCTTTCTCGCCACGTTTCATCGACGATTATGAATTTTGCAGATGCTAAAACTGAAGAAGTATGTCGTCGAGGTCGCAGAGTTGCGCAGGTCGAAGTGCGATCTATTCGGCTTCTCGGAGAACCTCGAGCGGCTCCGAACCGGAACTAGTTTTTCCGATCGGAAGGACAGTTGGTCGAGATTGTGCGAGCCACCGTGTACACAGTGTAGAGTATATATTTATGTATATAGGTTCGCGTCGGTTCCATTCGGCGCTCAGTCGTCCCAAGTCGGGAAGCTGTCCTGGGTGATGAACAACGATTGGCCGCCGGCTGTCGTCTGCTCTTGCCTCTGGCTAGGTGTGCCTCCGAAATTCGTACTGCCGAACACGGGCTGGCCGAACGCGTCCAGCTGCTGGCCCTCGTAGATACTGCGATCGGACGCCGCATACGGCGACGTGTGGTGTTGCTGTTGCTGCTGTTGTTGCTGTTGTCGGTGCGTGTCCGTCACCGTCAGCTCGATGTTACCCGCCGCGGTGTTCTCTTCGAGGTTCTCGGACCTGCTCGCCTCCTCTAGGCTGCTGTGCTTGATGCCGTAGTAGAAGTACATGATGAAACCTGCGCAACGATCGGCCCGTTAATTTCCATTTACCATCGAAGTATCGGATGCTTCGGGTACGGGTGGGCAGAGAACTTGGATGGGTCAAGCTGCTAGATTAATGGGAAAGCATCGAAGATGGAGGCTCTAAATTAGGGGACTAAGTTGGGGGCTTGAGCTTGGTACGGATGAGCTCAGAAGTTGGATAAATCGACGTTTCAAATTAGGGGACTAAATTGGTGGCTTGAATTTAATAAAAATGAGCTCAGAAATTGGAGAGATCGAAGCACTAAATTAGGGGACTAAATCGGCGGCTTCAATTTGGTAAGAATGGGCTCAGAAGTTGGAGAGATGGAAGCTACTAAATTAGGGGACTAAAGCGGCGGCTTCAATTTGGTAAGAATGGACTCGGAAGTTGGATAGTTCAACGTTGCAAATTAGATAACTAAATTGGTGGCTTCAATTTGGAAAGACTGGGCTCAGAAGTTGGATAGATCAACGTTCCAAATTAGGGGACTAAATTGGCGGCTTGAATTTGGTAAGAATAAGCTCAGAAGTTGGACAGATAGAGGCTCTAATTTAGGGGACTAAAGCGGCGGCTTCAATTTGATAAGAATGTGCTCAAAGTTGGACAGATAGAGGCTCTAAATTATGGGACTAAATCGGCAGCTTCAATTTAGTAAGAATGGCCTCAGAAGTTGGATAGATCAACGTTCCAAATCAGAGAACTAAATTGGGGGCTTCAATTTGGTAAAAATGAGCTCAGAAAATGAAGAGATGAAAGCACTAAATTAGGGGACTAAATTGGCGGCTTCAATTTGGTAAGAATAAGCTCAGAAGTTGCACAGATTAAGAGACCCTAAATTAGGGGACAATTTGGGATCTAAAGATATCAAGATCCTAAACCATAATTAGCACCACTGGACATGAATCGGACCTAAATTCGAGGATGATTTGGAGCTTAAGGAACAGCCGGTTCTACATGGTAGGACGATTGAACGTCTCGGTCATTTCTTACCGAGTATCATCCACACGGTGAATCTGACGAGCGTCAGGACGCTCAGCTTGAAGATGAGATAAATGTTCACGGTGACGGCGATCGCAGGGACGAACGGCAGCCCCGGAGTCATGAACATCATGGTATTCCTGAAAGGGCAAGAAACAGACTCAGGACTCGGTGAACGTTTCTCAAGATCATCCTGCGTTTTCTTGTTAGAGAGGGTAAAGACGAATCGCCGTACCTGTTTTGCGGCTTTCTGCTGATGGCGAGCAACACGCCGATGATGGCGAACAGGAAGAGGAACATGATTATCGTGGTGAACGTTCCCATGTTTCCTGCAGAAGACCAGGAATACACACGTCTTTAGAACAGATAAAACATTTAAAAATCGTGACCTTTACTATTCCTTCGCAATTGCGATCAGTAACAATTTAAAAAAAAAAAAAAATTATTCGCACATTAGCTGGTAAACTACAGTAAAATCGGGTTCACTGTCCAACAGCCGTGTTTTTTGGAGGACAGTAATCCTGGTGTTGTGGCGTTATTTTCGTTACTTCGAAGGAGAGTACGAACATAGAGAAGGTCGGAATGAAATTCAAAGGAGAAGCCGAACATGGAGAAGGACAGAACGAGTGTCTCTTTCTTTCCCGTACGCTGTCCTTCCTTGCGACCGAAACTTGAATCGTCGTATATATTTCATCCATTGCTAAACCTGACTACAGTTTATTTTTAAACCTCTCGACCGTCCTACAGTGGAAAGCTCTCTCACCCATGCCGCAGACGATGATCAGATCAAAGATCACTATCAGCAGATAGAGTATCCCGACCAGCTTCATCACGTACCGGCCGGACGCCTCCGTGGCTGGGCCCCGGTCCACCCACGGGAATATAGCTGGGCACAGAAACTGCGCCGCCTGTAATTATACCGCGAACAATTACCGCGCTATCCAACGGGCAACCAGGTCTCCGCAAGCATTAGCATCGGCATTAGCATGGGCATTAACATCGGCATTAGCGCGGCCGTGCGAACCGTGTAATTACCCGGTGGTACGGCTGGGAACATTACCTGCAGACGACGCTGAAGATAAGTTAACGGCGGCCCTATGATCGGCGTGTTCCCAGGGTACTGGTGCGCGCTGCCGCAGGTCGAGGCAGCCGCGGCCGCGTGCACGCTCCCGTAGAATTTGTTCTCTGTCCTGTCGCTGACCAGATACTGGTCGTCCTTACCCAGTCCCACCTCGTCCTCCTCGGCACCGTAGGTGTCGTCCGAGTCCGGCGAGGAGCTGTTGCACCGTCTCACCCGTCTCACCTGAACAGCACTCGTTAAGTGGGTATTCTGGTTTTTCATCTTCAAAACAATCGAATTCCCTTTAAGTGCTCGTCACCACTGTGCTATCAACCCTCAGCACTCGAGTGGCGACTCGGAGTCACCACTAAAAATTGCTGTGCCATTATTCAAATTATTGTTTACGTCGTTAACCCGTTGCCGTACCATTTTCTTTAAAGTTGCAGCAATTAAAACACGTCTTTATCCCCAACGATGTTGCAGAAGGGAAAAGAAAATTTATATATTTCGTGTGGCTGCATTTATCTTAATGCGAAATATTAATTACGAACGAGTCAAGGTTTATTTTAGTTAAAAAGAAAGGCGTAACATTCGTATTTGTTAGACTTTGTTCGACATCTTCATGGCGAGTGTGGCTCGTTAAAATACGGCAAGGGGTTAAATACGTCGGTGACTAATCAATAGACTGCGGATCTTTGTGCATTCATAAAGAAATTGGCTGGTTGAGATATAAAACAGTAAAGAATTAGAGAAACTTAAGAATGTCGTTAATTAATTATGTTTGTTGATGCGATAAAGTCGTTGAGAGATGATGAATCAATGCTTAGTTTACTCCCGCTTCCCACAATCAATGCAGAACATTTATTATTTTGCATAAAGATCCGCGGTACACTAGTCAGTCTACTATAACACTGTCCAACACCAAATTTGTTTCGCTATAACTGTTGGGTGACCCTTATAGAGTTTTTTGCGCTGATGATGAGAACGATCGCGCTCGTGGAAGAGCACCACTGGCGGCAACTCGTGTCGAGCGAAGATGTTTTGCTTTCTGAATCGAAAAAAACATCGACGTTGGAAATTTGAAAGGGTGGTTTCCCAAGATAAAAGTCTGTTCTATCTCGTGGTATAGTTAGATTTTCCGCTGGACCCTTATTTTTTATATAACTTGAAAAACGTCCTCAAAAATGGATGCAAAAGTGACGTCTCTCCGTCTTTAATCATTATTCAACGCTAGGTTTACGGAGCTCTAGAAATAACTATTTCACATTATTTTATAAACTTAACAAGAATGTTTCTATCTAAATTGTTGGCCATTTTTCCAGTAATATATACACAAAGAAATAAATATGGTAAATAATTCTCCAGAGAAACATCTTTACAATCTTAGTAATCGCAAATTAAGAATATTAGAATCCGTCATTTTGACGGGTTCCGTAAACCTAGTGTTAAACATGTTTAAACAATCATAATGCATTAATATTGGATATCGCTGTATTCGGGAAAGTCTACAGAATCTTTTTCCGTAAAGAACAATTCAATATCTTACATAATAACATCGCAATATTTGTTTAAATTTGAAAAATATGTTTTTCTTTTCAAAGTCATGTTTCTCAAAAACCGTGCGTATAGGAAAAAAGTTAAGGGCAGATTCGGAATCAACGCAAAATACTCTATAAGGGACACCCAACAGTTATAGCGAAACATAGAAAAAGTTGAAATTTGTTGGACAGTGTAACCAGTCTACAAATGAAATGAGAAACAGCATATGTAGAATGTAATTGTTCTAGGTCGGAAGAAATGTTTAATTTTCGAGTTGGAACAGCTCCGAGTACGAAGGGTTAACATTCACTACGCGAGGATGCGAGGACGGAACAATTTTCTAAGAAATTGTTCCAGGTCTTGGAAGGTCTGTCATGTAGAGCGTCCTACCATGACACGCTGGCCGTTGTTCGTCGTGGACAGCTCGGGCTGCGTGGTCTGAGCGGTGTTCAGAGCCGTAGTCAGCTGGTCCGGTCTCAGCTCTTTCCCATAAGACACCTGCCCGTTCACCTGAGTCTCCTTCGTCGGCGATCGACAAGGCGTTCTCAGGCTTTGAGGTAGCAGCTCGACCAGGTTCGTCGTGTGCGGCTGATAGCGGAGGATCAGCACGCAGGTGGACACCAAGGTGTAGGCTAGCAGGGTACCTGTGGGTTAAGCGAACACCTGCATTAGCCAGATGCAGCCAGATAGATACTTCTTTCGGTCATTTATCGTTTTAACACTAGGTTTACGGAGCTCTAGAAATAACTATTTCACATTATTCTATAAACATAACAAGAATGGGTCTATCCAAGTTTTTGGCCACTTTGCCAATAATATAGAGGGCGGGGCAATAACTATGACCACTTTAAATATTTCCGTTATTTGTAATAATATGAAAAAATGTTGTATACAAAACTTACACGGTATAGAGGGGGCCATATTGTGACATAAACATTTTCTGCGTGGGTGGAAGCATAGAGGAGATTTCAAGGTCACCTTGAGCTTTTTAAATAGAAAGATATACTTTCTGTGTCATGAATCGATAGATTATCGAATTCTTAGTAAAAATGTATTGACCTCCATATGTCCTAAATCTAATAGTTAACGAGATATCATCGAAATAATTTTCATTCTTCTTTGGATAATATTTCGTTAACTATTAGGTTTAGGGCATACGAAGGTCAATACATTTTTACTCAGAATTCGATAATCTATCGATTCATGACACAGAATGTAGATCTTTCTATTTAAAAAGCTATAGGTGACCTTGAAATCTCCTCTATGCATCCACCCGCGTAGAAAATGTTTGTGTCACAATATGTTCCCCTCTATACCGTGTAAGTTTTGTATACAACATTTTTTCATATTATTACAAATAACATAAAAGAAATAAATTTGGTAAATAATTTCTCAGGGAAGCATCTTTACAATCTTAGTATTCGCAAATTAAGAATATTAGAACCCGTCATTTTGACGGGTCCCGTAAACCTAGTGTTAATTGCGTCGAGAGGCTACGCAACTGTCGACGACAACTTGCTCACCGATCGACATCATCTCCACTAGGACCTCCAGCTGGATCAAGAGGGCTGCCATGGCCGCTGCCAACCCAGAAGTCAGCGTCGCTAGGGCCGGGGTGCCTGTGGCTGGCCACACCTGGCTCAGACTCCTGCAAACATGCGAGAACAAGTTGTTGGACAACCTTTTTGCAGCTGAAAGTGGTGATTTATAAGTGGGACGTTCCTCATGGAACGATCTAACGTTCAACGAAACGTTTCAAGAAGGTAGACTCGTTTCCAGGATAGCAATTGCTCGTTTCTCGATAATGCAAAGATTGGATTTTTCAGTAATCAAAAGTGCTATGATGAAATTCGACACCGTGATCTGTATTATTCGGAAGCACACAGCTGAGTATGTAGCTATTTTCACAAAGCAGCGACAGTGTAACGCAGATTAATGCAAATTACGCCTCGTGAACGTGAAAACGGGACTTTTGCGAAATGAGAAAGCGCATTCCGCACCCTTGCAATCCTGGAAGAACGAGACTACTCCCTTAACAAGCTAGCGGGAGTGTTGAAATCTCCATACTAGTGGTACGAGTCAGTCAATGGCCAGACAAGCGGCACAAGCGACGGTCCCGCCGTCTTCTCTACAGGGTGTCCCAAAATTCCCTCAACATCCGGAAATGGGAGGTTCCTGAGATCATTTCCCGCGCTGAACGTGCCAATACGCGTCTAGGTCGCGCTGTGATTGGTCCGTGTTTTCCGTTAATAACTCGTTAATAACTGCTTAACGGAGCCTCGGATTCCATTTTCGTAAAGGAAAATGTCGCTTGAAATGATCTCAGGAATTATGGGACAACCCTGTAGACGTCCCCGGAGAATCGTCGTGTCGACGGCGCTGATAAGCTTGTCCGACGGTCTAGCGGATTTCACACTCGGGTTACCTGAATATCAGACCATCCTGCGCCATGGCGTAGACTATCCTCGGCATGGGGAACATGGTGCCGAACATGGAGACCGTGAGACCAGCCAGTGCACCCACTGCGACGATGTACTTGCACTTGTAGGCGCCCACCTGGCCAAACATCTCCACCAACGCCGAATCCTGGTCCACCTGATTGTACGGGACTGGAAGAACCACTTACGTCACTTTTCTTCTGAATGAACGATACATTATAGAAAAATTTCGATGGACACTTTCGGTGCTCCGCTCGGACCCGACGTTAAAATAGTTTTTCTTTCGTTCTCTTCGTGGATGCGGCAATTAGGTTTGTGGAAGGTAAGGACTATCCCCTAAGTTTCTTTAGGGAAGAGAGCTACTGCTCCATGGATCAGGATTTACACCGACCTTGGAGGTGTTCGGTTAGGATGACACAGCGACGGGACGATTCGCGTTTAGCTACTCACGCGTCGCCTATTGTTGAAGGCTACAAGCACCAAAGGGCCGCACACCGATCACGATAGTTTCCCTTTCGTTTTCTTCGTGGCTACGGTATTTAGAATTTAGGAAGCAGAGCTACTGCTTCATGGATCAGGATTGACACCGACATTGGATGTGTTCGGTTAGGATGACATAGCGACAGGACGGTTCGCGTTTAACTACTCGCGCGTCGCTTGCCGATAAAAACTACAAGCACGAAAGGGCCGCACACCGATCAAAATAGTTTCCCTTTCGTTTTCTTCGTGGCTACGGTATTTAGGTTTGTGAAACGTAAGTACTAGCCCCTAAGTTTCGTTAGGAAGGAGAGCTACTGTTCCATAGACTCTGACCATGGAGGTGTTCGGTTAGGATGATGCAGCGACGAGACGATTCGCGTTTAGCTACTCGCGCGTTGTCTGCCGATGAAGGCTACAAGCACGAAGGAACCGCTCACCGATCAAAATAGTTTTTCTTTCGTTTTCTTCGTGGCTACGGTATTTAGAATTTAGGAAGCAGAGCTACTATTGCTCCATGGATCAGGATTGACATCGATCTTGGAGGTGTTCGGTTAGGATTACATA
>CM052204.1:4608582-4655760 GCA_028455805.1 Lasioglossum figueresi
TTTTTTTAATACTGGACCTTGCAATTTTCGTGTACGTACATGCGTCTAGCGGTGTGCGGTGTCCACACAAATCATCTAGTCTACTCCCTTGTTTAGATTATTAAATATATCGGTATCTAATCAATTACTAAACATTTAGGTACCGTATAAGGTATTTATACCAACTTCATATACATAAAATTTATAAAATCATAGGGAATGGAAATGTTCTAAATCGAAAGAAATGTTTAATTTTCGAGTTAAAATAACTTCGAGTGCAAAGGGTTAACTGATTTGAAAAAATGATTTTTCAGAGAATCTCAGTTACAGTGAATCCTCGATCAACGCAACAAGGCCGTACACGATAAACGCAACAAAAATATCCCCTCCACTGTAGTAATCTGATCTTAGCTCGGGTATATCGGTGTGGACCACCACTAATGTGACGCGGAGAGTCGCAGTCGTCGGTACAGTTCAAAGTCCCGTGCGTCCTCGCAATGTAATACCAATATAAAATCTTTTTTATTATCATTTAATTTTTTATGAAACTTTCACCAATCATATTTGTGGCATTTTTCTGATTAAAATAAGACCAAACACGATACAATTTCAACAGTATTTAGTGGTTTAATTAACGATGAACGTTTCGGGCGCAAGGAAAGACAGCATATGGGAAAAAAAGAGATGCAGAGAGTCGCTGTCCTTCTCTACGTTCGGCTCGGCCTTTGAAGCTCAAAAAATAGTTACCCGTCTACGATAAATGCAATCAAAACCCCCCCGAGGCTGTTGCGTTTATAGAGAATTTACTGTAGTGAGTCACACAATAAAAATTCCAGTACTCAGATTGACAAAATACATGTTTTAAATTTCCATTACAGGCACAGATAGAAAATTTACAATTATTTACACATCAGCCAGTAAACTAATATCGTTCAATTTTTGAAAAAATTATTCGTTTTTAAATACTTTGTTGGCCCACTGTATACATGGAGATACAATTAATTGGAGTGACGTTCCAACAAGTTCTAAAATAAATTAACCCTTAGCATCTGAGGCGCTATTCAAAATTGCTGTACTATTATTTAAAATATTGTTTACACTATTAGATATGTCGGTATTTAATCAATTACTAAAGGTTTAAGTATTGTATGAGGTATTATATCAATTCCATATCTACAAAATTTATAAAAATTATGGAAAAATGGAAATATTCTGGGTCAGAACAAACGTTTGATTTTCGAGTTAAAATAGCTCCGAGTGCAAAGGGTTAAAGCCTTTTACGTGAAGGGGTACAATTAGGGCAAAGTAGAATATGTCTGCGATAGGTCGGACAGGGAAACCGAATTTGCAGATTCGGTGGTGCGGGTCGATACCGACGAATCGGAAGCGGCGTTCAAGTCGCGAATAGTAATCGCGGAGTGGCAAGAAGGGGGATAAAACGTTCGGAGATGATCAATGAGTAGAGGATGCAATTGCGGTTGCACCTGTCTGTCGGAGCAGCACGGCACGGCGTCCCGGGAGTCGCCGGTGAAATTTTAATGGGCTTGAAAGGGGTCCCTTTCGAGGAAAAAAGCTCGTGAATGTTAGAGGTTGCCGCGCGTGACCCTGTAGTATTTCGCCTCCGCGGTTCATGAACGCCCCCGTACTCGTCGCCCACGCCGCCCACGCAGCTCCTGGTGCAGCCAAGGCAGAATGAAAATCCGCTTGTAAATCAACCGTGTTCACGAGCTGAGTGGAGTTAGGCTCGAGCAAGCTGGAGCAAGCTGGAGGGAATCCTGGATTTCAGGAGAACGTGCCCCGTCGGGACCGGCAACGAGAAATATGAACGCTAAACTGAAAATATGTGCTTGAATAAAAAAATTAGATCGAATCAATTTCCACGTAAGGTCGGCAACACCGAAGGTCGAATGTACCTTCACCGCTCCTCCAGAGGATGACCGACATACCTGGAAGGGATGTTTTAAGTGGTTTACAGCCAAAAAAGGTGCATGCACCTCAGCTACGAACTGACCGACTACAGTGCCGGACAAAATGATGGGACGCGAGAAGAAATGCTGCCGCGACAGTGCTGCATTTTCATTTGTTCCAGCATTTCTTCTCGCGGCTCCGCTAAATTCTGTCGAATAATGCGAATATCGCCCGAAAAACGCAGAATTAGGCTTTCTGGGATAGTAAGCGCGCTAGATGCGTCTTTTATCTAGCGATTGCGACTACGGAGAGGTCCCCAATATGCATTGGCGAGACGCTATTTTCCTTATCCCGGACCCTTGCAATTCTCGTGCACGTACATGCGTCTAGCGGTGTGTGTACCACACAACTCATCGAGTCTATTCCCTTAACGCGATCTCGTCGTTTCTCCTCGATGAAAAACCGGAACAGAGTTAGTTAATTCTTCAGGGATGGGAACAAGGGGTGGCCGCTCTCAAAGAGGCCGGGGATCTCAAGAACGCGAGTGGAAGGCCGGCTGCAAAGCGTCGTCTTTCTTCGCGAACCACCTTCAACCCCTCTCTCACTATCTCCATTACTTGACCCCCGGTCGAAGGGTGTCGGTTCGAAAGGAGACGTTCTTTGTTATTTGTCGCGATCGTTATTCGGGTTAATGGAAACCCTTGTAAAACGGGCTGCTCGTTAGCTTCTAATAGATAGGGCCGCACCCCCCGTGGACAGAATATCGACAATTCTCTCTGCTTATCGAAACAAACGATTGTGTCGTCGCGTTGTCGAGAAAAATTCATTATTCGTCGAGTTATTATTCGAGGTTGCACGGGTGGTAATTGAAGTCCTCTGGTCGAGGCGAGGCCGAACGGGTTGGGACGAGGCCGAGCCGCCCGGCGTGCATTAACGTTAATCAGAACATTAGCATAAGTGCTGGTCCGTCGGTAAACTCGTCGCCGTTACAGCATTTCTAACGCGTGTGTGGGCGGCACGGCACAGAGGCGTCACCATTGAAAACCAACCCCTGGATCCACACGCGCGGACTCGTAAGGTCGCATCAAACGCAAGAATTAACCCATTCGTACGGGCCTGGGAGACCGTGGGTTGGAGGATCGCTTTCGCAATCGAGCGACGTCACGCGTGTAGCTTTATCTACCTTTACCCACTTCTTCCGAGGGTGAACTAAACGGGTAACCACCCCAGCTTGTTTTCGCGGGGCGCGACTTTCCGTTTTCGGGAATCGGGTCAACCGATACCGTGGCACCGGGGTTGCTTTCGAAACCGCGAACGAAGTGTCCCGCGTGTGTCGCAAAAAGCCAGCGAGCGACGAAAGCGCGGGATTAAAAATTCACGTGCAGAGACCGCGTTCGAGTTCTCGCGGAAATATTCATCGGGTCGGAGCGGGCGATGAAAACAGCGCGACGAATTCTACCATCAACAATTAATCGGCCAGCGCGCAACGGGCTGGATCGAGAAAATTTTGTGACATTTTACTGATTACAGATATACATCTTTTGTAATTATTTTTTAACTAGTTGTTTGAATTGTATCGTCTTGAAATAATATTTAAAATTGGTTTTATATTCTTTTTATAGGCTCGAAGGACGGATGAAGTATGTGTGTGTTGTATGTGTGTATGTGCGCGTGTCGACAGACAGCCTTATACATATACGACTGAATTTGTAATAACGGAGAATCGAAAATAACAGTGGAGTTGTAGAATTATGATCGCCAACGTATCAGATCGAAACGAACGCTCGCGATGAGAAACACGTCACGATTGGTTATTGTTCGATTATCGATAAGTTACCAGCACAATGAACTTATTGTTCGTTGTCAAAAATGAATCAACGATCTCAGAATCGTTTCTGATGAACAGAGATTAAGAAGTATCGATGAAACGATCTCAGAATGGTTTCTAAACAAAGTTTTCAAAGTATTCCACTTGATACTTTGTTTCAAGAGCCGGAATGCGGGGGCCTAACCTAAGCAATGTGGAGATATGAGGGGACCCTGTTTCCTTTTTTGGGTCCCAACGATTTTCCTCTGAGGTTCAGACGAAGCTAATATTTCGTACAGTGAAGAGCTTCCTCTCGCGCCGTGGAATGAAGACTTATTTAATTATTATTATTATGTACGGACCGAAATCCATTTATACAAATCTTTACAATACAAAAGAAAGACAAAAATGAAAGTCTCAACCTAACATTACTTATAAAGGGACATGCCGTAAGCTGTAGGAATACAGGTATTAAATTAACATATAATTGTACGCAATTTTCTCTCGAATGATTGCAACGTTCCATTGAAAAAGTCAATATTGTGATATAGCGAGGTAGAGTCCGCAATAATACGATTTATTTTATTTAATAAATACCAGTGTGCATTCTTTAACACCCATATCCAATAGTTATCCATGTTTTTATTGTGTCCTTACGGTTTTTAGGCTTTTCCTTACGATTTGTTACTAGTTCAGTACTTTTACCAGAACTCGATCTAAGGGACTTTCGTGGTTGACTGCGAGTGATATTATTCGCGGTGGAGAAGTGTCGGGGAATTTGCAGGGCGATTTCGAGATCGAGCCCGAAAAATTCACGCCTGCTGGCCGAGTCTGGGTTCCGGGTTCCGTTCTAATTCCAGGCGGCTGTCCGTTCCACACGTTTCTCGTGAAACATGGATTTCTGCGGAGCGTGAATTCGAATTCCCTTTCGCTCGTCGCGTCGCGTCGACTGTCCACCTGATGCACTCGGTTTCGGTGTTGGAGACCATCTGGTGCAACAAGTTTGCCATTGTTCCGCGAGTTCGCCGCAAACCGCTAGCAAAAAGCCGCGCCACGGGGTGCTGGGGAAACGAGGAGATCGAGAAAACCGTCTGACCGACGAGACAGACGTCCTATACGAAACCCGTCTGTCGGCCCCTTTTCCTTTTGCGGCCGCCGACTTTACACCGTTTGTTACTTCTCCTTCGTACCGCAGCTCCGGAGACGGGGGAGTCTCTTTCTCCTTGCCAGAGGCTGCTTCCCTCTTTCGCTTTTCGTGGAAACAGTCCCGCGAAATTGTGTGCGCGCTGCGAACAACTCCGCGGCGAGAGCATCGTAGATTTTTACAATTACCCTCAATTTAAATTTTAAATTAATTCTCCAACTAGCAACGGACCATATTCTTCCTTGTCAAACATGAATCAACGATCTCAGAATCGTTTTGATAAACAGTGGTTCAGTAAATAATTTAATAAGAATTAATTCTTTCTCTACCCTTAATAATTTGCTGACTATTGGGTTATGATGGGAGTTTGGATTAACTTAAACTCTGTATATTCAATTTAAATGAATGTATTTGTACGGCGGCAGGAAGAAACGTTTTCTAGTTAAAATCGGAAACGGGGTCCTTATACAGGGTGTTTCGTCTACAACAGGACACCTAAATATCTCCTCTATCTCTGATAATACAAAAAATGTTCCTAACGTAATCTAAACGGTTTCAAAAGACGAATCAGATGGAAGAATCGTTTTTTATGAATTGCGTGTATATATGTAAAGAAACACGAGTGACCTTGAAAAAAACGATTATAAAATTACAATTTATAAAAAACGATTCTTCCATCTGATTCGTCTTTTGAAACCATTTAGATTACGTTAGAAACATTTTTTGTATTTTCAGAAATAGAGGAGATATTTAGGTGTCCTGTTTTAGACGAAACACGCTGTATACTTACGGGCCCTTTGTGATTCCTTGGAGCGAGGTGCGTCATGGGTTTTTCCAGGCAAAACCCTTCCAAGACACATCTCGCTGCCAGCCCCTTTACTACCCTTGTTTTATTACAATAAAGGACTTTTTAGAAAGTCGAGGCAATGTTGAAATTGTCAGGATTTCCAAGACTCACAATTGTGAAAGAAAATATATGAAACGTAAGAGGTAAGTTTGCGTATCTTCGGGTTTTTTCAACACATCACCGACCGGTGATTATTGCAAAATTTTGAAAAATCTATGATAAATGGCTAAACACTTTTTAATGGAACCTTCAATAGCGACAGCAATTTTCATTGCGAACTAACAAATCACTCTCAACAACGTCATCTAATACTTTCATTTAAAATAGCAATGTAAAAGAAAATTTCTATGCTTTCTTTTGGTACAGCACAATTATTGAAAATCCTATTAATCTACTTCCGGTAGGTAAAGTGTTAACAGCACGATTATTTTCAACTAATTGATCGTAGTACCTGTACGAGAATTTCTCACACGAGTTAAATGATATTTTATTGTATACATAGATGTAATATTTAGAAATTGTAGAGGGTCTGGATTAGGTGATTTTGTGGTTGTTTTGGGGGGAACTGTGTGGGAGGAGTTGTGCGATATTTTATGGTTCTGATTGTACTTACGCCGCTCCATCCGTACGGAAGAAAGTCCCCGGGCTTTGCCCAGTAGTCGCCGTTCACGTAGAACATGCCCGCCGACATCACGAACACCCAGACGGCGAGATTGATGGCGTTTAACACGTTATTGAACACCAGGGATTTCTTGACGCCCGCGGCCATCAGCAGCATCATCAGTATGGTGATGACGAACGCGAGGAAATCGGGCGGCCGACCTGGAACATCAAAGGACACGTTCGATCAACGGCCAACGTACACTGACTTGTACACTGACTTGTACACTGACTTGTACACTGACTTGTACACTGACTTGTACACTGACACGTACACTGACACGTTCACAGTGTCTCAACAATGTACCTTCTTGAAAGGGCTGATTCCTGAGGTTATTCGAAGTAACTTTTCCCTTTGCGAAAATCTTCTCCGCGGCTTCGTTAAGGAGTTATTAAAGAAAAACACGGGTGTTTTTCTTTCCGTAACTCGTTCACGAATCCACGGAGGAAATTTTCGCAAAGGAAAATGTTGTCGCTTCGGGAATCCGTAGGTGGAACACATTTGGGACACGTATGTCCACGTTTTCGAGGTCCACGCGAGTGCCACAGATGAATGTAAATCGCTGGAGACCGCCATTTACGTGGGTTCCGTTTCCCGACGGAATTTTAATAGGAAAATCAGAAAGTCAAATATATTTGCCGACGTCGCGTCGTCGACGCTGGGCGTCTTGCCGCGGTCAGCTTGTTTTATTCAAACGGAAAATCCTAGAGCCAACGGCGTGAGCAATTTCGGCGGCTCTTCGCGGTCAAAAGTGGGGCCACGTGATCTCGTTAAAGCGAAAATTGGGTGTCCTTGATTAACGGTCGCCGTTTCCAACGATTTTCATCGATTTTCATCGATTTTCCCAGCGATCGATCGCGGGGGCACGCCGGTTTTCAATTTTCACGCGGAATTGGACCGCGTCGACGGAGAAAATCAAATTTAATTTTCGATTTTTCGAGGGTGGCTCTCTCGCGTAACCGACGATCTCGAATTCGAATCGTGTTGGACAAATCGAAAAGCTTCGTGTGGTTAAGAAGTTCTCAGGGCCGACGACGCGATCCGGTTCGCCGAATGCATTCCGTGATTGCGACCTCGATTTCCCTCGGCCAGTCTAACGGTTAATGCGACATTATTTCCTTCGCGTGCTCCTTTCGCCGATTGGCTACGTGCTGGAAGACCGACGGATTGCCAGATGGGAAGGAAACCGGATCCAGTTTCTCCAGCGGGAACTTAATTTTTCGATTCCAGCACGGCGCGGGACGCGCAGTGGGGCATTTCGTCCGAAAAGTCGGAACAAATTTAGCGTTATTTATGGGCTTAAAGACGGTAGACTCGTTTGCAGAAGCGCAAGGGTGCGGGATGCGCGTTCTCGTTTCTCGATAATACAAAGATGGGTTTTTTCAGTAGTCAAAAGCGCTGGATAAAAGATCAATCTAGGCCGCGATCGCCCTCGAAAGTCGTGTTTTTACGTTTGTGAGGCGTAATGTGCATTATTCGGCAGCATATAGCTATTAAATAATATTAAAATAGCTACATGCGCAGTTGTATGCTTCCGGATAATGCAAATTACGCTGCCGAATAACGCAAATTACGCCTTGTAAACGAAAAAATAGGACTTTTGACGGCGATGGCGGCCTAGATCGATCTTTTATTTAGCGTTTTTGGCTACTGAAACACTCCATTTTTGTATGATCGAGAAATGAGAACGCGAATCCCACAACCCTGCAATCCTGGAAAAAGGAGCCTACTCCATTAACACTAGGTTTACGGAGGTCTAAATATAACTATTTTACATTAATTTATAAACATAACAAGAATGTGTCTATCCAAATTTTTGGCCATTTTTCCGATAGTATATACCCCAACGAAAAATAACGGAGGTATTTGGGTGTTCTGTTTCTTCGGACTCACCCTGTATATTGTACTATGCATGTACCCTTTGATTCTCTTCTCTAACCGTCTCTTTTGACCTAGAATAGTTCCATTCTCCATGATTTTTTAAATTTGGTAGACGTGGAACTGATATAATATTATACAATACTTAAATCTTCAGCAATTGATTAAATACCGACAAATCTAATAGCGTAAATAATATTTTCAATAATAGTACAGAAATTTTTAATAGCGCCTCAGAGGCGCCACTCGAGTGCTAAGGGTTAATTTATATTTAAAATAAAATATAACGTATTATGCAGCATGATGCTCGGTATCAGAACAGTTCAAACACATTTGTGATGATTTCGGACAATTCGGACAATATGTGTAGTCTTTTTCACATTAGATCACCGACCACGCACGTGCCTGCACCTACGCGAATCGCATTATTGCCATTCCAGCTAATCGCTCTGTTTACGTTCTTGCGCTCCGACGATCGGCTTTGAGCCCCGCGGGAGAAACTCAGCCGAATCAGGCTGGGCGACGAACGTGTTAAGGGGGATATTCGCTGGTAGAAAATATTTGGGACCCGGAAACGCGTCTTGAGTATATCGAATTATTGCAGGATCAATTGGCACTGTGGCTCAGTCGTTGACGCGATCGTATTCGGAAAAGCAGCGTGAGTGCCGGCGAGGCGAGTAGCGTTGGTCAGCGATTAGTCGGACAAGTGGTGTACGATTTGCATGGAGCGTACGGTTGGTCGAGCAAGTAGAACAGGTCGATACTTAACGCCACAGGTGGCACAGGACAGATTCGAGCGGGCAAGTAGTACAGGTCCGTGTTCGATAAGGCGTTCCCTTCGATTTATTCGATTCTGAATGGAATGGATGAAGAACATCGGTGAATGGAATGGATCAAAAACATCGAAGAATAGAATAGAAACGTCTTCCACCAGAGGATCCGTGTGATGGCACAATTGGAAAGCGTTCGAGGGTGCATCGATTGTAAATTCTGTTTGAACGGAACACGGTGTTTGCGCGAGGGCTTTCCCCGTTCTCCAGACTGGAAAGCTGTTCCTTTCAACCGACTCGCCAATTCCCGCGGATCTAAAACCGTGTGCCGTTCTAGTGGAACGTCGAATAATGTTCGCCGCGGAGCAAACACTTGACGCGTAAAGAAAAAGAAGAAAAAAGGTCGACTGCTCGCGGCAGCCGGCGAAACGAACGCGAGATGGAACAGGAAATAAAATCTATTTGCGGCGAACGAATACAAAACCGCACCGTCGCACGGCAGTGGTGTATTTTCCGTGAAAAGTCGGCCGAAACTATTTGAGCATTTTATTTCAAGACCTGCGTGCACAGTGAGTCATTGGTTGTTCATATATTCGAATAGCTCAGATAACCAAAGTCTTTCACCTTAGAAATACTCCGCTGCGCGCCGTGCAGAAACACGAGATAAATAAAACGACGACGGCAAACACGGTCGGCCGTCGGGTGGGGAGAGATCTTGAGAGAAATTGATTTCGTTCGTTCCCGGCTGGTTTCCTTCGACAATGCGACCTTCTCACTCCAGTGAAATATACGCGAGAAGATTGTGTCGTGTTATTGCTCGACCAAATGGCTCTACCTATCCTCGTGGAGCAGGATCCGCGCGAGAACACGCCTGATCGACGAAACATCCTCAATTTTTATCGTGGGATTCTCGAGTAGCATAACTGTCGAGAGCGTAACATCGCTAGTGGATTTTCAACGATGAAACGATTCAAGTTGTACGACTTGTGAGATAGATCGGATCGATAAAATGTTCTCCGAAAGAGGACGCCGATTTCCCCGGTCCCGGAAACTGTCCCGACTGCAGACCGGCTACAGGACGAATATTATTCCCGCGTCAGCTCGGTCCGCAGCTTCATCAAGGTCCATTGATAGCCACTGAAAGCAAAGTGGGACTCGGGGTTTGTTAATCCGTGTAGCCCCGCCGCTAAAGTGGACCATTCACCGCCAATCAATCTCGAAACAGTCCGGCCGAACGGACCATTTACACGTAAAAACGAACTTTGATCCATCGATCGATCCGCGAACCGATCGAGCACTAGTGGAAATCAAAGATTATTATACGGTGGTCATGCATGTGTTAGAAAAGCAACGAAGTTGTCCAGGTGTCGAGTAGATGTTCGCCGAGTCGGGAACGAAACTGGAACAATGGCTTCCGAGAACGTTGCACGCCGGTCGGCGGACAACGGAAAGACGCTGAACAGAGGCTCCGTTGTAAAGGGTTGATCGAAGGAACGGTCCGGATTGGTCTGAAAAGGGACAAGGGCGAGAGATGCGGGGCTCAGGTGGACAGGTTAAAGAGCATCGAAGTATGCGGCTTCGCAAACCGTTTCGGATCGATGAGGTCCACAGGTGCTAGACTTGATCCGCGCAAGCGCCCCTTGATCCTCTTGCACCCTCTTCGGCCTTTTGTTATCCCCAGAATCCAACCGTTTCGACCTTCCGCGGGAAGCTTCTTCCCCTCGTTCTACTTATTTCCTAGCTTCTATTCCGTATACATGGTGATCCACCGATCCGCATACTCGATTTCCATAAATCCCCGGACACTTGCTTGTCTTCAAGAAAATTGTAATTAAAGAAAGCCGGTCCGCAGTTCGGACACTTTTCGTGATCCAGCGAAACGCATGCTCGATTTCCATAAATCCCCGGACATTTGCTTATCTTCAAGAAAATGGTAATTAAAGAAAGCCGGGCTGCAGTTGGGACACTTTTTGTGATCCAGCGAAACGCATTCTGGATTTCCATAAATCCCCGGACACTTGCTTGTCTTCAAGAAAATTGTAATTAAAGAAAGCCGGTCCGCAGTTCGGACACTTTTCGTGATCCAGTGAAACGCATGCTCGATTTCCATAAATCCCCGGACACTTGCTTATCTTCAAGAAAATGGTAATTAAAGAAAGCCGGGCCGCAGTTCGGACACTTCGTGATCCAGCGTAACGCATTCTGGATTTCCATAAATCCCCGGACACTTGCTTATCTTCAAGAAAATGATAATTAACAATGGTCAAAATGACGGGTTCTGATATTCTTAATTTGCAATTATTAAGATTGTAAAGATACTTCCCTGAGAAATTATTTAACAAATTTAATTCCTGGGTTATATACTATCGGAAAAATGGCCAAAAATTTGGACAGACACATTCTTGTTATGATTATAAATTAATTTAAAATAGTTATACTTAAACCTCCGTAAACCTAGTGTTAAAGAAAGCCAGTCCGCAGTCGCTACACTTTCCGGGACCCGGGAAATCTGACTATTCTTTCGGAGATTCGAGATTCGAGGATTTCACAGTACACCGGATCGTAACAATATTCCGATCTTGAGCCCATAAATAACGCTTATATAGTTATTTCTGACTTTACGGGCCAAATACTGTGCGACGCAGATCTACAAGAAGCTCTATGGGTCTGAGCATCTCCAAGGGACCTAAGGGACTGATCCTCTATTAGTGGGACTTTCATATCCCCTATCTGACCCTGGAGGCAAGTAATCCGAGAGTAGCAGTCGTAAGATTTCAGAGCACCCTATAGGCAACGAAGAATCCAGGCGCTAGTATAGAGGGGCGAGGGAGAATAAGTCGGCTTCCCTTTGTCTCAAAGTCGGTCCCTGGAGAGAGATAGGCTCGCACTCGCTGGCATTATGTACGGGAAGCGTGGTGCATCCGAATAATGGCGGAAACACGCCTTGCCGGTGGAAAAATGCTGGAGGATAAGGAACTCGTGAAGGGTGAATCGTTACGATCCTGTACGAGCGTAACAGGACAATAGACCCGGAAGACAGAGAGGGAGAGGGAAGTAAGGACGTTAAAGAAACACTTTGAAGAGTCTCCGGGCATGGGAGCGAGAGAGAGAAGGGGAAGGAAAGAGACGACCCTTTTGCCGAGTCAGCCCGGAAAGTATGGCAACCCTTTGAGCTCGTCCGCGAGACGTCACTTCCTGCCCGACCCGCTGTTACTTCCTCTGTAAAGTTACTTTGTTTGCCGGCATTACTTTCAGCCCCCCGAACCGCAGACGACTTCCGCCGCAGACAATACCACGGAAATCTGTTCCAGGTAATTCTGCTACGCGATCGATCGATCATCCTGTCGAAAACGGCGCCGCATTTGTCGCGGAACTAACTTCTGTCGGCGTTGCTCGCAAGCAGCAGGGTCATCCTAACCACAGGCTTGAATGGGCTGCAGCCCCAGGGTGCCAGCCTTTTGGGAATTTTGATAATATATTATTGATAATATATTGACTTTTTCCAGTTCTGTTTCTTTTGTAAAACGCTTACCCGCACCTATATCTTTTTATGAAGAGAGGCTGTTGGGATGACGAGGTTGGGAGATCAAATCTGGATCTTATATTTATTGAATGTTTATTTAATCTCCGCTGTACGCATGGAATAAACGTGCATCGGTCATGAATGAAAATTGTTCGCACGTAACGCAATGTTGTACTTCATTATCGATACATTGAATATAAAGTGTTGCACACCAAAAAGGTATAACGAAGAGAGAAGGTGCGAGTTGTAACTGGCTCGGTAAACTGGCAAGGACCAAACTACCTGATTTCTTCTGGGTAAGGAGATAGCAACGCCTGAAGTGTAGTAAACTTCAGGTCAAGAAAGACCTTTGCTCCTCCGTGTTTCGTGCATTTGTACACTCCAACAGGAGCAGAATATAATTGAACGTTTTGCGATAAGTTCTGCAATGAAAGAGAGGAAACACGATAGACCGGAAAGGGATGAATTTTGTCGAGAATGAAGTAACGCCGACTTTGAACCGGTAAATTCTGATTCGTGGGCATCGTTCAACTGACGGCACAGTAGTCGGTGTCGACGACTGGTCCTACGTAGAACGCGGAAGAACATTAGGGAGGGTCTGGTCCGGCGTGTGACAGCCGGTCGGGTCGCGCCCTTTTTCGAGCATGATGTACAGCTCTGTTCCTCGGGGTCTGACATGCAGAGGGTTTTTCTAACCGGCCATCTGACTACGGAGGGATTATTCTACTGCGTCAGCTGTGCGCGCGGACCGACCGGCCGATCGATACGAAACCTCGCACAGTGCGCTGAAAACCCGTTTTTCATGACCAAAATCCAATTTTTCGAGTTTCATATTCTCAAGACATTTTTGCTGTTACGGACGACGAACAGATGTTCAAGATCATCTGTGGCAGGTACCGTCCTAGATAAACGCGCAGAACCACCCCAGATAAATTCACATATCTGTTTAGTTTAAAACCAAAACATAAGCGCGACCAACTGGACTTTGACAAAATACGAATACGACTCAGGGGTACTGACAAGTACCGTCCGTTAATTTCAAGGGTTCTGACAAATTCCAGCTCGTCATTGCAGGGGTATATAAGCCCTTGCATTTCTGTTCTCGGGGGCTAGTGCTCTCGTAGTCACGAATAGTGTCGCGTCGTGCTGTATCTCGCAGAGTCAATTACCAGCGAGATCGGGCTAAAGTTCCCCTTCGTGTCAACGTTAACCGTATAGATTCCGCGAGTCCGGTATAAAATCTATTAGGCATTTCTAAAGTCGCTACGAGACCCCCGCATTGCCAGTGCGTCAAAACCGAGCATCTGAATTTCGGTATCGATACCTTTCTTTCAACTCATCTTCATTTCAATCGCGACATTTACACAAACGTAACACGTTCTTATAATTAGAATATATCTGTGTTTATTGAATATGTCGTAAAGATTACTAAACCCATAATTATCGTTCCACAATCCTAATGAAGTAATTAAACGTCCCCACACGATACAATCTTACCGCTCGGATCGTATCAATTAGATTATACTTGTTACGAGGCCCACTAACTATCCAACCTAGTGGTTCCCCAATCTTGCATTGGGTGTATCCACGAAAACTATACTATCCCAGCGACTCCCTGACGATCGCATCAGGTTCGTCCGCATCCCAGCAGCTCCCTGACAATCGTAACAGGTTCGTCTGTGCTCTTATCCAACATCCTAGCGACTCCCTGACAATCGTATCAGGTTCGTTCGCGACATTATAACCATCCACACAGAGATTTATCCAACCTGGCGGCACCCCAATCTTGCATTGGGTTCGTTCACGAAAACTATACCAGCCTAGTGGCTCTCCAATCTCGCATTGGGTTCATCCACCAAAACTATACTATCCTAGCGGCTCCCTGACAATCGTATCAGGTTCGTCCTCGCTGTCTATAATCCTAGCGGCTCCACAATCTCGGATTGGGTTCGTCCGCTCACCTTAACTAACAAATAGAGATCATACTCCCAGGATAACAACTCTTCGCTGGCCACTCGTGCTGCTCGCGGCCCTGACTCGTAACATTGCACACGTCGAAGAACCTTCGTAATTCAAAATATTAGCCATTTCAGATGACTGTTTGTAACCATCAACCGTGGAACAACGCTGTTATTACGACCTTATAGTGCTTTTCTGAAACAATTTTTAGGATTGAAACAAAAAACAGGTTTCGATGCGGTGCGTCGCTGCTGTTTGCTCGGCTCCGAGCGGAAATTCATCGAATTCGGTTGCCCAAACCACTCTCCGAGTTTGGCGATCGACACAGCGCTCGAATCGAACGAGAGAGAGAGAGAGAGTGAGTGAGGGGGGGGGGGGGGGGGGGGGGGAGGGAGAGAGAGAAAGAGAGGGAGAGAGAAAGAGAGAGTATCCGAGAGGCCGCGATCGCGAGAGATAACTCCACCGTGCTAGCCGGAAAGTAGAACGTCGTTCTATTTGCAGCGGATCGATTCCGAGACGCGAGAGTTCATTCTACCTCGGCGACGATCATTCTAACCCGACGGTTCATTCTACTCCCGAAAAATCAGACGCGTCGAACGCGTCACGTGACGCTTTGCTTAATGGAAACGTTCAACCGCCTCGCCTTGCCTCGCCTTGCCTCGCCTTGCCTCGTCTCGCGTGCTCGGTTCGCGAAAGGTCATTTCGCGAAGCACGAACTCGTTCCTCCGTGGAAATTGTCCGGTCTATTTGAGGCGGTTCTATTCAGCCAGGTAGCCTCGAGAACGGCGGAGCTGTTCCCCTTGGAATTCGGCTGTCCTGGAAAATACGACACTGCAGCCGGGAAACTGGCCGACTACGTGCTTGCCTGTTCTACTTATGCTGCGCCTGACCGCGCTCACGTTCGTTCCACTCAAGGCTGAACGGTGCTATTCTACTCGCTCTTGAGCGTGCTTCGTACACCAAGCCTGTCTCTTTCATTCTACGAACGTCCCGCTTTGTGTCCGACCATGTACCGAACCGTTTCATCCCCTCGCACTCCTTCCTCGATCTTCGCTATGAGAATCGTCCTCTTGTTTCCCGGCTTCTCTTTCTCGGAGGAAACGTTTCCGTGGTTAACACTAGATTTACGGGACCCGTCAAAATGACGGGTTCTAATATTCTTCATTTGCGATTATTAACCCTTTGCACTCGAATGGCGACTCTGAGGCGCCAGTCAAAATTGCCATATCGTTATTTATAACAGTTTTTAAATGATTAAATTCTTCTGTATTCTAGAAATTGCTGGAAATTCAAACGTCGCATGAGAAAACAGGTTCAATTTCATGCGAATAGTGCAAACAAGATTCTATACAATAAAAATATTGTAGGTTGAAAGATGTATCTTGATTTCGAAATTAAAATTGCTTCGAGTCCAAAGGGTTAAGATTGTAACAGATGCTTCCCTGAGGAATTATTTACCAAATTTATTTCTTTGGCTCAATATATTATTAAAAAAATTATATTATTAAAAAAATTGCGAAAAATTTAGATAGACACATTCTTGTTATGTTAATATAATAATGTGAAACAGTTATTCCTAGAGCTCCGTAAATCTAGTGTTAATCCATATACAGGTTGTCTCAGAATTTCTTCGACATCCGGAAATAGGAGGTTCCTGAGATCATTCGACACACCTGGTATATCGAAATGATAATGAAATTGAAAAAACAAAAGAAGTGCCTTAAAGAGAAAGAAACGCTCTCTCTATTGCTTTTTTGCGCAAGATTTTACGATAATTTTTTCAACCTGTATAAATTCATTTAAACAGCTTCGTGACCATGGAAACACGGTTCAACGTCGCTTTGCGTCTCTTCAAACTCCGTAATTCGTGCGCGGACCCGAGCTCCGATTGGCCCGTGTTTTTCGTTAATAACTGCTCAACAAAGCCGCGAACGCCATTTTTGCAAATGTAAATGTCGCTTCAAACGATCTCAGGGACCTCCCATTTGCGGATGTTGAGGGAATTTTGAGACAACCTGTGTAAATTCATTTAAACAGCTTCGTGGCCATGGAAACACGGTTCAACGGCGCTTTGTGTCTCTTCAAACTCCGTAATTCGTGCGCGGACCCGCGCTCCGGGCACGGATGAAAAACGTTCTCGAATTTTGAAGGTTCGTGATGCACGGGATTGTTGTCATACGTCGCATTCGAATGTTTCTCTCGATCCCGGGATTCGTGGAGATTTTCCGGGGAAACGCTGTGTTTGGACAAGCGTATTTCGTTGAACGATTCCCGCCCATTTCCCGCGGAACGGCTCCATAGTTTTTATTAGATTGCAGCGATATCGATCGAATCTCGAAGTCCCACGGGAGTAGTCTCGAGCGATACATTAAATCCCCGCTGTTTATTTCCGGTGGACGTTTAAAAGCGCCTCTCGCGCGACCCCGCGGTTTTAATTCGAGGTGAACGCTAATCTCGGTTTCCCTCTTCACCGCGCGGCCGCGAGCGCGGTATGGAAATTCTTCTAATATTTATGCATCGAAACTGTCATCCTTCCGTCAGGATATTTTCCATTCGTACTCGCCGGCGAATTCGCGTTTTCCCGTCCCGCGATACCAGAAAAACACGGTTAATACGCGCACGACAAGTGAAACACGGAAGATGGGCATTTGTCTGACCGTTCGTGCACTCTGTTTCGCTTGCCGGACCAGTGGTCGACTCGTACCACTCGCGCGATCGATATATTTACCTGTACTACTGATGTTTGATTAGCGGTAGAGTCGTGCTGCTTGCACGATCGATGGTTTACCGGCACCATTACTGTCTGATTAGCGGTCGACTTATTCGTCGGTAAATTGTTACACAAATCGTTATACTCGTAGACGACATCACCAACGAAATCGCCAACCATATCCTAACCAACTCCGAACCGTTGGTGTAGGTGTTTATTTAAATATTTATATGCGTCGGTGCCGATCGATCGTCTGCTGCTGGTCGTCATTACGAGTCGACGATCGATTTGCCATTAACAACCGATATTCGTCTGAATAATAACATTGATCAGCGACCGACAGAATGTAAAGAACTGCCAAGTAATAAACAACTTTAAAAATAAACCTCCTACACAACCAAGGGAAGGGTATATTACTGCTCGGAGCAGGCACAGGCTCGATCCGCGGGTTCTCCGAAACGCGAAAGAGATTTCTCCGAAGGAAGAGACCGCGGAAGCGCGGAGAACAATGGAGAATTGATTTCCGTCGGGCCGGAGAGAGTGCACTCGAGTTTGTCGCATCGGAATCTGCTTCTGTCGGGTGTTTAAACTCGCAGAAAAAAAATGTCCGCACGGCGGTGCACTCGAAAAGGCCGTGGGCCGCGTTGAAAAACGGTGTCGACGAGGCGACCCTCGTCCCTCTCCCCTCTCTCTCTCTCTCGCCCCTCGGGAACCACGTTACGAAAATAATTCACGAAAGCGCTACACCACCCCCGCAATTATCAAGTTCACCCTCTCGAGCACAACGGGACGAAGAAATTTTCGCTCGAACAACAAGAAACTTGCATCTCGACCCGCGATGCGAACAGCTTAACGAGTCACGGCAACGCGCGATTCCCTGATAAGACACGCCTCGCCTCGCCTCGCCTAGCCTTGCCGCATCTAACGGGTGATTCGTTAATAACATTAGACTTCATTCGAGGTGGTCGGGCATTTTTCCCGAGTTCCATGTGCAGGGTGTATAGAAAGCAATGGTCATTCGTCCTAGGGGCGAATCTACACCGCTGGATCGGTGGACATTAGTTGGAATTTATTTAACCGTTTGAGTCCCAAGCAGCGCGATCGCGCTCTTCCGATTTTTTGTCGAAAAATCCCAGTACATTTTCGAGCGCTGTGGACAACTCTGACGGTGCAGTCACCGACTGTTGAAGTAACGCGCTCAGATTTACTGACGCACGTAGATCACACAGCTCCTTTTTCTTAAATGTAAATAATACACACACACACATTTTACAATAGGTACAATACTACAATAATAGTACAATAATACATTACAAAATAAAACATTTTATATGTCATTGCTATCGCGCTGATTGGGATTTATCGACATAAAATAAACGAAGCGCTATGGCGCCGTTTGGGTTCTTTCGTACTCGTTTAGAGAAAGCGCGGTCGCGCTGTTCGGGATTTATCGACAGTGTATTTTCAATACCCGTTGGAACCCGAACGGTTAAGAAACAAATTTGACAAAAACAATCTACTGTTGCTTGGTAGGCACATTCGATCACTTGACTTTCGAGCGCCCGTACAAATGATACATTGTATCTATGCTGTCCGCGTCATGGGACCCTCAACTCTCGCTTGTTTCTCACATCATCGTCCGTTTTTCTAGAGCGATCGTCACTCGTGTCGTGTTTGTCGATCATTAAGTAAAGACGTGCCTCACAACGTGCCTTCATTTTCATCAATTATCGACAAAATACTGTAGTAGTTAAAATTTATCGAAGTTTCGCTCCTATTTAATAAACAATAAAATGTGTTAAATTAGTTACGTTTACACTTGTCGGCAAAAAGTCAAAGAATAGTATGCCTGGCGGATAATTGTCCCAGAGCAGACCCGTGTTGGGGACATGGACAGTTTATATTGAAAGTGGTGCAAGACCATTTTTAAAAAAAAAATGACTTTCTATTTACACTAAATTAATCACAAATTATACGAGGTCTCATTTAAAAAAAAATGGACTTGCACCACTTTCAAAATAAACGGTCCAATTACCGATAAAATACTGTACATTTCTACTTCACTTCGGCTTGTTGCAAATTCAGACGAAACAATTTGTTTTTCGCATAAAGACCCGCTGTCTATTAATTACCACGTAATTCCGACATTATTCGTTGAGTGTAATGGAAATCAATAAAGGAGCTATTGGACGAAAGTCGATGTGAACGTAGGGCCGCGAAGGGATAACAAAAGTACGTTTAAATGCCAGCAAAATATCGGTCGATCGCGTTCGTGTTTCTAATTGGCGTCTAGCGTAGTTGCGAGCCGTTCACCATCGAACGAATCCCGTCGAAACTATCGGCGAAAGTGTGAAAATTGAGGACCCCGTTGTTCGTTAATTAGCGGGGGGTAAAAATTAAATGGTTCGACTCACCGAATATGGTTCCCACGCTGGTTGCTATCGCATCGGAAACGGCGCCGTCCGACAGGGCATCCAGGCAGGCGCTAAGGGCGCAGGCACACGCGCTCGTACCTATAAGGTACTCCAGCACCATGTTCCATCCAATAATGAATGCTATTAACTCGCCTACCGTCACGTAACTGTACACGTACGCGCTGCCCGTGGTGTGAGGCACTCGTACGCCGAACTCGGCGTAACATGCTCCTGCGAACACACATAATTCGAGAACGTCAGAATGTCTCTCTTTCTAACAACGAGGTTAAACTAACCAGTGACCAGAAATTTTTGCCTTTTTCCTATGTAATCCAGTGGATTAGGGCGAGAGAATGCCAATAAATTCACGTTTCAATTCTAGGAGATCAGCGCACAGTGGGGTATTTGCCCGAAAAACGGGAATAAAATATTGTAGCGTTATTTACGGGCTCAGGGTCATAAAAAGGTAGGTCGTTGGATTCGTCTAGACGCCAGCGATGAGATTATGAAATAAAACATGTACTTTAACATTTAAAAAATCAAAATAATTTTTATATATAATTTTTATATATAATTTTGTACATGTTTCAATACTGTTCAACTTTTATTGGAACCATTTTGTCGTCAGATTATCCGAACTCTTGAAAAGTAGTGATAACGATTACGACGATGCTATGATTACGATGATGTACAGAGTTGAGATAGGTGTACAAACTCTTCACAGATTTCATTCTGTTATCATCTAAATTTGTATTGTTATTAATATTTCAACATTACCAATCGTTCTGTAAGTTTTTTTTCGATTTCAAAACTTTATCGACGATTTTGGTATACTATTGAACTGAATCGAGCACTCCTTCTTGTACCATTACATTCTATAAAGCTTTGCGATCATAGTCCAATAAAAATTTCATCCGGATTTTTTCGGATTGGAGAGTTATAACTAATTTAAGTAGAAATGAGCATGGAAAGTCGCAGCGTACGCGTAGTACACCTGCACCGCACCTTACAGAATGATTGGTAATGTTGAAATATTAATAACAATACAAATTTAGATGATAACAGAATGAAATCTGTGAAGAGTTTGTACACCTATCTCAACTCTGTACATCATCGTAATCAAAGCATCGTCGTAATCATTATCACTACTTTTCAAGAGTTCGGATAATCTGACGACAAAATGGTTCCAATAAAAGTTGAACAGTATCGAAACATGTACAAAATTACATATTTAAAATTTCAAAAGAATTTATTTTTCGACAAAAAATAAAAATTATTTCGATTTTTTAAATGTTAAAGTACATTTTTTATTTCATAATCTCATAGCTGGCGTCAAGACCAATCCAACGACCTACTTTTTTATGACCCTGAGCCCGTAAATAACGCTACAATATTTTATTCCCGTTTTTCGGGCAAATACCCCACTGTGCAGCGGTTCAAAAGTTATGACTAAAATGCGGATTTTATGCATTCATGACGAAAATGCACACGCACTATTTATAGCAGTCGACGAATTGACATGATTTAAAGACATCGGTATAGTAATTTCTGTATAATAAAACAGTTAAAAGAAGTTAGAAATTTCTATTCGGCTCCTGTGTCTTGCAATCAATGCAAACATTTTTTATTCTGCACTAGCTGTACCCGGCCACGCGTCGCTGTGGCTCGGTCCGTTCAAATGGAAAAGAAAGAAAAGAGAATGCGCACGTTTCTAATATGTTTAATTTCAATGACGGTTTTACGGTTTTATTTATATAAATTATATACTAGATTAGGTATATAAAAAACCCGCGCGCATTCGAATGCAAGGTTGTGTCAAAATTTCAAAGCAATCGGTGAAGAACTTTCGGAGGATTGTTAAGGAGTCATTAACGAAAAACACGAACCAATCAGAGCGCGACCTAGATGCCCGGCGCACCAACTGTCGATTGGCCGACTGTGCCAACACGTGTCTAGGTCGCGCTCTGATTGGTCCGTGTTTTTCGTTGGCGACTCCTTAACAAAGCCGCGGATGCCATTTTTGCAAAAGAAAATGTTGCTTCAAATGATCTCAGGAACTTCCCATTTCCGGATGTTGAGGGAATTTTGAAACACCCTGTATAGATAGAAGATAAGGACCCGCAGTCTAGTTATGGGCGTTTAAAGTTGAGCGATTTTTGGTTACGCATGGAATAGGATTTTCTCGAAACTCTACCCGAAACTTGCCCAATCATTTAAGTTATTCCCGGGGAAAGGCAGCTCGATCAATTAGCCGATTCGGCGGGTGAATTGCCACGATCGGTTTCGAGAATGATCGAACGGAATTAACGGGGACGAGCGTCGGAAGAAGCTGGATAGATCCCTCATTGTCCCTGGAGCGTTCCCGGAATGGTTCCAGCCCCTAATCCGGCTCCATTATTTACCCGAACGCTGCACGGAACCGAACCGGGGAAACAAAGGCGCCGCGTTCGATATCAACGCGATCGGAACACGCTTCTCTATGCTCTTTGCTCTTCGCCGGATCCCCTAGGGCCTCGAGCACCGTCGATATACCTGTCCGACCAGGCCGAACAACATCGCGTGCCTCGCTTCCAACAGCTCCCGGAAGCTTCTACACAGAGGAACCGCGTTGGCTCGTTCTACAGTGACAGAGAAGTATGGTCGTCCCTTTACCAGTAGCAGAGATTCGCAGACATGGCGTCAGAACCTGCAGTAGAACGAGTCCGCGTTCGATCGGACAATCGGAAAGAACGGCATGCGGTGGTCGGCCACGTCTCAGGTGTTTTAAAGGTGTTTTAGGAACGCAATTTCGAACTGCAAAGTGAATTAGGATAATAAAACCAGCTGGAAATAGCACAGGAAACTTCTTCCACTGGAAAAAGAATTTTATTATATATTAAAGCAAAATAAATGTCTAATCGTGCTCTTCCAGACACCCCGTTCAATCATTTATTTCTAGGCCCTGCTAGGACCTTTTAGGCGCCTCTTCCATTGAAAAAAGAACTTTATTAATTAAATTTATTAAATGTTGAAGGAAAATAAATGTCTATAATCGTGCTCTTCCAGACACCCCGTTCAATTATTTATTCCTATTCCCTTCTAGGCCCTTTCAGGCCCCTCTTCCATTGGAAAAATAATTTTATTAATTAAATTAATTAAATATTAAAGCAAAATAAATGTCTAATCGTGCTCTTCCAGACACCCCGTCCAATTAATTTATTCCTAGGCCCTTCTAGGCCCTTCTAGGCCCTTTCAGGCACTTCTTCCATTGAAAAGACAATTTTATTAAATTTTAAAGCAAAATAAATTGCTAATCGCGTTCTTCCAGACACCCCGTTCAATTATTTATTCCTAGGCCCTTCTAGGCCCGTTTAGGCCCCTCTTCTATTGGAAAAAGAATTTTATTAATCAAATTAATTAAATGTTAAAGCAAAATAAATGTCTATAATCGCGCTCTTCCAGACACCCCGTTGAATTATTTAGTTCTATTCCCTTCTAGGCCCTTTCAGGCACTTCTTCCATTGAAAAAAGAATGTTATTAAATGTTAAATCAAAATAAATTGCTAATCGTGCTCTTCCAGACACCCCGTTCAATCATTTATTCCTATTCACTTCTAGGCCCTTTCAGAAACTTCTTCCATTGAAAAAAGAATTTTATTAAATGTTCAACTAAAATAAATTTCTAATCGCGCTCTTCCAGACACCCCGTTCAATAATTAATTCCTAAGCCCTTTCAAGCACTTCTTCCATTGGAAAAAGAATTTGATTATCCCTTAGCACTCGAGTGGCGCCTCCGAGACGCTGTTAAAAATTGCTGTACTATTATTTAAAATATTGTTTACACTATTAGATTTGTCGGTATTTAATCAATTACTAAAAATTGTATCACTTAAGTATTGTATGAGGTATTATATCAATTCCACATCTACCAAATTTAAAAGAGCATACAGAATGGAAATATTCTAGGTCAGAAGAGACGTCTGATTTTCGAGTTGAAACAGGTCCGAGTGCAAAGAGTTAAATGTTAAAGCAAAATAAATTTCTATTCGCGCTCTTTCCGACACCCCGTTCAATCATTTATTCAATGTTTTCTACATAAATGAATTTTCCTGTTATTGCATCGAACCCCGGCAGGTGCGCTTTCAGTGTTACACGTTAACTTTCGAACTTTTATTTCATCGTGTCGATTTTTATTCCACGGAAGCTGCAAGGCAGCTAAGCTGGCACTCGAAGCGTTAAGTGGTATGCGCTCGCACGTGGTTCGGATAGGTTGCAGTGGCGAGAGATCGACGGCGGTCGGGGCCGATCGAGGGAGTTAAAGCGTCCTTAAATTGGAAACGAACGAACTCGTCGGACTTCGATCGGGTTGTACAATCAAGGTAACGAGGGCGATAGAGGTGTGCTCGTAATTCAGTACCGAGGTAGCTCCGGACTCGGAATGTTGAGACAAGTCGTTAACGGGCTCATTTACGGTGTAAAAATAATACGCGGTCGAGTAGGGTCGGCGAGCGTGTGGGTGGTTTGGTCTCGGTATAAGAAAATGAGGGGCGATCGCGTGTCCGGGTTGCGGGCTGGTGTATCGGAGTAACTCGAGACTGTACGTGGTCGGACACGGCTAAACATAACAATATTGCACGGGCGGACGTAAGTGGAGCAGGATCGTGGCAGATCCGGACGTCAGCAAGATAAATCAGACCCGGCGTGGAAATCGAATAGCTCAAGGTAGAACGAAACTCGAGGACCGATACGGACAAACACGATTAAACGCAGGTACATGGAGAGCCAACCAGCGTCGAATGTACACCGCGTATCAAATGTGTAAACGCACCATTAGCTAGTAAACTGACCTTTCTAACGTCTCAGAAAAGTACAAGTTGTCGAATTTTGAAAAACTGATTCGTTTTTAATGAGTTAACTGCGTTCGACGTGTATTATATCTGCGGGGGATTACTTTGAAGGGAACAACATAAATATTTTTTGATAAAAATAAAAAGTCACCGTACGTTTTGATCACATTTCGTACACGCCAATCCGCATTTCAATTGCGGTGCAATAACAATAACCTTTTCAAAAAAATGGTTCATTTTTTATTGAACTTTTTTGCTTGATTGTAATTCCGCACTCTGTGGAGGATTCTTAAAACTAAATTCCGCAGTTAAGAGGTTAAATGGTGTACGAATACTTTGTACACCCATTGTACAGGCTGGCTCACGCAACTTGCACGCCTATAAAGGATGTTTCAAAATTCACGCGAGATTTCAATTTTGCGCCATTTGCGCGGTAAAGTGTTGCCAAAAGAAAAAAGGCAGCGTGGCAGCTGACAATTCAGGGATATTAAAAATGGAGTGCTACACGAAAGAACAACGCGGTTTTATTGTTGAGAAATATTTTAATAATGAAGGTTTGGCAGCTACAGTTCTCAAGTTTCGTACAAAATATAGTCGGAATGGTGATTTCACGTCGTCAACTGTGAAGAGAAACTGTGAATTCGAAAATTCAGAGAATTTTCTTTGGGGTTTTTTGAAGTCTAAGGTTTTATGCCAACAAATCTACGATCATCCACACCTTGAAGGAGGAAATTGAGCCCTGTATCAACGAAATTCAGCCACATTTATGCCATCAGTCGTGGAAATTTTCGACATAAGAGTGTAATATTCCATACATAACCCCATACTGTATAATTTACGAATCGAGAAAAAATACACAATTTTTAATTGAAAACCTGTGATTTCTATCCAAATTACTTCTTGCGCGAATTTTGGGACACCCTTTATAACTTTCAAAGTATGCGTTGCACGAAATAGTTTTGTATACAGAAATTGCATGGTTTGAAGGGTTACATTATGTAGTGTATTTATTTTTTTATATTTTTTTTGCGTTTCGGAGATTTGAAGATCGACATTGTTTTTTAAAATGGAATGCTATATTTTTTATACCAAAATATGGAAGAATGTCGAATCTTTAGTAAAAAAAACTATTGACCTTCATTAGCCCTAAACCTAATAATTAACGAGTAATTTCACTTTATCTCCTGAAAATTTTCTTCGCGTAATATCAAGTTAGAAATTCAACCTTACCGCAGATTTCCGCAGGACAGCGGGATGTTTACGTCACAATGTTTATAAACACGACAACGTCCATCATGATGTCCTGCGGAAATCTGTGATAAGGTTGAATTTTTAACTTGATATTACGCGAAGAAAATTTTCAGGAAATAAAGTGAAATTACTCGTTAATTGTCAATAGACTGCGGATCTTTATGCATTTATAGCAAAATTGAGTAGATGAAATTCAAAATTGTTGAAAAATTTAAAAAATTGAAGATATCTATATACGATTTCTCCTTTACAAAAATCATTAAGGGAAGAAATATCATTCGGTTCGGTTTCTATTACTTGCAATCGATGCAGACAATTTTTATTTTGCATAAAGATTCGCAGTCTAATTATTACGTTCAGGGCTAATGAAGGACAATACTTTTTTACTCAGAATTCGACATTCTTCCATATTTTGATATAAAAAATATAGTATTCCATTTAATAAAACAAAGTCGACCAGCAAATCTCCGAAACGCTTCCACCTGTAAAAATGTAAATACACTACATAATGTACCCCTTCAGACCATGCAAGTTCTGTATACAAAACTTTTTCGTGCAACGCGTACTTTGGAAGTAATACAGGTGTGCAAGATGCGTGAACCAAAACAAAGTATTGTTACAAATTGTAGTCTTTCAAGACAAAAACGTACTAAAAGATTGTTTAAATCAATTCCTAATCGCTTAGCAGATGTTATACAGCGAAAAGGTGGTTTTACTAAATATTAATTTGGAATTCAACAAAATATTTCTGTTCAAACAATTGTATTTTTTAATAATGTTCTATCATCTTGTCCAACTAAAATCAATACACGTCTACATTATTTTCTCTAATTTCTTTCGTCTACAAGATACAGACTTGCAATTCCATATGGATACTTTGAAGGGCATATCTAATATACAGGGCGTGTAATATGTACACATATCCTATTGTGTTATATGAAATATACAAATACATCAAATGTCTTATCATTCCGTCCGGCACTGTATGTTTTTGTTTAAGAAATAGGGTGTGTCTACATATTTGATACGCAGTGTATAAGAAGATGCTCGCGTGTGTCGGTAGAACGAGTCTATATTTGGTCGGAGGTCCGAGGCGGTGTGCCGTTGCAATATTTATTTTCCACCGGGAAGAGCTTTCCCTGACCCGGAGGGGTTTAGAAAGAGAGACGCAAGATCCGTTTGTAATCTCCGGCCTTCGTCGATGATAATTGATTTCTCGCTGAAATTCCGCGTTACGGTTCAATCTTCTACCAGCGAGGGAGTTTAAACTCTTCTGTAAGTGGAAAAGAATTGGATTCCCCAACGTTCCCCGACGCGGAACCGTTCCTGACAGCCTGTCCGGTGCTCCCGCCATTCGACTCCCGTAAATCTAATCCGACAGCGTTACCCACGGCAAATTCCGTCGCGAGAATTCCTGTCGCTGGCAGAACGGAAACAACGTTGTTTGAATACCACCGTCCCGCGGAAAGATAGCTCAACCGTGTGTTGCGCTCTCGTGGAAACGACGCGACGACGCACAATGTAATTAATTCCTGACGGCTTACCGGAAAAAATGGAAGCAATGGCCGCGATAATGAATGAGAAGACGACGCCTGGCCCGGCGACGCTGCGCGCCACCATCCCCGCGACCAGGTACATCCCTGTACCCACGCAGGAGCCAACTCCCAATGACGTCAGGTCCAGAGTCGTCAGGCACTTCTGCAAATCGAGAAAAACATCTTCACGTTCCCGCCATTAGCATACCGGGAGCATCTACATTCGGTCGCAAAAAATGTCCATTTATAAAAATAAAACCATTCCTGTTGTATTTTATGAATTACTAATTCAAGTGTTGTATGAGGTATTATAAAGAATTAGGGTACAAAGATTGTCGGAAGAATAATATTTGTAACGATCTGACGCCTTGTAGTAATTGAGTAGATACCGACATATTTGATAACGTGAACAATATTGTGAATAACGGTACAGGAATTTTTTCTCTCGCGTGCTAAGGGTTAATAAAATTTGGTTCACTTAATAAGTTTAAAATTGATTTACGGATTTAGAACAGAAAGATGTCGGTGATATGGTGCTGGTGTGCACTCAGAGTGTAGAAGCGTGCACCCATCAATTATGTGATTGACTGTGGAGCTCAACCACATCCAGAAAAAGCCGTATTTCCACGTAACGAGGTAGAATATCGGAGGATCGGCGAACAAAGGTCTGAAGCTATTTAAAAAGGATCGAGTCGAAAGTGCAGCTACCCGAGACCTTCGAAAACAGTCCGGCCTGAGCCGTTCCGCGGTGCAACCATCGTCAACCTTCGTCGCTAAAAATGAAACCGGTGTGCGGCGGTTTGGTGGCCCAGTTCCCGACAACAAAGAGCCTGGCGGCGTTCTTGTTTCAATCGCGAAGAACCACGCCGCGGCGTTCCATAAGCGTCGATATCCGGCCGATACTTGCACAAAATTCCGAGGGAACTTGTAACGGCTTGGCGAAACAATGGCCGAGGGTCGCCCGGGGGAGCGTTTCGCGTTTCCCATTTCGCGACCCGAGTTTCGCGATTCGGGAGCCCCGGTCCCCGCGGTCTCGCCTAAACAACCGCGAAACTTTCCCAATAAACGGAGCTCGGTTCCGCGACGCGTGTTCCCGAGAGTTGCCGAACGGAAAAACCGCCCTCGATCGAGCGGAAGCTTCGAGGGCGGCGAAGGTGTCCATCAAAATTTAATATTGGCCGAGAAAATAAACAGGAATCGAGATAAAAAAAATAATTTAACGGAGGCGAGGAATTTCAGGGGAGCCGGGGGGAGAGGGAAAGGGGTACGAATTTGAGACAAGGCGAGTAAAATGTATTTTCCATTATAAAATAAGTAGGAATCTAAACTAAAATAATTAAACAGGGGCGTGGTATAGGTAATAGGAGAATGGTGAGGGGCCGAGGGAAGAGGGAAAGGGGTGCGAATTTAAGACAAGGCGAGGGAAATGTATTTTCCATTAGAAAATGAGTAGAAATCTAAACGAAGATAATTAAACCGGGGCGTGGAATATTTAATAGGAGAATGGTGAGGGACCGAGGGGAGAGGGAAAGGAGTACGAATTTGAGACAAGGCGAGTAAAATGTATTTTCCATTAGAAAATAAGTAGGAATCTAAACTAAAATAATTAAACAGTGGCGTGGTATAGGTAATAGGAGAATGGTGAGGGGCCGAGGGAAGAGGGAAAGGGGTGCGAATTTAAGACAAGGCGAGGGAAATGTATTTTCCATTAGAAAATGAGTAGAAATCTAAGCGAAGATAATTAAACAGGGGCGTGGAATATTTAATAGGAGAATGGTGAGAGACCGAGGGGAGAGGGAAAGGAGTACGAATTTGAGAAAAGGCGAGGAAAATGTATTTTCCATTAGAAAATAAGTAGAAATCTAAACGAAAATAATTATACAGGGGCGGGGAAAATTTAGGGAAGGATGGTGGTGAGGGACCGAGGGGAGAAGGAAAGGTGCGTATTTGAGAAAAGGCGTGGAAAATGTATCTCCCATTAGAAATAGGTAGGAATCGAAACGAAAATGATTAAACAGAGGCGTGGAATATTTAAGGGGAGGATGATGAGGAACCGAGGGGAGAGGGAAAGGGGTACGAATTTGAGACAAGCCGAGGAAAATGTATTTTCCATTAGAAAATAAGTAGGAATCTAAACGGAAATAATTAAACAGGAACGAGGAATATTTAGAGGTGGATGGTGAGGGACCGAGGAGAGCGGGAATGGGGTGCGAATTTGAGAAAATGTGTCGCTCGTTAGAAATAGGTAGGCATCGAAACGAAAATAATTAAACAAGGGCGTGGAATATTTAATAGGAGAATGGTGTGGGGCCGAGGGGAGAGGGAAAGAGGTGCGAATTTGAGAAAAGGCGTGGAAAATGTATCTTTCATCAGAAATAGGTAGGAATCTAAACGAAAATATTTAAACAGGAGCGAGGAATATTTAGAGAGATGGTGGTGAGGAATATTCAGAGAGATGGTGGTGAGGAACCGGGGGGAGAGAGAAAGGGATGCGAATTTGAGACAAGGCGAGGGAAATGTATTTTCCATTAGACCGCGACGCCGCGAAGATTGATCGGGGAAGTCCGGAACGTACGCGAGTTTCTCGCGGGCGTGTAGAGGCTGTTGAAAAATCCCGTTAAAAATAGCCGGGATCGATACGGGAAGAAGGCGGAATCCACGGCGATGGCTGAGAGAGAGGTTCCTTTCCTCGGAGGATTCGGACGGGAGAGGCGAGAATAGACGGGCTCCGGGTTGAACGCGGCAACTAGGATATATGGGGTCGTGACGGGGTTGCGGGGGCGGTTTGAATTTACCGGCGACGTGATTTCAACCCGGCTATTTTTAGCCACCACTTTTCCGCGCCCCGCGGATCCTCGAATCTATCCGCGAATAGAGCTCGACCGATAAGGGACTAAGACCATACTCGTGAGAGGCCGGGTTTCGGTTGATTAAATTCCCGGGTATCACTCTCTCTCTCTCTCTCGCTCTTTCTCTGTCTCTCTTACCTGTAGTTTCTGTTTGGAGTCGGTCGGGTGCAGTGGCTCGGGCCCGGACTTGCTCTGATCGCCCTGGAGACTTTCCACGTTCTTCGTGCGGATGAACTTCCCGAAGAGCTCCAGGCCCCTCTCCCGGTCCATCAGTTCCAGCTTCATTTTTCCTGGAAGCAGAACGAGACAAAACGTTAGACAAACATACGTTCATATCGCCTATAATTATCGAGCAATGGAATTTTTGGGTAGTAATTTAATGAAGCAAGAGTAACGGAGCAAACCCATCGACACATAAATCGTTTAAGTAGAAATCAAGAGATTATCGTTTGCATTAAGGGCGAACGAGAGTTGAAGAATGAGACGAGACGATCGAGGATTATGCAAATACGTAGAACATCGGGGATAATCAGTCGCGAAGCAAGGATAGTTCGGTCCGGAGGTTTCGCGCGAATGAATAATGCAGGATACACTCGGCGAGAGATGGCCTGAGCGAGAATGACGCTTATGTCCTGCCGAGCTAATGGAATTCCTGAATATTGTCCGATCGCTTCCGCGAACGTTCGCGTCGGCCTGTGCCCTGAAAAAGCATCCGGAGCCAGCAACCGGAGGCACAGAAGCTCCTTTAAATTCATGAAGGCGACGAGATAGAACGTTCGCGTAATCGACGTTGATCCGAAAGTCACCCCTCCGTCGAGAAATTAGCTCGTGCACGGGTAAACACGGTTCGGGAAAAAGATACAGCTTCGAACGAGGCGCGATCGTAATTCGAAACAACGGGCGCGCGCAAAAAATCTTTCCTTTGTGATTACGTAATTAGCCCGGGGCCGAAAGTAAAGGGTAACGTAATTAACGGGCCGGCTTCCATTTGTCGGCTCTCGCAGAGACAATACGACTGGGCGGGAGAACAATCGCGGGCTCGAAAGCTCATCCTCGGCTTCTGAAAGCGAAAACCGAAGCTTCTGTGCGTCGTCCCGGCAATTCGGATAGCATTCTGCCGACTAACAGCGTGCCGGGGGGGTGCATGCCCCTAATTATCATTCACAAACGTTGCCTAACCTCCCGCGCGACGTGACAGGCCCACAGTATGACTGTCCTTTGAAAAATCTCACACCGAAAGCTCCCGGGCTTTCTCTCTCTCTCTCTCTCTCTCTCTCCCTCTCCCTCTCTGTGTCTCTGTTTAACCTTTGTAATCTTGTTACGTGCAGGCTTCCAGGAAGAATTCCCGTTTCCAAAGGTAATGAGGTTTCTTGGTAGCGCAGGGAACTTCCGTGAATTATTCTCGCAGCTTTTCGAATTCAACGAAAAAACGGTTTCCGACTCGTCGGTTTTCTCGGAAACCCCGCGAATCGGTGCGGTGTTATTCTTTTTCGAACTCGACGAGATTCCCACAGGAATGCGAAGGAAGTCCAGCATGTTCAGCGGCGGAGTATAAATTACAATTTAATATAATTAGAATGAATATTGCACGGCATTGCGCGCAAACTTCGTCCGACAGCCGGAAAACTGCGAAAGGGCTGCCGCGCCCTTGAACGTATCGAGGATCCGGCAAGTCAGGGGGGGGAAACATGAAAAATTCAGAGGCGGCTCTGCGAGGGAGATTCGTTCGTTTCGAAAATATTTGAAAACATCCCCTCGCGAGTCCCGGATTCGCAGCCGGCGCACGGCGATGGAAATACGCGACGGCGCATACTGACGAGCCATTTTCGTGGCTCGTTACCGCTTAACCAGAAAATCACGTTCATCCCCATACGACAGGGGGTGCGTGGGGCTCGGGGGAAAAACCGGTATCGTGATTGCGTCTTGACTCGTGCTCGTGTCCATGCATAAACCAACGGTGACCGGTCATCTGTAAAATTCCGGCGCCACCTGAATATTCCTCGACCATGTATAATTTTCATTTTCAGTTTCATTGCACCCTCTTCGTCTCGCAATAATCGAGCCGGAATTGAAACAGTCGGACAGAGGTGGGACATTCGGACCTACACGGTGGACAACGAAGTCGCTGATCGACGATCCGGAGTCACGAAATGCCGGTCGGAGAATGCGAGGAACAAGCAACGTAAATCGACCGAAAGATCGGGCGAGTGGTGCGAGTAAATTGCTGCTTGTCCAAGTAGTACAAATCGACGATCGATCGGACGGTGCAACCAGACCCGGAGTTGTGCTAATTCAAATAAATCGTAATTGAATTACGCAATTGAATTACATTGTATTTCAATTGTACAGTAATTTAACTACGTTGTAACTGAATTGGACAATTCGAAGCTGTCAATTAATTCAATTACTAATTATTACAATCAGATCTGTAATTGAAATGCAATATAATTATCCAGTTAACTGCGTTCGACGTGTACACGTCAATCCAGAACTCTATCGCGGTGCAATCACAATAACCTTTTCAAGAATGATTTGTTAATTTTTTATCAAATATAAAAAATTAACTTATGTAAAATTTATAATAGAACCATTTGCTCTGCGGTCGACGTGTATACTTGTCATTGCTTGATTTTAATTCCGCACTCAGTCGGGGATTCTTAAAACTAAATGCCGCAGTTAAGAGGTTAAAATACAACTTTCCAAATTATAGCCCAGAACTTTGAAGAATTGCGATATATTTTTATGTATTTCTTTCATATTCTTTGCTATCTATGCAGAGTATTTTCTATTCCCTTTGTAATGAATGTAATATAATTACAAAGTATTTTGTAATTGTACTCCAATTGCAATTACAAATTACATCGTAATTTAATTGAATGAAGATCTGAATTATAAATTACAATATGATTGAATTACAATGTAATTCAACTGCTTTGTAATTATAATTCCTGGAGTAATTCAATTGTAATTCTGCACAACTCTGACCAGACACAGTACAAGTACACCGGTGCTCGGCCAAGTAGTACAAGTCGATCGTGGATCATCCGAGCGAACAATCGCCTCGGCGACGACGGAGAGAACAAGGAGGCTCTCTTTCGGTCCTGCGAGGCCTCGAAAACGAATTTTCCGACGACTCGAGGGCAAGTTATCCGAAGTTTGTTCGCGCAGAAGCGAATTTAGTGGCCTCCGGCAGCCGTTTATCGGCGGACGCGAAACAACACCGGAGCGCTATAAATAAACAAATGTGTGCCGCGTCATAAATCTCGACGGCCTGCGCGCCGCCCCATCGCTTATCAATGCTTGGCAGAAGGGCGTCCTGTAGCGTTCGACATTTTCAACTCTGCGCTCTTCGCGGTGGATGCTATCTTCTCTACCACTTGCTGCCCAGAGTTGTGCAGAATTACAATTGAATTAGTCCAGGAACTATAATTGTAAAGTAATTGAATTATTGGGCTGGCAACTAAGTGATTACGTATTTTAAGTAAGAAGAAAAATTCAAATTTTTTTCTTAAAAATATAACTTTATTCGATTAGGTATTGTCCGTTTTGTCGATGACCTTTTGCCATCTTTCAGGCAGTGTCATAATTCCATGTTCGTAAAATTTCTGATTTTTGCCAGCAAAAAACTGAATTAAATGCGATTTTACATCATCGGCGTCGTTAAAAATTTTACTATTTAAGGAGTTCTGCATGGAACGAAACAAATGGTAAGATGAAAAATGAATCTCTGACTGGATAACCTCCAAAAATGACTGATTCTTTCGTCGCGGAATTCGCTTGCTGCCCGGAAGATGGGAAAAAATTAACGCTAACGATGGACAATATTTTGACTAATATACTTTTTCATTTTGTCTCTTAAATAAAGCTCTACTTCTTGTATAAAAAAACGGACGAAACTTTCCGATTAACCTACAGTACAGCCGCGATTCTTGTCAAACAGCCTGTATCCTGCACGGACAACTATCGCATACCGACATTATTTTTTATTGCCTGTGTCTACCTCGCCGACCGCACCGAGAGTTCAAAAGAAAGCCGAACGTAGAGAAGGACAGCATGAGAATCGAGTGTTTAGGCACCTGACAACTATCGCACACGCGGTCGTTGACAAATATCGCGACTTTACTGTAATAATAAAAGTTGGACACTACGATGAATAATTTTTATAATTGTCGTTGCGGACGTAGAACTACGAGGTGTGATCAAAAAGTAAGGTGACTTTTCGAATTTCGCGGGATACCTACAGTCGATTTTCGTTTTCTGTTTTTTCTTATTCTGGTACACTCGTCTCGAACATATGTTCACAGTTTCAGCTATATAGCATTTTTTGTTTGTTCGTGAGAAGCATAAAGAATAGAAGTGTTTTGCGTATTCGGCGATTTTGTTCCGAAACTGCTTAATTTTGACCGGAAGAAACGTCGCACGAGCATCGCTCGGGAGCTGTTGAACGACGTCAACGATGATACTGATTTGCTCAAAAGGGTCATAACTGGTGACGAATCATGGATATATGGTTATGACGTCGAAACCAAAGTCCAATCGTCCCAATGGAAGTCCCCGGAAGAGCCAAGACCGAAAAAAGCACGCCAGGTTCGATCAAATGACAAAGATTTTGCTCACTGTTTTCTTCGATTATCATGGCGTAGCGCGTCAGGAGTTCTTACCACAAGGTCGTACGGTTAATAAGGAGTATCACCTTGAAGTTATACGCCGTTTGCGTGAAACAATACGAAAAAAAACGCCCGGAATTTTGGAAACACAATTCATGGATTTTGCATCACGATAATGCACCTGCTCGCGCATCGTTGCTTGCGAGTAATTTTTTGACCAGAAACAACACCACAATCGTGCCTCGGCCACCATATTCACCGGATTTGGTCCCCCGCGCCTTTTTCCTGTTTCCAAAAACTGAAGAGACCCATGAAAGGACGAAGATTTGCAACGATTCAGGAGATAAAGACTGCATCGCTGGAAGAGCTCAAAGCTGTACCAAAAAGTGCTTATCAGAAGTGCTTCGACGATTGGAAAAAGCGCTGGCACAAGTGTATTATATCCGAGAGGGATTACTTTGATGGGGCCAATATACATATCGATGAATAAATAAATATCTTTTGATAAAAATAAAAAGTTACATTACGTTTTGATCACATCTCGTATACACGTCGAACGCAGTTAACTGATTAAAAACGAATCACCTTTTCAAAATTCGACAGCTTGACCTTTTCTGAGACGTTAAAAAGATCAGTTTACTAGCTAATGGTGCGTTTACACTTTTGATACGCGGTGTACATTCGATGCTGGTTGGCTCTCCATGTACCTGCGTTTAATCGTGTTTGTCCGTATCGGTCCTTGAGTTTCGTTCTACCTTGAGCTATTCGATTTCCACGCCGGGTCTGATTTATCTTGCTGACTTTGATCGGGACAACATAAATATTGATGAATAAATAAATATTTATTGATAGAAATAAAAAGTTACCTTACTTTTTGATCACACCTCGTATAGTATGCGACAAGAGAAGTTGCACGGTAACGAGATGTTCCAAGTAACAAGTTCTAAATAATTTTAGCATGATTTAACGCTTAAACGGTCACGTACCGATACGTTCAGCGTACTTGCCACCCCATTGGTCGACTCGTACTGTTCGCCCGAACAATTCAGCCGACTTTGGAACTTCGAGGAAGAAGTTTCCCGTGGAGCAAGGGCAAGTTTTCGCGTTAGGCATCCGCGAAATGGCTCACGGGCTGTCGTGATTTAGCGATGGCGGTGACAGCGCGGCCGATGACAAAGCCCGTTACCTATAGTTTATGCTTCCGTTAGAAAGCTAGGCGGTTCCATGGCTAACGAGCATTCCGGGTAACTCTAGCCCGCGAATTACCGCGCGTTGACACGGTTCGCCCTTCGTCCGCGCGCGCAATAATTCCTCTCTCTCTCTCTCTCTCTCTCTCTCTCTGTTGCCACAAAGCGGGGAGGGTTGGTGGCTGGAAAATGGGATCGCGGGCAGAAACGATGCCATAATTAATCGAGAACTGGAACGCGTAATGTCCTTGACAAACAGGCTCGACTTCGCCCAGCCAATTATTGCTCCTGCATTCAGCCTTTCGCTCGCTTGCTTGCTTTTGCTTGCTTGCTTGCTTGCTTGCTCGCTCGTTCGTTCGCATCTGTGCAGCTTCTGTTGGAACGCCGTTGAAACCCCATTCGCGCGGCTTCTTCGCGGACACCTGTTCCTGCTGCGAAACCACTCCTCGCCCCGTGAATAATTGATCGACGGGACGTCATGTCGCGGCGAAGCCTGCACGACACGTCGGGCGGGCTCTCTTGTTTATAAAAATAGTCGGACCGTTGAATTATTTCGCGCTTTATGACAACGCCGGTCCCCGGGACGCGGAAGCGGCGTGCGACTTGGCAATCGTGGCTCGCTATAATCGCGGTAATTACCGCGAGGCGAGCGAGAAAATCGCCGGTGGTATTTTCGTCGGTTGACATTTATTCCGCCTCCGGCGGAGCGATCGAGCTCCGTAATACATCTGGCCTGGTGCCATTCGGGGATATATCGATCTCGCAGAAAATCTACGCGACCGTGCGGCCTCGTATCCGCGTATTTTTAGCGCCTCGTCGACTTACCTGGACGAGCCCAGCCTCTCCTGGAACCTGACATTTTCGAGCTCGAAAGTCCTTTCGCAGACTTCTCCGTCATCTTCTATTTCTCTCGGAATCATAAGTTGTACTTGCCCAAAGGGTCTAGCAGAATAAGCATGGTACAGCGGCCCCCACGACAATCTTCATTGATATCGTGTGCACACATTTGTCTCACATTGTTTGGATGCCAATATACAGGTTGACACGATATTTACGGATTTTTATGAAACATTTGACACTGTAAATCATTCTCTTCTAATCGAGAAGCTTTCGGCATTGGGCTGCAAGGGTAATCTTTCGGCATGGTTGGAGAGTTAACTCGCTAACCGTTTCCAAGTTATACGTATACGCAGCTGTCTATCATCTCCGGTACGTGTTCTATCCGGTGTCCCTCAAGGTTCCCACCTAGGTCCTTTACTGTTTATAATTTTCATTAACGATTTAACTGCCATTTTTCAATATTGTAAGCACCTCCTATTCGCAGATGACTTAAAAATCTTCAGCACCATCTCGTCCCAAGATGATGCTTCCAGAGTCGAGGAAGACCTGGATCGTTTCTGCGAGTGGTGTCACAGAAATGGTATGGATCTCAATATTGAGAAATGTCATGTTATGCGGTCCTCCCGTCATTCTTTACCTTTCACGTATCCTTTCCGCCTCAATGACTATTTTATTTCCTCGATAAGAGAAGTTAAGGACTTAGGAATTCATATTTCCTCCACCCTGGACTTTTCCAACCATGTGTATTACATTGTTAACTCCGCTTCAAGAATGTTCGGTTTCATAAGTCGTTTGTCCAATGATTTTCATTCAATATTTACGCTAAGACTGCTGTATATTATCCTGGTTCCGTCCTCTGTTGGAGTATGCTTCAATTATATAGTCTCCGAAAAGCTTTAAGTACGAAATCATGCTCGAGAGAGTGCAGCATAAATTTCTCAGGTTGTGTTCGTACAAGATCAATAAGCCAATGGCAACCTTTGATCACGATTACTCCACAATATTAAACATAGTTAACCTGGAAACATTGTCCACTCGCAGAAGAGTATCCGACCAGAGCTTTATTTTTAATTTAATTAATTGTCATATCGATTGTCCCTCTCTCCTGGGCCAAATCAATTTCTACGTACCTGAACGTGTTTCGAGAACTAGGGCAGCATTTCGAACAATTAAGTCCAAATCCGCATATGGATTAATGGATCCCTTAAATCGTATTATTGCGGACTTTACCTCGCTATTGCGTACAAATTGCGTACAATTATACAGGGTGAGGCACTAACTATTGCCACCTACAATAACTCCGAAAGTATGATAGTAGTATAAAAGTTTTCGAAATAAAAGTTGCATCGGACAACAGGCACCGTATTCTGGCGTTAATCTTTTGTTGCTAGTTGGAGTCGCTTTAGAGATATGAAGGTCACCTCTGTTTTTTTAAATAAAATGCAACGATTTGTTACCTGTTTTCTAATAGTGGCTATTGAGACGAATCCAACGAGGTTCAACATGAAGGTCTTTGAAGGTCAGCAAAAGGTCATTTATGATCAAAAAGGCGAAAAAACTTGCATTTAGGTGTTCAAAGTGATTTCTATTGGTATCAATGCAATGCTGCAATCTTCTTATCACCGATTGAGTAATCGAATCATATGCTGTAATAATTTATTGTACAAATGTATTTAATTGTACGGCGTGTAGGGTGAGAACGTTCAAGATATCTCGTTCAGCGTATCGACTAAACCTGGTAATGTCAAATAAACGCTTCCGGACGATAACGCAGGACATCGCTGATAAGAATGGTAAGATTAGTATCATCGAATCAAGAGATTGTAAACGATGTATTTTTTCGAAGAACAAACCGATATGCTTCTCATTTACGGAGAATGCCAGCAAAATTTCAGTGAGAGCAACAGATTTATTTACACGCCGTACAATTAAATACGTTTGTACAATAAATTGTTACAGTATGTGATTCGATAAGTGCCAAAGTGATAGGAAATACTACTCAATCCGTGATAAGAAGATTACGCCATTGCATCGATACCGATAGCAATCACTTTGAATACCTTCTGTAAATGCGAATTTATTTCGCCTTTTTTGTAATAAACGACCTTCGCTGACCATCAAAGTCCTTCGTGTCGCACCTCATTGGATTCGTCTCAATGACCGCTATCAGAAAACAGGTAACAAAATATAGCACTCTGTTTAAAAAAACAAAGGTGACCTTCACATTTTTTAAACGTCTCCACCTAGCAACAAAAGATTATCTCTACAATACGGTCCCTGTTGTCCGACGCAACTTTTATTTCAAAAACCTTGCTACCACTATCATACTTTCGGAGATATTGGAGGTGGCAATAAGTTAGTGCCTCACCCTGTATATTAATTTAATACCTGTATTCCTACAGCTTACGGCATGTCCCTTTATAAGTAATTTTAGGTTAAGACTTTCATTTTTCTTTTTCTTTTGTATTGTAAGCATTTGTATAAATGGATTTCGGTCCGTACACAATAATAATAAAGGCTGATGGACCCTCTCTCTCGATACAATTTCGGAAAGGTCATCAATCGTTGTTGGCAGTAATCTGCAGTAATCGTCTAGCCAGGTCGAAGCCGGTCGTAATTAAAATCCTAGGAGAATGACAGCGAAACTGTTTTTCCTCGTGAATATTGTCAGTCGGACACGCGAGAAAGCGACCTGACACCTTGGAACAGGGTGCGAGTGGAAGTAGAACGAGGGCAGAAGCTTCGAAGGAACAAGCACAGGGGAGAAGCGACCTCTTTCGGTCTCCTTCGGCCTCCTACGGTCGGGCGAATGAAACAGGAGTCGGTCTGGTAGCTCGTCGAGGGAGGATTTCAAAGAATTCTGCCCATTAACCCGGCCGAGCGGAACAGTCGTTTATTAACGCAGACAGGTAGAACGCCTCGCGACAGCTTTCAGCGCGCGGATTTGCAATGGCTCGTACGATTTATCGCGATCGACGTCGTTGGAGTTGGACGGCTTGATTTATGGAACGGGTTTCGTCAAAGTTAATAAACGACTCGCGCACTTCGCTGCGCCGGATCGATCAAGATCGAACGAGAATCTCGATCCCGAGAGTCGCTGACACGGAAAAACCGAGCCGTGGACAATTAAATGGGTTCTTCTTCTTTTTTCTTCGAGAGGTACTTGCCTGGCCGACCAATCGCGGCTTCGCGATCGTTCGATCCTTTACTCTCTTTCTCTCTCTCCCAGAAACACACAAAGGATCCTCTCCCGTTTCCCGAACGGCATTTGATCTTCCTCGCGGCGCCCATAACCGGGAACAATGCAGATTTCCCGTTTCCCGTGGTCCCATCATTTTTGTTCTCCTCGGGCGTCGTTTTCACGCCGGCAGACCGCCATTTCCGCTCGAGCGGAACGGCTCCCTTGGCCGCCCGACCCGTAGCATCCCTGTAAGCCATGGGGGACGGCAAATAGCATCGTTCGAATCGAAGCTAACTGCAAAGGAGTAGGTTCCAGTTTCGCGAAATGGAACGGCAAAGCCTTTCGCCTCGTTTACTTCGGCGAGGGTTGATCAAACTGAAACAGCGTTATAGCCAGTCGACGGTGCTCCGTCGCACAGCGGAGCATTTGGCCGGAAAATTCGGAAAAATCTATTTTAGCGTTATTTATGGGCTCGAGGTCATTATTAGACAGCGAATTATATATATACATTCATGAGAAAAATGAGTACGAGTAATTTAACTCTTAGCACTCGAGTGGCCCCTCTGAGGCGCTATTAAAAATGGTTGTACAATTATTTAAAATATTGTTTACACTATTAGATATGTCGGCATTTAATCAATTACTAAAGATTTAAGTCTTGTACGAGGTATTACATCAATTCCACATTTACGAAATTTAAAAGATCATAGAGAATGGAAATATTCTGGATCTGAAGAGACATTTGATTTTCGAGTTAAAATAGCTTCGAGTGCAAAGGGTTAAAACAGTAATAAAATTAGAAAAATTGAAAAATACTGTTGTTACATTCAAGTTATCAACCGTTTGAGTCCCAAAGGGTATGAGTGAGACACAAAATCTGAAGAGTGCGATCGCGCTGCTTGGGACTCAAACGGTTAAACGTATTAACAAATCATCGTAATTTTCATATTTCAAATTGCTGCCAGGTTCTCGGGGCCGCTAACCCATTGTGCGTCGGCAAGTTTCACGCGATTCACAGCGACGAGATTAAAGGATTAAGCGCGGCGACACGACGCGGCGATAAGGCTGCCGGACAACTCGTGTAACAACACCCGACGCGAGAAGATTCCCCGAGGAAGCAGACGCTGCGAGGACGGATTTGCGAAAATGTGCTCTCCGCAACCAGCCGGTCCACGTTCGAAGGAGAATATTGCGGCTGAAAATAGAAAATTCACGGTAACGGACAGAGAACCAAGTATGTGGACATGTGTGGTAAGACTGTACACTTACTGCCACGGAAAATTTATATATACAGTTATTTTAAACAACTTTCTCGTCACGTTACATGGGAGTCTACTGTAGAGTGCCGGACAAAATGATAGGATATTTGATGTATTCGGATATTTCATATAACACAATAGGATATATGTACATATTATACGCCCTGTATATTAGATATATCCTTCAAAGTACAGTAATGCCGACATTATTGTCTTTTGTTTATATTACGTTCTAAGACCAGTGCCTTCTCACTCCACTGGCGGCGTTTTTTTTTATCTAAGCTCGGGTATATCGGTGTAAACACCACACATTGACTCGAATGAATCGAAATGTTCAACTTCCTTAATTTTCATTATTTTTTTTCATGAAATTTAATATAAGACCGAACACGATATAATTCCAATTGCATTTAGGTGGTAAATCGACGATTCAAGTTTCGGTCGCAAGGAACGACAGCGTATTGGAAAGAAAGAGGACACTCATTCTGTCCTTCTCTATGTTCGGTTTCTCCTTTGAATTTCATTGTCCTTCTCTATGTTCGGACACTTCTTTGAAGTAACAAAAATACGATCGCAACACCAAGATTACTGTCCACCAAAAATACAAACATGCAATTCTATATGGATACTTTGAAGGACATATCTAATATACAGGGCGTGTAATATGTACATATATCCTATTGTGTTATATGAAATATACGAATACATGTCCTATCATTTTGTCCGGCACTGTAATCCGAGAAACGTCCGGATATCAAAATGTGTGCTCGAGTAGTGTGCTCGTGGATCAATGTCTAGCCGTGATTAACCCTGTTTTCTGATCCGGCAGCGAGGCGAGCTAAATCTCCATCTCTACTTCGAGGTGAATTGATCGTGAAACAACAGGGAACGGCTTGTAAATTGTATACCGTACACGCTGCGAAACGCGGAGACTGTTCGGCTCGCAGAAAAGTGATTTCGCTCTCTCGCGTCGTGTTTTCTAATTCAAAGGGGGAGAACCGACATCCGCCGAGGATATCTCTTGCATGTCGCGGCTCGTTAACCTGATCGACGATCGCAATTTCGATTCTAGCGGACCCGGTGCCCTCTAATCCACCGACTGCTATCGGTTATCCATTACGCGTTTAACGAGGTCGCCACTGCAAGAAACGATATTGCACTGCTATGGACTTATTTACAGCACGTCCGAGCGCCGGCAACCGTCCAACTTTTTTCCCCCACGCCGAGCCCACGCCACGCCATTCGGAGATTTGCATCCTGGTTGGAAAGCCGCGATTTTGTTAACGATTTTCACCGGAGTTCCATCGCTTAGTCTGCAAAGGACCCAGCACTAATCATATGGAAAATCTATCCTGGTAAAATCAGTTGGATTTTTCATATGTTGTAGCTTATGATCTACCGAACAAAAGATATAATGGGCACAAAGCTCAATAATAGACAGTTATCGAGTTATAATCAGTCGAACATGACTAATCCGAGCTGCCGAATACTCAAATCTCGGGAAGTATTTATTTTTTCGAAAAATGTTTGAAACTAAAATAGTAGGGTTTCGCAAAATCTGTTAGGTGGTGTAATTATTTTTGAATTTTGAATTCGTACCATTTGTCGAGCTTGAAAAGCACGATCGCAAACATAACAATGGATTCGATGTCTGTAAGCCATGATAATACTTTGCTGTCTAGTTGCGCAGCAATATCAGATCGATCGGATATTAAAATCTTCTGAAATACTTTCAGAGACCAAAATGTATGGAATACACTGATACCGATAATATAAATATCGGACGTAGCAAATCCAGAAAGTAATAGCATTCGGCAGCAACAACGCTAGTATCGTGTCAACTTCATTTTGGTCGAGCAACATGAAAATAAAGTAAATGTACTCCGAGATTTGAGTATTCGGCAGCTCGAATTTGTCATGTTCGACTGATTATAACTCGATAACTGTCCATTATTGAACTTCGTGCCCATTACATCTTTTGTTCGGCAAATCATAAGCTACAACATATGAAAAATCCAACTGATTTTACCGGAATAGATTTTCCATACGATTAGTGCGGGGTCCTTTTACGATGAACGTTGAATTGTTTAGCGAGAAAAAAGCATTTCGAAAAACAAGAACAGTTCGCTATAGCAAACTGTTACTATGGCCCGGCACTTTACTATGCTAACTGCTTATCGGATAAACGAACGCTACACGATTCCATTGGGAGCCGAAGAGAGAGAGAGAGAGAGAGAGCGAGAGAGAAAGAGTCAGTTTAGCAGCGCGAAGTATCATTTGCGAGGAGTAAGCTCTCGTTTTCGCGGCGGTATCAAAACGCAATCCGGCCCGGATCGTGGTCGGGAAGCCACCGCGTTGCCCCGCGTAGTTTCGGTTGAATTACCAGCTTTCTCCTCATTGTCTCGGGCCCCGCATTGTCCCTCGAATCTCTTTTCAACCTCCAATTACGGGGCTTATGAGTTTCGTACGCCTCCGCCATTATCGCGTTCGCGTTTTCAATGCAGATGCCTCCTCTCGCTACACTCACCGGAACGCACACGCACGTGGACGCGTGTCCTCGATAACGATTGCTCTCGGACCAGCTGACCTCTCCGGCGAACTTTCGCCGGAGTTGACCGGGCACGTTCTCCCGAGCCAAATCTGCCATTAAAAGTTGCTCCGCAGCTATCCCCAACTCGACGAATAAATAAATAGATTGTCCCTAACGCCACGCGAGGTGACCCACAGTGAGGTCGCGGCCCCGAAAACCTGGCAGCAACTCGAAATGTTCTCGAAACGTTCAAGAATTCATGATTATCCAGTAAAAGATAACAATGTTGAAAAGCTACATTCAGCACGAACTTCTATATGTATAGAAAATTCCAAATGACATTTTCTTCGACAAGAAATAAAAAGCTTTTTCATGTTTTAACCCTCTACCGCATGAATTTTTATGACGAGTTGAAAAAAATATATATGGCTGTTAGTCTACTTAAAAATGAATTTGGTCGTGAAATGAATAATACAATTGTATTAGGAAATGTTATTTATTGCATTTTATCACTGTTTCTGTATGGGAACTTTATACATATACGGTGTTATTCATAAGCGCAATGTTCACACTTGGAACCAACATGCTCAGAGTCTTTAGTATTGTCTACTTCATTTGTTATAGAACATTTGAAATTTAAGTTTCGAATCGGGACCAAATGCAATAGAGAGTTAAGTATTAAAATGCATTCTTGGTTTCATAATATTATAGCTGACGTTAAGACGACTTCAACTTTTCAATTAAATTGTCTACTTAATTTACTATAAAACATTTGAAATTTAAGTCCCCAATTGGGAACCGAATGCAATAAAGGGTTAAAGATTAAAATTAATTTTTTATTTAATAATATTATAGCTGACGTTAAGACGAATTCAACTTTTCAATTAAATTGTCTATTTAATTTACTATAAAACATTTGAAATTTAAGTCCTCAATTGGGAACCGAATGCAATAGAGGGTTAAATATTAAAAATTAATTTTTGATTTAATAATATTATATCTGACGTTAAGACGAAATCCACTTTTGAATTAAATTGTCTGCTTAATTAACTATAGAACGTTTGAAATTTAAGTCCCGAATCGGGGACCGAATGCAATAGAGGATTAAATATTAACACTTTACCTACCGGAAGCCTATTAACAGGATCTCCAATAATTGTGCCGTACCAAAAGAAATCATAGAAATTTGCTTTTACATTGCAATCTTAAATGAAACTATTAGATGACGTTATTGAGGGTGAATTGATAGTTCGCAATGAAAATTGCTGTTGCTTTTGATTGTTCCATTAAAAAGTGTTCAGCCATGTACCATAGATCTTTCAAAATTATGCAATAATCACCGGTCGGTAATGTGTTAAAATAAATTTTCGATATCATAATATTATGGCTGACCTTAGGACGAATTCAACGATCTATATTTTGACCTTGAGCCCATAGATAACGGTAAAATAGTGTTTTCCGACTTTTTGGGGCCAAATTCCGCACTGTGCGACGATCAAACGTTCTCGGAAATGATCGCGAGTTTCACGAGAATTCTCGGAACGATTCCGTGCGCGCTCGCGATCCAATTCCTGGTCCGACTTTGGACACGTTCCAAACAGATTATCCCCCCGGAACATCTGGCCACCGTGGAGAATCCGCGGGCCGCCGTAATTCCCCGCAATGGCGGGAACTATGCCACCAAGTGAAACCATCAGCACTCCGCCACGCTGGTGTTACGTAATCATTGTAATCAACGATTATGGCTCGGACCATGGGCAGACGGTCTGCCCTGGATAGTTTGCCTACCTGGCTTTCCCAGTCATTTTCCGGCCGATATCCCCCACGGCCACCTGCAACCTTTATTCGACCTTGTTTCCATGCTTGTCTGCACGCGAACGCGACACACAGGGTGTCCCAACAATGTCGGAAAACCTTGAAAGGGGAGGTTCCTGGGGTCAATTCAAGTAACTTTTTCCTTTGTGCAAAATGTCCTCCGCGGCTTCGTTAAAGAGTAATGAACGGAAAACACGGGCCAATCAGAGCGGGGCTACCAAGGACGGTTTTGGGGGAAAGGATAGATTCTTCAAATGACCTCAGAAACTTTTAAGATTGTTCGACAAACGGACTGGACGCCGGCTGGATCAGCGAACGATTTTTGTCCTATCGGTTATCTATCCATTCTGACCAACTTGTGCGACCAATATCTTAAAATTGCAAGAGACAGGAACAAGATAAAAATTGTTTCTCTCCTTTCAATAATTTCAACAGGCTCAAAACAATGTACAGGGTGTAACAAAATTTAGTGTCATGGTTTTGGCAGATGGTTGTACACTTTCCGATCGGTGGAGATTTGTTAAAAAGAATTGAAATTCAAGGTCAAATTTTTATATATTTTTTTGGTGAGTAAAATGCGATACAAGCCTAAAAAAAATTTGACCTTGAAATTCAAAACCATGACACTAAATTTTGTTACACCCCGTACACTGCTGTGCAAACGAAAGAAGCACTCGGCCATATTTAATAGAAAAACATGAAAAATCAGATAAGAACACAGTAATCATAGTTTTCTATCGATCGTAATTATTGTTAATAAAATAGTCAATGCTTTCGGCGCAAGGGTTCGATCATTTGTTACTAATTTACAAAGCCATTTTGCAAATTACTAAAGTAACTCCGACGCATCGATCTACATTTAGATCATCTTCAAGAGTTACTAGAATTGCGTCTGTGAACAATTTTTTTGGTTTTTAAAACAAATTACGAATATTCTGAAATTTAAGAATACATAACAGAGAAAGGGAATAATGTTGGTAATAAAACTACTCACTAGCTTCGTGATGAACATTAATAAATTCGACGTGTCACTGTAATAGTCGCTGTTCTAGTAACCCTCGAAGATGATCTAAATGTAGATCGAAACGTCGGAATTACTTTATTAATTTCCACAATGGCTTTGTAAATTATATAGGGTTGAAGTGCGGATGGTGTACGTATGTATGCGTGCATATTAACAGACAACCCTATATACAATTAAGTTTATAAAAGTAGAGACTCAGAAATAACAGAAGAATTGTAAAATTGCGATTGCCAACGAATTGCAAAAAGAAAGCAGATCGAAACGAGCGTCCGCGACAAACACGTCAGTCGTTAACCTTTTAACTGCGGAATTTAGTTTTAAAAATCCTCGACTGAGCTCGGAATTAAAATCAAGCAATGACAAGTATACGCGTCGAACGCAGAGCAAATTGTCCTATTATAAATTTTACGAAAAACGAGGAAGGATTACATTTTTATTTGATAAAAATTAACTATTCATTCTTGAAAAGGTGATTGTTATTGCACAGCAATAGAGTTCTGGATTGACGTGTATGCACGTCGAACGCAGTTAACTGGTTAACCTTTGGATATCCACTTTGGATGGTAACAAATGATCGAACCCTTGCGCCGAAGGCATTAAAAATTTTAAGAACACGGCAAGTTTTGAGAAAGGATTCCGCTGTTTAACTGAATAGCTCTGATAATTATCAGAGC
>CM052204.1:4666164-4791705 GCA_028455805.1 Lasioglossum figueresi
AAGGTTATAGGTACAGCGCTGGACCGCATTACGGCAGTGAAAAAATCTTTTAGAGACAGAAAAATACATTGGAATCTGCGAGTATTTTTCTCGATTTTTGCTCTACTTCGGACACTTGTATTATTAGATATAAACATAATCTCTTGAAATAATGCGGTCCAGCGCTGTTCCTATAACCTTCCTCTTTAGAATGAGCCCTCACCCAGCCGAAAATTCGCTTAAATAAGGACGAACAATCTAAGACTGCAAACCCATGTTTCGCTCTAAAATCTAGTTAGATTCTAGTTCCTTTCTAGTTATGTCACGAGGGTAACATTCCCCCTTAATACAGAAAGTTACAGGAGCTCGAAGACGATCACTTACGAAACCGATATTTCAATAGAAATTGTTCACACTGTATCGACCGGCAATTTTTTAATAGTCTTTTTAATAATTCAATAATTTCTTTCGAGAACTGTAGAGGGGAGGATCGTGTTCGAATGAGTAGATCGGGTCTACCACTGGTCGGACAGAGAGATCTCAATTGGAGGAACTTGGAACCGATAAGCGGAGGAGGATTAATTAAGTAAATTGGGAGTACCTCGATCGGACGTGCTCAGAATTTCAGGTGTGTACACTACCGGTGAGATTAGGGGTTGTACAACATTTTGCTGAACAGAGAGATATCAGGATTGGTTAGAGGGGATGCGGTGCACGGTTGGTCGGACGCTTACACAGTCTCGAATAATGGATGTTTCGATTAAAATTCTCGTTTTCGAAACGAAGCGAAACATCGAGCCTTCGAATGGTACGGCGGCTAATTAAAAGGGTGAACTGCAGCGGTTTTTTTTCGGGAAATGGGTCCAGGAGATAAGGCACGTCGCCGATTCGTTCGGACCCGGAGCCCGAGGGAGATAAGGCACATCGTTAGTCGGACAGGAGAGTTTAACACAGCGTCGCGGCGTGTCAAACGAGGCGAGAATCGATCGAGATCGATCATGCGATCAGATTTTACGCTGGCTGGCCGAAAAATCAGCGGGTAAATTAGGATCAACTGAACGCGGCCTTCTGTGAATTGATGCTAGCCAAACCTAGCGCGGGGGCTAACAACGTTCCTTGGTTTCCCTTCTTGAAAAACCAACGTGGAACCGGGTCAAGTACGAATTCATGCGTCTGACCACCCCCGCGCGCCTCTTCCACCGCGAGAGGCTGAATTAAACATCCGACCAACTGGCTTGTTTGCTAGCTCACTCTCTCGTCTGTTTGCTTGGTTGCTTGCTTGATTATTGCGCGAGATCGTACAACACTATGTGACTAGAGATGGTATCGAGTACATTACTCGTAGGCAAAGTCAGGTTAGGGGAGACCGCACGAATTAAGGGGTAACTGTGACCCCTCTCTCATCCAGTATCGGAGTAGCCACATAATACATGCAGAATAGAAAGGGAAAGCGAAACGTGATCGGGCGGAAGCGTGGGGGAACAGCATCGCGGAAGAGGAAGGTAAAGTGGGCGGACAAGTCTCAATCTGCAAGTTGGTTCGAATCGAAACTTCCTCATTGAAATTACCTGAAATTCGCAAGTACAGGATGTGTCAAAATTAGTAGTAGTAGTAGAGGTGCAGAATCACAGTATACAGTAGAGTCGAGATTACTGTCCAACAGCCGTATTTTTGGTGGACAGTAATCCTGGTGTTGTGATCGTATTTTTGTTACTTCAAAGGAGAGTCCGAACATAGAGAAGGTCAGAAGGACAGAATGAGTGTCTCTTTCATTCCCATACGCTGTCGTTCCTTGCGACCGAAACTTGAATCGTCGATTTACCACCTAAATACAATTGGAATCATATCGTGTTTGGTCTTATATTAATCAGAAAAATGCCGGAAATACGATAGTGAAATTTCATTAAAAAAAAAGTAATGAAAATTAAGAAAGTTGAACATTTCGATTCACTCGAGTCAATGTGTGGTGTTTACACCGATATACCCGTGTTGACCGAGGACAGTAATCTCGACTTTACTGTAGTTGGTTGGTTGGTTCATTCTTTACTCTACAACTCCATAGAGATGGCGTTGAAGAGCCGGAGCTCTATCGGTCCAATTCAAACTTGTCGTTTTACATTAGTTTGCACCGTTTTTCCCTTACATGTTAGCGAGTCTATGATTTTGATGCACCCTGTACACGTTGAACTTGATCCCTATCTGCGACGACGTTCGATGGTCCTCTGGAAAAATCAACAGTGGAGCCTAGCATTTCACGAAAATCTCGAGTACCCTCTCGACAACGTCACGCGCCCTGTCCTCCTTTCGAGAATGGACAAAGTAGGCGGAGGGGAGTAGAATGGTCGAGAGACCGGTAGAATTGATGGTCTCGTTACCGGGCCACGGTCTGGCCGAGCTTTTCGCGAGATTCGAAAGTTTTAACGAGGCTGTGTCTCGCGCTGCGTCCAAATCGTGCTCGTTAAGCGAATTAATTAACGGCGACCGGTGCGGCCGCGCGGGATCGAAAGCGTCACCCGACGCACGCACGTCGGCCCCGGTTTTGTCTCTCGCGTTGAATTTTTCAATCGGTCATCGAGTTCGAAGCGGGGCCATTTTCGAGCCACTCGAAACCCTCCCCTTGGGACAACAGTGTCCTCGGCACGGCCGATGTCTCCTTCGTAATATAATCGAGCCGATGTTCGATAGGGTGAGGAGCAAAAAAGAGATGCCGGGAAAATAGCAAAACGTCCCTGTCCTCTGCTCTGCTCTGCTCGGCTCTGCTCGGCTCGGCATGAATATCAATGGCGCGGCGGGCAGCGGCACAATCACCGCATACACTACCAGCCAAAAGTATACGGGGATAAAGGGAAACGAACGGTCCGCGAGCCTAACTCACAAAAGAGGATGAAGCCGTCTTTGCGGTGACTCCGAGGCCCCTTTCAGGATGGTTCGCCGGAGCTGATCATCTCGGTAATGGCACAGAGTCGCGTAACATCCATGATCCCGGAATACTCATCGAGCACACCATTCGTCCTGCGGATCTTCAATCCCCCGACTCCGGGCACGTTTAAAATACGATTTCCCCTGTACGATCTCGCCCGAGTTTTCGTCAACATTTCTTTTACGGCGCCCCTTCGGAATTGTTGCAAATAATTTTTTAAAAATCTGTACAAAGTTCGAGTATGTTTGGACGCGTTTCTCAGGCTCGACTTGACAAGTTGCAAATCATCCAAATACTTTAACAACCGTACAGCAATAATTATTGTTGCTGAAGCGAAGCTTGCACGACTGTCAATCTGGAACGGTTTATTCATCGTCGAAACGGTGCTCCATTCCACGTTGATTCTCGGAGTTTATGAAACGACGATAATCCTCGGATAATCCGGTGAAATACTTTTGGCCGGCAGTTTACCAGGGGGCGGCGTGGTGGGATGTTTAACGAGAAAACGCTCGGGGATCCATAACGCGCGTATCGACGGGAATCTCGATCGTTTTTTTTCCATAAATACGCGACCAGCTGCGAGAACCAGCCTGTCGCTCGGCGTGGGGCGCACGATCGACCCTCGTGTTTTCAAACCGAATCGACCAGATCCGATTAATCGCCTCTCATTAGTCGCCCCGGTGATTTCCTGCCGGGAAATTAAATGGAAGAAAAGGAATGCTCTGATCGAATAACATACTCGGAACATAATATCCAAACAACAATTCGGTGTTGGAGTTTGATTAGAAACGAAGAATATTGGCCGTCGTGAGTGCTCCTAATTTGTTGATCAGGGCCCGTGGAGAGAAGAGGAAAGCGAGCGTAAACCTCGAGGAAACGGCAGACGAGAAAGTCGTAACGCTTCGGATCGCGTGAATCCGAGGGAAATATTACGATTGTCGCGTGTCCCGGACAGGTTTTATCGTGTCTGTTTGCGTTCGTCGTTCCGAGCGGCCTTTCCTTCGTGTTTACGACGAGTAGGTGAACCGTTTGGTCGATCGGTCACGGAAATACGATACGATGCGCGGCCTCGATGCTCGTAGGCCATTTAATGTCACTGTCAGGAGTCGCTAGTCGGAAATCGCTCGGATCCACGGTCTAATCGAATCAGCCCATCCGCCTTCGAGATATCTGATTTCATTTAGGGCCTCGTCGAGAACAGCCTTACGTCAGAGATGCTCTGTTTACCGGATCCCACAAAACCCGGCGATATGCGATCGCGTCTCCGCTTGTCGCGAGTAGAATTTCCCAAGACAATCCACGTCGCGGTCAAGATTCCGATAATTCTCTTGAACGCGACGGAGAAACATACACACACCGTGTCACATGGAACCAGATCCCTATACTGCAGATTGTTTTCCCTTTTTGACATTTATTACAATCGTACAATGTACATTTCAGACTATAGAAATAAACAATTTGTATAGTCGACGTATTGTACGGCCACGAAATAAACAATTTGTCGCTCGATCGAAGTCGAAAGATTATCGAAGAGAAGCCTACCACTGCTTCCAAGTAGAACAAGACACCGTCGATCGGACGTCGTTCGTTAATCCTTTCGCCTGTTTCGAATAATACCTTGAAACCGGATAAGTCCTGACTCCCGAAGTTTTCTGACCAGAGAGAAAGAGACATTCCTCGCGAACGGTTTCCCCGATAAACCGTTCTTATCTGAGCGCGTCTCCCTGTCGATTTTCTCGAGTTCTCGGAGGCTGGAAGAGATTCTCGAGCCAGGGGCGAGCAATTTGCAGGGACTCGACCGAGATCGGAAACCGGTCGACCATGGCGTGGTGGAACAACGGTTTCACGCGACCATGCTGGCCGACATAAATCACCCCAACAACAGCCATTACGCGTTGTGAGGTAACGCCGAACATATTGCAACGGGGGCTGAAACTTTTCTCCGGAAAAGATAGCGGAGATAATGGGAAGAAGCCTCGGGGATCGAATGGTTTCGGATGTGCTACCCTCCACCCCTGGACAACCACATCATACGGGATTTTTACGGATGAGGAGATCGATTTTCTCCTCCGCCTATTTTCAATCGTACAAATCTTCCCATTCTTGAGCTATAAAAACACTAACATTTTGTTACTTTATCTATCCCTTTCTATCCGTCATTTTTCTGGCTTACAGTCCCCGCTGTAATTTGATATTTTTTTACAACAGGCATTTGTGACAACTATTTGCAACGCTTGGAAAGCAATAACAGAGACGACAATGAACCGGTGTTCCGTTTCGGTTAGCCATTTGCCGTCGGAGCTATTTAAACTTGAAAATTGAACATTTCTTTCGATCTAGAAATTTATATAATACCTCCTACACTTAAAATGGCCATCGAACGAGTCGACAAGTCCCGCGAAATGAATTTCCAAGCGACGGTGACGGCGCGTCATCGTCGGAGAAGGAGAGCGCGGCTTTCATCTCGCCGAATTCATTGAAAGGGAGAAAACCAGTCCGCGGAAAGAGCGGCGACAAGTGAACTTTCTATTACAATTTTTCGCAATCTAGCTGGCAACTTCTTCCACGCGGCTAGCCTTATTTCACGAACCCGGAATTCTCATTTCGTTCCGGGTAACTTCTTTCCGCGACATATCCTCCGAGCGTAACAATCGAGACGAACGACGATCGAGCGGACGATCTAATCCAACGTGATCTGGTCGTTCGTTCTACTCCTGATTCTCTATCAACCGAGGGAACGTTGCTACCAGTTGCAAAGTCAGCTGGCGTTCGAGGCATCAACCGGTGTCCAGAATGAAGAAGATCTTGGTGGATCTGGATCTGGCTGTTTCGGAAAGAATTTTAAGAGAGGACCTGAAGAATCAAGAATTCTCGTGTCGAATACCGAACATTTATCCAGAAGAGTTTAGACACCTAAACCGAGCTGGTTCAGAGACTATGGACACTCGATTGACTCGGGCTGCAAACTGTTCCAACCCGACGCGTAGCGATACCAAACTATTCGTTAAATTCTCGCTAGAACCAGGACATTTCTTGAAGACCGTTCGATAAAATTTGTACTTCGAGTAACAGCGCTTCGATTAATACGTAATAGACTTATTGACGCATGAATAGATCCTATTTTCAGGATATTTCGGTGACGCGTAGGCGTGCAGAGAATTCCGGGCGGTCGGTTCCCTTCGAAACATCGATAGGCAAACAGGGGATCGACGCGCCGGTGAAAGTACTATGGCCCCGGGCCGGATACCGTGCGAAGCCTCGGCCCCGAGGTAAGATGGCAACGAGTAAACTTACCTGTTTAGCAGCCGGTGGTGTTCTGGCGGATCCTCCTCCGTATCCCGGCTCCCACAAAGAATCACAGTTCACGGTGCGAAACGTTACTAAACTACTCCCGGCCGGTCATCGAGCCGACCAGGCTCGTCCTCCTCCCAGGCAGAGGATGATGATGTTGACGACGACGAGGACGACGACGAAGACGGAGGACACAGAACAACGCGTGCACCGGTAGCCCACCTATATCCACCGTAGGTGTCTCCCGATTAAATTCCAGATTCGCATGACATCTCCATGCTGGTCTCCGCGCTCTCTTCGGCCGAGGTAAGGTATATAATCCTCCGTTATCCAGCGGGTTCCAGCTAGCTGGCTAGGCGTCCCTGGAACCTGGTTAGGCTGCTACGACGACAATCCCCGACTACCGGTTAGGGTAGTACGCAGCCCGTTCACGAGCTGGTCGTTTCACTCTGTTTCCTGGTCGCGTTTCCACGATCCACTGCCCGCTGTCCGCGCCCCTCTAGCTCCCCGGCTCCCAGGCCAAAGCTTCTTTCTTCTTCTGCTTCTTCTTCTTCTTCAGACACTCCAGACCGGCTGTCTCGCCTTTTGTTCCTCAGCCTTTCGTTTCACCGTCGTTCTACGCGCCCGGACCAGCTCGTAGCCGCGTTCGAAACTAACGAAAATTCCGACACATACGATTCTCTCTCCCTCTCTCTCTCTTTCACTCGCTCAACTCGTTCTCTCTCTCTCTCTCGCACGCGCGCGCTCTCTCGCTCGTTCGCTCGACACACACGACTCCCGGTGCTGCTGGCCAGAGTCACATTTTAGTGCGACACACACGGGTGCCGTGGGGTTACGCTGTCTCGCCTCTCTCTCCTTCTCTATCCGCCTTATCCACCCCTAGCGCCAACCCCCACCATCAACCCCGCCCCACTACCACCGGAACCAATCCCTCCCGCTGCCGCTTCAACCCCCACCAACACGCTCTGAACGCGAGACGCCGATGGATTCGAACCGACCGCTGGTTCACCGTTCTTACAAACATCTGAAAACATTTCTTACGAAAATCACCCGCGAACCGGAAGTATTCGGAGACCGTGGGTTGCCGAGTACCTAGAGAAACTAAACTACAAGGGAACTAGACCAACCACTCAACTCCCATCGCAGAGTTTCAGTTATGTTCTAACCCTCGTACGGGCTCTGAATGAATAGTAGAAAGAACTTTGGCGGCGCTGAAGTTATCTGAGTGAGAAGGAAGAGAAAAGGAAGTCCTAGTTTTGTTCTGGGACCGTAAGAGGACTCGTCAACGAGGCTATCTAGCGGGCCCTGCCTTAATGTGGGATCCTCTAAACGTGGGTGCTCCTCAGTGACGAAGCAAAACGCTGCGTCCAGACGCGCTTAGAAGATCCCACCTTCAGTCGCTGGGGTGGTCCGATCGATCCCATCGCTAGCACCCCCGTCACAGCCCCACCAGATGATACGTCGCTGATCCCGTGCCACGCTTCCCCCTCCTGGGCCAATAAAACTTGGTGGTGTACGATGCGAAAAGGTACCCGGTTCCCGAGAAAATTCGTCGAGCGTACTCGAACGGTGACGCAAAACGGGACCGTTCGCGTCGGTCGTTGAAACCGATGCCAGCTGACTCCGCAGCGTCCTCACTTCGACTTCGACGATGCTCCGCCATCAGGCGATCGTCATGACTCTTCAGGGTTGACCATCGCCGGCCGTGTTCGCTTACGTAAGGATCCAGTTTAGCGGATAATCGACGATCAGACTTTAAAATACATCGGCCTTGGACGTTGGGATCGCTCCGAGGGAAAATAGAAGAGGACGCGCCTCGTAGCCACCAGTTGCGGTTCCCGGTGATCGTTTTCCGCAGCATTGATCGATCCTCTCTCGTCCATCCGTTAATTCAATCCCGTTCGAATGCGCGGCTATCTATGGTCTTGAATCGCAACGAAGTCTGTGATGAAGTTTCCAATAATGAACTCTGTAAAAATCGATGCGGAAGGGTCCGTCGGCTTTGATAGTCCGGAAGATCCTTGAGATTTCACCGCCTCCGGGTGAGCCCGGGAAAGATACGGCCCTGAGCGCCGCCCCCGCAACGAGGACAGCTTATCCCCCCTGAAAGAGCCACCCCTGCCGCATCGTGACTTCGATACCACCCCCTCGGCCGCACGGCTCAATGGTGTACGCAGACGTACTATCTAGATACGTGTCTATCTAGACTGTGTCGGGCTTTCTGGGTTGGTTGAATGGACAGGACTTGTTTTGATCCGGCCCGTAAGCTTGGAAGTCGCGAGCCCACGGCTCCGATACCAGATACCAGATACCAGCTACAACAGGAAGAGCCTCTGCGCCATTCTACCGACCCGAAGAGGACGCGACGGGATTCAAACGGAATGGGAACAATGACAGACAGCGTCGCGTAAGGGGGGTATTAGAGCTTCCGCTTTCCAGGGTATTGATATTCAAAAGAGCCTGTATCTACCGACACCGCCGTTACCAGGCATCTCAAAACGCTAACTCTCGATAGATTCTCCAACGAACGATCGTGTGTCCTCTTCTAAGTCTTCCGGAGACTCGGCCCGTAAGCCTAAAGCTATTAGCTAAAGTTCTCTGCGAAGGTCTTCGATTCCTTCGGCTAACGGAATAACATTGGAGGGGCTGTTGATTCGAGAGAGCGAGAGGGAGAGAGCCAGGAAGCGTTGTCCGGGAATCGTCGATCGATAGATTTCAGCGTGATAATTGTAGCTAACGCATTAAATTATTCGGTTCCGGTGACTCGCGAGTTGAGCGCTCCTAGAACTATGCGAACGGAATGGAACGCGTCCTGCGCCCTGTCCTGACCACTTTCGCCCCCCCGGCGCGACGCGGCTCGCCGTTACCGTCGTTCCCGACAGTACTGTAGTCGTAAAAAGGACGAGGGGATGGAAAACCGAAGGGAGAACGTTGGCTGATAAGAGGCCACGGCCTCGTAAAAACGAGACAAAGGTCGTTACGGTGTACAGGCCGTTGTAACCTACCCCTTGAACTGAAAGCACGAGAACCGAGGATTTGGAAAGTTCTCCGACAAAGGGGAGGTTTCATGGTGCCCTAACTCCCTGACGAGCGAATCGGAACAAAAGGCAGCGAGTTCGATTTCATTCGAGTCTCGTGAAAGGTACCGATTCCTAGCTGCGTGGTATTCGGGTTGCTTTTGTTACTCTATGCCAGGAAACATGATCGGCTGTTCCGAAAATCGATCGCGGAGGAAAATTTCTGGCGGAAGAAACAGCCATTTAACATTCAACAGTTGTTGGTGGCATTGCGGCTGATCGGTTTAGAACGCAAAACCCTTGTTACAGCCCTGATTCCAGCCCACCTCCGTCCACAAGCAACCTCTATACCCGCCCCTCTTTTCCACCGATTCTCCCACCTAGCGCGAAAAAGATTCTCCTATTGACGTTCTACTCTCTCTTCGGCACCCTCTGCACCCCTCTTCCTCGTCCTTTGCCAACACACCCACGCGTACTATCCCTCTTACGTGCCGGAGCCACGTTCTGACGTAATGTCGTTACGTCAGGACATCGTCGTACGCCGGCGCGTGTACAATCCACCGATGCACCTGATGGTTACTATTCCCGCGAGTCCGAGAAAGTCGGCTCGCACCTGCAAATACACCGAATATCATCGTTACGTTATCAATCGGAGTTAGAACGGAGCGGACAAAATACGTGGACAAAATACAAGTTGTGCTAGTTATAGTGACGGTACCCACAGAAAGTAAAATTCTCTGAGGCTGCTTCGAATTGGACAGCTCACCTTTCCAAGGGCAAATAATTCTTACCGCTTTCCCCATAAAACGCAATATGAAATCCTGCAGGAATCCTTTCGAACGTCCATACAGCGCTATTTCACGTAGCGGCAAAACGCTCAAACTACTAGCCAAATTTACCGACAGTCCATCCTATGTTGGTAACCATGATGTCGATGATGGTAAAATCCTGGAATTTATTAGCAGCGCCATCTAGCGATAACTGTTGAAATTGATTTGCATTCCTCTTTCCTAGAGAATTATGTGTGGATTTTGCCTACATGTTTCACACCACGATAAGATCATAGAAATTTCTCAGAAATAATTATACTTCTATTGCATTTATGTACAGCGAAAATTACAAGTTATGTACATTAAGCATTATCCGTTGCCGTTCGGTTGACATCTGCATATTATCGAAATACGTCTAACTTTTGGTATATGCTGTCCTTCAAAATAGGATTCTTCATTTTTTAGGATCTCATGGTTGTAGTTGTACCTGGCTACACCACTATAAAATAATCTTTTTTAATACAGAGAAATTATATGTTTTCTTAAGAAGCAAGTTGTTGTACCTCATTATATACAGAGATCTTTGCGGCAACAGAAAGTCATCCTTATGCGTTGTCTCGTGTCCAACCATTGTCAGTCTCATTACGCTGTCGCTTAACAAACTCAGACCAGCAATAATTTCTCCACAAAACTAGAGGATAAGACATATCACTTAGCTTTCCACACACACACACACATATAATTTATATACATTAAACTACATATATGTTAATTGCATACCCTAATACTGTCGACGTGAGGCTTGATCCATCCTTTGGCTGCTAAATCCAAAACATGTATCAAAGACAGCTGACTCAACTCTTTGGGAAAAGCTGTCTCACGAATCCTGTTTATTATTTTTGCGTTATTCTCGTTCCAGTCCTTCCTCTCTGTTTCTCTGTAAGCATGTATCGCCTACAATGAAACGACGCTCGAATAAAATATCATCTCAGCTTAACGGGAATGTAAAATACCGACATCGTCCCAATGTGATTCCTCGTATCGAAGTCTTTTCATGTAGGGGTCAACTTCTTCGATCAAAGACTGTTCTTCGGTCGCGGAGATGAAATTCGGAATAATTTGCATTGTACTATGAAGCTGTTCCTTCCAATTCTCTAAATCTTGATCAGCCTTGTTGCTCGAGTTGGTTGTTCGCGAATAATACTTTAAATTATAAAAATTAAGAGTCCTGTTTAAAGAACCGGCAAATAGATGAATTTTGAGCCTCATGTCTTCTCCTCGATCTCGATCCTTTCTCTAGAAGAGGTTATGAATACTGCGAGCACGATAAGCCGAAATTGAGTTTCTAAATAAATACTAACGCAATAAACGATTCACGCGCATAATTTGTTTCTTATTTATACATTTCCAATACGTATATTATCTGATATTATTTATTTCGACGAAGTGTCAAGCAAAAAATAAATACACTAGAATCGTTTGTAACGAAGGGCTGAAATTGATAGATACACTCCTGACGTAGTAATTATTCTTTGAAATCGGATCGAATACAGTAAAAAAATCATGTCTTTTATTATGAAAATCGTGTTGAAAAACCAGGCGAAAATTCGCGTGGAATCGAACGTCGATCGAACAGCGTGGGTAGACGATAATTTCGTGTTCTGTTTCGATTTCTGTGAGAACATATTATCGACCATGGATTTCATCTTTCATTATAAAACTAGATTTGGACGGGAGAGCTTGATAACAAGTTTGTGAATCTGGATCACGGATGTTGATACGTGGTATTGATATGCGCAATTTGAATCATGATTTCGACGGGGATTAAAGATGCATTGGCTACAACAGCCTCAATTTGCACAATTTTACAATTTCTAGCCGGCGTGTAAGTCAAAAAATAACTTGTTTCCATATTCAATCTGTCAAATAATTGTTCAAACATTCGCTACGTGTTTTGTTTACATCGAAGGCGTTACAAAACTAGCTGCCCAATAAATAAATTAATAGCTCGTAAATGATTATTACAATTAGGTGGACACTATTTTCTAATCCACAGCTGTAAAATTTTCGATGTTTTAGCCTGGTGTGCAGAAAAGTTGTTAAAAACGGTTCGACAGGAAATAGTTCACCTTTGGCGTTTATAACATGTTACACGTCGTAAGTGCTCACTTTTACAGCCATATTGATCTGTTCCACGCATACATGAATTAATATATACCATACAATATGTTTCAGATGTGTTTTATGGATGAGGTACGGCATGCTTATCGAAGACCATTTCATATTGTTAGTAAATATTTTTGGGGCTGTGCTTCAAGCATCGTACGTTTACGTGTACATCTTGTATAGTGTAAAGAAATTGAAAATTATTAGAGAAATGATAATGGCGACTTGTTTCCTTGGAGCTGTGTATTTTTATAGTTTCTACGAGCAAGACAAGTTGCTAGCTGCAAAGTACGTTGGGTTTCTGAGCTGCACGGTCACTGTATTATTCTTTGCATCCCCTTTAATGATGATGGTAAGTTTATCGGTGATCATCATTCTATCGGCATAATAATCCACAAGGGCTAATCGTATAAAATGTTTTACAGGCACACGTAATAAGGATGAAGAACACAGAAAGTTTACCATTTCCCATTATCATGGCTTCGTTGGTAGTCTCTTCTCAGTGGTTCGCATATGGTTGTCTTCTCGACGATCGTTTTATACAAATTCCAAACTTCTTAGGCTGTGTATTATCCGCATTTCAACTTTGTTTCTTCGTAATCTATAGGAACGATCAAGGCGCAACAGAACATTTAATATGACAGCAATTTTATTTTCGAATCTCTCACTGGATGTAAATGTAACACGAATTCTACTTTCACGACAAAATATATTTTTGACAAAAATATTGGTTTTTCTATTCAAATCGATTCTTTTTAGCGCCATAAGTAGTTCGACATTTTACGGTAACGCGGCGCTCTGACAAGCGCTAGGGACTTTTACACGGATTTAAAAAATCCTCTAGCGCTGGAACGAAATATTGATTTATATTTCGAAATATATGAACAATAAACAACATATTATTAATACATGTACAATAATAATTTGACGGTAAAAGTGATTTTACTTGTTAAAAAATCTATCGCTTTTTGCGTTCTTATAATTCACTGGTCGCATCCACGCTAGCCGATTAATTCGATCGAAATCAAGAGAATAATTCCATCAGAAATTCTTTTTAATATCTTCAAACAATATCAGAGACATTTTTGCAAGATAATCGACTGGAAAAGTCCTTCAGTCTTACGAACGAGTGGTTCGTTTGAGCATAGTATTAGCCGTTTGTCTCCGGTAAATAATAACGAAACAGGGAGTTCTGATGGTTGCGAGTTATTGAATTTGTTTTAAAAAAAATTTCGAATTTAATCGGAACCCGTTCGAGTCGAGAACCAATTGCATTGACGTCGGTTTCGATAAAATGATTTCTCGGGCGGAAGTCGCGTCGTGATTTTCCTGGGAGAGAGACGTATTGGAAGAGGTTGAAAAGTGGTTTGGGAACGCGTGCGATTGGCAGCACTGCTCGCTGGCCGAAGAGAAAGAGGTGCGGTGTTGCGTGACTGGCTGCGAGAAGATCGAGAGAGCGTGTGTGTTTGTTGTGTTGTAGAGATTTTTAATTCTTCTTTCATCGGGAAACGAACCAGACCGTGCGCTTCGAAGAGAAAATGTCGTCGTACATCCAGGTTGCCGAGGACGAGGGCGACGAGCCGATAGAACTACCGACCGAGGATGATAGCACACTCTTATTGACCACCGTGACCGCCCAGTTTCCCGGAACGTGCGGACTGAAATACCGCAATCCTGAATCACGGACGATGCGTGGCATCCGTCTCGTTGACGGACGTCTTCATCCACCTGAAAATGGATGGGGCAAGGCGGTTTACTTTTGTGTCTTTCCAAAAGGTGCTTATTTCACGACAAATCCATACTATCCTCATTCGCTATCTCTGTCTCTCTTTCTCTCGCTCGCCCACCCCTCCCCTTCTCACGCTATCTCTCTCTCTCTCTCGCTCTCATTCTCGACCCCCAAATACTAACGCTACGATAAGACCAACTACCGTGTTTTTTTTATTACATCTGGCAGAAAGCGTTCGAGCATAATTGCACTGCTCAACAAATTTGAACATTTTTTTACGGTTCCGATAACGTCGAGAAATTCTACATTTTTTTTTTGCAACTCGATAACCAACTGGCGTCTCTAGTAGAATTACCTATCTCCATCATTCTGTGTTCTCAAGCGATTCGATTAGAACAAGTTTTCTTCTGAAATTGGTCTTTAAACAATTTTACTTTGTATAAAAGTCGCTGAAATCGTTCTAACAGATGCTTACTTGCCAGTAGTTCCATCCAAATTTTAGATTTCATGTTTCTAAGGTGGGTGTCCGAAGAATGCATTAAGATTTATAGCGTCATCAATTCGCTCGGGAAAACGGCTTTCGGTTATAATAATCGACTATAAAACAGGATGTTGGAGAGATTCTAATTCTTTTTTTTTATCGGAATATCATATTTTCGCAAGTACGGATAATTGGTCTTAAATGATCTAGTGACTATCTTTTAGAAGTCCAGTACATGTGTTTGTGTTCGTAACAATTAATCATTGGGTGTATTGTCCTGCGAATAATTTTTGTCTATTTGTTTCATTTGAGATGCGAAATTATATTTCCATTGAAACACAATTTTGCTATTGTTCGAGAGTATTTCTTTTTTTTGGAGTAAATGATATTAACATAAGCACATGTTAATGTTACATCAAATATATTAACACCAATAATAAATAGACACAGGTTACAAATAAGTTTGTGTAATAATGCTTTTGGTTCAGCTAAAATAATGTATATATATACATATATATGTGTATATATATAATATATTTATATATGTGTATGTATGTATATATACATACTATATATTTATACGTACATAACATACATATACATATATACACATATATTTACAATATATACATACATATACATGTACACATACATATATATGTTTGTATATGTATTCATATAAATGTCTATTAACGGATGAAGCTTATCTGCATCTATGCAAACTTACATACGTATAAATAGCTGTGAACTTGAATGATTAATACGACTAAACCAATCTATATGTTATATACGTATATGAATATGCTGCAGATACACGCACACACATACACACACGCGCGTACACTTACACTCTGATACATCAATTAATTTTTTTTTTAATTATACTTTTTCGAGTAATAATTATTTGTACTGGATTTCCGTATTCCTCTCTTTTTTTTATTATTATTATTTTTATATATATATATATATATATCGCAGTTACGTTTCGTTTCTGTATATCGAATATATTATCTATACATAGAGAATTTCGTGTAAGACTCAAATTTTCGAAGAGGTCTAGTAAATGAAAAAAAAAAAGTTAGTAGACATGAACACTTATATCTTTTCAGAGAACAAACGTAAATCTGATGACAATTTGGAAAATTCCACAGCTAAGACTAAAAGAATGGAAACAAAGTTGCGTTGCACAGACTTGATCGTACTTGGTTTGCCATGGAAAACTACCGAGCAGAACTTGCGTGAATATTTCGAAACGTTTGGAGAAGTACTCATGGCCCAGGCAAGTTTTTCTTTTCAAACCATAAAAACATACTTCTTTGTATATAATATATATATATATATAGATGTATATATATATCTATCTATATATATATATATATATGTATATGTATAATATATCACTAATTATTTCCAAATATTAATTTAGGTTAAAAAAGATGCAAAGTCTGGACAAAGCAAAGGATTTGGATTTATTCGATTCGGAAGTTATGAGTCCCAATTGAGATGTCTCGCACAACGACATATGATCGATGGTAGATGGTGTGACGTCAAGGTTCCCAACAGTAAGGTAAGAGCATCGATATGTTCAATATCAAACGTTCGTTGTTTCTTCGGATATCTAGAAGTAGTTTCAAAGTGCTTAAGTACTTAACAATCGTTTAATAATACTGAGATATATGTATATATATACATGTGTGTATTAAAATATATACATATCTATATATACATGTATATGCAAATCGTAGACCTGTACACAACTGCTTCTGCTAGGATAAATCGATTACACAACTATTATACACCTTTAGCGAACAATAATTTATTTCATCTTCGATCAATCGAATGGACGTGCAATCGAGCTAATATACTCTGTGTAAAAAAATGTTCTGCACATTTGTAACCCTGTAAATACAATCTGCTAATTTTATTGTTATCGTAGTTTTTTCTATCGTATTATTAATTATTTAAGGTTGTTGCTTCCGTAGATTTATTACACGGTTGTGTACAGATCTAAGAGTGCATGCGATAGGATACTAGTCGAATTATAAACTATAGCGCGAATTGTAAGAAAGAAAAAAGAATAATCGAGAAGTCTGACTATGGCACAAACGTGAATAATACTTGCTTTCGAAATTCTTTTTCGATTTTGAATCATTGCACAAGACGAGACGACAATTAATTTCCGCTTATAAATCTCTGAAACATCATTTGAAATATTTCTTGAGAACGTATATATTGTGGTATAAATAGATGAATGTGTAGTCACTCTTAAGTGGTAAATTTATAATGAACAAGTGATATAAATGTGCGTGAATGTTTTATATGAGTGTTTTGTATGATGCAGAATGAGTACAGGTATCCCCTAAAGAAAGTGTGTCTGCGTGATCTTGTAAATAACATGGTGTGGTTGTGTCATTAAATCGTGTGGAATTTTTTAAGTATGCTATGAGAGTACCACTGTCAGATTTGAGAATAGGAAACGAATGATTTATGGAATACATACCCAGTTCACACGTGAGAGAGCTTCAATGGCAACTCGAGAAACAAGCAACGAGGTGTTGAATAGATTCGGGTCCCGGTTACGGTGCGAATTTCCGTGGAAATTTAATGTAATATGACTATATATACATGCATACGAGTTACGTATCCGAGTGTTAGGTTGCTTGAGGTGTCCAGCCGAACGTATATATCGTCGCGCCACTAACTCTGAAACAGATTTAGAGAGATCAGAGCAATTTCTTGTTATCCAAAAAAAAAAAAAAGAACAGCATGTAACTAATAATGGGAGTGAGTTTCGAGGCCAGCAAACATATATTTCGAGTATACTGCTAAATGTGTATCCTTCATTCCGGGACGACGAACATTGTAATGGGTATGGTTTGCGTGACGGTGTGTGCAATTTCGAAGAAAGAAAGAAAGAACAGAGAAACGAAAAAAACGGTGTGAAACGCGCGGAGTATACGAAATGTCATTAGTCGAGAAGAAGCGAGCTCTGAATTTTGCGAAAATCGGAACGGGTAATAAGAATCGTGATTGGATTTTCGTGAACGATCATTTAGAACGTGTACCGGTCGGAGAGGAAACGAGTAAACGTTTACAAACACGTAAAGTCTCTCGCGGGCTAACGAATACATCGGTTCCACGAACGAAAGCTTTACCTCCTGTAGCGTCAAGTATGAGATGAAATAGTGTACGGGTCCGTGAATGAAGAAAACTGTGCCGTGTCTCTCAATCGGGTAATTCGAACGAGGTTAGGCTCACACGCTGTCGGTTAGAGTGATATGTCAACAGAAGAAAGGAAACTTATAATATTATAAACAACTATACATGCTGCACAAACGCGCGCATGGTAAATATCTCAAAGGACGATTCTGCAACGTAAAATAAAATCGTTCTCGAATTGTTAGCGGTTCGAAGTCCCCGCCCCTGCAGAGAACAATCGGCAGGATTTTGAAACGATGAAAATTTGAAAACGTACCCGACGATCGTTTTGTTTTCTCTTTGTAAAATTATCCTTTAAAATATGTACCGTGCGCAGTTGAACAGTCTTGTGTACACAGGATGGGACAATAGCACCGATCGTCTTGATCGTTTCCGTTATTCAGCTAAAGGTGCGAGGGAAAACTTTTCGCGCAGAGATTACACGGTACCGACGAACGAGTGACAGCGATCAAAAGAGAAGAAGATCGACAATGATAACTGTCGCGTTACAGGCCTCGCGACAGTGTAAAACTTTTGCGCGTAAACTTTTCGTCGTGTCCGAGAGTAACGGAAACAATGATGGCGAGACTCGTTGTTCCACCGCGCGTATATGTCTGGTATGTGAAATGACACAATGAAAGAAAAACACCAGGTGAATCCTGGAGAAGTATGTCTACGATGTGCGAGAGTGCGTGCGTATATGTGTGTATCAAAAAAAAAATAAAAAATATCAAATGATATATAGATATAAAAATTGTATGTGATTGTCGAGGGCTGGTGTATCTGGTTGCAGAATATTGATGGCTTAATGATGGCTCGTCAGTATGATACGAGCAAACACAATGAATGCTACCGGCCTATACCGGTGCATACGCCGAATAGTCGACGGGTACCTGTGGCGAAACCGTATATCAACTTAAATACGTCCGAGCCGGCTAACCCACCTAGGTATGACTCGGAGTATGATTATAAAACGACTCACTACCCGTCGTACCCGGCCAACTATCCATACGACGATAACAATAAGTACAAGTACGAGGGGCAGAATTACAACGCGTACGAGAAACCGAGTTACCCGTCGTACGAGGATCCCGGGTACGACACACGGAATTACATGGTGCAGCAGCAGCAGCAGCAGCAGCAGCAACAACAACAACAACAACAACAGCAGCAGCAACAACAGCAGCAGCAGCAGCCGCCACAACCGCAGCCGCATGCGGCAGGTGGTGCGCCGGCGAACCCGCCGCCAAGTTACCCGTCCGACGCCGAATACCCAAGATACCCGAACTACGAAGGACGTGCCGCCGTCTATCCGGTCATGGAGAATCCTGACTACACCGAGAAGGCTAGATACAATTACGGTTACGATCGTAATTATTACGAGGGGGACGGTCGTTACGTCGCTGCGGAATGTCGGTACCCGTTGGACGTACGATACCCGGACACCAGGCATGCCGACAATCGGATACCGACTGACGGTAGAGAAGCCGAGTGTAGATATCCTGTGGACAATCGTGAAATCGACAGAAGATACGCGGTCGATGGTAGGGAACCGGACGGTAGATATGCGGTTGATAACCGAGAAGTGGAAGCCAGATACCCGCCGGACGGTAAGGAAGTGGAGGCCAGGTTCGCGGACACTGCAAGATACCCGGCTAAAGAGAACTATTACGATCGTTATTACAAACACCGTCCGTCGAGGGATCACCACGTCTCGGACACGTCAAGATACTGATGAGTCTTGTTACTATCCGTAAATAAACGTGTCACGGCTCGATGGGAATAGACTGTCCGATATTTTTATCTGAATTTTTCTAGATTTTTCTACGTTTTCGGTCCCCCTCCCCTCCGGGAGCGTTCAACAATTTGTACATAATCGCGGAAACATAATATGGTCGACGGGAAATTTGAGCCTTGCTGGATATACGCTGTACGAAAAAATTCATACATAATTACATTCTTAGATCGTAATTAACTGTTAAGCTTGGCATTGCTGTAATGGCAAAACGGATTGTATTATATTTCTGCCTGCGCTCACAGACCAAAAATTTCTTGGTCCATTCATGCTCTCTCTTTCTCTCTCTCTCTCTCTCTCTCTCTCTCGCTCGCTCGCTCGCTCTTTCTCTCGGTACTTCTTGATCGAAAATATTGTTACATTCGATGATAATGTAAATGTATACATATTTACTGGTTGATTCGGACTAGAGAGGTAGATAAAGTATATTCCCATTGACTCGTGATATATCTCTGTTATAAAATATAGCATATTATGCATATAAAAAAAAAAAGAAACCAAGTAATGTCTGAAATTATAGATAGCCTCGAATAACTGTCTACATTTTATCAACTATTGTGCTTATTCAATTTAAGATAATGTAATATATAGCATGAGATTACATCGAATATAAAGAGAAAGGATATTGTACAGATTTTGTGCATGGATTTAAAGAGGCCATAGTGCTTAAGTGTTGTTTCATATGTATACATATGAGACACTCATATGTATAGATATGCATTCACTGAGTTCAAGTGTAAATTGACCAACCGAGAAACCTTTTTTCCGTGATCGAATAGTTAGATCAATGCGTATTCAAGAATTTTCTATAAAACTTGACGTTAGTGCAGATTACAGTCCTTCTCTGTTTCCAACGGTAGAATCTATTTGAATATTTTATGCTGTTGACCGAACAATGGACGCTTTTAACAATACTTACGAATACGTAACTAGCATTTAGCCTGTTAACCACGGCATAATTACTTTTGCAAACGCGTTATAAATCGTTACGGATGTTATTGTATGTTTGTCGAGCAAACATCAACAAAATAGTTGATATCATTCAGAAGGTGACGATAAGCTAGAGTCGATTGTCACGATCTCTCACCGGTTAACAGGCTGAACAATGAACAAGACTGGTCTCCTTTTTCGTTTCTTTTTTTTTTTCAATGTGAATCGGTAGCCTCGCAAACGATCGTACACGTAACAAGAGTATAATGTGCACTGTACGCAAGTTTTACTGAACAAATTAAACAAATAAAAAGAACAAAAAAAAAGCAAAAGAACAAAAAAAAACAAAAAAAACCTCAATGTGAAAATCTGTTGTACATGATTGATTGATTGTGCGTTTGTGCGTAGGAGGGAATGATTCAGCAAGTACCCTGCAAGGTATTCGTGGGACGCTGTACAGAAGACCTAACCGCTGACGATCTGCGCGACTATTTCTCCAAATACGGCGAAGTGACGGACGTGTTCATCCCGAAACCATTCCGTGCATTTTCGTTTGTTACTTTCTTAGATCCGGAGGTAGCGCAGTCCCTGTGCGGCGAGGATCACATAATAAAGGGGGTGTCGGTGCACGTGTCGAACGCCGCGCCAAAGTCCGAGGGGAACAATAAGAATTTCAATAACCAAGTGAACTCGAACATGCGCCGAGGCGCGCCCGGCCCCGCCGAGAATAACGTGCAGGGTAACTACCAGGTGGCGAGATACGTTGGCCACTCAGGTAACAATATGGGCCCGAACGGATGGAACAATCCAGGGAACCGCGGTAATCTGGACATGCCGAACCTCCAGGCGTTGGGCATCACCGGGCAGAACAATGGTGGCGGCGGTGGTGGCACTATGTCCAATTCGTTGGCGATGGCCGGGCTGAATCTGTCCGCGTTGCCGGTGAATCCAGCTCTGGTCGCCGCGCTGAACCAAGCATCTTGGGGCCTGATCGGTAACCTGCAGACGCCCGGAAACGATCAGGGATATTCGAACCAGCCTGGCCCACCTGGTCAACAACCCTCCGGCAACAACAGCATTGGTAACAGTGGCAACTCTGGCTTTCTCAGTTGGATGAATCAGGGTGGCGGTGATGGTAATACAGGCAATCCCGGAACAGGTGGTCCAGGCCCGAATAACCCGAACGCGTCCCAAGGTGCTTGGCAGAATCATCCCGGGCAGCGCGAGCAGAAGTCGAATAACTTTCTCAAGTACGAGTAAGAAGCCTGCGCCGCGACACGACGATGACACAATGATGACACGATGATGATGACGATGCTGGTGCACGTGTGTCGATCACGATGCCATCGGGCCCCCCTTCCCCCACTCACGGCCAGCAGGAAGAAACCGGCGAATCCGTTCCTTTGATCCTGACACGCGTTTACTGCTACTACTACTACACACCCGCCGTTAGGCCGCCTCGGGAGAGTAGAGGATCTGTCTGTCTGTTGCACGCCTCTTTTACATTTTCTAGTAGGTACAAATTATATGAGTTGTAAACCAGACAACGACAAACACGCAACTATGCGACTATGACGGCGACCACGAACACACGACAATATATCCTGGCCCCCCCACCAACCCCCTCTGTCGATAGAGGCACTGGTTCAGTTATACAGGTTTCGCACTTCAGTTTAACTCTTTTGCAGATCTTATTCACCCCTTTTGCTACACAAGTTTTGCTACAAATTCGTTTTCTCAAGTTACTTGACTGAACACACTTCCGATACAAAGTTATTTCTCTAAGAGAAACATGTATTAAATGTGATGTAACACAAAATCAGAAAAAAAATTTAGAATAAAATTCTAATTTAACATAAAGAATATTTTGCAACGGAGTGAATTTGGTCTGCGAAACGGCGAACTTGGAATGCAAAACCTGTATCTGCAGTCCCTCCAAGTCGCGGAAAACCGATCGTCTAATTTGACCTTTGTCGGAATTGGAGCTGGAAAAAGATATTCTCGCCGTAGCTGCGACGCTGTGTTTCGCGACTTTCGAATAACCTTAAGAACATTCGTTCACTCTGTAGCTTCTGTCTCGAACATACTTCTCCAGATTCCGACAGAGCCACTTAGCGGTTCCGTTTCTCGTGATTGACACTGTTACATATATACGTGTATGCATCTACAAGAAAGAGATCGATTAGAATACTTGTTCTTTTTGTTCATATCCGATAAACAATATTTCATACGAGATCACGTTTACGATTAATTAGATAGGATTGATTACCCTCTTATTTTTATCTTTTGCACACCTCACACACATGCACAGGCACACCGTATTTTTCTTATATATATATATATCTCTCTCTCTCTCTGTCTTGTTCACCTGTCTGAATATATACTGGGCTTCGCCTGTGCAAAAAAGAAAAACAGATGTTAACACATTACACATACACACACATTATACCCTTTCTTCTCGCTGTGAGGAACCATATAGATGCGGACGCGCGTGTTTAGGGAACGGATAGCTTCGATCATCTGAACTCTGTGCATACTAGAATTGTATGATCTCATTTTCAAGCGTGCGGTCTAACCAACTCAAGAGATAATAAATTATGTACTGAGATGTTTATGTTGGTGGTGATGATAATGATGATGAGGATGAGGATGATGCTTGATGATTATGTGAGTGTATAATTTATATATTTATATATACGTCTATGTATTACGGAATATATATATATAGACACAGATATAGATAGATAGATTATGATGATGATGATGATGATGATGATGATGATGATAATGATGATGAATGTGCATGTGTCAATGAAGAATAAGAACGAGTTATGTGTAGCAACGAGTACATACGTGTGCTGATGAGTTTTATTTAAAGTTACGTGCCGTGTGTTTATTGTGTAATTGAGAAATTCACCGATCCGGTTCACTCGTTTCTTCGAGTCGTCGTGCGTGAGATCATTTTTTCCTCCTCTTCTACTTCTTCTTATTTTCTTTGTTTTTAAGAGCAACGCTCCGCGTCGTTCCGTGTTCATTTTAACCAAGCCGGCTCTGGCAGCGGCTCCGAAATTTTAAGATCACGAGAGTGAGAGCAACGATCGTTTGTATTCGTCCCTTCTTCTTGCCTCAACATCATCCGATTACTGTTACAAACTAGTCGAATGTCTATCTACCTGTGCTGTCCGATATTTGTTGAAATTTCAATATTCGACACGGTCGTTCTACATAGGTAGGGAGCATGGGCAGAGAGTCGGTTACAGTTGCAGAATGTATGGGGTGAGGACACAGGTGTGTGTGTGTGAACGAGAACGCCAGGTGTGTACAGATTGATCGCAGCTACCCGAAATTTAAAATGTCATTGACTACTAGAGAAATCTCGCGTTCGAGTGGTAACGAGAAATGCATACGTGTTCTTTTCTATAAATGTGTATACAAATATATATATATTTATATATGTAGAACATATATGTATATATATATATACGAGTACATGCATAGATGCGTTTTGCAATTGAGTATGATAATGCAATTCGAGACGATGCGTCCATGGATCTTATATCGATCGGTTGAATGTGAATCGTGGCATTTTGCAGTTCGACATTCTTCTTTTTTTTCCATTTTCGATGACTCCGATATCTGAATGTTAACGAGATCGATTTTCTCCCACGACGAAGGATAGCGGTACCATTCTTCATGCTCCAAGAGTTCATGGTTTGTCGATGATCGCAATCCCTTGTATAGTTGCAGTTGAGAGAAAAAAAAATAATAATAAGAAAGCACACGAAACGTATTCAAGTAACTCTAGGTGAAAAAGTATTTCAAACTATAGACTCTTCGTGTTTTACGTGTTGCTTAAAAAAAGATATAAAAAAACCGAGGAAGGAATGGGAAACGAAATCTTACCAGAAGAGACGCATCCAGTCACACGTTCTGCGCATTTTCCATTATTACATAGAAATCTCATATTGGTAATTTCGATTCGATGATACTTATCATTTCACAACTTGTAATCAGCGAGACTATATGCCCTATAACCTCTGGGAGAACTATGCACAACCGAGCGATTCTTGGATATTCCAGCCGAAGACTTTGTCGCCAGTGGTTTTTTTTTTTCACTGGGAACACAAAAGAGGCGGAAAATAATTCACAGTTTGAATATTCAAGGACCATCCGAAAAACCTCCGTTCACCCATTCACCATTTTTTTAGAGACGTTCAATTCTCTTGACCCAGGAAAATTATTTTCTTGCTTTCATGTAACTTGTACAGGCATCGTATCGTCGTCCTTATAGATTGGATTGTTTTACCACACGAGTCTCTCTCCCTCTCTTTTTTTCCAGTCTCTCTCTTTCTCTTTGTGCGTGTGTATGTATGCGTGTATGACGGTTGAATGTATTTGTTAATGGTCGTCTCAGAACTACAGGCATGAAAGTCCTAATCGAGAAGTGATTTGCTGTTTAAATGGTAGGGAACATTATTAATAATATATGTATATATATATTTATATATATATATATATATATACATGCGAGTGTATGAACGGTGTGTATGGACGTGGGCATGTATGTATCTGATTGAAAAAAGTGAAGTACAGCAGAAAACCAACGTGTTGATAATATTTATATACACATATAAATATATATATACATATATATATACATATAAAAATATGATGAGCGAGTATAATAATTGTGAATCGAGCGATAATTAATTGTGAAAAAAAAGTAATATTTTATGGATGGGACACAGTCGTTTAGTGAATGCCTGAGAGATATATATATATATATATGTATGTATGTATGTATGTATGTATATATATATATGTATGTATGTATGTATGTATGTATATATACATACTATATAGATATATAAATATATATATGTATAGATATATAAATATATATACATACTATATATATATATATATATATGTCTTTATTGATTCAGAATGTTTATACATACTGTAAAGAGAACATTGATGGGAAGAGTGCGTCGAGTTTATTTATTGACGTCCTGCTGTAAATGATAACCGATATACAAAGACTGTAGTTTAAGACAACTTTTAACAGACATTAGAACCGTTTCTAGCTCATTATTATAGCCTGGTTGATCCATTTCAAATCGTTCGCCGATATCGACTAATCTGTAATCACTTTTAACCGATACATACGGAAATCTATACGTATCGGTTAAAACAATGATAATAACGATATATATTTCTATATATATATATATATATATTATTCGTTTTTTGTGCGATTGCATTTTCTGTCAGATTGAAGCAAAATGGAAGCAAAAAGTATATGTATATGTGTGTAGAGTTTTGCAAGTGGAATACTTCTGCACGGGGACAATTGAGATTTAGCGCGCGTGCGATTCAGAGATGATTGTTGCTCAAAAAATGCCTTGCGAAACGATTTGAATACGATCCGCGAAGTGTGTACATATATATACGTAAGGTGCATTAATGTCGTTCGTGAACGTTCAAATGAAAACATGAGTTTCTGTTGTGTAGACAGTTTCGTATTTGTAAATTTAAAAAACAAAGTCGGTATTGCGTTTTAAATGAGATACACCGAGTGATCACGACCGATAAGAAAGAGAAAAAAAACGTACACGATTGTTTGTCATTGTGAGAATGTTAATTTTGATAGGTGGCAGAGATTGATTCTTATTACCGTAAGTTCATTACAAGAATGATTAAAAACTGATACACTGGAAATTAGTTTATTTACACTTTTTGAACTCCTCCATCGGGTCGCTTTGTTGGCCACCCGTAAAATATTCTAGACTCGATCGATATCAGAGTAAGAAACGGCGAGCCTGCTGAACATAACATGTTTCATTATTCATAGTTAACACATTTCACCTTCTGTCCCACGTTACACGTGCTCTCGTACGTCAACCATGATATTGGTCGAGTCATGAACGAACCAGTTTATTTACTCCTGTTTTCTTCTAGCTAGTGTTTCATCTGTGTTGGATGAATGCGTTACAAACAAATCTTTCACTTGGTATCAACAACATTCACGGTCAAGCAACTTTCTTTCACTTGTTGTAACAACCACTCACATATACGTCTTACACAATCTCAAGTGTTCTGCGACTTGTTGCAGGGTGGTTCGAACAAATGGAACTACTCGCATCGGGTTCATTGATTCCAGTGAGAGTTTGCGCTGTTTATTGCAGTTTTCAAGGTTTCACGAACAAACAAACCTTCATCTTCTTCTTCTTCTTTCGAAATACAAAGATTCCATGTAGTTCTGTACTTTCTGAATGTTTCTGCACGTGTACACACTGTAACTTGATTGAAACTTTTTTCATAGTTTACCGGCGGCGTTTTGTGTGTTCATTAGTTATTCTATAATTATTGGTCAAGCCTTGGGAAACACATTAATGACTCTGATTATCTTGACAACTGCAACAGATAGCTTGGACGGATAGTTGTGTGTTCGGCATTTGGTTGGAAAATTGCTTTTTACAACGATCGTGTCTAGTTAATTATTATACATATTCCCACTTTGTCGAGTGACAATCGGGAGAAGGGAGAATGTGTGAGTGGTTCTACATTTAGAATCGCACAGAGTGGAAGGAAGTATTTGTGAGTTACATACTACAGGTTGCCATTCATTCGATGAATGAAGGTGATGATGATGATAATGATGATGATGATGATGATGATGATGCTTTATGATATATGGTAGTGGTGGCAGTGATAGTGACGATTATATGATGATGATGATGAGATGATGAGGATGTTGATGATGAATAATGGTGATGAGTTTGATGAGATGAGGATGAGGATGAGGATGCGGATGATGGTGATGATGCGGATGCGGATGCGGATGATGATGATGATTATGATGATGATGATGATGATGGTGATGAGATGAGATGGTGATGATTATGATGATTATGATGATGACTGGAAGTAGAGGAGAGGCATGGAAGCGTCTACTGAAACTTCGAAACAGGTGATTACGAACTGAAATTACTTACAATAGTATGGGTTTTGCGTCATCGAAATCCAAACACACTCACGCAAGGTCATACACGACATTCGCAGCTTCTCATAATCTAATGGTCCCGCTATTTCTCAAACATGTCCGAGCGTTGCCTAATTTTCTTTAGATCCTCGTCAATACTGGAGTACCAGTACAAAAATGCAAAAAAGAAAAGTAAACCGGTTACCTTCGTCGGTTGATAGAAGATATTGTTCCTTTGGTCGTCGAGTTGATAAAATAATTCTAACTGATTAATTGTTCCATCCATCCGCTATTAACCAAAATGTTAATATCGCTTCTAACGATATCTCATTGAAGTATTATTCAATCGATTTCAATGGAAGCACACGGAGGTACGATTTTTCTCGTACAATCAGATACCATCCGAACGATTGCATAATTCTTCGAGCGAAGTGTACTCTCGAGCTCTCACGTTGCACACAATTTGATTAGCAAGTTAACGCAAAGCCAAGATGAAGTAAACTATCATTTCTGCGATGCGAACGGGAGAAAAAAAAATACGTTGTCCGCAAGAAATAAAAATACCATTCGCCATCGTTATATGTCGGTTTCCTTTCTGCATTCAAATGATTACATTTCTCCGCTATCTTTCCATCGATGTACATTAATTACGCATACGATTCTGTTCGACAGCTCAGTTGACTGAAATGCAGTCTGCGGACTCGCATGGATTATTCGTATGCGACTAGCTCCGATTAACAGCCAGGTGGATGGGACAAAAATTAACTGCGGAACTGCGGACGAACGGGGACAAGAGCTGTAAAGAACGATGAAGACGGATCAAACGCGGAAAGTTCATGAATTGTATGAACAGGTGGTTTGAAAATTTCCATTTTCCATTCTCGTGAACTTGTTTCCTACCTTACATTTATGCTGTATCATTGACGATTTGAATTCGTTAGTGGTTTTTTATTTTTAGATGATGCTTGCAACGGTATCAGGTAAATCTGACGACACCTGCCTTCGGCAACAACAAATAATTTGACCATGAAGAATTCCGAACCTCGTCGCATTTCCAACGTGTTGCTCACCGAACGATAACACGAGGAAATACTAATCTCCAATTGATACTGGGTGTGTGTCAAAGGTGCACTAGATTAGGTAGGCTTTGATTCTGGCGTCGGCTTCTTCGGTGCGACATCTATCAAGAGAATAAAAAGAATTACAAAAGGAGATATTCTTGCGGATCTGCGCAAGTATGAAAAATCTTGAATGTAAAAAAAACACGACTACAACAATACATGTACATATTACATATATATGCCCGTAGAGACTAGTACGATTTCGGGGAATAAGTATAGCTTCTATTAAGTGAGATAAGAACTTGTGTAATCTACCTTCTCGTAATGTATCGATAAGAGCCGCGTTTCCCATCTGTCTGGCGTCGTTAACTTTCAAATACATCTAAAAATAAATGTCAGCGAAAATGAATTATTTCGAAGACAACGGGCAATGATGCTTTAATCATATATTTGCATATATTTGAGTGAAATGCTATTCAACTATTACCATATTAATGATACCGTAAGAGCTCTGTCCTCTTCAAACGATTAAAGTGACCCGTTGCTTGGCGAGCGTTAGCGTTCACCAACAAAAAAAGATAAATAGTAGGAATTTATATACAGAAAAGAACTATAGTTCTTTTACAGATATGTATTCAAGTTGACGCAAGACCGCGAATATCGATGAATATTCACTTTGTACAAATGTAAACTTATTAAGCTACGCGGATAGTATTTACGAGAACAAAAAACCACATCCATTTGCATAGCAGAATTTCCTTAATTTGCAGGTAAATCCAAGCATGTTCTGGGTATTGGTGCTAACGATAAGAAGCTAGGCAATGAAATAAGTGACGAGACAATTTATTCGCTTGTAAGCACTTTTGTATAGCTTTGTACCCAATCGAACACCTTATTCAATAAACAAAAAAATGTAACGGTTTGTTGGAAACGTTTAATCGTTTTATTTACCATATATATGTTTATAACTCGACGCGATTTAGCGATCTAATCAGCGCGCTACTTCAAGTCTCGCTTAATCAGAGATAATGCGAGCACGCTTCGATTCACGGAGAACCAATCTGTACATATTCGTTGAAAATAAATATAGGTAGAGGGTATAGCGGACTCTGAGCGTGGGAAAGAACGAATTTTCGGCCACCGAAGTTTTCTCTTTTCCAAACGCATTCCGTATGTAGCCCCGGGCTCGGAAGACGGGCCAAATACCTAACGATTGTCAGAACCCTGACCCGGTCGTTAAAGACTTGTCGATAGCAACGAATTTTCGAATCGCTATTTTCGGGAGAAACTTTCCCCATGCCCCTCCTCAGCAGGTTTTTCAGATGTACTCGTCTCGTCCGCGAAAAATCCCTTGCCGGAGATACAGACACGCGTAGCTGAGTGTACATTCACTGCGTATACATTACAACATCGCTCTTAAAACGATATCGCCGCGATATATTCTTCGAATTGGATCACGCTTTTGTTATCGCCCTAATTACGAATATATTGTTACATTTACAACTTATTATCGCTATCTTGTTATTATGGTTATTTTTTCCGTTGTTTCCTGATTTGTTGTTGAAATTGTCTAATTACTACTTATACTGTTTGATTACTTTGTACGATATCTTAAAGAGGAGAAGATATCGTAGTCGAACAGTACGTACAAAAAGCAGGAAATGTATAACAGATATACACAATCCCTGACAAAAAGTTTGCAATCGGAGGCATTGATACGGATTTCACAGAAAACATACATGTTTTAGTATTCATGTTTTGAGAAACATATTTTTCAACTTTAAACAAATATTGTGATGTTATTATAAAAGATATTGAATTGTTCTTTACAGCAAAAGATTCTGTAGACTTTCCCGAATACAGTGACATCCAATATTAATACATTATGAATGTTTAAACATGTTTAAACAATCGTTAAAGATGGAGAGACACCACTTTTGCACCAATTTGTGAGGATATTTTTCAGTTTATCTTAAGAAATAAGGGCCCAGCGTAAAATCGAACTATATCACGCGATAGAGCAGACTTTTATCTTGAGAAACCACCCTTTAAAGTTAACAACATCGACGTTTTTTCAAACCAGAAAGCAAAATATCTTATTACAAAATACCTTATTTTGTTGTTTGTCATTCTTGAATAACCCCCTTTTAATTTCCCATCAGTTTTAACTCCATAAATTAATAGTTTATACTTTTAAAAGATGCATGTTTGTTATGCATGCATTCATGAATGTTTTCTATAAAATCCGTATGCCTCCGATCGGAAACTTCTTGCCAGGAGTTGTATATACATGTACTATATATGCATATGCATATTCATCAGAAATCTGTTATAACAAACAGATAATATATATATATATATATAGCCACTAGATAACTATAATTATCAGCTTTCGTGGCAGTACATATAAACATGACACTGCGTCTAGAATTTATTGCAATTATAACTATTCTAATATATTAGAACATAAAGGTTGCGTCACCGCTGCATATCATCCGGACATTGAAGCGCAAGAAAATCCATAAACCACTAGTACAAAGTTGAATACCAGCAGACCACTCAAAACGTGTAGTGATGCAGTGATTTTGTAGTACTTTGCTCCTTTCGAAGGAAGCGAAACGATCGTTATCGTTTCAGTAAATCGTCGATGCAAAATGTGCAAAAGAGAATCGGACATTTAAACATATATCGGTCTATATAATCGGTATATATATACATCGGTGTATGAATGAGAACTGTTCCAATAGCGTAACAGCTGTGGCTTTCGAATCTTGGCCCTGCTTCGTAACGAGAATACCCTTGGATGCGTGTGTATACATATTTATTGATTTGGGCAGCGCCGTATCAAAGTTCATTGGTGTAGGATTACACAAAAAAAAAACAGGTTTGGTAATTTTTGTACTTTGATCGGTATTTGGGGGGGGGGGGGGGCGCTGATGATTTTGCACCTACAGTAGAGGTGCGTACGATATAAGACAATCCGATGATCAGGTTAGAGTAGGTGAAAGCAGTGCGAGAACCAGGGACTGGCTCGCTCGCAGCGAAATGCTTGCGGAACGTCGTTTCACTGCTGTTTAGCTGATTCACTGCTACTCGTGAGTGTTGCCCCACCACCTGTTCACCCAAGCTTCGAAACTGGACGCAGAACAGCCAAGACCGTCGTAGAAGACGGTGTAAATTTGCAGTCGTGCTCGCGAGGCTGATCGGTTGGGAATGGCGCCGACGCTTAGTAAATTCGAGACAGAACCCACGGCGAAACGAAATGCTGGCGCTCTCACCGCGTGGTTACCGTTCCTACAAAGGAAAGGTTACTCTACGAAGGAACAAACCACGAGAAACAAGTAAGCAGACAAAACAGCCGTGTGTGTCCACGCGAACAAACCTGCACGCAACTCGTCAAAACACTCACGATTGTTTGTTTTTACAGGAACGCGTGGCCCGCTCATGACATACAGTATGTTATCAAAGAGGTGAGTGCGTGTACCATCTGCAATCCTTAAATCGGTTCCCATACCCTAATTGTAAGAGTGCAAATCGTTTTTAGGAAAAGCCAAAGAGCCCGAAAGCTTACGTCAATGCCAAATTCTTCAAGCAACTACGCCAACTTCTCAGAATCGGTATACCATCCATCATATCGCCAGAAATGGGATTCGTTCTTCTGGTTGCCGGATCCTTGGTTGCCAGATCTCTCTGTGACCTGTGGTTGATAAACATTGGAACTTTAATCGAAACGTGCGTACAACTATCTGCTATATTGTACGAATAATGCTATTCTTGATTCATGCGCTACATCGGACTTTCTTGTACTTCAGGTCGATTGTTAATATGGATAAACCCCTATTTAAGAAGCGATTATTTAAATTCATGACTCTTTTGCCTGTGGTAAGTGGAATGTATACGACGAAAAAACATCGCTTCATTGCTTTTGTAGACTGCCAACAAAATCTTCTATGATTATATTTATTTAGATCTCTATCGTGAACAACATACTGAAATATGGAATATACGAAATGAAGCTGAGGCTACGCACAAATATCACACGAAATCTACTGGATCAGTACCTGAAGTGAGCCGAACCGTTCAAGAACAATTATGAATTATGGATTTGCTTCGCGAAGCGTTTCAAATACGAAAGTGTTCTACTTGTCTTTGCAGGGGCTTTACGTACTATAAAATGAGTAACCTGGACAGTCGAATAGCGAATCCGGATCAGCTTTTATCTACCGATGTCGACAAATTCTGCGAGAGTTGCACAGATCTCTATAGCAACGTCGCGAAACCGTCATTGGACATATTTATTTACGTCTATAGATTGACAAGCAATCTCGGTGGTCAAGTATGTTAATTCATGTGTTCGTTCGTGCGCGCCCGTTTACGCTTTCTAATACATCTATTGCATTATTATAGACACCAATATTAATGCTTTTGTACCTTGTCGTTGCTGGTGCTATGATCACGCATCTTCGTAAACCAATCGGATCGATGACAGTGAAAGAACAACGACTCGAAGGCGAGTACCGTCATATTAATTCTCGATTGATCACGAATTCCGAAGAGATCGCGTTCTATCAAGGAAACAATCGAGAGAAACTGACGATACTAGCTAGCTTCTATAAACTAGTAAGTAACATGCTATACGCTACGTTTTATTATGTATGAATAATGTTACACAGGCGTCTTGTTTTGCAGGTGACGCATCTTCGAAAATGTTTAGAGTTCAAAACGCTCATAGGAACTATCGATAATTTCGTCGGCAAATGTAAAACATAAATTTTCATATATTTTCATGGCACTGCTTATTGGCAGTGACTCAATAAAAACAAAAATTGAAAATATATATATTTTTTTAGACATGGCAACGATCGTAGGGTTCTACGCGGTCAGCCTTCCATTCTTTAAAAAGAACCACCCGATCCTGTCGGGAACAACTGATCACCGGTTCAAGAGTTACTACACGTACGGCCGGATGTTAGTGAAACTGGCCGAAGCAATAGGAAGATTAGTCTTAGCTGGAAGAGAGCTAACACGGTTAGCAGGATTCACGGCCAGGGTCACGGAGATCAAGGACGTTCTGGACGACCTGAACGCCGGAAGATACACCAGAACGATGATTTCCGACGCGAAGGACGAGCCGATTGGTAGTCCGGGCGCGGGAAAGATTCTGACCAAAGATAACATAATACGTTTCGACCGTGTGCCATTGATAACGCCGAACGGCGACGTTCTTATCAAAGAGCTGACGTTCGAGGTAAGCTCGGGAATGAACGTGCTGGTATGCGGACCGAACGGCTGCGGGAAAAGTTCACTCTTCAGAATTCTCGGAGAGGTACGCCGTCGATTTTTATCGCTTTATCAAAGTTTTACGAGCGGCAATGTCTGATCGTTTGATAACGTTTTGTCGGAACAGTTGTGGCCAGTTTGGGGCGGAACGGTGACCAAACCTCCCCGAGGGAAATTATTCTACATACCGCAACGTCCTTATATGACTCTGGGAACGCTCAGGGATCAGATCATCTATCCTCACACGAAGGAGGAGATGTTACGGCGCGGCAAGATGACGGACGACGATCTCAGGAAACTGTTGGATCTGGTTCAGCTAGGTCACCTGTTGGAAAGAGAAAATTTAACGAATTCCGAAGGCCAGGGGTGGGACGTTGTCGCCGATTGGATGGACGTTCTTTCCGGTGGCGAGAAACAACGTATAGCGGTATTAGCTCGTATCCTCTTTGTCTAAGCTTTTCTTTTTCTGTGAGCGATGATTGACCTGGTTCCATTGATCCCATAGATGGCCCGACTCTTCTATCACAAACCACAGTTCGCGATTCTGGATGAGTGCACGAGCGCAGTCAGCGTCGACGTCGAAGACTCGATGTACTCGTATTGCAGGCAGGCGAATATCACTTTGTTCACAGTCTCGCACAGACGGTCGCTCTGGAAGCATCACGAGGTACGAATCAATTGATACGATTAATGAAAGTTACAGAGTTCTAATTGCCGAGTGGTTCTCGTTTCAGTATTACTTGCAAATGGACGGAAGAGGAGGCTACGAGTTCAAACAGATCGAGCCAGACACCGAGGAGTTTGGATCGTGAATCTTCGTGTCCCTTGCATCTGATAATGCTTGCCAACATGCAGGGGACGCTACGTTTGCAATCGAATAGTCGAACAGACAGAGAAATATTCAAATAACAAACGGATACAATTTACACGCGCGCGCGTTGTCAACCTGCACAGACCTACGAGTATTGTGTACATCACTATTTAAAATGTAGCGCATAATACCTGTATATTTTTTATATCAATGTTTTTTAGAGGATAGCATGTAAACGATACCGTGAGACGCGACACAGGCCTTAACACGCTGACTGCTGCGATTCTTTCGTCGGATTACAAAATTTATTGAATTTCAAACTTTATACAAACGGATACGGAAAGTGATCGTCATGCTAAGTTTGGTTGTCTCGATGTTATATTCCTTTTGGAAATGATCAGTTACTTCGAAATCGTCGTGGAATTACTTTTGATTGCTGGTTTTCGGCGGTCAACGTATTAGTCCGTTAGTAAACCTTAAATGTTAATTGTGTAAAAATATATGTTCTTCCAATGCTGTCAACAAGGGAAATATAGGATTATCATTCTTTTGGGTGGAAGTTTAAGCTACCATTCAATTCGACCAACATATTTTTGATACTTGAAAGATTTTTGCACACAGTTCGGGTACCGGTACACGAACTCTTTCGCGCGACATTAGTGAATGTTAAATGTACATCACGTACACGCAGCAATTTCATACCGACATGTATACGAGAGAAATAGAATTTGTAGTTGAAACGACGTTCTATTATAAGAGTGCAACTGTGATTTGTTATGTGTAGATCACATTGAGCAAACGCGGTCAGAGATCATATATTGGATTGCTGGACAATAAGAGAATATGTAATGAAAATAAACGAAAGACGAAACATTCAAATGATCTTTCGGTTTCCATTCTGAACGTACCAAACCAGAATTAATATACATACAACACGTTACAGTATAAATACAATAAAGTACATTTCATGTTGGGTGGCACGCTCCGACTGGCTCCGACTGAAACAAATACAATCGCGTATTATTTCTTGCGCGTTCTACGTGGCTACATTACATTCAGAACATGCTTCCTAGAATCCTAGAATTGTAGGTGCTAGATGCTAGCTCGTTGCACGTCCGATCAAATGCACGTTTTGCGCATGTTCTGCCCTTGAGTGACCTTGAATGACCTTCATAATAGGTCATTTTATTCGTCTCGAGACGCTCTATCAAAATGTAAATAAAAAAACCATATCATTCAATTTAAAGAAACATTGCTGTTCGTAAGATTTCGGAAAATATTACCTTGAGAATGACCTTCACCCCTCCAAATACGATTTTTTGTATCTGTATATATAACAAAGCTATTAGGAGTGGCAGAGTTAAATGAGACAGTCTGTATACATGTATACACATTGAAAATCTTATGCGATTGATTGCACAGCTGGTTCAACGAGCGAGTAAGTACCTGCTGTACAATGATAATGTAGTTTACAATATTACAAATGTAGAACGATGGAGACAGCGTGTTCCGCTGCTTGTCGGTTTATTTTCGAAATATCTGCCGGGTGCCGTGGGGCTGCGCGCGCGTCGCTCAGCCACGAATAGAGCGCTCGGTGTACGGAGCTCGGCGTGAGCCTCGGTCGCCTTCGATCCGCCATGTTCGTTGACCGTTGATCGATCGGAGGAAGCTCGGCCGGGTCTGGGAACCTAGCAGAGAAGTCCGGGGCTATCGAGTATTCAGTTGCCGGTCGCAGGTCGTCAGGGTTCGAACGGACGAGAGAGGAGCTGGGCCCTGTCTGCGGTGCGCGGGCGTGTAAGCGAGATAAGAATAAAAGAAGACGGGACAGACAGACACAGACAGACTCTGGCCAGAAGGAAAAAGAAAGAAACAGAGAGAGAGAGTCGAGCGTCGGTGTGTGCGTGCGCTGCGCGTGTGCCTGTAGAGAGTGACTAAGAAAACGGGTGGCAGTGCGACACAACCACGTCGGAGCTCTCGCTACAGCTTGGATAATTTCTCGTGGGATCGATCCGAATAAAGAAAGTGGTGTTCTCCTTGGAGTGTTCGATACTCGAGGTTTACGACGACGAGACGCATTAAATCGCGCAATAGATACCCTCCTCGAATCTGAATAATAATTCTCGATTAATCGCTTGTCTTTCTCTTATTCTTTCTTCCTCCTTCTCCCTCTCCCTTTCTCCGGCTATCTTTTTACCGTGTCCGTTTCTCTTCCCCCGTCTTTCTTTCTTTATCTAGCTGTATCTCGTTCTCTTTCTTTCTCTTTCTCTGTCTTTGCTCCCCTCCCCCAGTCGTTATACGTATCTCTCTGCGTGTCGTTCCTCGTGGTGTGCGCGTTCCTGAAGGCACCGTGATTGAACCTTCCCCGACACTGTGCTCGTGCATCGCGGACGAGCGCGTCTCGGACAACCTAGGACGCCGGGAAGCAAGCGAGGGAGCGAGCTAGCGAGTACAGGTGCAGGTGCGAGTGCGTGTTGCACAGTTGTACGCGGTTGTACGCGGTTCTAGTAGTAGGTGAGCTGGAGACGCGTGAGACCCTGTAACACGAAAAGGAAAGGGAAGAAGTACGCGCTGTGCGAGGAGTCGACGGTGAAGGTGTCGGTAACAGTTGTCGTGGCAGAATGGACGGTAGCTCAGGTCCGCCGTCGGACGTGACGACGGCGATGGGAACCGACAACGACGAGGGATCGAAGGTACGGGTAGACAGCAAGGACTCAAGTGTTTCTGCCACCTCCGGTGCATCGCCGAGCACGACCGCCTCTGCGACCACCTCGACGTCCTATTCTACATCGCAACCGGAATATTGCTGCCAGCGTTTGATAAGAGCCTCCTCCGCTTCACCTACGCTACCTACGACCTCCTCGTCTTCGTCGTCGTCGTCATCGTTGTCGTCGTCGTCGTTGTCCTCCGCCTCCTTCTCCTCTTCTTCCTCCTCCTCTTCCTCCACCTCCTCCTCCTTATCGTCGTCACCGCCGGAGCCGGGGTGTGGCTGCGTAGCCACCACCGTCCTCGAGCCCGACGAAATTACCATCAGCATCACGCCGACCACCGGCGGTCAGTTCGATCTTACCGTTGACCGTACCGACACTATCGAAAATCTTAAGAAAATCATCTCGAAGAGACTGAAGGTCGGCAAAGAACGCATGTGTTTACTACATCGTGAAAGGTTGGTACAATTTACGTACACGCACATATTTATACCGCGTATATATGTGCACGCATGCATATCGATACCGCTTCTCCTCCTCCGCCTCGAAAGACACCTTTGTGTGTGCGTGTGTGTGTATATATATCTCGTCATCGTGCGTCCCTTGCCTGTTTGGAATAGCCGAGCCATTCCCTCCTAACGTGATCATCGTTGCTTGTTTTTCTTGCAATTAAACGAGATTCCAGGGGGAGCGGTGTTCTTGAAAATCTTCACCTCGAATCGATGCGAGACGCTTTGGCTCGTCCATGCGGATGAATCCGGGGGGCTGGCTTTTCGTGCTCGGATTTTTCTCACGAACCGGTCGGTCGCGTAGGGGAGAATTAGGCGCAGACCTCGCCCCACGCTTGCGTATCTCTCTAAAGAAAGGAAAAGAAAAAAGAAAGAAGAGAAAAAAGGAACGACTGGGTAGAGGTGAACGTGTGTACGATCGTTGCTGTGCATACTGGTGTGTGCCGACCGAGAGTCGGAAAGATGCGAGAGAAAGAACCGAACACCACAGCATCGTGCACAGACACGATCAAAAGAGTAAGCGAGCAAGAGAGAGAGAGAAAGAGAGAGAGTGGGCATAATATTCGTAGGCGTCGTGGGGGCCACCGCACGGACTGTGATCCTCCTCCTTCGTGCGAGCACGCGAGAGAAACATGGTGGAGAGGAAGGTTGGCATACCATACTCTTGGGAGTAGGATGTGGTGGAGGTGGTGTAGTAGGTAGAATATCTCGGGAATCGCGTTCCCGTGAAGTGGAACGGTGACAGCCCTCCGCGGTGAGAGGTAGAAAAAGAAACAGAAACAGTTGGATGGAAAAGACGACGTCGTCGCGTCGGGGCCGGCTATTCCCGTACGCAATACATCCCTGGAATTTTCTCTCTTTCTCTTCGTGTCTCCTCCTCCTCCTTCTCTGTTCTTGGACCCTCGGTCGTGTATCTCGAGTAGCGATGGCCGCAAAGTGCTCTACTAGGTTGATTTTTCGGATTATTCCACGCTAGCTAAGGGTATGAGTAGAGCCGAGTAGAAATAAAATGTATACTTATATAGTGGGAGCGTTAATATTGTAGCGGCGAGTAGAGCTATGCTTAGCAGTCGACCATCAATAGCGCCGCTCTGATCGACGCTCTTTCCGCTATGTAGTATGTATCGCAGCTTCAATGTGCTCGTGCCCTAAGCATATCCGAGGGCATTTTGATTCTACGCCGTGCGTAGGAGCGTTCGGTGCGAGTATTTACCTGTTGCTGACGGTTTCTTAAATCATATTTCACAAACCTGTCCTCGTGGACGGTATTGAGCTACAACCGAATCAGTTCGCTTGAGAACCGCTGCATCGTCGCCCGATTGGTATTGCTCCAAAAATTTGCAATGAAGAGAAGCGAATACTCTCGACCTATCACCGCTTGCTCCTTCTCGGTGCTTGCCGGGCCAGTTTCAGGCGCAGGTAGCACACGCCGCGCCTGTTCCTTACCGCGTATTTCATACGTGTAGATGTGCGAGTTCGACCTATGCGTGCACTCGTCTTTCAGCTTGGCCGGTGCGTAAGCGGCACGTGCGTGTGACGAATCTTTCGCTGGTGTGCGGTTTGTCTCGCTTCTCTTCTCCTCTTCTCTCCTCTCCTCTCCTCTCCTCTCCTGTCTGCTCGTTTCATTCCATGGTTTCTTCGGACACGCATGCGTAATCGAGTGAGAGACGCAACCTAAAGGGCAACATTGTGTTAATATCGCTTCGATATATAGAAAAATTGTTACATCTTATCAGCGCTGCCATACTACGCCTACCTTCGAATTATTCTTCGGGTTTCGTGCTCAGAGAGGGATTCGCGCTATTCTTCTTATCGTTTCACTCGCTGATTAAACGAAATCCGACCGCTCGCTACGCCGATTATGGACATTTCTGCATTCGCCACGTTTTTGGCGAAACAGCACCTGGCCGTCTCCGCGGTGTTCAACCCGTTAACTCGCAGTTATACCTTGCACACCAAAATAATTCTGCCCTCGAGCGCATTGTAACGTCTCTATAAATTGCACTCTAATCGCTTTTACAGTAGTTGTCATAATCGTAAAATCATCCGTTCCACGGGTTGGTCTTTCAATCTTTTTTGAAAAGAAGCCTGCCTTTGAACGCGGCGTAATCTTACCGTAACAGTTTCGTGCCGCTATTTAGCGTGTGTCATCGCAGATCTTATGCCACTTAGTCATCCTCGTTGCACGTACAAGGAATGCAGTCTTTTTCCTTCTTGTGCATTTTTGTTGGCGAGGGTCATCCGTCAGGGACTCGTTCGAATCCTTTGGGCGGTTCAAGTACGTCTCGACGAACCGAGGTCTCTGCGAAACACATAAATAAATCTGTTATAAATGTTAGTCCAAACCCATTTCTTCACGAATATACTCTACAAGCATGTTTCATAAATATTTTTCTGTATTGTTACGTTTCGTTGATCGAGTATCTACGTTTTTCGTTCGTAAAAAGACATCAGATAGCAGCCACGTTGCGTGTTTATGTTTTACATTCTTTGAATTTGGAGTCTTTGACCGGTGAAATTCAAATTACTGTTGATCGTCAAGTTTAAAAAACAAACGAGAACAAACGTGTATTCAATGGCCGACGAGTCCACATTGCGAACAAACCGGGACAGTGCAGCGGAATTTGAAGTAAACAAGCGAACTCGACGGCGGTTTGACCTCGACAACGATAGCAAGCAGAGACAAATATTTATAGCAGGGCTAACCATGAGCGTCCCTGTCCTATCTTACTTTATGTATTTATATTTATCCGTTTTTAGACTTTGCTTATTCTTAGCGACGGTGTTCCCTTTCTCCTCCTGCTCCGCGTTCTCATTCATATCAGCTCGACGCCTAAAATATACATATATGTAGATACATATGCGCGTTGTTCGTTTATCTTTTTTCTCTGTTCTAATGCCAAGGTCCGAAGATCACGTCGGAAACGAAACCGCGTTCATTTGTTCGAACAAAATGCTTGCTTTTCGTCGACTCATTCGAACGAGATAAGCTTCCGCGAATGCGGCGAGACTACGACGGTACCCAACGGAGCGATCGTTGTGTAAAGAGTAGGTAAAAACATTCGATTGTTGTTTCGATTAGCGAGAAAATACAGATCGATAGGCGGTCTTGCGATGTCGGGAGTTCAACGAAACGGTCGTTTCGCTTTTGGGCGAGCACAAAAGCCGTGCATCTGCATCCTGTACGCCGGAATCTTCACAAATACCGTTAAGCCCGTTTCAGTCGGTTCGAGTGGCGTCGGGTTCGACATATCGAAAGCTTCGGAGATCCGCCACCCTCGCACTTCCGGTTTCAATGCTGCAAACAATTGCCAGATCTCTTTTGTTTCGAATAAAATTCGAACGCGACGTGTGTATCCGAATACATTCGTAATTCATATATATTTAGAATAAACCGATTTATTGCGAATACTTACGAACAGACGGGTTTATTCGTTATTCGAGATAACCTTTGTCCAACTCTGATCAACGTTCGCACCCTTTTCAGAATTATGTTCGCCCTGCGCGAGAGCTCTTCGTTTATTTTGGCTCGAGGTCGCGCGGGATGAATGTTCCGCGGAATCGAAGCTCAATTCATACAAACATTGATGACGGAATGCCGGGATTTTCGCAATCGTTTCGGCAACTAGCTCCCCGATACTTTCGAACGTGTGCCAACGCTTTGACGGGAACCGTTCGTGTAATGATCCGAGAAAAGGTGTGGTGGGCAGGTAATCGGTTCTATTTTTACCGGTAACGAAGCATCGTAAATAAATTTGAATCGGCCGTTACCCTGTGGTTGTATAATCCGGACTATCTCTCCGTCGCACACGTTATAACGATAGCGTGACGCTGATCGGATCTGCGCGTCGAATAGGTGTCGACAAATGTTCCTTATCTGGTCTTTGTCACCGGCGCTCGTGCGCGCGTCGTCGTCTCTCAATGTATATTCTTCATAGGAGACATCGGGCTGACAAAGCGGACTGGCATAACGCGTGTATTTTTCATTCGACGATGGCCCGTTCGCTTTACTAGCGAGGAAAACAGCTTCTCTACTTTATCGTTGTCGCGAAGGCAACCAAGATGGTGAACACGATGCCATCTATTGCCGTCTACGTCGAACACCCGAGAATTCGTCTCCTCTGTCCTTTGGTTGTGCACTGTCGCTTTCATGGGAGATTTCTTACGAAATAATCCGACGAGCGGAATTTTTAATAGGACATTACGCTGAAAACAGCGTATGTCGACGGTCGAAAGTAAAAGTTAACGGTGCACGGAGACACTCTTCTCTCTCTCTCTCTCTCTCTCTCTCTCTCTCTTTCCCTCGCTTGAACATGAACATGCAGCAACGAACAAAGGGACCGCAGGGGAGGAACTGCGATCGTGTTCAATTACAAATATTTTGCGAGAGCTTACCGGAATGGAAGGTGAAATTTCTTGGGAAGGAAGTTGCACAACTTCCGGTTCACGCTAAGTCAATATCAATTTCTCGCGAGCTGTTTGCGGCTTCGTGCCCCCTCGTACCGTTCACTACGGGCGACAGTACCGCTTTATCGGGCCGGTCTAATCTCGAGGATCGTGCCGTCTCCGTTATCATCGTTCTTCCTTTTGTTTTCCGCGAGCTTACCACGGACGAGTCAATGCCATTGTGATGCATACACCTTACTTCGATGCTCGTCACGGATGACGTTCCAACGTTTTAAAGGGTTCCCAATCATTTTATGAATCACGTAACCTTCGACGAGGGGTCGCCGCAAGGAAAATTCCTGAAACATTATGAACGATAAGGGGCGACGCCTCGTGCGAACCGGTCTTATCTATCCATTGTCACGAACGCGAGAAGAAGCTGTTGCTATTAAACATCGTCAATCTTATCGGCATATACATACAACGAAACCTGTGCGATATCTGTTTCAGGCTACTGCAAGAAGGAACTCTCAAGGAAAATCGCTTGCAAGATGGCAGTCGGCTCACGTTATTGCCGAACGTGGAAACCGGCCTGTTGGTATGTTGCATTTTCATTCTATACCTCCAGAAAAAAATATTTGATCGACTGTCTTAATCAGTCTTAATCTTTATGCATTTATAGCAAAATTGAGTAGATCAAGTTCAAACTAGTTGAAACATTTTAAAAATTGGAAATGTCAATATATGATTTCTCTTCTATTAAAATCATCAAGGGAAGAAATAACATGATTGATAAACTGTGTGCACTCAACTCTTTGTTTGTAATAAATGCTGAAGCCATGTTTTCAACAGTGATGTTTACCGTTTCGATCGAATATTTTCTGCGATTTGCTTTGTTTTTGTTTATCGACAAACCTGGGTCCGAATGATCGCGTCGAAAGAGCGGGAGCAAACGTGGCATGTTCCAGATTGTGTTTATTTCGTTTGTCTCGTGTCCGCGATCGCAACCCGGTTGCGGTTGTCAAAGAAAACCGTTCGCCGTCGAGGAGGACGCTCGGGAACAGGAATTCTCACAAGAATGGTGATCCGGGCGAGCGCCGTTAACTCTGGTTGGCTGTTCGTGTATCATCGGGTCACTTGGTTTCTCGGCCACCGTATCGTCTCGGCTGCTTTAGTTTCCGGTACTATGTTACGTCAGATTTTTTCTTTGTCCATCACGCAACGGGCAGCGGAGCTACGATTCGACGCGCGTGTCCGATTATTACGCGATTCCCGATCCACTCGAGAACGATCATCTCCTAGAATGAGAAATTCGCGGAAGAACGCTGCTGAAAATGTTAGTTCAATATTATGACGCATTCTATCGAGGAAACGAGATATTTTCGACAGCGAAATTGAATTTTACTGTAAATTTAGTCGTTGAGCGTGCGCCACCGCTCTCACTCGGTGGGGTGTCGAAACAACACGTTACCGATCAGCATTTACGAAAAAATTTGGTAAGGCTTCCAATCCAACCATGTATGACTTTCCTATAATATTTCGCAACACTGATGGGCTAAACTTTCGAAAACTCACATGCTCCGAATTGGCTGAAATTATGTAAAAGTTTTTTTTACAGAAAATACATTTTTAACATTTCGATGTCGTTTTCTACTTTACCGACATGCGTACTTCAAAAATGTCAAACCACGTTCGAAGCTTTTAGACCTTATACAGGGTGATTCCGAAATTAATCAGTGTATTTTATTAATCTCCGTTTAATTATATATACAAGAGGTACCGCTACGCAGCGAAGATGCGCGCCGCACTAAAGAGAGGTGGGGGAAGCTCGACGGGTCCTCTTGTTCGTGGCGGTCAAACATGCCCATCACTGATATACATGGTCTAAGGTCCGAAGGGTTTTTCAGCATTTCCCCTCATTTCCCCTCCATGGGAGTTTTCGGATGTATGTTCCCTCAGCCCACGAACGAACTTGTCGAATTATACGCGGACATCTTGAACAAAACGATGTGCGTTTGAAGGATCCGTTAGCGGCCGATTTGTTATACCTATATTTTTCTGGTTAAAGGGTTCGGAAGAAAATCGATCGCTATGCGGATAGAAGACGAAGGAAGCGTAGCTGAGGCAACGCGGCATTAGGTCGCTAAATAGGTTGAAAGTTTGATAGGCAGAGCGAAACGCCGGTTCTAAAACGCTTTTTTCGGCGGGAAGTATTATCGATCCTCCTATGGAAATTCTGCAGGCAGGAACAAGCAGGCACCTCGCGCCTTTTCGCATTGTCTCTGGGGGAGGACGTGTGGGAAGCGTGTCCGAAAGCAGCAATGATTATTCGATTCGCCGTTGTTGCCACGTTTTAGTATAGAGGGTGTACCCGCGCAACGGACGATCGAACCGTTAAATAACGACACCGCTAGCAATTACCACGGCCGTATTGTTTTCGTATATATCGAGGTACGATCGTACACCTACTCGTATTATTCTTCACATTTATTCAAAACGATGTACATTTTGAAGTTATACTTAATGCAGAGTTGCTCGATGAATATTCGCTAACACGTAACTGTTTTCAGATTCAGTTTATCACGATTGAGAAAGCGTCCGCACACTTTTGAGCGACAGTGTACGTGAGAAGGGAAAAAACCAGACTTGGGCATTATTCAAACGTTATTATCTTGTTTGGGTAAATGTTATTTTGAAAAATACGTTCATTGCGTGTCCTCTCGTTTTACCTAAATTTTAATACAAATTGCAGAGCTTTTCATTCGGTTCGTATAAAGCCGAATCTTTTTACCTGCGCCGCACAATTTTTCTGTTTATGTTCCAAACGAAATGTGCCCAAGCCTAGCTAGCATTACGTGCATGGTAAACTGGAAGATACAGAGTGGTCCACCGATAAATTCGAATCAGATAGAATGGATCCTAGGAATATTTTCGTGGGTATCTGGGCATCGTACCTGGGCGTCGAATCTTCGAGGGCGTGTACGGGCGCTGTTCGGGTTCGAGAGGGTTAAGGAAGCATTACATGGCCGAAGCGGGTCAACCGTTGTCGCAGGTCCATTCACCGAAGCCCAGATTCCCCGACGCGCGACGCGAGGCGAGGCGAAACGGACGCGTGTGCGGCCAAATCGAATTACCGAATATATTGATGACCGTCAGGAGCGAAAGGAAGTCCGTTAGGTGTACCGAGGGATAGGCTAGCCGCGGCTAGGCGCGGCACGGCGAGGGTCTGAGCCGTGGTTCCGCGAGGTTTCCTCTCTTCTGCAGGTCTTCTCGCGTTTCCATCTCTCGTCGTAGGCTGATCGATTGCCCGAGCTCATCATCTTGCCCGGTGGATGAATAGAGCCCGAACCCCGGAGAAAAAGGACCGTTATCGGCGCGGTGTTCAGACCCTTTCCGAACCAGAGACAAGGCTCTTTCAACCCTGTTCACGATTCATCAATAGCTCCTTCCAATAGCCCAGCTGCGTGCTAGAAAAGAATCTTTTTAAAAGGAGCAATTAATCCGGTCTTCGCTCATGCTGTACGAATATAGTATGTATAGGGTTTCTTCTCCTTAACATTCGATAGCGTGTGTTTAGAGATAACGAATTAATCATCGAACGCCGCGTGTATATTATTATGTACGACAGGAAAAAGTCGATTATGGATGTGTCGGGATTAATTAGCATAAATGTTTCCAGGCGCAACGACCGGAGCAGAGCGTGATGCAAGCATTGGAGAGCTTGAACGATTCCCAGGTGAACGACTTCCTGTCCGGAAAGGCACCCCTGAACCTGACGATGCGACTGGGAGACGATATGATGCTGATACAGCTGCAATTGTCGACGGTAACGCCGGCATCACCAACCGTTAATCAGTCCACCGGGAACAGTACCGGTCTAACGATTGGTAGTTCGAACGGATCGAATCTACCCTCGAGCCACGTTCCAACATCGCTCGAGAGTAGACGATCAGCGTTTCTGGCGGGTCGGTCGGCTAGCAGCGCTTCGACGAAGCTGCAGAACCGTACCTCGGCCAGGAGGACGTCGTCTCTGATCAGCAGCCTGATGTCGGCGATGCAAGCAGCCGCCAGCCTGGCGACGGCCACCACGACTACAAGTCCAGTTTGCTCGAGTCGAGCAACCACCGCCTCCTCGGTCTCTTCGTCCTCGTCCTCCTACTCGACTCAGTCCTCGGTTAGTCCCACGCATTCGTCGTTCTGCGGCGGGCAGACGCAAGTCGCCAGTGTAACTCGCACCGGTAGCAATCACAGCCCCGCGTCGACCAACGGGAACACCGTGGCGTGTCAGTCCTGTCTTCTCTACCATCACCACCACCACAATCACCACCACCACAGTCACCACCATCACCATCATCACCATCATCATCATCATCACAACAGAAACAAACCAGCCGCGACCAGCCTGACCTCCTCACAATCGTCCACCACTGTGGACCACACGCAACAATCTACCTCCACCGGTCACGGATGTCCGGACATGGTGCCCTACGAGAGCTCACCTCCTAGGAAAAAGCTCTGTACCGCTCACCACCATAGCCAACAGTCCACCAACACCACCGGCGACTCCTCGTCGAGGAGTAACGGCGGCGTCGACAACGGGGACACCAGCCCACAAAGCCCTACCTCCATACCGAAGCAGAGCACGAAAACCGCGGTTCTCGACACCAGGGCGCTCGCCGAAGCCTCCCGCAACCTAACGCAGAAACTGAAACAGCTCTCCTCTGAGGTACTCACCTCGCGGGTCGACCTCGCAGAGGTATACACTGTTACCGATGCCAGTTCCCCCTGTGTATACCACTATCTCGTATTTATTTAGAGCAACGGTCTGCGTCGGGGTCCTAAGAGACTCTACCGTTCCCGAGAATTTTCAGAATCTTGTTGTATAACGCGACGTAACTGTTCAGATGATTTTATGAAATACTCTGTGCACATCGAGAGTCTCTTAGGTCCTCAAACGCAACACATGTCTTGTTTATTTGACGCTTTGCTACCGCGGTATTGTTCACATATCGAATTCTTCACGATTGTTATCCGATTAGAGCATGATCGTGCGATTTGACTTTCTTTGATGATCAGTTGCTTTAAATCGTGACGGTAGTCCTCTTTGCCAGATAATTAACAAGAACGTTGTTGTTTGAGCACAGGAGAATGCGAGACGCAGGCAAGGGGCAATCATCGAGAGTATGTACCACCATGGAAAGAGCGTGTACTCGGGTTCGTTCAGCGGGACCTTGAACCCGGCCCTGCAGGATGGACAAGGACGCCCGAAACGAGACATAAGCACCATCATTCACATTCTGAATGACTTGCTGTGCGCGAAACCAGCCGCCACCGCCGGCTATTACAGGCATCACCACAGGCATTCCAGTGGCCGTCAACAGTCCTCTACATCTCCGTCCTCCACTGGAACAACAACCACTGTGAACGGTACTTCGACACCTATCGGGTGTCACGACTCATCCACATCCGGATACTCCCCCGGTATTGTATCTCGCAAGATATCACCTCCTGGTAGACAGTAAACTGGACTACAATAAAACAGAATTTCATTTCAAGTTCACGGAATTGGCAACATACATATTTCGCAGATTCTTAAAGCAAATGGTAGTACATACAATCCCATCCATAAATCACCTGACACTCTGGTGAAATCACTCAAAAATCGTCTGCATTGAAATTTGAATAAATAGCCGGTGATTTATGGACGGTAGTGAGAAGTAGTGAGAAGTAGACTGCGGGTCATTATGCGAAATAAAAATTGTTTGGATCAACTGTAAGAATCGGAAGACTATTTCTAGCATTAAACGAATTTCGCCGAGGGGTGATATCAGAGAGAATCGTAAGCCATAAGCTTCTCTGATCGCACAATCAGAGATCACTTGGAGTACGGTCCTCTTCGAGATGTTGTGCTCTTCGTTTATTGCAACCGGACTGATTTCTCCTACAGAGGAGCTGTCGAAAGAGAACGAGGTAATGAAGGGGAAGATGAGACGCCTGCGTTTAGTGATGGAAGAACTACGGGCCAGGAAGAAAGCAAGACGCCAAGCGAAAGCAGCGCCGTACACGACCCAGTGGGCGGCTGTGACGCCAGATCCAGATCCAAACCACGATCCAAACACGTCGAGCACCGCAACCACGAATACGGCAGAACCGCAGAACGAGCCGGAGCTGCAGCCGTGCAGCCCGGAGCCGGTCGTCGCTTGAATCCGTCGAATCATCGGCAACGCTAGCTTTTCTTCTTCGTCGTAAATGCAATCGGTTTGTTTATTTGTTTCTCATTCGTTTGTTCGTTCGTTCGTTCGTTCGTTTTTTTGTTAACTAATCGCGCGCACCGATTTATTTAGTAATCGACGAGTCACAGACTCGATCGCCTTCGCGCCTGTTTTGTTTTCGCATCGGACACGCGCACCGAGAGTACCTCGAGAGTCGAGAGCTGTTCCATTATCTTGTTTACACACCGTGTGGTGGCACGCGTGAAACCATTCGAATCGAGACGCAATTGGTATTCGACGATACTTTCGATACTCCGGAAGTTTGTACAAATTTATATTTTTGTAGAAGTCGAGATTATTCAGGAATGTGTAGCGGTGTTGTTTACTGTGTACAGTGGTTCGCGCGCGCACGTTCGTGTTAGCATTTTGATTTTTCTCGCTGATGATAATTGTATGTTAACTTTCCGGGGGTTGGTTTCACGCTTGTCGCTCGCGGTAGTTTGTTATATAGTCGTTTTATATGTTTGGATTATACGCAATGAAAATTGTATTCGGGAAAGGTGACTCGCTCGTCGAATTCGAGTATTTTACCGTAGAGAAACGCCGAAGATGATGAGAGGGGAGAGACATACGTCATGATATTGTACGTCATTCTGACGACGACGAGATTGATGAACCTTCGGATGGTCCAAGCGGACGCATACGCTTGGCTATGTTAGATTGTATAGTTTGCAAACGGCACCTCGAGACTCATGAAACCGACAAAATTTAGCAATATTAACGCGACGGGATCCGTGCATGCCTAGGCACGATTATAATTATAGAGACTGTAATATTAGCGGAAGCGAGATTCTCGCCAATGGCCGCACCGTTCGCGGTCAACTATAATAGCGGAGAGTGCGAGGTCGTTATGTAAAAGTGATTGAACCCTATTCGCAAGAACAGTGTTCGACTATACTCAGGACTCGATCGTAGCTGACAATAATTGCACTCGACGAACGGACACACCCGGCGCGACTACAGCACGTGCGCCGCGCGTTCATTCTATTCGATCGTAGAACAAACGGCAGAAATTCTGAAGTGAACGAAAGGAAAATCGCGCACTGCGTGATCGTAGATGAATCGGTCTGTCTTATAGATGCCTCGATAGCGGAGGAGATTACATGGGAAAAGGATTAAGAAAAGAAAAAAAGAGGATCGGTGATTCGATCAGCAAACCGTCTCGGTGACTTATCGGCGTGTATAATCAGATTTAGTAGACGCGAGTAGAACTTTAAACGATCACAAAAAAGAAAACCTCATTACAAATCGCAGGAAAGACTTCCGAAACGGAAAAAAAGCAATGTTAACACAAACGATTTGAGGATCGACAGGATTTGAATTCCTCTCCTCTTCCAAGGGGAGAATGGGTTTCCTTTTTGCCGAGTAAAACGCGTTCGCTTTCGTCGTTTCTGCGGCTGTCGCCCGGAATCGATCGACCCTCGTCACGTTTATTGTACATACAATGAAGTGCACTTCGTGTTTGGAGCAAAGGAAGGATGAAAAATGAAAAGATAATATTGTGCTTTTGCGTATCGATACAGTGGAGCTCGTGAGGGACGGGTCGGTCGGTTCCAGTGCCAACAATCTCATATCAGTTTTTGGTATATGTAAAGAAAATGAAAAGAAGAAAGATTTTAGAACAGACTGGATTTTTCACACGGACTAATTGAGTCTTTAAAAAAAAAGAAACGATAAAATGGCATGGTCGTCCTGTGTCCCTAGGTCGGCCAACGTCGCATCTCGCCCTTCGACAAGGAAATGAAGAATAAACACAAAGCACGCGGATAAAATGGTCCTATAGTTAGAATTAGATAATCTCCTATCGCATGGCTTCAACGCCGAAAATTCATTTAAGTTTTACTAGGGTACTAAATAATATAATATCGACTAATGAATAGTATATTGCGTTAGGTTACTTAGGAGAAAAAAAATATTATTACTATTATTATTATTATATTATTATTATTATTATTATTATCATCATCATTACTACCGCTACAGTTTTGCAAACTGGCTCAACATTGTAACATATGATTAATGAATTTTATCGAGTACCAAAATAAATAAGATTGCTTGCTAAGCTAAGGTACGGAAAAAAGGATCACACTGCTTAGTATCGTTTGAAGCGCGACGTAATCCGTTCACAGCGTCTCTGTTACATTGTTATTTGCTGTTTCCGACTTTGCCTTTTCAATGAGAGAAGGGGTATGCTCTAAACAGGGACCCAAGATGAGAGATAATCATGTTTTGGTTGTGCACAACAAGTTCGGGGTACAGTCGGTCACGAACGTCAGCGTAAAAAGATGATGATTTTAAAATATTTGAACAAAAAAACGAAAAGAGTGAACTGAGATTTTGTACATTTCACAAACTGTATATGTTCGTTTTTTTCTCATAATCTGTAAGGTGTTATAATTTAAGGCGGTTGAACGTTATACGAAGTTCCGGTTGTTTTTCCTTTTTTTTGGCGTTGTTTATTTAAGTTGCGTCTCGAATCACGCGGAACTGTAGAAATCTGTTGTAGTTACACGCGAACACAGACTTCGCGACAATACAACCATTATATTACGAAAGAAACTATCATTGTCCTTTCAACGAGCCGATTATCGTCGCAAATATTACGTTCGTCCGGTCGCGACTATCCAACAAATATAAACAGACGAGAAGAATTGTGCAATTCATTTGAGAGAAACCATAACGCGCAAGCATTACGATTCTTGCTTCGATTGCGATGGATTTTTAATGAGGAAAAGTAACGTGCGCCCGACTTGATTATTATGCTCCTTTGTGTTGACAACAAAATTTGTTCGTTCGTTACAAATTTGTACTGACAACTCGTTTCATCGTGGCACATCAATAAAAAAAAAGAGTAACCTTAAATGGTACTCGACGACCCTTTTTTATTTTCATTGTTCGATCACAAAGAGACTATAAATTACTCGGTAAATGTAAAGTTTCTTTTCGATACCTATACATACTTTTGGCTACGGACGATATCCTTGTTGATATCTTTCACGATGTACGTATATACGTATGTTTCTCTTAGCATCGTTAGAATTACGGTATCGCTAATGTCACATTGATATTACATATAAAACAATAGAAATCGGTCACGTACTCTTACAATCTTTAACAATATACATTGTGTATCGTAAAAGGTATGTTTTCGTACGATATGTACGAAAAGCCTTTGATAGTCGACACGCGAATTCTACCGTAAGCTTGCTCGCCCATCCGGAAGGAAAGGTTCCGTAAATTTCGGTAGGTACACGAAGGAAGATTCTTACACGATACTTGCATTTTCAAAAATTATGATAAAAAATGGACGGGATTGCAACAGGCGAAACATAGCTCGCGATAAAGAAAAATGCGTTACCGTGTGTCTGTGTCTACCTGAACACTTGTCTCGTACAGAAAGGTTGTAAGGTGGAAACGGAACACATGAAAGTAAAGCTCGGCATGCGTCTCGTGCTTACATTGGCCTCGTGATATGTTCGTGGATACCGTTCGTTTATGTTCTATGGCACGACGCTGGTGCGATAAGAAGACTCTTTTGCAAATATTTTACACGCTACTAACAGAAAACAAAAAGAAAAGAAATCGAGGAAACCTGTGTATTTTGGCAGTTGAAGTTTTGGGTATTTAATCTTTTTACACTTCTAAACAATTTGCTTTCGCTGCCCGGGAAAGATCTGGTTTCCCTCCCTCCCTCTCCCCGAGCGTGACGATTGATTGTCTCTAGTATAAGTTGATTTTCTTTGTGATTACTTTGCGACACATGTGGCAAGTTTTCAACGGAGTAGCGCAATGTTCGCAGGCTCCGTGGCCGCAGAGGAAGGCGACGTTGCGTCGACGCTCCATGCAGATGCTGCACATGTTGGCTTCTTCTAGATCGGCCACCCTGGTCTCCAAGTAACGCAGTCGCTCCAGATCTTTATCTTTTTCTCTCTCCTTCTCTTCATTCTCTTCTTTCTTGTTATCTTCTAGTGCAGGATCCTTTACCTTGTCCTCCGGCTTCTCCAAGGGATTCTCGCCAGCCGCCGATTGACCGTCCACACCTAGGCAACGCATCGTCAATGATTATTTCAGATTCGATCATCAACATTGGAAAAGGTACCACCGTATTACCTGGAATCGCCTGCGTCTTGGCAATTCCATGTCCGCAATGGGCACAGTTAATGATCGCGATGCTACTACTAGGACAAAACTCGTTCCCATCGTCGGTCGCATTCGTTACTATACCTAAACAACCGTGGCACTCGGCAATTTCACTGGGGCCGGTAATCCCGTCCTTCCTAGGCTCGCGCACTGTCTCGGTCTGCGCCGCGGACTCTATCTGGTACGTAGAAGACTGCGACGCGGGAGGATTCTCTATTCTATGGTGCACAAACAGTACGTCGTTTAACTTCCCTTAAAAGTAAATATTCAAATCTGCCGCGTTTTGGTTGCGGCTCTACGATGGTTAGCCTCTACGTACTCTAACTGGGTTCTGTGGCTTTGGTATTGGTAGCAGCGCAGTAGATCGGCGTACGGTGCGAGCTGAGGGTCCATCTCGAGAAGATCCAGAGGCGTTTTGCTTTTCGAGTTTCTAGCGTGCTCCAAAAGGGAGCAAACGCTGTCGACGCTCACTAGAAAACAAGCCAACGCCAGCTCCGTCTTGATGCTCTGTCTAGTCAAGTTCTGCCATATCTGAAACGAAGCATCGCGTTGAAGCGAAAGAGAGGGATACGAAAGCGCGAAAAAAGCACGGTGGTAGAACTCACAGCATAAATGAGCGGCGAGTCTCGACAACTCTCCGGCGTAGGGACAACGTTCGTTTGATTCGGGCTCTTCACTACAGCGATATGTAGGACTGTGTCGCCGCTGGTGTCCGTGCAGGAGATGTCGGCGTTGTGTTGCACCAGCAGTTCCACCAGAGCCCAGTGACCCTGCGACGTGGCCAAGTGCAACGGCGTCTGGCGACGATTGTTACGCAAATCGACTTTCGCGTTACCGCCATTCGGAGAAAGAAGTATCGCTGCAACATCTCTGTGGCCGTTCAAGGCCGCTAGGTGCAGCGCTGCGAAGCCGTCGTCTTTCTTCACGTCTACCAGGTGCCTCGCTCGCGTCACCAACTTCTCGGTCGCGCTGTACAAACGAAAATGTAAGTATTTGTGCTTCACAAACACATTGCATATAGCAACGTATACGTACTGAGCATTGCCTTTCAAGGCAGCGTGATGCACTACGTTGAAGCCTCGCTTGTTTTTCAAGGTGAAGTCCACCGTTTCGCAGGAGCAGAGCGCGTCAATGATATCCAAGGCGTCTTTCCCTATAGCGTCCTTGCCGACGGCGTCGTGCAACGCAGTATCCCCGTACGAATCTTGCAGATTAACGTCACAGTGATGGCGTAACAGGACTTTCACGCACTGCGCGTGTTTCTTGTTGACGGCGACGTGCAGCGCGCTACACTTGCCGTTGTTCACGGCGTTGATCGGAGCACCGCGCGACAACAGCAACTCCATGATCTCTGGCTGATTGCTGCGCAATCAAAACACATGGTTTTTCAATCGGTGTACGTCGCGTGGACGTTGTTAGCTGGATCGTTGCATTTCCAACAAACCCGAATGCAGCGTAATGAAGAGGCGTGTCTCCGTCCTCGTCCACTGCACGCAACGATGCACAAGCATCTAGGAGAAGGATACAGAGATCCCGTTGTCCCTGATGCGCCGCAACCTGCAGACAGGTCTTCTTTCCGCCACCGGGACCGCCGGCTCTCGCGTCCACTCTGCCAGGATATTTCTTCAGGAACTCCTGAACAGCGGACACGGCAGCTTCTCCCCTAACCGCGTCTCTTAATAATTTCTCGACCTCTGTGTCCACACCCTCGCCTGAAGAAATGATCAATCAGAAAGCCAATCGATTAAAACTAGCAAGAGTTTTCGAAAGCGATCGTAAAGTCAGACATACTCGACCAGTCTCTACTTCTACCCGCTTCATCCGAAGCGGATGCAGTCTCGGTTCCCGGAGGAACCAGAGTGACGCTTAGCGGATTGTACGTCCACGTGTGACCATCCAAGGCTACTCGCAAATCCCCGTCGGAGTATATCTTGATTACTTTCCCCGTTTTCCCGAGGGCGTTTTTCATAACGTCTATCCATTCGCCGTGATCTCGTTGGTAAAGCTTCACGGCGGACAAATCGGTTTTCACTCGAACTATATCGCCTAGGGAGAACGTGTCTTTACACGTGACCTTTGTCAGCGCTGCCGGATGGAAAGTCCATCTATTGTTGCATTCCTCGAACTGCACGCGAACGTCTCCTTTGTCTGTGATCCGGTGGACCTTGCCAACCTGAGCGTGCAATCGTAGAAATTAGGCGGTCGAATCGAACTCTAAACGCAAAATATATTTTCGTCGGTTCTATACCTTCCCTATGTACTCGGCCATACGTGGATTCCAACCACCGTGACCTTCCTGCATCTCTTTCAGTGTTTCCACGTTGACCAATACTTTGATTTTATCCCCAACGATGAACGTCGAGTGACACGGACTAGACATAGTGCAAGGAATAGTATTCCTGGTTGGCGTCGAGCTGCTCCCATTCTCGGACACGGTCATTACAGGTTGGCCAAGGATTGGAAGATGCTCCTCGTAGTACATGCCGTTCGTGGCTTCCTCTACGTAACTCAAATCCACGCAACCCTTGTACCCGAGTCTGTACACATTTGTGCTTCCCGTCGACCAAGTTACGGTTGCCACGGATCGACTGCTTTCGTTGTCCCAGCCACGTATTTCCATGACTCTACCAGTTTTTCCTGGAATATCGAGCAAATCGATCGAATCATGGAACTTTGTGGTCCAGTAGTAAGCTTATAGTACCTGCTCCACCGTCTTGGTTTCCCCATTCCCAGTCTGGACCACGAACCACTTTAGCCCCCATAAATATCCCCTTCAAAGGTATTCTAGTACAGCCTTTTCTCTGAGTTAGTTGGACCCTATGAAATCCATTATAAATTAATCCTGCTATTTATTACGAAATAGTTTGAATAATATCGAAAGGACCAACCCGACGGAGTTAGCCGTCTGAAATCTTTGGAACGTGTGACTCAAATCGTGCATATCGGCCATGTAACACTGAGTGCACAGATCGTAATCGGGGCACTGGGCACACTTCCATCTGATGCCAATTATCCCGTGTCTTCTACATCCATCACAGATAATGTTGGCGTGTTTAACGCCGGTGGCTGCATTGTCAAATACCAGCAAATCGTAAACTCCTTGGTATCCAATTCTGTAATTACTTCTGGAGCCATGGTCCCACTCAACTATGACCGTTTTATCCGGAGTTCTCTCCAAGGGATTCGGACTGGAAGCCGAATTCCCCGAAGAGGGAGGTTTGCCAATTTCCACAACAGTTCCGGCATGGCCCTCCCCGCCGTCTTGGTTGTCCCAGATCCAATCTCGTCCACGGACCACCCTCAGACCAACTTCTAACATCTCAGAATACACTGAATTCCGTATGTGACCCTTCAACAATTCAATTCGAATAAGAACGTTAATCTCGAGTGTAAGACGCCTATTGTTCATAGAATTAGTACAATAAGTTGTTAACGATCGAGCAAGTAGCGAAATGACAGTACATGTATATCGGTAAGCGGATAGTTACGATGTTTTCTTTCTGTTTGTATCTTGTTTTCGATTAGGCGACGATGACGTACCTGAAACGATTGACTTTGGCATGGGATTTCTTATGAATCATATGCGCTCGTGCAATTTTTCACGTAGTTCTGCGAACATCCTATCCAAACGACAACGATGCAGTTCGAACGTGCATCAGTAGGAATACCGGTGAACATGCATGGCAATTAAACGACATCGTTAGTAAGGATTACGGTGGTTCATCCTGATGGGATTCTGTGTCCGTGTCAACGCTCGTCGAAGGCGCCTCTTTCGAGCGATGGCCGAGCTAATGGAAACTGGACGCCGTATCCGTATGTTTTCTTCTCGGTGGAAATGTTTCCGTGCGTTTACGCTCCTCGGTGGAACGTGAAACAACCATCAAATTATGTGTTGCGTTCACTCTGTCCCGGACACCGGATTTCTGGTAAATCGTGCACACTGTTCTCCGTTCTACACATACGTGTGTAAAACTGTTCACATGCACGATCCACGCGAGTACGAGATCCCCGACCCCAGCCGAGTCCAACCAAAAGAAAATACTTTTTCCTTGAACTCGATCTTTTCGTCTACATTTTCCACGTTCTCGCTGTGCGATACTCTTCTCGATGAATCAGAATCATTCTCCGCACCATAGTCGAAAGCGTAGTGTAAATGCTCTGCGAGAGAGAGAGACACATATATGCATAGGGTATCTTACTATCTACATACATAAGTATCATAACGAATAATGAACATAGATTTTTGATACTTCGAAGTGTACCGGATTTTTCGTCGTGATAACCTAAAATTCCATGGAGAAAGCTTCTTGTCCTATTTTTAGGGTCACCTGGTGGCCATTTCGAGGTCTTCGCTTATACATTATGGCAACAGATAATTATTCTGGTTTGATTCATGGAAAACATTGAAGATAAGGAATTGAACGTGTTCGCGTAAAGCTGATGCGAAATACGCTGTCACATTTGGTATTTGTACGATATTATATTGGCAAATCAAATGAATTATCTATGGATCATATAAACCAGGGATGTCTATATGGGTGGAGCCCCCCCCGCACGCCATTTTCTCTCTCTGTACAGTACATACAGCGTACAGATCACTGAAAATTACGCGGAAATTTATCGTTTCTCAAATCAATTTTCTCATAATGGATGTCAGCTTTACAGTGATGTATAGTTTGAATTTACTTGTACATGATTGTTAACAATTCCTGTTGTTTGTATTGTAAGACGCAATGTAATTTCCAAGTTTACCGACAGTCGATAAGCGTGTTATCCCCGATGGTAAGTGTTTCTGCCGGTAAGTTTTGCTGACGATTTGAGGGTTTTCCGTTGTACGGATCCCGTAAGCACCGACTGTCTCATCGATGCTGTAAGAGACTGTAAGAGTCTTATGAGAAAAATGGTAAGAATCATTCGCGTCCGAATAAAAAATAATATTTGAATATTGCATTGCTATTCGAAAACGAATAAAGACCACAATTGCAGTGGATGATTTGAATTGTTAGTCCCGCAGGAAACGGAACCGGAAGCGTTTAGTAACGGGAGATGTTTTCTAGACAGAGCTCGCTTATTGTTATTTATCTGTCAATTCTCGCCAGAATTTCTCGCACAAGAAAGAGTGAACACATTTATACAAGATATATTTATTCTTGAATTGCCAGTACGAGAAGAATATTGGCCATGTCCCATATATTATCCGATTCTATGTCCACCAACTCTGATATCTTCGAAGCGATGATTTTCGCTGTTTGAGATTCTATGTAGACGAAAAATGTTGCACAGAGAACAATCGAAGCTCCTAGAAATAATACATTTGATTCTAAACTCATGAGATTTTTCTTTTCGTGGTCAGTCTTCGCTATTTGCCCTTGAATCAAGCACTGTAGATGGGAATATAACTTTTCTCTCTACAAACAGATCCGTCCTTCTGTGATTAATTATGCAAGAACGATATACATATAGGAAATAATAATTAATTTGTACCTGCAGATAAACTAAATCCAATAAATTTATAGTTAAACCCTGCATGTTAGGCGTGTTTCTCAAACCTGTTGCAGCTAGAAGCACTTCTACACAGTTCAATGGAGTACAAAATGGTACTTTGAATCCTACCATTTGAAATACTTTGAATTCTGATGAGAAAATAATGCTCTGGCTATAGTCAGATTTTTTGTCTATCCAACGTAAAATATGATGTATCTAAACGAAATATGTATGCTTTAAAATGTTCAAAGCCATTCTCTGTATTCGTATGAAAGTATATACACATACTTGAGAAACTCCCAAGTTCTTAGAATATGAATCCATCTTGCTAGCTAACTGCAAGCAAGATATTAGATACAATTTTGATTGGCTGGAAATCCTTTGGCAGACTTCTGTCCAAGAAGTTTCTGTATGATCAAAGGTCTCAGCTTTATATACTTCCCAAAAATAATTGCACATAAATCTATCGTACAAATGAATGGTAATGTATCTGGCATCTGGGCCCAAATCTAAATGCTCTGTTATTTGAAAAATTGCGCTGACGATCGGAGGCGGTATCGCTGCACAAATAATGATTAAATTCGTAACATAAAATAACGTGCAATCCATTTGCTGCTTAATGAATAGCCATTAATAATTACCTATAAAAGGCATGTAAAATTTATCGTTGTTTCGAACGAGACTCTCCTCCTGTTTAACGACCGTTCGAAGATCCTCTAACCAGTCATCGAGCAGAGGTTCTACACAATGAAAATACATATCTGTTTCAGAATTCTTTCAAAAAGGTTTCATTCGTGCTTTATCTTTATTTTGATAATTACCGATGTAGGCAGAGTCGAAGTCCATTGTCTAAATATAGCTTTAGTAAGGAGTAATGTTTTGAACGATAGAAGAAAAATGTTTTTGAGTCAAAGCCGAATAAATAGAATCAATCGTGACACGTGACGTGATCTATTATGGGTTACAGTAAAGACGCACACGAACGAATACATTAGTCACTACAATTTCTAAAATTGCGAAAATATTTTATTTTACAATATTCTCTATACGGATGTTCGAATGTACATAAAAATACTTGATAACATCAATTTTAATCCACATTCATGTCGCTTTCTTCTTTATCGGACGAACGAGTTAATAACAAGGGTTCGTACGTCCATTTTGGAAAGACTCGTTTGTACAAATTCATCAAAATCGTGTCCTGCGACTTCAGCTGGCCGTTAAACACGCATTTCATGTGACCGTGCGTACCTAAACATGGGAAGTAATTTACATGAATCATACTTAATTAGCAAACGTGTTAATTATAAAATATATGTTCGTAACATGTTGCAGTTTACCTAATGGGTCTTTGATGTGTCCTCTGCGACCATATTTTGTCCGTAATTCGATCGGTTTAAACCAATTTATGTCTTCCCGGTGGAAGAACATAAATCTTACAACAGCTGATCGTTTGTGCACTTTGAAGGGGTGACCGCTGAGAACAACTCTTTTTACGATGATTCTGTCGGGATTCGTAGACAACACGCTGCCAGTTGCTATCAGCTCCTGTTCACATATCATACATTACATATTATTAGTTAATTCAATGAATGATTAAAGATAATTATCATCAGTCCTTACCAACGATCCATTTAATCTCTCAAGATAGCATAAAACTGGACACGGTGGGAAAGTGATCGGCGCGTACATGCTTGCCACGAGAGTCATCTCTGGTCGAAAGTATCGCTCATACTGAAATAAATGTTAAACCTTAGGAATAACGACAATACACGTAAACCTCGAAGAAACCCACCTTATGCTTGTTGCCATTTGTGTGCTGACTAAATACCGGACACGCGGTGAATCTTCTGAACCCGCATTGAAATATTAATTGCTCTTTCGATTTCATTGGCTGCATGCTAAGGTTGGTATGTTTTAGCACAACGTTTAGAAGAGACATCTTATGTTCGTTAGGCAGTAAACCAAAGACTATCAATGGACGATTGTCCAGGGCACAGAACGCAGTGAAAAGGTCCCGTCTCACATTCGCAACGTGGATCCTGATGTACCAGCCGGGCTGTAATAAACAATATACATATATGTACATTTATACACATTCAAATTTATTGAACAGTGTTATCGATCAATTTACCATAGCCCCTTCTACTTCTTGTGATTCTTTGAATACACGTTTCCTTGTCCTATCAAACTTCTCGAACTGGAAGATTCGAGCGTAATCGAAGGGGAGATTTTCCTTTGGATCCCACGGACTCACCCTGAACGACTCCAGTCCACGATACTTTTGGAATCGAATTCTCGCTGGCATGTCCTGCGGCGTGTCCACTTCGTCGGGGAATTGTGCATCAAGTTTTGCCACTACATTCCGAACATAGTTTCGCTTAATTGCACAAATTCAAACAAACGATGTACAGTGAGTCCTCGACTTACGCGGATTCGTAGAATTAACCGTAAGTCACGGACTTACTGTATTCGCCAATGCGACAAACATACATTTCAGTTTTTCTATGGCCGCCTTCTCCTCTATCATGTCCATATCCTGATCATATTTTTGCTCATCCGGAGCAGCTTCCGAGACTGTGATCGTCTCGTATTCCTCCTCGTTTTCTCCTGCTTCTTCGTCACTGTCTTCCTGAGACTTTGCTTTGTCCACAGACATACCATCCTCCGATTCCTCGTCCGAATATTCATTGTCCATTTCCTCTGAAATATCATATATTTATTAAAAATGTACTATACATTGTTTAATCGAAGAGGTACCTCCATCTTCGTCGGGGATCCAAGCTGCCTGATATTCGGACGTTCCCTTTGGCACTTTCTTCAGAATTTTCTTCTTTCTAGAGGCTTCAGCCTGGGCCATTTCTTCTTCCGTGGGCCACGTTTGTTCAGCGTCCATGGGATCAGGAGCATTCTCACTATCTAGAGATTCCTAGACAAGCAAAACTGTATGTTTAATTTTATCAGCATCACGCGATCCTGTCGTTCTTGTTTCTGTAATTACTTGTTTCTTTGGATCCGCGCGATCGAGGAACCTGATCCAGTCTGGTACTTCGTCCATCGCGTCGCCGCGTTGCCTCGGTTTCGTTTCCAGCGGATATGGGTCTGTAGGAGAATCGATCTGTGACATTTGAAAATCTCCAAGTCCAGGTATGTGTATTAATCCATTGACTGATAAGGGTATTCCTCTAAGATATCCTGATACCATGAGAGTACCCACATCGGTAGCGACCTAAATAACACGAAAAGTTGCTTATCGTTCACAGTTACGGTTTTGTTCTCGCCAGAGATAATTAATCTCCAGTTCACCTCGTCAGAGTTGAACTTTATTTCTTCGGCCAATAAATGTGGCCTTTTATTCTTGTAGGCTACTGTTCTCTGTTTCTGAGAACCGATTCGTTTCAGAACGTTCAAGGCATCCGTAGCTGTATCCAACTGAAGAATCTTCTCTTCTGGAAGCCACTTCTCGATCGCGGCTTGTGCACGGTTCTTATAATCTTGACGTTTCTGCAGACAAATTCCCGGAAAAATTAACATCACACTTTACACCAACTGGTGGAATCAGATTCAGGATAATACCTTTATGTGAAGATTCTCAAGATTTGTCAATGCAACTACCGAAGTAGTCAGTCCTTGAGCAACACAAGACATGATGATTTCTTGTCCCCAATCATCAATAATTTCATCTCCTTGACCATTTAGAGTAGAAAGAACGAAAAGAACGGTCGTCGCTACCTTTGTTGCATCTAATGTAGCGAATACATTACCAACAGGAGGTATAATAATGGAAAACCGTTGCTTGAATCTAGGAACACTGTTGCAAACAATTTAACGATTGATTACCTCATATTTTTAGTAGTACAATGTAGAATTTTAGGTGGTATACCTCATGTGAGTTGTGCCGCAAGGACTAGTAGTTACATTTATGGTCTCGTCTGCGTTCGCTAGTACAGACAACATGTTCTCAACGTCTAAGCTCTCCTGCAATGGAATGACACATACGAGTATCGGTGCGGAATGAGACCCTCCCAGATCTCTTTTCTGTTGCAGGACATCTTCTCTCTTCCTTTTTCGAATTTGAGATGACTGGTGCCTTCGAGCTACTCTCCCCAGATTCTTGCGCACATGTTTCGACAAAGCTTTCACACTGACTTTGCCTATCGAATAATAATGTCAATACTTTAAGAGATATTTGACAATTTTAATTTATGAAGAATAAAGTGCAATTGCACCTGGCGGGTGCATCGGTGCATCCCCATAAAAAATAAGGTCATAGGAAGTTAAGACGTATTATGACATATGATTTTTCCCTCTATTTTTTCTATTTTTACTTAAAAAAGAGCAGTAACTTGTCCCAGTTCCCAGAATCACCCTTATAATTGATTACAGTAAAAGTTTGAGGAATATAACCTGAAACCGACACATCTAGAAATAATATTACCTTTAACTGAGCTCTTCATATCGATCGTAAAAATGTTTAAATAAACTTAAATAATTTTCTCGGCGCCACGGTTTCGATCAAATTCGGTATTAATACCGTTTCTCAAAAAGTCTTCCGACACTTGTGTCTAAGGCCTAAGCATTGCTAAGCATGGCCCGCTAGGCTAGATAGCCTTACTCATCGAGTCCTTTAGCGGGTCTAGGACGAAACATCCTGTGACGGCGTTTAACTTCCGGCTTTGCCACCAGATGGAAAGTTAGTCCAAGCCTGCAGCTATCCTTGCTCGCTAGATCCGAGTTGCCACCGGTTACTATACATATACGTCCTCAACTGCCGATTACACCGTCTAGGGCAGGGCCCGCTAGGTAGCCTTACTGATGAGTCCTCTAGCAGATCTAGGACGACGAAACGCGACCTTTATTTATATATACAAGAGTAGAGTCTACATCACACTCCTCATTGAATGAGAGCTTTTTTTTACATCATTCTCTTCAACCCTCTTATAGAAAACAATTCTATAGCAAACGTGGTCTTATGACGTAACAGATTCAAATCCGAATCGAAAACGTTTGAGTGTTACAAAATACTAAAATAGCTATATAGTGTAGAATTTGATCGAAACCGTGGCGCCGAGAAAATTATTCTAAATTTATTACCTTTAACATCGTTACTTATCGAGCCTTTGCTACGATGTCTTCCAGTTTTGTGTGCTTTGTTCGCCTGCTTAAATGCACCTGGTCGATGGGCTTCTTGCTTCCCTATAGCCATTTTTAACGATTTACTGGCAAACGTCTCAAGACACAACACCGAACCAGTGATCAGTGATGTCTAAATACGAAGCATACGATACGAAGCACCACGTCGTCGATGGGTGCGTTCCGTTTCACGCATTATGCGCATAGACTGCATAGAGAACAATAGAGAACCGTTTCGTTTCATTCAATGCACGCATCAGAGCGCTCAGAATTCCCCAGATTCCCACCACCTCTTGCGCATCAGCTACCACAGTTCAGAGGTGAAGCGTTTGATGCAAAGTTGATGCATTAGCGGTAAATTTGAAAAAAGTAGATGCAAATGAATGCAAGCGAAGCACATTCTGCACAGTGTGAGGACAAACATCTGTAAAGATGGACCGAGTAGAGTTTCTTGTAATTTTACAAGAAAGTAATGAGGCGTTGACACTCTTACTCGATAAAGAAAGTGTTGTGAGAGCAACTGAAGGTATAAATATATATAATTAATATATTTTTCACATAACATGTAAATTACATAAATTACTAAATGAATTACATAATCTCGAAAGTAACGAACGATAATTTTACAGATGAACAATTTTTACGACAACTAGTAACTGAGTATCAAAGCAATGCTGAGCAAAGCAAAGCCATTTTTGATTCGCATCAAATACATGGAAAAGCGTTCCGTTTCCAAGCGCGCATCACGCGCATTAGTGAAACGGAACGATATCCATGCGCGCATCACGTTGAATGCGATCCATGCGCTTGATGCGTGAAACGGAACGCACCCCCGATGTCGATGAAGATGTTGCGTAGCAGTATAGGTTGCGTAGGGGAAATCCGTAGGTTCGGTTGCCCGTGGAGCACTGAAGCACTCTGTTCGTGGAAGGTTATAAAGAAACTTTGTAAAGTATACGAAAATAAAAATGTACTTTATTCAAGAGTTGTTTGTTCGGAGTGAAAATGTGTCTATATCTTGTCGACTCGTTCCAAAGTTTATATCCGTTTTTGGGTTCCTTTTCCTCAGCCAATAGAAAGTCCGGATCCTTTTGCTGGATGCTGGTTCGTCGAAGGTTGGTCCTCTGTTGCAGCCCGATGGCGATTGGTGGTGGGGGTTTCTCGGTGGCGCGCGTACGAGAGTGGGGTAAACGCGGGGGCGAAGGTCCGCCGAAACAAAGGTAGTGGGACAGAGAGAGAGAGAGAGAGAGAGAGAGAGGTCCGAGGGAGTCCCAAGAGGTCCTTGACTGGATATTTACGATTTCTTATCTCGACTAGTTTCCAGACTCCGATTGTCTGTTTGGGAAATTGGAGAGGCCTCCTCGAGAGGTACGTGACTTTACCCAAATTCCTAGATCAGTCACGCTCCTTTGGATTTTGTCAAGGATCTCTGCGGAAACTCCCCCGCTGCTTCCCTACTTATTCTAAGCTATCGTGCTCTTCATACATCCTATATGAAATATACGGCTTCGACCTACTATAGTTACAGACGTTATGTTTTTTATTTAAATTTCCCTCTCAGCGTCATTAATTGAATGTATAGTGCTGAGGGTACCGGGTGTGATGGCGCTATTGTAGCTAAATTTATTCGCGTGATCCTTAGACTATATAAACCTATAGCGGGACGCGTAACAAAGAAAAACATTTTGGTGACAAGTTCTGGGAACATTTTCGAAAATAAAATGACTGAAAATCATGTTCATTTTCAAGGTTGGCGACACTTATGAAATGTAGAGCGCGCACATGGTTATGCAGTGGTAAATACAAATGATAGGTTATGTATGACGCGTGTTCGCTTTGAACGAGTTTCAATTATAGTAAGTCTGGGAAAAAATGGGACGAAAAGCAAAATTTGACGGAACACCGGTTCCGACTGGTAAAGGGAAGAAAGCGAAAAAGCAGGGCGATCCAACATTCCCAAAAGGAGTTCTGGGTAAGTAGTTTTTTCGGTTAGATTTCTTTAATATACTTGTGACATTCTTTTTTGATAATTCTCGTTCGACACTTTCTTTTGAGAAACGTTTTGCTGGATGTTATGCAGTATAACAACTACTCGAGATTATAGCGTAAATAAAAATATCTTGCTTTGCTTTGTAGTTAAAGAAGAAACACACTTGAGCCATCGGCAAAGGCAACGGGCGAAAAAGAGACTATTGAAACAACAGAAACTAAAGGAACACGCAAAGATATTAAAAAAGAAAAAGCAAGAGAAAGTAGAAGACGCCACGAACGTAAGTAAATTTATTATCTAGTATTTCAAGTTTCTGTGCTACAAAAAATATTGATTGTATTTGCTTTGCTCTATCGTCAGAACGTGCAGGATGTATCTAAACAGCTAAAGAAAAAGAAGAAGCAACACGAAGAGACAAAAGACGCAATAAATGGAAATGTAAACTTTTTCATTTAACATTTAAACTTCCTGTATTGCTAATAATATTGATCACCCACTTATTTTTGTCTTAGGATGTTGAACAACAGAAGAAAAAGAAGAAGAAATTTGTTAAACCTGTACCATTTAAAAATGACGAATCAAGCAAAGAAGATAATGAAATGCAGTGTGACGAGAACGACAATGAATCGGAGGATGAACAGCACGAAAGTACAAAACTGAAATTATTAGACAGTGATGGAGAGGATGAAAATGATATCGCGGAAAGTAACGAAGAGCCGGATAGCGACGAACCTGATGAGAGTATGGGATCCGAGGAGAATGAAGATACAGATCAGGGTGAAGATAAGGATGACACTGACGATGATCTGCTACCTATAGAAAAAGCAAATAAGAGATTAAAGAAGAAACAAGCAAAAGAACAGTAAATATTGGTTGTAAATCGATCCAGCTAAATGTTACATTCTTGCTGACTCTTTCTACAATTTTAGAAAAATGGCAGAAGAGGAAATGAACGATATGATGGCACAGCAAAGTGATTTTGTCTTTCCTACCGAGGAAGAGCTTGAGAATGCAACTGATCTCAAGGATATCCAACAGCGTATAAAAGATGTTGTTATGATCTTGTCGGACTTCAAAAGATTACGTGATGTGAATAGGTATGTCTATATCTACCAGTTTCACGAATGTCTTTATGTTTCTGTCTCTCATTTTGTAGGTCTCGTTCGGAGTACATGGAGTTGCTTAGAAAGGATTTGTGCATGTACTACAGTTATAATAACTTTTTAATGGAGCAATTGATGCAGATATTCCCGCTGGATGAACTGCTGGAATTTTTAGAGGCGAGCGAAGTTCAAAGGCCCATGACGTTACGAGCGAATACATTGAAGACGCGTCGTCGCGACTTGGCAGAAGTATTTTCGACCTGTTAAATCTTTTCTTCTATATATTTTGCCAGTTTGCTATGAACAATCGAATTTTTCAGGCTTTGATCAATAGAGGAGTCAATCTGGATCCGATAGGGAAGTGGACTAAAGTCGGATTGGTAGTGTACTCTTCTCAAGTCCCAATGGGTGCAACACCAGAATATTTGGCAGGTCATTATATTTTACAAGGTGCGTCTAGCTTTCTACCGGTTATGGCTTTGGATCCAAAGGAGAACGAAAGAATCCTGGACATGTGCGCCGCACCTGGTGGAAAGTCTTCGCATATAGCAGCGCTCATGAAGAATACAGGTGTACTTTTCTCGAACGACGCGAATGAGGATAGAATAAAGGCTGTAGTTGGTAATTTCCACAGGCTCGGCATCGTGAATTCTGTTATTTGTACTTACGACGGCCGGAAAATGCCTTCGGTGAGTAATAATTGACTTAAATGTACATACCCAGTCACAACTCTTTCAACGTTATTTATTCGATATTTACGTATTTAATTGTCTTTAGGTAATCAAAGGTTTCGATAGAGTTCTTTTGGATGCACCGTGTACTGGCACCGGTGTTGTTTCCAAAGACCCTAGTGTTAAGACGAACAAGGACAAGGTGGACATACAACGTTGTTGTACGTTGCAGAGAGAGTTGCTTTTATCAGCTATAGACTGTGCGAATGCTCGTTCAGAGACCAGCGGAATTATTGTTTATTCAACGTGTTCGATCCTTCCGGAGGAAAACGAGTGGGTCGTGGATTACGCTCTTAAGAAACGTGACGTTCGACTGGTGCCTACTGGCTTGGAATTTGGAACAGAGGGTTTCACCAGCTACAGACATCATAGGTTTCATCCCTCATTGAAGTTAACAAAAAGATTTTATCCACATGTACATAATATGGACGGTTTCTTTGTTGCGAAATTCAAAAAATTCTCGAACATTATTCAGAAAAAAGAAAGACACAGAGGAAGAAGAATCGCTAGATTAATGTTAGCGAGATAGATCGAAGTTTAATAAATATTTTTATAGCAATCACTGAAATATTCGAAGAACACCCACTGATCAAGCAGCTTGAATATATTAAAAATATATATATATATAATGTATGTACAGAATTTATATTTTACAGTCAATTTTATGTATAAATTATGTAGCTTCCTATTGTTACAGTGATACATGTTGGAATATATATGTACGTGTATATACAGGGTGTCCGAAAAATGTTGTACTTCCTCGAAAAGGATGATTCCTTAGATCCAAACTACGAACCTTTCTTTTTGAAGGAAGTACAACATTTTTGGGGCACCTTGTATATATGTATGTATATATGTATAGTACTGTTTGCGCACGACTAAAATGGTTTAACAATCGTGTAAAGGTTTACGGAGCTACACGATATTTCGTACGTTAATGGAAAAATATACTTTTCAGTTGTTTGTCGCACAGTCTTTTCACCTCCTCTGAAAGAGACATAATTGTATTAGTCTTCGGTGCATCGGTAAAAGATCAGAAATTTCCGCACGTACCTTCTATCTCAATGAAATTTGCACTCTTTTGCTGAATAACTACGAAGAATTCCCTCAAGTTCGATAGTTTGCCTACAACCCAATAACCGCTCATGGTTTTTATTACAATTTCGCCAGCTTCTTTCAGTCTGCAACGACGCAAAATACATGTATACGTGTATATATTCCAATGTGAACATTAATCCAACAAAATGTACCAACTTATTCGTGTCATTGTATATATCAGTGATAACCCTCAATACTTCAGGTGTTGTGAGTACGTTAGAACATCGTCTGTTATCCAGATGTATCGAACTTTTATACGCTAAATTAAGTTTGTTAAAATACAGGTACTTTGTACAAGACTCTGGTGTGACTACTACGTGTTTAGCACATTGTTCCGCAACTGAGCTAACAAGAGTAGTTAATTGTGGACCAAGAAAACTGTCGAGACTTTTAAAGAAATCTATCAACAAACTAGTTTTACCTGTGAACAAAGTGTGTAATCATTTCTCGTGTACTTGGTAATACCGATACGTTGATAATCATTTTCGAAATACTCACTATCTACGAAAAGACATATCGTTGCACTCAATGCCCGATAAACTACCAAATACAAAGAGATTGGTTTCGTCGAATAATTTATAAACACTGTCGGTGATTTTCCAATTAAATTTGGTTCGTTGATATTAGACGGACCGGTAACGAACCTACAAAGTTAATATTTTGATAATTAAGCCTCACCCATGGAAGAATAAGTTGTTACACGAATATACTAACTTTCCATAGTGTGAACTAGTGAATGGTGAAGGGGAATTTCTAGGCATCGAACCACCATGCAATTCTTTTTCAAGATGAGCCTGCAAAAGTGTCCCTACTAAATAATTATAGACCACTTGCATATCTTCAGGGTCCAAGCCACTCCTGTTAATAATGATAATAGTATTATTGTTAACGGTCGCAATGAATTATAATTATATGAATTAATATTAATTACTACTGACCAGACAACTTGATCATTATACAGGAATGCTGTGTACTTCACTTGCGAGAACATAGCTTCTATAAGATTCATAAAACATTGCACCCGTAAAAATGTTATCTTATCAAGAGGTAAAAATTGTAGACCTTGGAATACATCTAGAATGTCGCTGTTATGTATTTTCAAGGACATCAGATACTGTAAACAAAATTTATTGTAATGTTTCTGATAATAAACTCAACATTCTGTGAATCAATGAGCATATATTTACCCTAGAATAAAAGTGTTCAAGTTTATGCTTCAGTAATGTTATAGAGCCGCACTCTGGTTCGTTAATGATCGTATCGAACGAGCCCATGAACAGTCTAAACATAACGTATGCTTGTTTTAATATGGATTGACAAACGCTGCTGGATACTTCGTCATGCTGATATTCTATATATGTGTTTCCATCTTTTTCTTTGCACACGTACGGTAGACCAACGATCTAAAAATTTATTGTACCTATTCAATATCTTGCAAAGTACATTTTTCTTTTCAAATTACTGTCCGAAACTTACCATTACCATCCAAAAGTTCGGTTCCGGCTGATAGTATATTTGTCGAGTTTTATGCGTGTGACAATAATCACAGGACTGTCCAGGATTGAAGGATCTGGGGACGTTAACAAAGAAACAACTTGTTAATTCAATGAACAAAAAAGCTTGGAGGTTTCTATAAAAGATACGTACTCTGCAAATTTGATTATCGCTTCACTGAGCCCTATATTTTTAATCTGTACATCTAAATCCCTTTCTGGATGGTAGTAAAGTATCTTTTTCTCTTCCTGCACAGAGGATACAGAGTCACTCGTTTACACATTACACAAACCTATGTGGATCGAAGGTATCACAGTTTCGAAAAATCATTTTCTCACAATCCGAATTCAATGTACTTACCTCCCCCTCTTTTTTGGCATAGGTTCCGTTAAATATATAGAAATGTTCCAGAGTAGCTTCGGTCTTCGATGTCATTTTAACAGGCGAACAAAATGCAACGGCGTACCGCTATTCCGTTATTAGCGAAAAATATTCAAATATTTAAATAGCCACGGGTGTAACGATCAATCAACGGAGCTTGTAGTATACTTCACTCTCTCGTTAACATTTCAAACGACGAGTCAAGGGAATAACCTCCACGCCTCCATACAATCCGATAAATAATTGTCAGATATGTTGACAAACGTTCAGATGGCGGCACGCGCTCTTTAACTGTGCGCGGGAAAACGTGTGGATCGAATGACCAATTCAAAATTTCACTGCACTGAAAACCACGAAAACACAAAAACTAAAGTACACATTCAATTCGTTCGAGTATCGAAATATATTTCGAAGTTTTTCTGTTGGTCAACGGTGACCATCAACGGGCATCGGGATTTTCTTTTCATGGGGTTTTCGAACACTGAAAGCAAATGATTCACAGGAAAATACTTTCCGGATAGAATACAAAGTGCACAGGCAGTCTAATCGCTACGCTTTTCATTTCTATGTTAATTCTGTGAACTTTGTTCGGAACGCGTACGCAGTAATTTGAACCGTGTTTGTTTGTAGTTCGGATAATCGCGCGATGACTCGTAGATTTTTTAACAGTCGTCGAACAGTGTACACAGTGTATTAGTTCAAGGAGTTCACGCGGAACCAAAAAGAAGAAGACCGTTGGCATTATCGATAGCGCGACGGCGGTGAATTCGAGAGATTCACGTCATTCGATCGGGACGAGTTTCACGTATTACGTGTACGAAACTAACGAGCATAACAAATTTGTCGTGATGTGGGTAACGATTACATTTAGATAACGCACAGTGACGAGCAACATGTGACGATTAATCCGAGCGGAAGAGACGAGAAGCCTGGAAAGAATATTGGTCTTTGGGTGTACGGAAGATCTGAATTATCACACCGATGGCCTATCAAACGTTTCGGGAAGAGTACATGCAAATGCCTGTGGTGACACGAGCTTATACAACAGCTTGTGTCATCACGACTCTCGCAGTGGTTAGTAAAAACAAATCTACCAGAGAAATTCTGCCGCGTGTACCGAACACACCGGTGACCATGAAATAACCATATCTTGATCGGACTCTTTCTGGTTACAGCAACTAGACTTGGTATCCCCGTTTCGACTATATTTTAATCCTACGCTGATAATAGAACAATATCAGGTAAGAAAATGTTACAGAGTTCTACATGGTGTTCGGTAACAGGTGAAGGAAAATTTCAGAGATGATTCTCTACCTTGATATAACAGAAAACTCAACTGCAACAAATTTCCTGAGCACCCTGTATACGCGTTCTCCCCAACAGGTCATTCATACACCGTTGAACGTTTCAGGTATGGAGATTAATAACAACGTTTCTATTCTTTGGAAACTTGGGTTTCAATTTCTTCTTCAACATGGTCTTTACGTACCGGTATTGTCGGATGCTGGAGGAAGGCTCGTTTCGTAGTAGAACGGCAGACTTTGTGATGATGTTCATTTTTGGCGGCATATGCATGATTGTATCCTTCCATATCGGTTTTAAATACCTTCTTTCTCTAGAGAAATGTACGTTTCCTGAACTAGACCGATAGGTGTTTGCATTTTTCGTTAATTTATTGTTTCTGGGACACGCCTTCACAATTATGTTGGTCTACGTGTGGTCGAGACGAAACCCATTTGTCAGACTCAACTTTTTTGGACTGATAAACTTTCAAGTAAGTTCGAATATGTTTTTATTTAAGTTGGGAGAAAGTAATTCTTATCTTGTCTATTTCAGGCTCCGTATTTGCCTTGCGTGCTCCTCGGATTCACTGTAATTCTTGGCAATACGATATGGGTAGATCTAGTTGGAATGGCTGTAGGACACATGTATTATTTTGCAGAAGATGTATTTCCACGTTTAAGAGGAGGTTTCCGAGTTCTTAAAACTCCACAAATACTGTAAGTTCTACTGTCCGATGAGAAAGCAAATACGTATTTGAACGATTAATAATGATGTTACGATTTGCTGGCAGTAAGACTTTGTTCGACGCACATCCAGAGGATCCAGATTATACACCACCACCCGAAGACCGTCCCGAGAGATTCAATTGGGGACAAGAAGCCAATGTGCAGTGATTTGAAATTCAAGATCCTGCTTCCGAACCATCTCTTACCGATTGGCATATCAAGTAAACTTTTCTATTATTAGATATACAACATTGTTCCTTGATTTTTCCCAATTACTAACAAAAACTACTAAGTAATTACCATTGTCTACAATACTATGCGAAGTATAGAGAGCATCTATAACGACGATAAGACTTCCAATTTTTTACAGGGGTTACAATTTTTCACACAAGAAACTTCGGTATTAAGTGTAATACACGCTGATATAATTAGAAATGGAAACAGTATTTCTCAGATAATCGACTATTGTGATACATTTATAATACTGGCGGTTTTCAGAATTGAACGCATGAAATGGGAAAAAAGAAAGCATGTTTCCGTATTCTGTATCTTTGCAATTATTTGTGGTGATTGTAATAAATTAATTTACAATATTAATTTACAAAACACCTACAAAGTACAAAATTTCAAGTATACTCGTAAAAATGATTTCGGCTGTATTGTTTTTCTCACGTTTCTTTATTCTTATTAATTAATTAAGAAAAATGTATTTCGTTTCGATAAATTTTGTTCAATTGCTGTTTTCGTGACTATTACGAATATTGTGCACAGTATAAATTTTTGCTACACTATTGTGCCTGAATAATATACAATTTTAACTAAACATAGAAAGTTGCAACCCTTATGTCCTTAATCTGTAATACCTTCTGTTGAAAACGAATTGTTCGTGTTACAAGGTATGCATTAATTTTTTATTTTTTTCCAGAGTTATGAAATTGAAACCCCTGATTCAAAAAAAAAGCATTCTAGTGTAAAAACCTTTTCCTATCAAGCGATGTAAATATTTTTTATTTATTCAGCTACCTTAGACATGTTATTGGGTTTTACCTCGGTTGATATTTGATAACGTATTCGGTCAGCAGAATGCATGGTACTTGCTAATGATGATAGAATACATCACAGTTTCTTTTCTTTTCTATGGGCATTTGATAAACAAAATATTACAAGGTACTTGCGCGTTATAATTTCATAAAAACCAGTAAATGTTCAATAAACTGTAATATAGCATTGCTTTTCCTGCTGGTGTTTATGGCTTGTACGTATGAATGGGGAAAAAAGTTTAATAAGTTGTAATATAACTATATATTATATATATACATATATGTATTCTAAGCGAATACACGCGGTTAGGAACATTGCGTTACACACAATGTATAGTTATTAATGGGAATTGATTCGTTTCTCTTTTTGTTTGGTGGCAAAAGCTGTGATGTATTCATGAATTGCCAATCAAATGAATGCATCCGTAATGTGTACTAGAAACATACATTTGTCGAACCTTTTGCGACTAAAATGTATGTCGGCGAGAGAAGTCAAATTCATTGCAATGAATTTCCACCCGGATGATTATTTATGACTTACCAAATAATAGTCATTTTGTAAATACTAGGTAAAATTGTTATTTATATGACCATTGCAATTAAATAAAATGGTTCAACTTAGTTTGGCATATTACTGTATGTACACATTGTATATCATTAATATGTATGTAATAGTATATATATTTACACACACGTACACGAACACACATACAAACATAATACATACACACACACTCACACGCGCGCGTGTTGAGTCTGTTTGCAAAAAAAGATTCAATGCATTAACCTCTTACGATTAATTTTTATATGCTATTTCTTACAGCTTATCATTATCTTTTGAACATTCTATCCATAACGCATTACAGTGTCACGTAGTTATGTTATTGTGCTATACAATATATAGTTATCATATCGTCTGACCGACGATATACAAAACTATTGATCATTCGGTGCATTTTTTGCTCGCTTTCTTTTACGATTACGAATGAAATCGATAAAATAGGAAAACTGATTTACAAAACCATTTATTTCGATTTAAATAATAAATGATTATCATAACAGGATATAATGATTTATAACTAGGTACATATACGCAATGACATGGACTATAATACAATGATCAAGATTCTATTGTACATATTTTATTATATTGCCACCGTTGCTAAAAGCACTGTAATGTCGTCTGGCTTACCACCTGAAAAATACAAAAAGAAAAATACGTTGTGGATATGCACGCTTATCGATTCACTCGAGCTATCTCTAAAAAGTAAACCATCACCATTAAGTCTCTCATTCGGAATAAAGCAAAACATCTTACTTTTTAAAATCAATTTTCAAGTTTTTAATTATTTTATCGATTAAGTGGAAGAATTGAACAATATTTAAGGTACTATATAGAATGATAAAGTTAATGCAAAGTCATCACCAAAGTATAAGAGATAGATTCATAACGTAAGATATAAGAAATTGTGAAATGTATGCTATGAATAAATTGTATGTATTTTTTATTGAAAAGTCATTTGTATTGTAAGCGATCGTGGAGAGCGTCTGATCGAAACCGATGCATTCTTTTCGTGGTGCGTTCAGCATATTAATAGCATTACATACCTATAGTGTCAATTCCATTCTCTCTAGCACTTTGGGCGAATGGAGACATAAATGCGCCGTCGAAAGCTAAGCTACGAGCCATCCAAGCTATTGAATTGGCTACACCTTGTATTTTGGTAGGATCTCTTTCTCCTTGAACTTTACGCATCTCCGTGATAAGCAGTTGGTCAGGCACATTGTCAAAGACCCCGTCGGTCGCCAGCAGAATTACATCGCCGTCTTCGACCCCAAAACTCGATGTATCCGCAGACTCTGGACTGAAGCACAAATAGGGATGTTGGTTCACTCATATGTACATATATCACGCGTCCATCTATGGAAATTTGCTGTACGTATATGTGAGATAACTTTCTCGATAATCTTAACACTTTGAATGCCCAACTAGCAGCCTCAAAAATTGTATGATACTGAAAGTACTTTTTCAACCTTCTTAATATTAATATTCAGACAAATATTTGGCATTCAAAGTGTTAATGCTCCTCCACGTTTCTGTTTGTACGGAAAATAATATACCTGTCACTAAGTACCAGACCAGAATGTCCTGGAGGTGGAAGAGACAATTGAAACGGAGTATTAAAGTAGTGTTGTTGTTCGGAAGAACGATGAACTACTTCCCCTTTCCTTACAACTACGAAACCGCTGTCGCCGATATTGGCAGCGTAAATGCTACTCGTTTCTTTATTAAGAACTATAACACAAGCAGTGCTGCTACCTGAAACAATGTTCTTCGACATTACAGATGTTGCAATTTTTTTTCAAGTGCCTCCAGTTAAGAGAAACGGACACTTTTCGTACCTAATATGGGTTGTTTATTTTCTAGTAATTCATAGTAACTACGTGCTAATAAACCAGCTGGTTCTGAAGGTGTGAACTTGCCCATGGAAACTAGTCTTTCGCAAGTTCTCATTAAAAAGCTAGAAAACTCTCCTGGATCGATTCCGTAATGCCTCCATCCCCCTACGCCGTCAGCTACACCTGCAAAGTTGAGAGAAACGTATATTGGGTGTTAGGTTTGCGCCAAGAGAGCACCTCTCATTCGGTGCCTATAGACTGTACATGGTTAAAGGGCTAACTAGGTGGAGGATTCTATAAAAAAAAAAAGATATGGAGGATTAATGGGACCAATTGACATTACCTATCAAAGGGTTAAGTAGGTGGAGGACTCTATGTAAACAACGAGGAAGAGTAGGGTGATAGATGAGCATTACCTATTACTTCAACAGCCTTGAATTTGGCACTGAACCAAGCGTCGTCACCGAACTGACCCTTGCGTATACGTCCCCGCGAGAAGTCTTTGGGAAAACCACATACCGCTGATATAAATGATGCCTCGTGACGTTTGTTCACGTTAGGGTCAGCGCAAGCTGTATAATTTGATATACCGTTCCATAACGCCCGAGACAGCAACCTCCCGGTCCAATAAATGGACTGCATCGTACGGTGAGGCTCAAACTCGCGTGTCGCACATCTTTACCAACTAGACAACGATCACCGTGAATCGTGCGGCACGATTCAAGAATGTGTCGAAGGCATGTTTCTGAGAGAGGCTCTGAGAAACGATGGAAACGTCAATCGGATTGATGTTCGTTGTTCTTTCCTGTTTCGTTCAACACCGTCCTCGGAACCCGATCCACGGTCCAAGCAACGAGGATTCTTCACCGTAGTTCCTAATCAAATTCTGTCTCTTGCTAGGCACGAAGCGAGAAAGTCTATCAACCAGCGCTCCGTTAACAAACCAACACCCTGAACCATCTTCAGTGTTCCTGCACCATCGAACACGATAGCAAAAAGGATTTTTATAGAGGCGAAACTACGTATGACGTTCTACGAAGACTGATTTCCAGCGCGCTTGCGCCCGCAAGTAGGTCTGTCATGAATATAGCCGCAGAACGCATGTACAGAATATTACAGAACGTGATCGAAAGTTATTTTCATCATTTATTTAGATGTTTGTTTTACGATTTTTATTTGAGAATAATATGACATCACAATCGATAGATGGAAAATTCGATTTAAAATTGGCGGCAGTGAAGTTAGCTGCGCGGTGCGTGCGATTCTTTCGATTATCGCATAAATCTATTGCGATTCTCGAATGCGAATTTGAATTTTTACTTGGCTTCACATCTGCGGAGATCTAAATAATTTTTAACAATGTTCCAAAGGTACTTTTCATCGATATTTACGTTGGACTCGTTTGGAGAAATTCGATTAAAATGAACAGCATAGGAAGGTGCGTACAATGAAGTTACAGCGACACATATCTTTGAGTAAATCGCTTTACTAATGTTTATTAATAAACATTTCATATAGATTATTTTAATTCATTATAATTTAATACCTGTCTGCTGTTGTTGTTTTCTTGTTGTTGCTCTTGCGCTGTCGCGATCGAATAAGTTTATCGTTATATTTACACTATTCAGTATAAAATGCGAGTTCAAGATTAAATCACACCACTATGTTTTATGGACACTATCTGTCATCGATTAATAATTATCAATGCTTGTACTCGGGAAAATGCGAAGGGGGCAGTAGGGCAGTATTTTCGTTATCACTAGTGTTGTTGGTATTTAATTCTTTAGGGGAACCATTATTTATGTTACAATCTAGACTAAATGTATCGTCTAGTGGGCATTTGTTAATATTAGGCAAGTGATTAACATCGATTCCACGAACGTCGGGGAGGAGCTTTTGTTGTTGATGGGATTGAGCATTTTCAGTCTCGTCGTTGTCGAGACCATTGTTGTCGGTGTGGGGTGGGGATGGATAATAGCCACGCTGCTGTATTGGCAGTTGTTCCACCGGCAGTTGGTGTTGTTGTTGACATGGATGCTGTAGTGACGACTGCTGCTGCTGTTGCTGCTGCAATGGCTGAGCGTGGTGATGATGGTGGTGATGTTGTTGCTGCTGCAACTGTTGGTGGTGTTCGCATTGGCCTTGTCGGTGTTGCTGCAACAACTGCATCGTGCCACCACCGGTCATTGCAGGTGGCGGCGGCTGCTGCGGTGGCCGGTGCTGCACTCCGTCCTCACTAGTCCATCGGGCTAGTTGTTGTTGAGCTTGAATAAATGCATCACTAGAAAATAACAAGATTACACGAGCCCATTGGATCTATTCCACGACCACTAATGCTGCATACGCGCGTCTAGGCCGCGGACACGCGGATATACTCGCCTTCAGCAAGCTCCTAATCATTGGACTCGGCCTCTTACCTCACCAAGGACCGGTACCACGTGTGTGCACGCTCTCTACTTAGAACTGCAACCCTTTCCAAGCTGCGTACAGGGTAAGAAGAATGCTTTACCTTTTGAAATCTATCATACACATCGGAGAAATTCTAATTACGAAACCTATGTCATCCTTTCACAGGTGTTCCGTTTCATGAGAGAAATGTAATCGAGGGGAGAGGAACTGCTCGTTTAATGGTAGTTTGTGGAAGCCTTGACGTACCCTGTACACTTGGACAGAGCTGCTCTATTTGTAAGGGTTTCGCTGTCCAAAGAGAAACCCTCCGCGTGATTCACCAGCTACTATCACGTATGTATATGTACATGGTCATCTTCTGTACGGAATATAACGTATAACTAAAGGCACTCGGTAACGAAAGAGAAAATATGACACGTGTACATATACTTACGTGTATGCGCGTCGTTAAATACACAGAAAGCTGTCTATAGTCTTGTGCGCGTGCGAAGCTCGATGCAATTGTAAACGATTTTCGATACGATCGTCGAGGAAAGAAAGCTTCAGATAAGGATAAGTGCCGGATCGTTCTAGCGCGTCGTAAACCGCAGACAATCTTAGTCCAGAGTTTCAGTCTTTTGCGACAGGCACTGTGTTCGGTACTCGAACATATCGGTATAGTATATCGGATGAACACGCTCTACGAACGCTTGCTTCAGCGCTAAACAGGAGGCCCATAGTGTTCTAATAAGTCCCGAGACGACTTCTCAGCACATTCACAGCCCATTGCACAAGCAGCTAAAGCGGTAGAGTAGTAGCATGCGAGAAAGTTGGTGTGTTCGATCCCGCTCTTTTGATCAATGTGAATTTCGACTCCGGCTAAACTTGCGGATTTCATCAAACAGAAAAGACGGAAGAGTATGCCGAGTCTATTTATATCCCGTCTCGTACTTTATTCAATGTTCTTCGAGGTAGCAGTCGTCGTTTCCCTAGCCTCATGCACCAATCCTTATCTGAAGGGATAGCAGTGATGGGAATTACAGTGGACGAGCAATGCGTTATTCGCCTGTTCAAGGTTCCATCGTTCCTCTTCCTTCGTGTACCTTTATGTTAGGGTCTGCAGCGACGAAAGCTGATCATTAAAATGCGTTCTTGTTATGAATCCATAAAATCCGCAGTCTACTGATCATTTGCCACAATAATAATAAAATAACTCTACTTTCAGAGTTTCCGACGAGGAAGGAACAGCACAGACCTTGAAGAAGCAGAACACCGGTGCTCGCTACTCTATTCGCGTCGCGTGAATTAGGAAGAAACGTGGATTGCAATCAATGGATGATCGATACACGTGATATCTTGGTGCCCAACGCTAATCGGCTGGAAGTGGTTCGCTGAGAGGAGGCTTGCTGAGGGGATCGTGTATGCACAGAGAGATTTTTAACGATCACGGGTTGGTGTTCAACTACGGTTCGGTTCGGTGTGGGTGTTTCTCTGTCTATCTACGAGAGAGGACAAGCCCGTTTCTTATTGAAAGAATCTGCGGCGATACCTTTCACTATCGGGCGTTTCACCCCTAGCATTTGAGCCTCTGTCAGGGTCGGCAGTTTCATAGATACCCTCCTCCACTTGCATTTGGTGGGAGTGTTGAGTGTGCTGGTGGGTGCCGTAAGGACTTCGAGAAGACGGCTGACGGCACCGACCGTAGGTATCGTCGCGGGCGCGGCTACACCTTCTGCTTCTACGTGGGAAATCGAATCAGAAACTCCTTTAGAAGTCTAGCCGAAAGTCAAACTGCAGAACAGCTACCTACCCTCCGATTTTAATGCAAAAATCATCGAAATTGGAGGGTAGGCAGCTATTCGGAAGGTTCACCTCTAGCCGATATGGACGATGATATATCGATTAATCGTTACAGCGTCCCCGGTTCGCGAGTCCCTAACTATTCCAAATAAAGTCTCTCTTTCTCTGCCTCTACCGAGGAGCCGAGAAAGACAAGTGCACGGCGAATATCCTTCTCATGGATCGCGTAAACGCTGATCGATTCGGCGTGGAATGATCCACCCACATGTATACGGTATAAACAGACTCTGCATCATCGAGTATCGTGCAAGCGAATTCCTTGCCGAGGTGTTGTTGACGGCCTCGTGTAATTACGTATCGTCACTACGCTAATGCTACTTGTATCCAGACGCGTAGCTTGTCTGATGGCACGGTATTATCTCGTTGTCTGTCGAAGGTGTTCTTCAACATTGATATCCTGATTTCAGACGAACTACCGGAGAGAATTTGTCTTCGATCTCGCAGGTTCAGCGAGGCAAGTTTATCCAACGAGATGGTACCGCGTTACTACACTCGTGGCGAAAAGTATTCGATCGAACACATCGGCGTCGTCTACTACAATTGAGAATGGCTGTCTAGTAAAAGAGCCTACACTGTTTTCATAAAACGTAACATACTCTTTTAGACACCTATTTAATTCACGATTTCGATCGAATACCTTCCGCCAGGAATAATATATGCGTAATTCAAGAAGCGAGGAGATACAAAAAGGCAAACTGGCCAGAGAATAGAAAAATGTAAGCAATGACGCACATCGGTGGCAAGTATACAAGAAACGCAACAATAGTGGGCTGCGCCAGCCGGTGCGAGGAGAGTTAATGTCCTCGAGTTCGAATACAAAATTAGATATGTATATGTATATGCTCCGAGCATTACTAAATGTGTGGGGCCTCTATATTTCAACAACGACTGTTTTCGTGTATACTGTTCAGGGTTTGAACCTCGGGGTCTCTCCGAAGACCAGCTGAGAAAGGAATTATCGCGAAGCAAAGAACAGCCGTCGATCGAAAACGACGTGGAAACGACGAGAAATAGAGAAATAGAGAAAGAGAGAGAGAGAGAGAGAGAGAGAGAGAGAAAGAGAAAGAGAGAGAGAGAACGTGGAGAAGAAAGTAAGCGTGGCGGATGAAGCTTTTCGATCTTTCGCTTGTCAGTTCTTACCCTTGGGAGGATTCGCTACAAACGGACGAATCTATCCTGTAGTGACGATCAGCCTCGCTCTCGGATATCCGCATTTCCTCGGAGCCACAGGGGCTCAGGTGACTGATGTGACGGGACGAGTGACGCTCCAGCTGCTTGATCAGATCCTCTATGTTGCGGATGCGTAGTATGCCGCAGGTACCCTCTTCCTCCCCCTCGTCGTCTTCATCCTGGTTGTCGATGTCGTGGCCGTCCATGTCCTTGTGGCAAGGATCCGGATACACGCATTGCGCCAGAGGTTTGTGTGAGACCTCGTCGTTCACCAGGTTCCCACCGGCGGAACTTGTTCCGGACAGCTCGTGTCGGGTCTTCGCGTTCCTTAACGCCTCCATGATGTTCTCGTGGTAGCCGTTCAAACGGTCTAGAGTGCGTTCCAAGTTCACCACCGTGCCTCCTTCTGTACTCGTATTACAACACCGATTACAATCTTCTCTCAGTTTTCGGTGTACGAAATCTACCGGACATGGAGGGTTGGTATATATATACTTACACGTATACAATAGACTCCCTCTTAACCGATCCATATGGGACCGGACCTCTGGTCGGTTCATCCGAATCGTATACATATGTATATAATGAATCCAAAAAGTATTTAAACACTGCATTTCCGATTCTCGAAAAATTGTCGATATTTAAATAGTGATCATGTTGTAAAAACAAATAGTACAACCGCAAGCCTGAATTCATTTTAAATCTTGAAGCTTCTACTTCGCAGAGCAGTGCTCATTTTCCTCAAAAGATATTTTCACATGATGTAACAGGTGGAAAACTGAAGCTTCATTTTTTCCATTTTCGTGAATCGGGTATTTAGCGTTCGAATACATCGTGGATCCACTGTATGTAAGTTTCAAAGGAAATGAAGTCCATTATTACTCTAAAAAAATGACAATCGACGACGACTGTCTTGGCCGGTTAAAGCGAGATCGGATAAGAGGAGTCTACTGTACAAACTAGGATAGTTTTTAGGTAAAAGAATATGTACAAAAATTCTCTCTCAAATCGGACATCTTGTATAACCGAATGAGTTCATTTTGAATGTATCTTTTCAGGAGTTACCTTCCCTCCATGGGCTCGCGTGAAACATCGTCGGGACTATTAACTATTACAATACCGCAAACAGTGGGTTTCTTTAAGATTCCCTTCTGAGACGCTCCATGCGAGTGATTGGGGCCCGATTGCAGATCAATGAAAGAGACAGCGTCCTCTCCTCCCGTGCTGCCGTCGTCCTCGTTTATGACGGTCCTCCTCATCTTATGCTCCCTGAAAATGGTCAGGCAAACGAACAATTGGTGTTTCGCGCGTTCGCCGATTGGTCTGATGAATTTTCTTCTGTCCAACAACCGATTTTCTCGGCGTAGTTGCGGGTGCATCGCGATGGTTAAGAAAAACGAGTTTATTTGTTCATCACAAATCTAACACGACTATTCTTATTCTTCCAGGCGATTGTGAAAACACAGACCGAACAAAGAGAGTCAAGGAGAGAGAAAAAGAGATTATCGACGGATCCACACGTTTTCTCATAAACTGAGGCAACTAGAATTTATTCGTTGATCTGTATATTTTTTAACGATTGTTCCTGTGAACGCGAGAAACTCGTTTCTCAGCCCACGGGCGTCACACAGCACCCACCGTTTTCTTCTTCGGTATACGCTGTGTTATCTTTAGACTGCGGATTTTATGCGAAAAACAAATTGCTGCAGTTTAAAACGATAGAAGGATTGAACGAATTCAAGAATGTTGATTTACTATTTTCAACTTGTTACGATTATTAAAGAATTAAAGAAATTTCTAAACGACTATCGTGTCTTGCAACCTGATGCAGATAACTTTTATTTTGCATAAGGATCTGCAGTCTAGTTACGTTGTTGCACGTGGATGGCGAAGATTGGGCTACGTGTTCGGACGTTCTCTACGAACAGAAGAATAGATTTTCGAGAAGATAGTTCACCGTTCCACGGGCAACAATCTCTGCGGTACAAGAATAATAATTATTGGTTTCGATTTGGTCGGATTCAGAGCGAGTGCAACTAACAAGCGAACAGCGTCTCAAGGTCTCGTACAATGTAAAACGAATACGTTCTTCTCTTGTAACGGTCCGAGGAGGTGAGAGAAAGTATAACGATGCATGCTTGGGATGTGCCACATACATTTTTGTGCGAGTAAGTATAGATAGACTTCGATGACTTGAGTGCGTCGCATTCAAAAGAAAAATCATGCTTGTGTCGGGGTTTGAGAGAGAGAGAGAGAGAGAGAGAGAGAAAGAGAGAGAGAGAGAGAGATAGAGTATCAAGCAACAATTCTACGCATGCACTTTCTTCTTTTTTACCGTGGACTGAGATCACAGCAAATGTACGTGTATGTGTGCGTGTGTGTACTGTACCGTTCAGACTAGTTCGACATCGTTATGATAGAATTCGATCGTGTCGCACTATTCTGTACCGTATCGTTTTCACGCGAGGAACACAGAGTATTTCCTCCGTAGCGTCGCGGGCGATTCAACAGAGGGAACAGCGAGTAGTTCTTTCCGACGGGGATAGAAATGCTACTCGAGAGAGGAAATACACTGTGGAGTGTGCAATGAAATGTACAATGCTGGCCGGAAACAGAAACGAGAGAACGGGCAATCGGAGCTACACGGTTACAGAGCGGAAAGTAATATAATTTCTACTATGGTATGTGTGTAGATCGATGCGTTGGAAACATGGCTACTATCCCGGGAATGAGATGATTCTCTATGACGATCCACGCATGGAGAAATGTTCTCGTGGCGTCTCGAAACTCGGTCCGAATGTATCGTGCCGTTATGCGGTACGCTAACAGAACCAACACCTCGACCCTCGTTATTTCGACTCGAGCCGGATACTCGTCGTAAGTGTCAGCCTCACTTAACCCTTTCAATGTTTACGGCGAGTATACTAATCACGAAGAAACGGCAATTTCTTGTTTAATCATTTGGGTATACTCGTCGTGGCTTAAGAACAATTAAGCACGCGGGTGCACGCTTTGAATGTGGTATAAATAGACCGCGGATTGTATGCATTTCTGACGAAAATAACTAGGTCAAGTTTCAGACAGCAAAAAGATTAAAAGAATTTCAAAACATCAATACATTATTTTTAACTTGTCAGAATTATTAGAGGCAGACACAAAATTCAGACATAAAGATCCGCAGTCTACATATAAAAAACACTTATTGTTAAAGGGTTAATTGTGCCGTAGCGTAATCGACTTGTAAAATGGGCTAATTGTAAGCGCGTGTCAGGCTCCCAGAAGGAAAAGCGAACGAATAAGACCGTCCTCGCAGTGTCAAGTCTCAGAGCTACAGTTTGCATGTTTCTGTCGGTAATAATCGCGGGAACATATATTCGGTCGGCCGCGTCGATCATCCGTGATCGCGTGTGTCTTTAATCCAAGTCGTGTGCGAGCGAGTGTGTCTCTCTCTGCCTCGAAAGGCCCAGTTCCTCTTATACTGTTTTGTGTGGTCCCTTTTTTGGTGGGCGAGAATGGTACAAGCCAGGACTCTTCGTGTCGAGTCCTGGCTCGTCCCTATGGGGAGATATGGGGGAGCCAAAGGGGGGCGTGTTCGAGTCAGAGATCATCGATCAACTATGGTGACATAACGGCGAGACACATGAGACTTACTTGAGTCTTGGCCCGTCTGCGGTGGCGACGTTATTCGGGGGTAGAAACAGCACGCGCTGGTTGTCGGTGCGGCTAGAAATATACTAATGTAGGCATGCCGCGGGTATTCCACGATTCTAGAACCCTTTGCGGTCGGGTTCCACTAGAGAGCATGCTGCTGCTCGTCGACGTGGACAAGCAGCCAGGCGAGGATTCCACCTTTTCCGATCGTCGACCGCAAAGGGTTGTTCAAAGCTGTGTAGAAGACGGGACGCGCGCGTGCGCACGGACGGTGTCTTTAGCTGGGTCGTGCCTCGAGAGACGCGGCGAGCCGTCTTTGATCTCTTTGAAAATGATTAGCTTGTTGCATACGAAATGTCCGATGTTCAACAGTAACAATAACTATCGTCGATAAGTTAACTTATTCACTTGTGTAAAAAGAATACACAATATTTACATTGATTTGCATTCTGAAATCGGACATTTCATATGTCCCAACCTAATATTAGACTTATTGAAAAGTTCTGCGGATTCAGTTGTTGCCGGTTCTCGCGACACCCTCGAGCAAGAACCGTTCACTGTCTCTTTACCGTCTTGTTCTCCTCTCTCTGTGTCGCGGTAGAGAAGAATCGACGACTTGCAAACAAGACTCTGTTGACGTCGAATGAATGTCGTGTGAACGTGAATTCGTGTGACGCAGAACATTAATGGAGAACCAATAGATAAAGTAGAAGCGAGATGTGTGTCTTTGGCGATCGTTGATGGATCATTTTTCAACACTAGTCTGTAGCAGGGGTCTTCCCTAGTCTGCCTCTGAGAAGCGTTACGTATTGTATACGATATACAGGGCGAGTCACTGAACTGTACCACCTGAACTTATAACAAAATGTTTCTTTATATCAAACAACATAACGATGCAATGGTGACTCTTGAGATTTTTCCTATTACGATAAATAATATTTAAATATGTGAAAATTTCGGTGTTAAGTGACTCGTCCAGTATACGTAGAGATCTATTTTGTCTGTCCACTGTATGACTAGAGCTAAACGCGACGAAAGCGGATGCTTTTTTAGAAGTCGAAGAATTTTTATCAGTGGTCGCGGCGCACATTGAACAGACAAACGATAGAGAAATGTAGAGAAGGCTCTCTCTCGCGTCGAACCGAAGCTCTCCAACAACCACGGAGGAGAGGTTCAGGTGAACTATACCCGGAGCCGTTCGGGAGCCTTTTCTCGAGACTACGAGTCGTCGCTGATGGATCTAGATATGCCGCGGCCTACGAGTGTTGTCATTCTAGATATATCGGCGGATCGACCGAGACAAAAGGTTTCACGCGAGCCGTTCGACTTCTTGTTATCTCGTACCTGTTGTACTTAGGCATACTGTGGAAGTTGAGGATGTTGGTGTTGACGCTGTCCAGCACCTCGTGTTCCGGATGGTGGTTCTTCGAAACGCTGGTGTAGTTTTTCGCCGGCGGTTTCTTCACGTACGGGTGTTCGTATTTCTGGACGGTGCTCTTCCTTCTGTGAGAAAATGCCGGATTACGTTGCTGTCGGATTTCCGTGATCGGCGACACACACCATATAGAAGACACATCGTTTAAGAAGCGCATGCAGACTACGGGCTGGGGAAATTCTGCGTTCCTTTTAGCGTGAAATCTTTAGATAGACAGCATACGTGACCTATTCCCAGCAAACAATCCCGTACCATACCCGGCCCGCCCTTAGCTCTGTCTGTCTTAGAACCGATTCACCGAGTCACGTATACTGTCCACGAGTCCTTTGAGAAATTATAAGTTTAACGTGCGCTGTATTCTATCATAAATAAGCGCAATCCGTTCGGTTCGAGTTTCTGCCTTTTCAAAGGAGACACTGTCAAGCAGTTTGTTTTGCTTTGACACTGTTCAAATATGCGATTTCGAACACGTTCGATTCATCGAATTGAGAAACTGAAAAGCACCAGCGGCGTTGTAATTCTAGTCTGACGTTTACAGGTGACCGAGGACGGATCATGAGGATGATCACTGGATTCGCACACCAGAAGGAACCGAACGTTCTGCTTGCGTGATTGCTCCAATGTTGTCTGATCTAGCGAAGCGTTTGCCGCTGATCTATGGGGGATCCATGGGGGTGGTGGTAGCATGCATAAGAACGAAAACAGATAACCAGTTGAGTGGTGTGCGTCCGCAGCTGGCCTTTTCAGCCACCCTGGGACCAACCGTCCTTTGCTGCAGTACTCATCAACCGAATTCATCGAATGAAGAGAAAGAGAGAGGTAGATAGATAGATAGATAGATAGATAGATAAATAGATAGATAGGTAGATAGATAGATAGATAGATAGATAGATAGATACATAGATAGATAGATAGATAGATAGATAGATAGATAGATAGGGAGAGAGAGAGAGAGAGAGAGATAGATAGATAGATAGATAGAGAGATAAATAGGTAGATAGATAGATAGATAGAGAGATAAATAGGTAGATAGATAGAGATAGATAGAGATAGAGATAGGTACAGAGAAAGAGAGGGAGAGAAAGAAAGGAGAGTGAGTCTGTCAGTTGTACAGTTGACGAAAGAGCAGTAAGCTTCGCCGCTCCTCTATCGTTTCTCACCGGACCATAGTGTGCGAGTATGCGTGTCCTCAATTATACACACTTGCTTCTGCGTCCACGTTGCCCCTGTCATTCTCTTGTACAAAGGTGCAACTGGCTCATCGAATACTAAAGACAGTAAATCCATTAACTATCGGGCCATAGATTAATTATCAGCACCTTCAATTAATTATTTAACACCTCTATAGCATTCGCGGTCTGGAGCAAGGTTTTAGAAAATGTTCAGTTGGCAATGCAGGGTGCATCTTCTCCTTGTTCTGTGACAGCGTTGCCAGATTGAGGGGATTCGGGGGAATCTCACTCAGATCCAGCGATTTTTGAGGGTGGGGAGAATGTTGAGTAGTGGGGACGAGAGTCGGACGTTGCGATTCATGCTACTTACCCCCACTATTGGTACGTTGGTGGGATAAATCTCAGTATGTGACGTGATGTGTTACTCGGAGGGAATTTTTGCGGCAACGCTGGGAAGAAGGGGAAACCTCTGGCCCCTGTTGCCAACTGTGCATTCGAGCATCCATCGAGGTGCAGATGGTTGTCGTATTTTCTCTTTTGTTTCTCTTTGGTATGTCCGATCAGCCTGTTGCAACCGTATACGGTGAAGACGATAGTGAATGGCCATCAGTTAAGGAGCGAAGCTTCTGTGTGTAGGCGGTTCTGCGAAAGCGATCGTGTCACTGTGTACTCTGATACATCCAAGTTTGCCGGCGCGGCGTTTTGCTGCACAAGCGCTGTTTTTTGGGGATGTGGGGGCATAGTCGTTGCAAAGATCAAACAGCGATACGGGGAATATGGATGGAAAGCTTGATCGTCGTACTGGGACGAAAGAGAAAGAGAGAGACAAAGAGAAAGAGAGTGAGACATCTCTTGTCTCCCATCTCGGTGAATTATTCTCGAGGTTTCGTTGGTTGTGTGCGTTGCGACGAGTATCGGCGCGTATTGTGTCCGGCTGCGGCGATGCTTGAAAAGCCATTGTCCGTTTTGCGGGAGAAATCATTGGCACAGAGCGTGTGGGTAGTATTTCTTTTTTTTAAATCGGTGGACTGATACAGAACACACACACAGTGAAGTAGAAAAACCAAAGGAACAGAAGGGTTGAACACAAAGATCGATACCAAAACTGAAGGACAGGAAGCGAAAAAGAGAAAGACAATAACAGTTACGGACTCTAAAGATATACATGTAAATATATATATATGCACTGTGTGTAGGCGTGTAGTCGTGTGTGTGTGTGTGTTTCTGTGTGAGTTGTCAGTCAAGAGAGAGGGAGAAAAAGAAAGAGAGGCATACATGTAAATATGTATCATTGTTCTCTGTGCATATATACGTACACAGTTACCCCAGCGACGGCACGGGAGAAAATCTCGGGGATGATTCTCCTCGTGACCGGATATGCCAGACGAAAATCGAGAGCGAAAAGATCCTGCTACGCGGTTACAGCTTCGTTTTGTAGTTATTCGTGATTTCGACGAGTCTCCTGAACAACGGTAACCGTTTTTCCGAACAAGTCGATCTGGTTGACGTCGTCAGGCGGTTCGTCAATCTGGTTGCCGCTTTCAGGCGGGTCTGTCGATCGGGTTGCCGTCGGCAGGCTGGTTTGCAGCTGCAAATACGAGTCGCGCGATCTTTCTACTCTCGATTATCGCCTGGTATTAAAACTTATACTGACTGGAGCGTTACTCACTTAACACTTTATCTATCGGAAGCCTATTAACACTACGAGTCTCACGTCGATCATATACGATGAACTTGGTGGTGGTACTCGACGTGTTAATAAGCTATCCAATAAAAACTTTAAGAAATAATAGAGTATGAGAAATAACAAACTATACAAAATAACCCGAAGCGAAATGATTAGATTACGTTACTGAGGATGAGTTGTTGGTTTATGATTGAAGTTTGCTGTTGGAGGATTTATGAAATAGTCCTTAACCATGGGCACAGATTTTCAGAAATTATAGAATAATCGCTGGTAGAGCGAGCTTTGTTATAGAGTGACTTGATTCGAAATATAAAAAATAGGGATCGATCGATTGCTTCGAAGTATTCGAGTATCTGTAGACCCGAACGATAGTATGAGCCCGATTGTTGGGCCGGTTTATTGCGGGATGAATCGAGCTCCCGAGACGTTCGCCTATCTGTCGCCGAGTCCTCCGTATAAATATATATAGAGAGATGTATAGATATAGATAGATAGATACGCATACAAAAAAGTTTCTACGTGTATGTTTCTGCACACTAACCTGAGACAGAGGGAGTAGTTTTTATGTACTACGACTGACCTGTAGCAGAGAGCCATCAGAGTAAATACTACGAAAACACCCCCTACCACCGACATGAGCACAAGAACTAAATATACAGTGTTAGAGCCGTGGTAGTTCTCTGTGACGATCGGACGCACGCGGTCAGTCAGTCAGTGTCGCATCGTGCCAGCGTGTTGCCACGGTGTCAATGATCGTCGGATGATCATCATCAGCCCAACCCACGCGCGTTATTGATCGAGATCGATACCCGGGATTATTTTGTATTTTTTCGTAATCCGAGCGTCCCACAGCATGCAGACAGACAGAGATACCAGTGACAGACAGAAACAGACAAGAAACAGAGAAGCCAGAATCAGCACATATACATATATACGTCGTTCGACATTGGACAGAGATGGGCAGAATTGTTACACCCCTATCCGAGACACGCTCTCAACGTTAAACGTGTGAAGTAATGTAAGTAACAGTAATTACGTTGTAAGATTCTGATTGTTGTATCCTGCTTTCAGGGAACGATTTTGCCCATCCCTGGACGGTAATCGTTTGACGATGGTGCACGCCAGCGATCCTCGCGCGACTCCGCAAGCTTCAGATCTTGACATTCGGTTCGCAAGGATAAGGATTGATCGTCTCCTTCGGGTTTGAACCAATTTTGAGGAAACGGTGAAAAGAAAACGTAAATTTTCGGCTCCGAAGACGTCTCACGATTTAACTGTAATGGTGTTACACAGTTCCAGCTCTCGCGTAAGCAGCATTCTGTGGATTCTCCTGGACAAGGAGAGTACGGACGCGCGTTCGAAGACGTCTTCAGAGTTGAAAGTTTGCGTGTTCCTTCCTCGGGAACTGTACATGAAAATAAGAATGAAAGATAAGTAATTAACAACGAATGATTTTCCCCGGGTCTACGAGGCGGGGAACGAGCTCGCCGAGGTGCGCGACGGTCGCGTGCGTGGGCCATCCTTCTTTCGAAATATTTGATGTGTCTTTTGTGGAAGCCTCGAGGTTGTCGAGGTCGGTGGGATCGAGTACATCTGTCGGGCGTTAATTTGTCCGAGTTGGATTCTCGGGAGCGTAATATACACGGCTACTATCGAATATTTCTATCGTCAAATGGAGATTTTTCGTTCAACAATGCGAGACAGACGGCTCTCGCGTTGCGCCGTCTCCGATCCTTTATCACGGGACGACGAGGTTTCGGTTGTTTGCTAATCAGCCTCGGTCATGCTTTTATAGGGCATACAAGCAGCTGGCACATTGGCGTTTCGTTCGTGATGGATCGTGTATTGAGTTACACGCTCCAGGGGATTCGCTTGTTTAGGGATTCAAGCTGTGCGCGCACAGAGGGCGAATTCTAGACACGTATCCTAGCAATCGAGCCGCGTTAGACGTTCTCGGTAAGATGTCTTTATTCGCTTTCGCAGATTTTCGGAGCCAAAGCATATTGAACACTATAGCGATTAAACTGCTCGATTGAGAATTGGAGAAATCGATTTTGATCTGTAAATTTTCATTGGCGCTAGGTGGGCGGCGAGCTATGGATCCCCTGGAACGCGACGGAAGTGGAGACGTACATAGATCGCGCAGCTCGTGCAGCATAGTCACGACGATCGTGATCATTCGGATGCACTATGCGAGCACGAGCACATTCAGAGCATACCATCGAGGAGACAGTAGTACACGTAACACACCGTCGGCAAAACGTTTCGAGGCGGAACTTTCGTTATGTCAATCCAGTTTTGGGCTACTTAAAGGAGGGCACTGCTCATTCGAGAACGGGACGACTTTCCAAATTTCTTTTCGAATACCTGTGCTGCTTAGCTCTTTGAAACGATGCAGATTTTGGGTAGATTTTTAATAGATGGCATGAGTTACCCTCCCTTAAATAAATCTTTCGAATATAACACTTTAAATTCAATGAATTAGGAACATCGTGCGAATCCCCTGTCGCTTCGAGACTTTCTGCCTGTAGAGCATATAGTTATATGTATGTATATGTATATATATATATATATATATATCCACGAGACGCACGCATATTGACGTGTATACATACACGTACGTATATGTACAGGTATGTGTACACATGGTATATATGTATATAGAGATAAATGAACACCGAATAAGTAGGCTAAGACGAATCCAATATATCATTAGAGCATTGACGGCCGCGTGCGATGCCTGATCATCCAGCTAGCCACGATATGATACTTTGACAACGAGAGGACAGAGAGGACATGTTGACCTCGAACCCACGCGCAATGAGTGAGCTCTCAGTTTCCAAGCACTCTGTTGATGTTTTTGCTACTGTACCTGTAGCAAGCAGCCATTAGTGCAAAAGTAATGAAGACTCCTTTGACCACACCCACCATGATTACAACCATCCACCCGGTGCTAAGGGTGTTGTTAGTGCCCTCTGAAACGACCAATCACTTCGTATCCTACACTTGCGCCCGACAATATCGCGTCTTTCGAACGGCGCGCGTAACTATTGATCCTCCGCCGTCGTAAGCTCCGTGCAAATCAAAAGATCCAGAGATCACCACGTAATTCGAGAGTCTAGTAATCACAGTGTTTCGCGTAATAAGCAAATCATCTAGGTTTGTTCAATCTCGAAGCGAATGCTGTATCGGGGCTAGCTTCGGCCGAGGATCCGAGTCGCGCTAATCCCTGAAGAGTTGAACCATTGAACAAGCTCCTACAGAGGCGAAACCGTAGCCCGTTGTCCCTGAAATGCTTCCCGACCAAACCCGTGCGGCTCTCGGTCCACACCGATGGTCCCTGAGACACGCGAGCTTGGACGAGGAAGATTCAGCGCTCGGTTGTTTCGGTTTAGTTAGTTACCAGTGTGAAAGCAACACTATTTAAGTTCCCCAAACACCTGGAATTTTCAACGGTTATACATTTAATCGGACTGCTCTGATTTGAACTATTTTCTATTGCCTATCAGAAACTGCAATGTCCCATCTTTAATTTAAGACCTCGAACGATGAAAAATACCATTGGGAACACGTTGAAAACATTATATGAAAAATTGTTTCCGTGGTCCCCTGGGTAAATGAGGTCACCTAACTATCTGACCGATTTTTACTTCCAGGTGCTGCGAGGCTTAAAAAATATTGGACGTACAGCGTACCGGCGAATCTGGAATTCTCCCTGAAACATTGGTCATGCTATCTGCAGAAGGAAACTGTCTATTCAGATATACTTCGATGATCAGGCTACATATGGACTCTACTCAGGGATCTTTCCAATCTCGTCTAGGCAACTGTACGGTTCAACTTGTAAACGGCCCGAGGACCAGCCGGAGACATCCCGACGAAACTTCCTACCATCATGGGAAAAATTTGACTAATCCTTTCGATATTACCAGTGGCTACAGTCACCCATCGCTCCGCGCTCGCTACATTCTACAGGCGACTACAGTCAACCTCTTCAATTTTTAGAACTTAAATCGATAGAACAACACACACGTGGTCTGCTTAATTTTGATCATGGTACATAGAGTCTTTGCACTCGAGGAAAGTCGAGCTGTTTTGACTGGCGTCGCAGAGTCACCATTTGAGTGCAAAGGGTTAATCAATGAGGAAATTGGTTTGCTCGTTTAAATGCTTTGGCTTGAAATGACAAAAAAATTCGAGGTTGATCCGTTCGGCCCGAAGCGTAGAGCGAAAGCGTATTAGAGACTTAAGGGACATAAGCCATAAGTAGTATCGAAAGAGCTGAAGAAGCCGCAGCGAGCAAGAGCGAGCTGTGTTCACCTGTAATATGCGATCGTTCCTCTGTCTCGGCGGGTCGCGGGGGACACGTAATGTATCTCATCGGGTATTATCGTGGAGAGGTGTGTGATATCGAGTGATAGAGCGCATGGGCTCGTGTTACACACATGTACGGAGGAACGCATCGAATGTTATGTGCACAGCTGATGGTATGGCCCCAAATAATCAGGCGGCTAATGGGTTTCCCGACGTGAAATTGTAGGGGGACGAGTCTCTTGGTGTTATTATCGTGAATATTAAACCGAGTTCGTACGACCGGATCGCTTTGCCACGTTTCGCAAAATCCTTCGGTGTTATTCCGACTTGAAGTGTACTCGAGTGAGCCACTGTATTTCTAAATCCTGACGTTGCCTAACAGATTTTACGTATCGTAATCATAGCGATCCGATCTCTTATTCTAAAGTAAGAAGAGCTGGAACGACTCGTCTCGCGTGAAACGGTCGCTCTCAGCTCTCAGTTTCTTTCCCGCGGACGTATATTCTAAAATCGATGGTTCGTTTGAGAAAGACTTGTTCGAATTGCAACTTACCGTAGGGGGTCTCTTTCGGCCCCATTTTAATACTTGTATTATTTTTACCAACTGATCCGTTGCCGGGTATGGCTGTGGGGATTTCTTCTTGTATGGAGCAGTCTGGCCCGCCCCATCCCTCGTGGCAGTAGCACGTATTTATGTTCGTGCAGTACTGCAATCATTCAGCCAAGTTAAATCATCGTGCAATGTATTTAACATTTTGAGTGCCGTCTCTTCCAGAAATATATTCATCACTTAATACTTCAATTTTGATTTTATGGAACACATTTGGTGTCACTGAGTTGGCACTCAAAATGTTCAAGTTTAAATAATGTGGCCAAAGAAAGCGAGACTGTCTCGCTTTCTTCGAGCATTCAAGATGAAGTTCTTGTACTTACGCCGTTGCCCGAGCACTCGTTGTTGTTATGATTACTGGGACACCTCTCTTTGATAGTGAGCGGAAAAATGTTCGTACAATTCTGGTTCACGCACACCTGAAACGAATCAGAAACGGCGTCCCGTTGTTGCAGCGATTACATATATTGGCTGTTGTCGTTGTCGTTGTCGGCCAGATCGAAAGCAAACAGCTTCGGTCTCGCATATCAGCTTTGCGTAATCTGTTTATGTCAGCCTAGCAACTTACCGAGTTATTTCCGCAGGATGTACCGTCGCGAACCAACCCCATGCCGGGCACGTCTGAGCCGTCGACTTTCCCGGTGGTCGATCTAAACGACCAAGAAGAACCACACGCAGCAGGATTACACGCGTCCGTCCGGGCAAGGACAACCATGCAGATTATTTACTTACTTGCACTGATATTCCTCGCCCCTGATCGACATCACGATGTGCGAGTGATCGAACCCCGGGATTATCGGCTGTTTGCTGCCGTGCTGGCATTGCAGCGATCCGCAGCGGACGTTCCTGAAGACAAGATGTATAAAATACACTAGTATGCAAAATATTTATCGAAGACGGATAATTAAGCGATCGAGAAAAGGTACATACTCTGGCTCGCACTTGATGTAGTGGCCGGACTGGTCGGTGCCACAGTGTCCGCTCAAGGAGCCCTTCGAGTTGTAGTGCTCGAAACAGTGTTTGTCCGCTGCGATACCTCCGTAGCCCCAGATCTGCTCGCACTGCACATCCAGGGCCGGACAGAACCCGTTGAAACAGACTCCGGTGTTATCCGCGCACGGACTGCCGTTTCTCCTGTAAACGTCAACCGGACACTGGCCCGTCTTGCCCGTGCAGACTTCCGGCAGGTCGCACTCGTTCGTTGACTCCCGGCAGACCACTCCGGGGGGCCAACAACTGCACAATGCCACCGCATTACACAATTAGTTTCTCTTCGTTACTGTAGACCAGTCGTCTTCAAACTCTGTTCATAGAGAAACCGCTTCGTAGTTTCTTAAAAAGAATCGCAAAAACCCCGTGAAGGGTCTCGCAAGCCGGCAGAGTTTGAAGACCACCGAGAGTAGCCGGCGTGCGCTTCGAGTTCGTTCGCCTCGTCGAATTGCGAACGCGTTTATCAGACTGTCGTTTATCGTCACGTAGATCTTGCTCCTGGCGAGAGGAGACTGTGTCGAATATGTTCAACGACTGACTGAAGATCCTAGCGAAGCGATAGACGACGAAGGTGTGTGTCTGTGTGTGAGCGTGTGTGTATGCGCGTGTCGTCGAGTATCCAAAATATTGTACCTTGCATTTGCTACAGCATGGTCCTGCCGCGCACTCCGCTTCCCTGGTGAGGTTGCAGGTGATCGGATCGCAGCATGGATCGAGCTCTTTGCACTCGTCGATCGATCCACAATCGCATTGTTCCCCTTCGTCTAGTTTTCTATTTCCGCAGGTCCTCTTTTCCACCAACTGCTTTTCGTTCGCCATCAGGAACACAAAGAAAGAAAAAGAAAGAGAGAGAGAGAGAAAGAAAGGGGGAAAAAGAACGTTCGTGTTTAACGTCGTCAAGAATAGAATTACGCCGATTTGCGATACGCGGCGTAGAAGGATTCGATTCTCTCTTAAAGCGGACTTACCTCGTTCGGTTTATTCAGAAGACACAGGCCCTCGCCGCTACGCAACGTCTCCGTGTAGTCGTTTTTACTGCAGTCGGAAAACTTGTAAGGTTGCACATTGTCCAAGCCGACGATTGATTGAGCCATAATACACCCGTGCCAGTCCTGACACACGCAGTTTTTCCCTGCGATTCGAGTCAACGCGACAAAGTCAAGTATAGCGTCGCAATAGCAACCGTGTCTGATTCTCAGCCCCCTAACTGCCGGAGTTGACTATTTATCTCTTAGTAAATTGCAAGATTGTGGACGTCACATATCCGCGACGTTGTTAGCGAATGCATTAAATAGGATTTGTGGAAAGACAGTTTTACAAAGTTAGGGGGCGAGATAAGTCTTTCCCTCTCGAATGGATACTAACTTTCATCGTCGTGGATCATGCCAATGTTATGGCCGATCATGTGGGCCATGGTGCCCGCTAGTAAATGGGGCTCGTACGAATTCACATCAACACTAATTCCTATGGCTTTTGATTTACAGATGGACGACGGCACCGCCACCCCCGATTCACCGCCCATAAATGTTTCGCCTCTGCAAATGGAAGTTTGTCGTGTCAACGATGATTCTTAAAGATAACGGAAACCGTATAGATGGAAACGTACGCGTTTAAACAGGTACGGGAGAATAAATGATATAATAACAAATATGGGAGAAGAAATAATTGTTTAATCTGATCTCTGGTTTCAATAGTGCGACGCGTGGTTAGCTCCCCTAATCTCCGCAACCCGCGTCGCTCTCGAGCACGCACGCAACAAGGCTACTCCTATATGTGCACTTACGTGAGCAACTGGGTGGTGTCGTGCGCGACATGGAATATATTTCGTATCTTGTAAGCATTCAAGTTGCTCAAAGCTTGATTGATGTCCATGCCTTCACTGATATTCGCCTTGTTCACGCCCTGCCAGGTTTCGATGTATGTCACGGAGACTCTAGTGTTCAATGTACGGAAATACTGCAACCAAACAACACGTGAGTTATTCAATAAGAAGAAGAAGAAGAAGAAGAAGATGATGATGATGATGATGATGATGATGATGATTATGATACGCACCAAATCAGCGATATTGACGACTTGGATGGCATCGTGGACAACCTCCGCTCTAGTGCTACCGTTCCTCTTCTTGAACTGGGCAGAGAAAAGATTCGATTTTACTACGGTTTATTTCACGTCTGGATCCGCCGATAAAACCGGCGATCCTGCGTCGTGATTCGTTTCGACGGTAACGATTACCGGTGAACTACGTCCTCGAAAACCGAACTCGGCCTCCGTTTCAACTGCCGCGAGTCGATGATCGCCAACACACATACACACGGAATCGTTTACTGCCGTCTTCGACGTTATACTCTGTCCTCCGCCTCTTCCGCATCAAGAGTCTTTATAGTTTGTACGTTGCAAGCTACGTCGCGCCGCTTGAACGTTTTCTCGTCGAGTTTATAGACAGTTTTTCTATTTAGTAGTTTATTTAGTACAGTTTAGGGTACGGTCCCATCAGTCATCTTTTCATTTTTCCATGATATTGTATGAATTACTTCCGACTTATCGCGGTCCGGTATCGAAGTATCTGTGCAAGGGTGCGCACACCCTGGATCCGTACGCTGAAGATGGTAAACGGTCTGCCAGGTCGCAAATTCTTGCAACTGGGTCATCGCTTGCCAAAACCTATACAGGCATTAACATATTTCCTGGTGACAACGACAGACTCGACGGGGAAAACGTGTCGGGGCGACCTGATTCCATTTGGCCAGTGGAATTTTTGACTTTACTCGACGATCATCGGCCACGGCAGATTTGATTGTTATTATCACGGTACTGCGAGTTCCGAAGAGAAATAATTCATTGTTGTTTGTTCCAGGGACGTAGTTCTCGGTTCCGGAGGCAGCAGAAAGGCGATCGTACCATAGCCTTATCGATAATGATGGCAGTTTCGATGTATTTGGTTTGCTCACGGACGTCTCTCTTGTATCGATCGGAAACGGTCTCCGATAGGCCCAGAACATGCTTCTGCCGACGGTTCTTTACACGCCACTCAATATTCCCCGAGTTAGCGCAGCCTTTGTTAGCCTTTGATCGAGCCTCAAATATAACATGAGGATGTTTCTGCTAAAAGAGAGGTCTGCATATAGTTTAGATTCGATGCTGGCTGCTCTCTTATTCGTGTTCGAGAACAGCATTGTATTCTCTCTTTCTCTCTCTCTTTCTCTGTACATTTCTACGCGCTAATTACGATTGTCGGAAACTTTTCTAAGAATTTTACGAACTACACTGTCCAACAGCAAATTGAGCGTACAGTTGTTAAAACGCGACTTGGCGATGGACAGTGTTCTCTCCGACATCGGTTAAACAATGGACTGGTAAAAGTGACCGCTCATCGTGGAGCTTAGTTTAGCAAAAAAAGAATTTCGGAAAAATAAATTTTTGCGGTGCGTAAACAGCGTTTCGTAACACGTGGACTACCCCGATTACTCAGCAGTGGGTGTGGCGCGAACAGAGAACCCGTGAAAGGAAGTTAGCACAGGGCATAGCTTGTTTGACCCAGTTCCGAGTTTCTAATTAATTGATAATTGTAATAGTTCGAACAGTCCCTGATTTCGTGGAGCCATCGATCATCGGTCCCCCTACTACCTTGTGAAATTTTACGCCGTCAGAGAGAAACAGACAGAGGGAGAGAGAAAAACAGAGTGAGAGAGATAGAGTGTGAGAGTGAGAAACAAAGAGGGAGAGGGAGGGCTTGCACGCTCGAACACGGTCACGAAATTGTGTATCTGCTTTTCTCTTCCTTGTTTCGTCACGTTGTTACTTCGAGATGTCTTTATGAATAATAACGAAGCCTCATGCATAGAAGAACAACGGTTTGCTCCGCTCGAGCTTCCGTCACGTTGATTTAAAAAAGAAAAGACTGCCGAGACCGCATTTTCTTGCAATAAATGCAATTTATGCTTCTTCTCGCGTAGTTTCCTCTTTATTTCCACGGTAATTATAATCGTACGGATAACGACAACGTTCTTCTTTTCAGGCGCACGTACTAGGTTATGCGCTTAAAAAAAAGACTAGTTGAAAGATCATTATTTTGTTAAGAACTGACTGATTTGTTTGCAATTCAGGGACTCAACGCACGAGCCTGATGGCGTCGGTACGTCGACGTTCGTCCTCGAATGGTCAAGTAGCAGAGCAACGAACGAACTTATGCGGTGGTTTCGAAATTAACAGGGAATCTATTGATCGAGCAATCATCTTTTCATCAGTCCCGATGTCAATGTCAAGCTGTGTCACGCAGCGTCATCGGTCGGCACTAAATTGTTCGGTAAAGTATCGTCGTCCCGTTTACACACGATGGAAACACGGAGACTAACAGAGACGATTACTCGTTCGCAGATGATGGCGCGAAGAGTGTGCTCTAGGGTGGTCCTTATTTTTGACTTTCCGTTTGTTTAGTTGTTACCCTCCTATATTGTGACACTTGGTGAGAAAAAGATGTGCGCCATAAATTCGTTTATTTTTCAACATGAAAGCAGGCCGATAAAAAGAAGTACGTGTTAAATATTTTTCCGACAACAGCCTCTTAGACACCATTAAAATTGTAGAACTTTCTCAGCAAGAGTGTTACGCTTTACGGGGGTAAGACTAAACAAACACTTTTGACCCTTACAGCTAAGGACCACCATAGTGTGCGTGCGACAATGGTGAAACTGACCGACAGATCGCCGCCGTAGAATGGATGAATGACGAAGGTCTCGTTGCCTAAATGAATGACGCCGCTGAGACCGTTACACGTGTGAAAGGCAGCGGTGGCCCCCGGATAATCCCTGATGGTGCCGTGATAGTAGCAGTGCTCTACCTCCTGGAAACAGATTCCCGGCATTGGGGTAATACGCTCCGAGGGATATGAGAACGGGAACTACGCCCCGCTCGTAGTCCGCCTTTAGTCTCCGTCTTACCTGTTTAGAACTTTGTTCCGCGCCGCCGACTAAAAAGTCTTTTTGCATAAGATTCGGTGCTAAAAGTTGCCTGGAACAGAGAGAGAATCGTCGCCGTGAAATGCATTTCTCGTGACCGACCGGTGTCACGGGAAAAGGGAGGCGCGAACGAGGGAACATATTTTCCCGGGGAAACTGGTATCGATTCGGTTTCTCGTAAATTGCTTTTCCATTGTTGCTTCCGCGCTTTGTCGGGGAACATCGAAAAGGAATAGAGAGAGAGAGAAAGAGAGAGAGAGAGAGAAATAGAGAAGAGAGGGTTTGAGAGAGAGAGAGAGAGAGAAAGAGAGAAACCGAGCGGATACGACGTCTCCAGGCTTCTGCGGAAACTCCACTTACGCATTTATTTCTAAGTCTAGGCGAAATTTGTGATTAAAGGCCTTGATCAAGAGGGACGTCCGATGATAGTGTCTCCCTGTCTGAAAATCGAAGGATCGTTTAGCCTGAGATTACACGACTGTCTGAGAATGCAAAAATGGGCGCGATTCTCTTTCTTTTCAGTGATCCAGTGGGATCAAATTATACGTATATACCGCTTTAAATAATAGATTTCGTCGATGCAATAATTTTGTCCTGTTGGACTACTAAAACACCGCAACGTAGTGCAACTGCTTCGCTGTAACAGTCGATCAGGGGCAGAGTCGCGCTTCTACCACAGACGAGGTATAGAAGTAGGCCAAGAACAATATTTTGGTTTTGTGTCGTGATTCAATGATATGTGTTCATAGTTCTGTCACATGCGAGGTACGAGGTGTGATCAAAAAGTAAGGTGACTTTTTATTTTTATCAAAAAAATATTTATTTATTTATCAATATTTATGTTGTCCCCTTCAAAGTAATCCCCCTCAGATATAATACACTTGTGCCAGCGCTTTTTCCAATCCTCGAAGCACTTCTGATAAGCACTTTTTGGTATAGCTTTGAGATCTTCCAGCGATGCAGTCTTTATTTCCTCGATCGTTGCAAATCTCCGTCCCATGGATCTCTTCAGTTTTGGGAACAGGAAAAAGTCGCAGGGGGCCAAATCTGGTGAATATGGTGGCTGAGGCATGATTGTATTGTTTCTGGCCAACAAATAACTCGCAAGCAACGATGCGTGAGCAGGTGCATTATCGTGATGCAAAATCCATGAATTGTGTTACCAAAATTCCGGGCGTTTTTTCCGTATTGCTTCAAGCAAACGGCGCATAACTTCAAGGTAATACTCCTTATTAAGCGTACGACCTTGTGGTAAGAACTCCTGATGCACTATGCCATAATAATCGAAGAAAACAGTGAGCAAAACCTTGACATTTGATCGAACCTGACGTGCTTTTTTCGGTCTTGGCTCTTCTAGGGACTTCCATTGGGACGATTGGACTTTGGTTTCGACGTCATAACCATATACTCATGATTCGTCACCAGTTATGACTCTTTTGAGCAAATCAGGATCATCATTGACGTCATTCTGCAGCTCCTGAGCGATGCTCATGCGACGTTTCTTCTGGTCAAAATTAAGCAATTTCGGAACAAACTTCGCTAACACACGTCTCATGCTCAAAACATCCGTTAAAATGGCTCGGCACGAACCAAACGAGATGCCAACATCATCGGCAACTTCTCTAATGGTAATTCGACGATTCTCCAACACTATTTTCTTCACTTCTTCAACGTTTTCATCAGTTGTTGACGTGCTGGGGCGTCCAGGGCGAGCTTCGTCATTAACATCTTCTCGGGTTTCTTGGAAGAGCTTGTACCACTTATAAACATTATATTTACTCAGAGTACACTCACCGTATGCCACTGTCAACATTTCAAGGGTTTTGGAGCACTTCATTCCATTTTTTAAACAAAATTTGATGCAAATTCTTTGATCCATTTTTTTCGACAGCAGAAAATCGCCGAAGACGCAAAACCCTTTTAACCTTTATGCTTCTCGCAAACAAACAAAAAATGCTATATATCTGAAACTCTGAACATATGTTCGGGACGAGTGTACCAGCATAAGAAAGAAAAGAAAACGAAAATCGACTGTAGATATTCCGCGAAATTCAAAAAGTCACCTTACTTTTTGATCACACCTTGTATAGAATCTGTGCTTAAATTCACGAGTTATCAGTAACGTAGAATGCTACACGAAAATAATAATGGGCTCTAAAGTCCAATGTGTGACGATGAGTTGAAATTTTGCAAATATCTTGATATTGCGTTCTACGTTTAACCCTTTGCACTCGGAGCTATTTTAACTGCAAAATTAAACGTTTCTTTCGATCTAGAATATTTCCATTCTGTATGATTTTTTAAATTTGGTGGATATGAAATTGATGTAATACCTCATACAATACTTAGATGTTGAGTAATTGATTAGATACCGACAGATCTAATAATGTAAACAATATTATAAATAATAGTACAGCAATTATTAATGGCGCCTCAGAGACGTCACTTGAGTGCTAAGGGTTAATATTCATGTTCATTTTACATTGGAGTGTTTGGTCTACTCGCGTATCTCGTCTGTGCTTCTACGGAAGAACGGGGTTCTCTCTGTTTCCTACGCGACGGCGAGTAATGTAAGAAAGTAAGAACCGACAGAATTGCGCCTATTTTTGCAGAACATGCGCTGTCACTATTATTCTTCCGTTACACTTACACTTCTCGTTCTGCCTCGATAAGTTTGATATCCACCCTCAGCATATCCTCTTTGAGGAAACTGCGAACGGAATAAAAGGTCCGGGTTAAGAAATTGAAATTTGTGCAACGCATGCACCGGTGTCTTCGGAAAAGCCGATCTCCAGGGGCAGGGGCAGAGACAATAAGTTTTTCCTTATATAGACGTCTTGAAAGTCTTCATTGTCTTGAAAATCTTGAAATCCTTAAAACTTTGGAAGGTTTGTAAGAATTGAAACTCTTGAAATGTTACATCTATCACGAAACAATGATGACGTCATGTCAGGATTGGGATGAATAACAGTATGAACGTACCAATATTATAAAAAGTATAACATTTATTAAGATTATCAAGACTTTTCAAATTTTCAAGATTTCAAGACTTTCAAGAGTTTCAAGAATGTCTGATTTCGAATAAATATCGAATTGATTCGAAACTCTGTGGTGTTGTCTAGGTGTTGTCTCGGTTCCTCGAACCACGACGGGGACACCCCCCACCTGTTCTTGGTTCCTCGAGATTAAAGTGATTACCTTCGGCATGCTGACTTCTCTCGTGGATATCCCCATTTTCTCGTGATGCCGTAACTGTACCGGATAGATGATCTGATAGTAATTGTCCCCAATATTTCGTACTAGCTCTTGGTTTTGTCGATACTCGCGCAGTAGTCGTTCGACCTCACCTGAAATCAATTTCCCGCCCTGTGAATCGAACGTCCTGCCAATTCACCCTTCTGTCTGTCTCTCTGTCTACCTGTCTACCTGTCTGTCTGTCTGCCTGTCTGTCCGTGTGTGTATCTCCAGACTCTATCTTCAAGAGGAGCGCGTGTGCACGCGTGTCGGCACAAAAATAGACTCTCAGAGGCTGCTCTATCACGTTTCCGAATTTTATCTAAACGGGGTTTGAGGGGATGAAATGCGTTCGCGAGAGAAGCGTGTGGCAGAAATGTGAATACGGGAGGCGTGTTTTCCAACGAAGATACAGCCGTTTGACGGAGAAACCTGCGATGCTCGAGCCAGGTTTCTCGAACTTGTAAAAAGCAGGGTAATTAGCAGGGGGCGTGGAGGTCTTCTCCTCGCGTAAACTGTTGCCAGCCCGCGCGACGAGCTACGATTGACTCGAGATAATCGGTGGAGGGCCTCCTCGAACCGTGAACCCTCCAGTTCCATCCTCTTATCGACTGTCCGGGCGAACGCCTCGATTTAACCGAGACCGGTGCGGTGGTGCACGTGCACAGAATCAAGTGCACGGATCATTATTCACCGATGTTTTTTCAGGCACGCGTCGCACGATCCGTTTGCGGTCTGTTAACACCCCTCGCCCTACGCTTTCTCACAGCGAAACTTCTGCGTCGTTAACGATTTCCTACAAAAAGTTCGTGCGACTAGCGCAACAGTTTCTTCAACACCGTTGCAACAACGTTACCACCGAACCTACCGGCTCCACATTTTTATTTACACAATTATTGCAATTATAAATTGAAAACTTGCTAAGAAATTCTTAGCTGTGTATCATAAGTTCCTGACAAGTATTAAATAATCGCCGGTCGGTTTAGTGTTAAGGGATGATATTCCCAGCGTGTTTATAACTGAAAAGGCGACTGTTTGAGTTAGGGTAGCGTCTAAAGCGATTTGTCAGGGCGACACGGGGTGAAACAGGGTGAACGGTCGGCTCGACCCGGGTCGAGGAAGAGACGCATCGGGTTTCTTGTGATGTCCCGGTGAAATGTACGCAAAGGAAACTCCGGTAGGGGGTGGTGACGGAGGAGTTGAGGGGTGGGACCGCATTGCAGCACTTCCCTCTCGGAAACTCGATCTGTGGTTACATCTAGTTCTCTCGGACGCGGAGAATGGTTTATTGTTAAGTCAACACCGACGGTGATTGGCTGGAAACGCGAAACTTAAATTGAGTTAAATTTTAGACGGTTCGATGGACAGTGCGTTAACGGAGGACCAATCCGTGTCGCCGAGGAGGCGGCTGTTGAAAAGAGGAAACGTTCGATCCCTGACGGACAACCGTGAAAATCGTCTCCGCGCCGGTGTTCTCCTTTCGTTTACCGAAGGACCTGCGGCTGGAACGCACGGCTGCGTGTCTCCCGTCGCCGGTGCTTGTCGCATTTGAATTGCAAAATCGACGCCACCCCCCTCGCGAATTAACAATCACGCCCCAGCGACGCCATTGGTCAATTACCCGGGCGGGAATTCCCTTCGAAACCGAAAAATCTCGCTGCGATTTATGAAACGGCAAATTGTCATGAAATCCGACCGATCGTTAAATATTTGTCTCTACGTTCCAGATATCCGGAAAGCAGCTTTTGGTACGCTGACTCCCCTGAACGATAGTCAACACCTAATCGCTTCACCTGGCAGCTGGAATATTCGAGTCCGGCAGGGATCGAAACCGGATTGCGAACAAGTAATCGAGATTTCGAGCTCGCGACTGTAAAATTCGAATTTCAATGGGATCGGGTAAAAAAGCGGTCGTGTCCGGGTGTTCGACCGTTGTCTCTGTTTCGAGGGTGGTTGGTAGGGCTCGCGTTGCAGTTGTTGTTGCAGTTGTTGTTGCAGTTGTTCGCAGATGTACGCCGGGGCGAGCATCAAAGAGGAGCGCCGCGGACTTTGACGGGGAACTTCTCTCAGTTACGCATTGTCTATTTACGCGATCGTTTCGTAACTTTGCGTTCGCGTCCCGTGCTCTTTGTCCCCGCGTCAAAGGCGGCTTCTGTCGGGACACTCGTCGTCGTCGACGGCGTCATCGTCTCCTTCTTCGTCGTCATCGTCGTCATCGTTGTCGTCGACGTTCCTCTGCAATTAGAGGCGAGATTCTCTCCGCGCGCGTAAGTACGGTTTCGCGGCCGAAAGAAAGGAAAGGAACGAGAGCGAGCAGGGAAAAATGAAATTCAAGAAGGGTAATGAATTTCTCGGACACTGCCGGCAACGACTTGCAACGATGCCGAAACTAACCGTTTGAGATTGTTTAATTTATCAACTACAATGCTCGTTGTAAAAGAAATCTGAGAAAATCATGAACATTGTCCTCGAGAATGTCTGGATTAGGTTATCCTTGTTAGAATGAGTTCAGTTTCGAAGATGTTAGGCTTGCGCTGGGATACTCACCAACAGGAGTTTCCTCGTTCCAGAAGGAGTCATCTATGGTGTAGTCGGCTTCTGCAATCAGAACAAGGGAGAAACATATAATTCGATTAACATGGAGGACGCGATCGCGTCGCTCCCCCCGTGTGCATTCGACGATTTACGGGGGGTGAATATTGGGGTCGGAGACACGGGGGTGGTTCTGGCGGAACAGTCCACCGGGAACCAGAGATTCCGGTCGTTCCACCCCGGCGTCGGAAAATTTCTCGAGTTTGCGAGGAAAATTCCTACGGGAGGCACTCGTCGTCGTTTCGCCGCGAAACCAACTTCCGTACCCCAAGGAATTTCGGATGGGTTACCTGGGAATTCTCGTCGACCGGCTAGAACTTCACCAGAAACTTTGGGGACGATCCGTGTTATCGAAAAACGGTCAGCGACTTCGTTAACCCCCTCTCTCGAATCCTCTGCTTTTAATTTTAATACACGTGAATTTTGCTATTCACGGTACTGAATTCGGGGGGGGGGGGGGTGCAGAGATAGATGATAGGGACGGTGATTTGGCAGGGTTGGCCCGACTCCGCCCGCTTTGCCACGGTAAGAGGATTGTTCACGAGGTAATTCGGCATAGTTGTTGAAAATAATATTAAAATGTTTGCGTTACAGAACACGGCGAACCAGCTGGCAGATTGTACGTATAAAGGGATGGCTGGCGAGTAAGCGGGCTCAGCTTATGGACATAGCCGTGACCACAGAAAATTTGCGGTAAGAGGATTGTTCGAGGTAATTCGGCACGGTTGTTGAAAATAATATTAATGCTAGAACTACCGAGCGGCCAAGGTAACTGGATTTCATTTTAATACCCGAAATATTGCACAAAAATCGATTCGTTGACCCTCTACACTCGATCAGCATAGAACAAACTAACTGAACTCGCAAACGTGGCGGAGGTTATGGTTTTTTTTGTGTACAATCATAGTAATTTTTAGTGGCCATTCGGGTGCAAAGGGTTGAGAATCAATTCACACCGAAGACATGCTCAGAGAAACACTTTTCCGTTTACAGTAATGAAACCAGAACTCTGAAATGGATCGGTTACAGCCCTTCGGCGACTCCGTCGTTAAAATGTTTGCCCGTTCAGAACGGTGGGAAACTGAAAACCAGAGCCGACAAAGACCCAAAATTCAACGGAGCCCATCAGTAGCTCATGACTGATTCTGATAATGGTAATTTGAATGTCGTCACGGTACCGTTGCTGGCTCTGTTACCGGTGGATCGGTTCGTTGACCCAGCTCGTGGAAAGGCCTCGGGAGGCCTGGTTCGTTCGGGAGTAACGCACGATAACTGGTCGATGATTTATTAAAGAGGGCCTGAGAGAACCGGGGGGTCGGGCAGAAGTAATTTCGAGGCGGACGTCGTTTACCCCCGGCGAAATTTCTCTTCGCCCGTGAAAGTCTCTGCCCCAGAGGGGCCTCTCTTTCTCTCTCTCTCTCTCTCTCTCTCTCTCTCTCTCTCTCTCTCTCCCTCTCTCTCGTCCCTAAAGAAACAGCCGGGGTGTCATTGACTATCATCCATTCGAGGCCCTCATCGCCCGGGGCTTGTTTTTCGTATTCCACCCCGCGAAAACTAGGCCACTGGAAACCGAGTTCTTTTTACCCGCGGCTCGTCCATTTTATGAATTTTATGAAACCCGCCCCCTTGGACAGATGGTTTGTACTGAGATGAAAAAGTTTCAGAGCCAGGCATCAATGAAACTTCGCCGAGGAAAACTTGTTCGCCCTCAACCATTCCCTCGTCGTCACGCTACTGTCCATGGATTCGATCCGATGGATACATTTGTAAGTCCGCTCTTTGCGTTTATCTTTCGCCTTGCCCTTATGGTAACTTCCTCGAGTATATTATCGTGGTCTTATTCGAACCGTGAAAACAATTCTGCAAGCATGTAACGCACGCTTCACCTTTATTTAGAATGATGTCTCAACAATATCGGAAACAGCCATTTTTCTCGGTGCAGAATTGTTTTCACGTTCTCTCGTAAAATGAAACCCGAACAGGATCATTGAATTATTACATTTTTCAAGTCCACCCGAGGGTACAAAAATTGAATCTCTGCGGGGTTATCGATAATCGGATAATCGGCGAGGGAGATTTACTCTGTCGGTAATGTTATTACTTATCGACAGACGTTATCGACAGAGGAGGCATCTATCTATCGGAGACCCCCGCGAACAGGCATCCGGATATTCAGCCCTGCTGACGAGTCTGCCCATTTCACGGAGTTTGGTGGTAAGTTGCAGAGATAAGTAAACAGAATGTTGGCTTCTGTTCGAATCGTACGAAAAATCGTTTCAGAGGCGCTATAAGGACGTAGGGAAACAGCGGTTGGATAGAAGAACGATAGGGAGTCGTGGGGAGGAGGTTTCGCAGACATTGCAAGTTCCCTGACAACGAGCCGAATGCGCTGAACGCGTTCTCCGGGAGGAAATCGACGAACCGTGACGGTCACTGATTGGTAGGTGCAACGAGACGTGACGGTTTACTGTGGAAACGCGGGTCGTCCTCGAATAGTCGGAGATGCAGCGTCCCTTTCCAATCCTGTCGAGATTTAGGTCGGCGGACCGGCTGTTTCCCGACTCCGTTCGAACCGCCAGCGTGTCTTTAGCAAAGGATATTGCCCTCCTTCCGATCTTTTCACGGAACGATCCTCTCCGAGGCGATTTCTATCAGACCCCGAGCCGACTTTCGCGTCCCTCTTACGAGTCTCGGAGACTGTTTGTATTACCGATGAACAGCGAGTGCGTGGTTTCTGTATAATGATTCCTTCCTGTCGCACAGCTATCAGCGCGGGGTTCAAAATACAGCGAGTCAATGTTAACGAGCTGATAATTGCAGCCACCGGCGCGAAGTGGAAACATCGGGTAATAGTCGGACACGCGAACTCCGGAAAGTTAGGTTCACCAATATGCCGAGCAATCAACGATGTAGGAAAGGAACACTTGGCCCAGAAGTTCGACTTGGATCGCACCCATTGACGGAGTAATACGACCCGAACGAATAACACAGTCACGATTAAACCATAACAACGACGGGAAGGCGACCTTTAAGGTAGCGCGAAAATTTTCTGTGTTCGCCGAGCACGCGTAGATTCATTCGGGACACAAAGGGTTCATTCTTGATCGAATGCTTTGCGTCACAGCCACTGTACGAGAGACGCAGTCAGCGGCAAGTTCGTAATTAATTTTCGTGCGACCCCGTTGACTAAGAGGGACAGAGGGTCGAGGGCGAGAGACAGAGACGGAGAAGTTTTCCTTAAACGTTCCCAGGAGTGTTTCACGCAATGTGCTCTCCTCGAAGATCTGTTCCTGGTTCGCGCGGTGTAACAGCGTCGCAGAACATAATGTTCGCACGATGAAATTAAACGGTTCAGAAACTCCTATAATCTGTCGGGGTAAACCGTCGACGGGTGGTAGCGGCGACGACGCGACGGAGTTAATGGGAACGTGGGGTGGCAAGATTTACGGGGATGGAAGTGAATTCGGTTTGTAGCCTCGGTCAGAACAAGTCGCCGAGCAGCGTCGGATAGACGGGAGTAGGCCGGTTGTTAACGCGGCAGAAATTTAATTAGTTTTTATCGATTCGTTCGCATCGTGTACCGGGGATCGCGACACGGTACCAGTTTTTCCTCTGGAGTCGATTGTTGGCTGATAATCGGTTCGATCGGATCGGTAATGTCATTATTCGAAATTATCAGAAGAGTTGATTCGGTGAATCTATTTATCGAGCGATCGACGCCATGTTCGTCCGAGGTGTCGGAGACCGAATGGCCCCAACGACCAAGCGAACAGAGCGTATGGCAAGGTACTTTGTCTCCGTCAGGAGAAACTGTTTTGTTTTCCGGTTTTTCGAGTATAAATCAGCAAACGGTTCTCGAAAACAACCGCGTGCGATTAACTCGTGGAAAAATTGGCCTCGCCGCTCGAGAATGCCGAGAAGCTTTCCTCGCAGCCGATGAACTCCGCTCGTTTTCCTCGCAGCCGCAGGCCTTTTAACAATTTCGTGCCACTTTCTCTCTCTCTCTCTCTCGCTCGCTCTCTGCTCCTCCAACCGGCATCCCCACGCAACAATCGCGACCGAAATTCTCACGCTACAGCAATTCACCGTGCGCGATCTGTTGGGTCGATCAACGAGTGCCATTATCGCGGCGACTGCGATTCTTATCTTGTCGAGACGGGTCGTTAACCGTTTATGTCCTAGAGGCTCTCGAAAGCTCACCGTTCCACTGGTCGCGCGATGCGCTTAGATTTTTATCTTCGATTCAATTTCATTTATAGCGGTGGCACGTACGATCCTATTAATATAAACGCGATTGAACATTTCAGTGTTTCTACGAACGGTGCGGTTGGGGAAGGTTCCTCCCGTGTAAGGGCATGCTTCCACCGATGATGCCCGACCGCTCGAAGTATCTCGTAATTAGTCGGATACCCTTTGACCGAATGCGGCTGGGCAAAAGTGGAAATTACCAAGTTCGCTGCGCGAACGCTAATTGCACCCTCATCACCGTCACATTCAAGTCGCGGAGGAATGGTCCCGCGGCGGAATCAGTCACGGATCAACGGTGCCGCATCGCCCCTCTTTGCCTCTCGTCATTCTCCGGTCAGTTGGAATTGCGATCTGGTACAAACCGTTACGAGCCGTTTTAACATAAATTTTATCCGTTCGTTGTCTCAACTAGCTACTCCATCCTACCACGGCTTAACAATTTTGAATGCTCGAGAAAACCATGGGTACGATGGGCATAGCCGAAGAAGGAGAATAGGCGAACGAAAACGTTGAACGCGTGGCAACGATCACGAGGAAGGTAGGGCAGGGGAAACAGGAACGTTTCTTCGTAGTCGAATCGCACGACCAAAGAACGCCTTTCTGCCCCCTCCCCCCAACGTTCGTTTCAATCGCGGAGCTTTGCTCGCCGCTTTTCTTGCTCCTCTTTGTACCGTTACCAGTTTCAAGCTGCTTAGGCGGCCTGCGAGCGCGTCCGACGGATTTTCGAGCGTGAAAGGCTCGCCGGGAAAGCTACAGGCCGTTACATGGAACTGGTAAATGTTCGAACAACCGGCTCGAAATCTGCGAGGGGATGTTTGAATTGAATCCGAGGCGAAACAGGGGACAACCGGACGACATCTACGCAACTTCTACAGTGAATTCAACAACGGTGTGGTCCAGTCGTGCGTCAACGCCAACAGCATCGCTAGCCCTGACACACCGGCGTGCTTCTCGGTTTCGCGCAGAACCGACCGAATAATCGTAGTCGGTCCACGACAAAGACAGATAAATAGATAAGTAGATGGACGGAGACAGGGACGGAGAGACGAATAACTAGGCCGAGAGGGAACCGAGAAACAGGGAGAAAGGGAGAAAGAAAGAAGAGGCGACCAGACGGCGGTGGGAGTGGAGTTAGAGGGTCGGAGGAAAGAAAACGGGGTGAGAGCGAGGAGGAGAAACTCGGTGAGAAACAGAGTGAGAGAAAGAGAGAGCGACCAAGCGAGAGAGGTGGGGAAGTAAAGAGAAGCAGACTCGAAGAGGGAGGAGTTGAAACGTCGACGAGAGAGAGAGAGAGAGATAGAGAGCTGCGGGTGGCGGTGGAGAGTATGAGAGAGAGAGCTAGAGAGGGTGAGTGGGACGCGGATCCCGGAGCGTTCGGTACCATTGCATATCCCGCACATCTCGCAGGTGCAGGGCGTGGTGCCTTGTCGGCAATATCGATTACAAACCCGGGCGGTTGCGCATTCACGTCGACACGTGGACGTGGACCGGCAGCCAGACTAAATTTGTGTTGCCCTATATTTTAGGTTCCTGCACTCATCTGCCTCTCAAAGATTGATTGCTTTTCCCTCTAGCGGCCGGAGTCCGCTGCCTCTATCCTTTCTCTCTCTCTATCTCTCCCCCTCTCTCTCTGTCTCTCTGTCTCTCTATCTCTTCCTCCCGACACTGGGCCACGCGCGCACGAATTTACGTGTCGTGTCTGCGAGATCGCACTCGATTTGCCCCCGTCGCCACAGTTTTCCACGCGTCTTCGAACGATGGAGGAACGGTACCCCTAACCGAGAGCAATCTCTCGTCTTCGACGGAAACATGACCCGTTCTCGGGAAGAGGAACGGGTTGCCGGCTCCCGGGGCTATGGAGCCGCTTTGATGGTGCGCTCTCGCCTCTGGTCCACAGTCTCTGACCTTCAATCCCCTACCCCTCGCAACCCGCCGCAGCTTTTTCTCCCTCCCCGCACACATAAAGGAGCTTAACGGTTTTCACCTCCTCCTCCTCCTCCTCCCCTCTGCCCAGCCGAAGAACAACTCCAGAAACAGGACGTCGACTCCGTCAGCTCTAGCCAGAGCCACCAGACCGTGAGTTCCTCTCGGAGGTTCCCCGCCCCGTTCGCCGCTGCGGCTGCTCTTCACCCCCATTATTTCTTTCATTCTTCCTTTCACTCCCCACCGTCGTCGTAGCCTCAGCCCGGCGGCCCCCCTTCCCCCGCCTGTCCGAGTCGATACTCGACCCAGCATTTTTATCGCCACTCGGGGCTACCCACTCTCGCTTCTTCTGGATACCGCTTGAATTTACTCACAAGCCCGGATCTTTGGATCCTTCCCCCTTTGGAAAGTCCGTGAACCGAGGACGGACGAGTGCCACTCGTTTCTACGATGCCCTCGTCTCTATGTTTCAGAGAGAGAGAGAGGGAGATAGAGGAGAGAGAAATAGAGAGAGGAGAGACAGAGACCCCGATTCTTCCGGAATCGCTGTTCTTCGATCATTCGATCCCGTATCGTGGGCAAACCGTTGTTCGCCCCGCCCCCCCCCCGTCCGACCGATGCTCTCTAGTCCGTGTCTCTGGCCGTTCCCAAGGGAATTAGCTCCCGGTGCGGACCGAGAGAGAGAGAGAAAGGGAGAGAGGGATCTATCTCTTTGATCGTGGCTCCTCGGGAATGGTCATTCCCTCTGTCTAGCCTCGTGCAATCGTGGAACAAGCAGCCGCGCCGCTGCTTTCCGTGTTTCATTGAACTTTATCCGCCCGGTGGGAGGCAGGTGGGCGGGGCAGCGGTGTGCCACGGGTCTAGGGGGTTGTTCGTTACGCAACCATCGTTGATTCAACGGTCCCGCGATCCTTGGTCTATTAAATCCATCCCGGCGGATAGCTTTGCAGCGACGTCGACGGTGGCAGTTTCTTAAAGTTTCGTTACGCGGAAATTCACGAGGATTACGAAAGACGGTTACGTTACCGGGGCGTGTTACGCAAGAGGATCGATGCTCCGCCCCCTCACCCCGCCCACCTCGCTCGACCGAAGTCGTCGACGGGTTCGAAATCCCGTTTAATTCCAACGGTGCGCGGCGTTCGCGCGTTCGAGGATTTTAATCTGAAAATCGCGGCGCGCCTTTCAACGCCTCCTGATTGCTTCGAAACTACCGAATTCCCGCACGACAAAGGCGTTTCACGCGAACACGCCGACGACCCACTAACTCGCGGGGCCGCGATATTAAAAAGAGTCGAGGTCGTCCAACACGGGGGTTAATTCGTACGTAATCTCGTCCGTGGTCGCAGCAATCGCGCTGGACTGCAAAGAGAGAGTGAGAGAAAAAGGGAGAGAGAGAGAGAGCGAGAGGGTGAGAGGGAGGCCGCAGATATCGCATTAGTAATTGTAAGCCGCGGACGAGCAGGAAACCAGCGACGATTTCCCGTGCCCCATTCCCGTCCGCGCTCCACCCCTTCTGCACCCCGTCCCTCGTGGCCCTCGCGCTCCTCCCTGGTGGGCAGATTTCTCGTTACACGTACCGCGAGAGAGAGAGAGAGAGAGAGAGAGAGAGAGAGAGAGAGAGAGAGAGAGAGAGAGAGAGAGAGAGAGAGAGAGAGAGAGAGAGAGAGAGAGAGAGAGAGGGAGAGAGTGAGAGTGAGAGAGGTAGACACGAACGCTGGTTTTTAATCAGAAAACCCGGAAGCCTGTGAACAAGGCGCAACCGCTTCCGTGACCAGAGATCTCCACAAATATTTAAGCGACTTGCCGGGAAAGGGGGGCAATTGATTTTGGGGTGGATGCGTAATTGAATTTTCAAAGTAATTTTTACGCTTTGCTTAACTTGCGCGACAAATGGAGCCAGTAAAAGATTGCTGTATAATTACTGAAATTGTTTTTTCAGATTATTATCCGTTTGGAGAGCATTAACCGATCGTGTTCAGACCGTTCCGCGCGGAGCCAATCTATCGGTAGACGGATATCGGCGAGACAAATATGCGCCGTCGAAAGTACAGGAGGCAATAATTAGTCGATGCTTGTTCGTTAAGGTTCCCCACTCGAACCCAAGATCCGTCAACATGGAATTTCGATCGATCAGACGAGAAGGGGAGTTGTTCTCTCGGCGCTACTCGAAAATATCGACGAGAGCTTTTTAAATTTTCATTTAAAAAATCCAGTGACCTGCTGTGGGTAAAGTTCTCTTTTCCCGGGGGAGCGCAACGCGTTGACCCCGATTTTCAAGCGTGTTTTCACCACTTAATCGTAACTGCGTGGAAGCCTACAAATGATAAACTACCGCCAGTCTGAGGAACGGCTTCTTGATATCACGGGACACCGTGCGCGGTCATTTTTCTTCGAGTTTCGGACGGCTGGCGTGTCTCGGGAAGGAAAAAAAGAGGCTCGAGACGATCAATCGAAAAAGTTCGGATCGGATCGGCGTGTTATTGGCAGGCTAGAGGACTCGGTGCTGTCCAGTGGCGATGACACAGATTTTCACCGTGCGAGGGGAAACAATCTTGCAGCGTTTTCACTCGACGCGGTATGTATGTGTTTTAGGATTGAAGAGGACTGACTGGTAACGAGGGTAAATCAGCGAAGGAACGAGCGAGATTGTGTTGCGGACGTGTAGGGGCCGGGCATGTTCGGTTCTTCCAGCACGGATCGCGAAATCCGTGCCGCTGTACGCGAACTATGCTCCCCTGTATTCACCCGCTGGCCGGATGATGGATGATCCCGAGTAAAAGTTGGACACGAGTGCAGAGCCAGTATATAGCCGCAGTTTCCGCGGTCGTGTAATTAATAGTCGCGCATTTGCATCCGGTCGATATTATTCTATGATCAACGAGTGAAACTCGGCCCCGGTGTAATTGAACTGCGCGCGCGCCTCCGTAGAATTATTAATCGAACCACCACCGAACGAGAATCAATGGGGCCTGTGCCTCTGACAGAAACGTACCCGCCTCACGGCTATATTATACTGTCGCCCCCCGGGTCTACCCCAGATGCGCTCTTCGACGCTCCCTATCGCGACCATCGTGCTACCAACCGGATAAACGAGCCAACTTCAAACAGAGATCTACCGTTCGATCCTTCGATCTCACTCGGAAGACAAGAATTGGCTATTTGTTTATACAGGGAAACATATTGGAACAATCATCCAGGACAAGCAGCGAACGTGTTCGTGCAAACATTCGAACGACGACAGCGAGTAATTCTCGCGGAGCTCCTACGGCCTTCAACCAGATTTACATCGGCGCGTGTGCCTGTGCGGAGAGATCAACCGATAGGCGTGCCATAAAGAATTAATTTTTATTTCTGTCCGAGTAATATAACGAACGATATTTTGTTTCCAGGCGGATCCGTGCACAGCATAGTTCAATCTGGGACAAGCGACCAGGTTAGTTGGGCCATTTCCACGATCGGGTCCCAGCGGATTCGGTCGCCGGAGGTTCAGCCCATCAATTGTTTGTTGGGTCTGGGTTGGATCGGTCGATTCCGCGTCGGCTTAGTTTAATAACGGGGTTAGTCGTTCCTCGGAGGGTTGTTTACACGGTACAAAGATTTGTACGAAATTTTATGGGACAGGTAGGCACGTAGGAAGGGGACGAACGGTGAAGCGCGTTGCTGTTTACAGGCATCGCAATTAGAGTAACTTTAATTGCTGTCGCCGGGCCGGGGCACAAACAGCACGTTCTCTCCCTCCACCGTTGCCCATGTCTTCCAGTTAGTGTCGCTGCCACGGAAATGGGTTGCAGCGAACAATTAACCTTTGGGGAAAAATGCGCGCCACGTAGTTCCCCAACTAGATAGGATCGAGCACGCTCGTTATTAAATTTTTACTCGGATATAGAGGTCCGCCTCGTTATCCCTTGGCCTCAGTTCGAAACAACGCGTTCCAACAGCCGGCTGGCTCGAAGGAATTTAGGTTTCCGCGCTGTTCCGTCGCGGCGAGATCGGCTGCCGTTCCGCGGAGTCTGCGTGAAGACGACTAACCGCGTATTTATAGGAGAATTAATTTCTCGATGCTTTGTTCCAGCGAGATCGAGAAACGAACGCCGCGGTGTCGGAAGTGGAAGAATTTCATGCAGAAGGCAACAAAAAGTATGAAACGATCTGCTGGTGCGAGGCCAGTGGGAACAGAAGAAAATTCACGATGAATGGCGACTAGAGAGGGGCGTGGGGCGGAGAGAGAGAAAGAGAGAGAGAGAGAGAGAGAGAGAGAGAGAGAGAGAGAGAGACAGAGAGAGAGCAAAATTATTACCGGAGCAGCCGAAATCACTGGAAGAGGACCAGCGCAGCTTTTGTCGGAAGACGGAGAGAGAAAGAGGACAGACGCGAGAAGAACAAAACCAACAATCAGATTACAAGAGGCAAACTGAAAAGCTCCAGGTAAAATAATTCAACGAAATAATCCTACCAGGACCCTATTCCGCCATTATTCTCACGACTGGTGGACGGGGATGCAAAGGGTTAAGCTAGCTGGAAAATAATCGTGCGCCTGAGAGGCTGATAGTCGGATGAAGAAAAAAAGATTGAATAAACAGCCGGAGAGAAAGGATACGAGCGGGGGAAAAAACAAACAAACGAGAGAAAATTTTTTCTCCGATAGTTTCCCATTGGCCATGTTAAAAAAATGGTGCGCGTTGATGACCAACGGACGGTCTTAACCGAGCGTTTCCCATCGTCCTCCTAATTGACAGAGCCCGATGCTCCCTTTGTTTTTTCCAGAGCGGTTGCCTCGCTACTGGTTGCGCTCCGCTCTCCCTTTCTCTCTCTCTCCCTCTCTCTCTGTACAGACGAAATTACGTTGCTCTCGGGCTCTGATATTTCGCGAAAGGGCTCGCGTCTGTCCGTGTTTTGTTCTCGGTTGGGCTGATACAGAGGCTCGATGAGGCCGGGCTGCGTGAACGTATCGCCGCGGCCGGGCCGAATAAAAGAGCCAGCCGTTCTCACAGATAACGCTGACGTTGTCCTGCAGGCTTGTCCCGGCCAGCACCCGGCTCTCTGTTATTCAGAGGTGGAGACGAAGGGTCGGTACTCCAGCCAACGGAATTATTATCGTTTCCACCGTGGCCGTTTCCGCGTTGGATAACCTTTCTGCTTCCCCAGCGACTAGATTCAACCCTACACACGTTAATCTGATCGGTCCTGGCCTCAGCTGTTTGCCACACAATCGCTCCGCTGCACACGGGGGTGCCGCTCTCAGGCGCGTTACAATTAGCACGAAACCCTACTTCCTTTGCATATTTCCATGAACGTTCTTGCTATTTGCGGTGGATCGCAGGCTATTGCTCGTATTTTCTCGAATTTCTAACTGTCCTGTTGGATTCTACGACTCCTGATGGTTGATTCACCCGTGTACGCAATTGCATCGCTGTATAGCGGGTTGTCGTTCACATGCGTGTCGCAAAAATCACTAATTTTCGCCGTTCCGAGGTAGAATTCTATTTTTCTTATATGCCGAACAATTCTCGAAATGTTTCCACGAATCTTTTAAGATCTCCTTAGACGGGGGGTGGCTCTATCTAGAATGTATCGTTCAATTGCAGCAAACTGAGCCGGCGCGGCGCAGGGTCAGTGAAATTCCGCGATGCTTGATTAAAAAGCGGCCGGTGTAACCTTAGCGCGCTCCTCGGGTTTCGCGTCTGGAAAAATGAGCGTTCCGCAGTGCACACGGGAAATTGCTCGAATTTCGAGTAACCCGGTCTCGTTTCCACGAGAGGATTCCGGGCCGCGTCGTGCATCGTGCGCGCCCGGTTATCTCCGAAATGGACGGGTAAAATGGCGCGCGGTTTGCAGGAACTTCGAAACGACGTGGGAAGAAGAAGGAAGATAGGTACGAAATTAAAATAAAAATGAATTATTTGAAAGGACCCGCGGGACGGGAGATATTAATGAATGGGCTAACGGCTAAATGATCGCGATACGAATAACCGGTATCGTCCGCCACCACGATAAGAGATTACGGTTGAAACGCACGAGAGCGCGCGCGCGCGCACGGGTTTCCCCGGGATTCTCGTTGTTCCATTAGGAGAACGGTTACCGCGCGCAACGGCATTCGCCTACGGTTTCAGGATAAATAGTTTGTGCGCGCCAGGGAAAAAGGTCTTCCGCCGCGCGGCAATTTATCTCGAACGTTACGCGGCTCCATTAGGGGCCAGAGATAGCTGCGAGAGAGAGAGAGAGAGAGAGAGAGAGAGAAGAAGAGAGGGACTCTTTCAATCTGCGAAAGGCTACCGTCCGTGTTGCTTCGGGCTTACGTGCGCCGGGCCGCGCCGGCCGCCATCGTGTACCCGCCGTTAAAATGCTACTCCCGTCGCGGCGGGTAGAATAATCCCTCCGGGTTTCCAATTACCCGTCGCAACTTCCAAATCGAAGTTTAAACTTCCACGTACGGCCGTTTATTTCGCTCGTGAGTACCCCGATCTCCGCCCGGCTACGTCCCCGGGTTTAAGGTCACCTATAGTTTTGCCTCTCGACGAGCTGTCTTCGCCACCCTCGCCACTTTCGTTTCAAATGCAGCAACCTGAGGTGCACCAAGAATCAGGTTAGCTGCCCTATTCTTATTAGTTAGTTCAGTTTACATTCAATTTCTTTAACTTCCAGGGATATCCAAGACACTCTGAACGAACACAGTCTCTTTCATTGTTGTCCTGTCTGCCGGTGATCTTGAATAACGAACATAACCTGACTTGCTCAAGGAGATATGACATTTATCTCGCTACTGGCCTGTCTAAAGTAAGATATTCTCAAAAGTAGTCTTCCTATGATTGTTACAGCATTGCCGATCGTATATCTATAACTTTACAAGCTCATAACTTCCACTGTTCGTAGGAACCATGACAGACGGGGTTACGAGACCTTAAAAATCAACATTCGCTTCGTTATTCATCCATTTTCCGTTCCGAAACGTCCATAACGTTCGATGCAGTTCAGGGAACGAATATTTACGAGTTATTCGTGCGTCTTGCTCGTGCCTCTGGAGACCCAGTCGACCATAACCTAACTTTTTCCTGCGGCGCCCTACTAAAGTGCAACTGTGCGTTCAGTTGCGAACGCGCGGCGGCTCAAACCGAATCGAATTCTCAATATTTAACCTCGGTCTCTCTCTCTCTCCCCCTCTCTCTCTCTCTCTCTCTCTCTCTCTTTCTTGCTCTCTTTCTGGTCGCGCATCGGGAAACGAAAACAAAATCAATAACCGAGAGAGTTCGAGACACGAAGGAATCGACAGCTGCCGTTTTCGCGGGCAATAAAGCTAAGAGGTCTCGAGGCGAGGGTGGAAGGCAGTTAAGCCTTACGGATAGCCTGCGAACTTTTTCACGATTATCCGAAGGGATTATATATCGTCTAGCGACGTCGGTCTCGACGGTTGAGACGTCGTGTCTCCTCTCGCAGAGTCCTCGTTATCTTTTTACGGCCGGCGATGAAACTGGAAGGAGAGAGAGGGAGAGAGAGAGAGAGCGGAGGAGGATTTTACGAGGTACTGTATCGCGGGAACACGTTCCTCCGTATCAGCCTACGCTCTCTGGGTCCCGAGGCTAGGCTTCGCTGCTGTTGAACGCGCGAGGCAAATAGGGTAAACTGCTTGTCGACAGGGCTGCATTTGCTCGGAGAGACGGTCAAATAAATATACAATCAGAAACTTGGGTGGGGCCGATGTTGCCTTCAATATTTGCATCCCGCTGCTATTTATCTTCCGCTTCCGTTTATGAAATATTTCGTTCACTCGACGGGACTCGAAGAAAATTCAAGTTTCTCAGGCTATCACGGAGTCGGAGTCCACTATAGACTAACGGTGCTATCCTTTGCGCAGTAATTAGTTTCCCAATTTGTTCCAGGATCGTTCCTGTCTGATCTCTCGTCTTCATCTTCCCGTCGGCTCGGTATCTCAAGAAGAAATTGGCCCCATGTTATCGCAAGAAGCTCAGACGAGGCTACCGCGTGTCTCTTGGATCCTTGAGCGGGCACGGTTTAATCACGACCAAATACACGGTGTCTTCGCGGTGAGCAATAGAAAACGCGATTACAGCACGGATGGCGAAATAGCATGGACATTTTTCAGGGAATTTCCTGGTGCTCGGACGAGGGAGGAGGAGCTTTGTTTGGTGGGTCGTTCCAAGGGTACATCCCAGCTCGTTTGCCGTTCCATTACCGTTTCGCAGACAGTGCAGCCTACTTCCACAGCCGGGCCGGGAGAGCTGAATGTATATCGTCGACATGGCCGGCTGACTGCATAGTAGATCATGTGCGGCACGGGCCGGGCCAGGCCGAGCCGGGTCGAGTCGGGCCGCCATGCGCTCCTATTCAGAACTTGCTTACAGAGCGCTGACAGTCGTAAGTAATCTCGTTAACTAATCTCTGCTCGAGAGATGCTCGGATGCTTTTTCCCAGCGCCTAGCGACCCTCTCTCCTACGCTCTCTCTTGCCCCCCCCCCTCTCTCTCTCTCTCTGTCCCTCCTGTCTCATCCCAACTGTCCGAATTATCGGCTTTCTCTCGCCGGGAAATGGGATTCAACTGTCCTACCAAATATTTTTGTGTCTACACCGATGCATGACACAATCATGCCCGTGCAACACAATACTTTCGGTTCTGTAATCCTCGTCCGACGGTGTTGTGTACTTTATACGCCTGTGGCTAGACTTCCCCGCGTACGGCAGAGCATAGATTGTTTCGTTACGTTGGGCCAACACGGCTACACCGGCGTACGGCGGGTTGCCGTTCACAGGCGAGAGCTGTAGAAAAGATTTGGCAGATAATGCTTCGCCAAAGAACTAAAGCACGACCTGCTGTACGTTTTAAATTAATACTTTCATTTCAAATATCGACGGAGCATTCGTGCCACGTACCGATTTCTTTTCGATTCGATTACCGACGGTGCAGCCACTTATCAACCGATCGTGGTCAGAGGGTAAGCCACCCGGTTTTCGTTCCAGCTTAACGCAGCAATATTTCTTGTCCCGACTAGAACTTTCCTACGAACGCAACACGCTAAGTCAGCGAAACGTTTTTCCGTTTCAGCAGCACACAAGATGTCCAGTTCAGCCGCGCGTTACTTGTCAAGGGATTAACACAAGTCGGTCGAGATGAGATTCCACGGAGGTAGATATCCGAGCCTGGTAAAAATTGTTAACGAGTGTAATCGAACCTCGGATTCGTCGACCATCAGCGTGGGATTTTCCTCGGTCACGGGAAACGCGCGATATTTTTCGATCGAAGTAGGCAATCCTTCGGGACGTTCCAACTTTTCGCAGGGTAATCCGGTTCAGATCGAACCCGCCCGACGGGTGGTTGGAAGAGGGTAGAGAGCCGTAGTCACGGGAAAGAGACGGGAACGGAGAAAAATGTCGCTGCGTTCGTGCCGGATTCAATTCCGAGCGGCGAAATATTTCCCCCGGCTAGTGAAATATCTGGATGAATTCCTGGGAAGACGCGAGCGGGTCGGGTCGGGTCGGGTCTCATCCAGGGATATTTTCGTCGCGGTATTTCCCGGAACCGGAGGTTGACAACTGGATTCCCGGGCGGGGCCGGATTCGACCGGGTTGGGGTCCAGGCCAGCCCGCGGTGGTATTCCTGGAGGTTCCTCCCGCCGCCTGTGATGAAGGTTTATGCGCATTCGTTTCAGATTTCAAACGCTTTGCCACTTCGAACATCGGTAAAGCGTAGGAATTCTAAAACAAATACCACGCTTTCGGTCGCCTGGTCGCTCACGGTTGCTGGTCGGTTCGCCTGGCCTTCTTTCTTCGTCCTGTTTCGATTTTCCAGCGGAGAGGCGTGCTCGTTACGTCGCCCTTTTTTTCCAAGACCGCTCTCCTTTCTTTTCGGCCCCATTGAAAAACTTCGGTACGGAGGACACAATCGCATTCGATACTGGCCCGGGGATCGTTTTTCGATAAGGGTCGTTAGTTGGGGTAGCTAACCCTCGCGCTGAACGGCGGGCGGGTTTACGACCGGCCGTTCCCCGCGTTAATTCCGCGTTCGTTTCGCGAAACTTTTCGAAACGGTAAAAGTTGGTTCCTGTTCGGCCGATAAGCCGAAAAGGAATATTTCCGCGAGGAGCAGCCCGGCCACGCCGGCAATTCGAGCCTGTCCCCGGGATCCTGGTCGCGTCGCGGGCGGATGGAATACAGAGCGGCCGCACGGTATTTATTGGCTACCGTCCCATCGCTTAACTCGCTTGGCATCCGGTCAAAAGTGATTCGACCGTTCCGGGAAACGTTATTCGAGCCCCGACGACCCCGTTTATTCCTCGAGCTGGTCTGGCTGAGCCCGTCCCGATCCCGGCCCGTTATCCTGGACATGTACCGGAGTCGCCCAGGTGCCACAGAGGACACGGACGAAATGGTAATTCCTTTTAACAACGGGGACACTGGATGATCTCGTTCCGCGAACCGCCGCGAATCTTTGCGCCCGTTTCTCATTGTTTGCACTTGTACTCTTCGTTAAACACAAGCGATTCCACCCCGTACAGACGACGTCGAGATCGACACCATAAAACTACAGTAATACCTGCTCGTCCTCAAGGTGAGAAAACACTGACAAGTAACTCGTGATATTTTTATTAAAGGCTTTTAATAATATTTACTAACAAGTGTACGCGTTTCTGCAGGTTGCTGTCCCAAGAAAATGTTGCAAGTTACTTGCTGGCGTATTCGCAGCGTAAGAGGCAACCAAAAGGGAAACCCGGGTCGGAGACTGATTTATTAATCATTCCCACGTTGAAGGAGATCGCAAACTCGGGGAGAAAGAGTGTCGGACTACGTCGTCCACCGTCGTGGTTGGTTGTAAACGGAGAACCAATTAGAAACGATTCGTTCGGCGTACCGATACGTCCGGGCGAGGAAGAAAAGAACGTCGCGCGGCCGGAAGTCTCGCGTTCCCGGCCGAGTATCGATGAAACTCGTCCCCGGAATGGAAGATCCGTGTTAGGGTTCGGGCTGCAGGCGTTGTCGTCGGCGTGCTCTTCACTCCTAGACGCCCAAACACACGGGAGAGAAAAGGGAAATTGTGCTTTTCCGGTAGCTGTTTCCTCAAACCCGGCACATATCGGACGGGTGTCAACAAAGGGCCGTGCTGAAACGAACCCTTCGCGCGCGTGGTCCAGCGTGAAAGTAATTTTTCTGTAACCCTCGCGACGACACCGCCCCGGACCATTGTCAACGGTGTTTGCAAGCTAGTCGGGAGCAGGGCTTGGACTGATGAGTGTCGGTATTTTTTCGACTTGCTCGTTGCTGTTTGCATAGGGCTTCCTCCCTCGGATCCCTTCTAATATCCCTTGACCTTTTCAACTGTGTAGATATATACAACGAGACTGCTACGAAAGATGGAACAAAATATACCCTAACGAAGAGTTTACGAGTCTGTGTGTGGAAGGATGTATGAGAGTCTGCAACCCCAAGATCGAGCGAGTAAGTGACAATTGAATAAAAGCGTTGATCGAACGTCTCTAACAATTCCCAAGCTTTCAGGACAGCTTTAAATCGAAGGAGACTCGAAAGCGAAGACAGGAAGATGCTGCACGGTTTTCACCAAAATTAGAGAAAGATCTTTCCTGAGCGAGAGATAGTGCTCGATACAGAAAATTTCATTCCGGCCCGCGCAACGTAACGAGGTTACCGATTTTCTGGAAGATGCGCACGACGTCGAAGACATTGACGACCTACGAAAGGTGGCGTCAAAAGACGTCACAGTTCCAGGTAAGATTCGCCGGCGTAATTTCGAACATATCTATCTAATGGCGAGATGTTTCACGGTCTTCAACGACGGAATTTAATTTATATATCTGGTCGGACTGCGTCGCGCGTGACTGCGTCGGGAACACCAGGCAATTTGGAAATACCGTTTGCGGAGAAAACTGCAGCCTTTGAGCTCGTCGCATCCCTGGAATTATTAAATCGCAGGTTCTCGCGAGAACTGTCGTCGTGGGGGTCGACATCTAACGAAGCTGCTCCGTGATTCGATGGGAAGATCGGCTGGGACTAATAATAGCCTAACCGAGGCGGTGGCCCGCGCAGCCCTGACCCGATTCGGAGCAGAATTAAAGAGCAGGCTCTTTACTGTCGCGCGTACACGTCATCGGCGCCGCGTACAGTTCGTTAAAAGTTCGGTGGACAGGTGACACGCGGGAGCGGAAAGGTGTGCCAGAGTAATGCAGTCGATTCTCTCTGAGACTGCTCGCTTGGACGGTTGCAAGCGCGCGCGCGCGTGCTTCAGACACGATGCTTCCTTCGATACGACGTTCAATTACAAACGAGTGCCGCCTTGTTAGCCGATGGGAACTCATTAATTTCGCCGGACGGATCGAAACTTTAACCGTGGCCCCTTTGAGGCGTCTCGAGGCTCATTATATGCTCGAGCATGTGCGCCCCAGACGCGCCCCCGCACTTGTCCCCTTTCCATCAGCGTTGCTCGCGTTCGAGAGCCGAAAGGTACCGGAGAGAACCACGGTCTGCGGAAACACCGAAATTCTCTTTGCGCATTTCACTTATTTTCTGGTTAATAGTTTGACTGCTCCACAATTTCCCCGTCGATTTTACTGCCCCCTGCCGCGCCGCCCGGGTACACTTTGCGCGGTCGTTTTTAGTGTAATTATTAATTAGTAGACTGCGGATTTTCCTGCGAAAGTCATTCTCTCATATGGTGCAACAATATTCTCAGATTCCTCTGATGTCTTCACTTTTCACGTATTCTTATCATGAGTGAACTACGGGGTTTTAATTGCAACAAATATTTACATTAATAATTTCAATAGGTTGAATGCAACAGAAGACTAACGATATCACGCGCACGTGACAGCGGCTGTTGAAGCACACAAGAGAAGAGCACGAACAAGAAAAATCAGCGACAGTTGGTTTTCGGGGAGAGACGTGCGCGGACGAGAGCCGGTGAATTATGAGGAGAAGCCAACCGTTCAGAAAATAGGAAAGAGCATCGCTTATCGACGACTGGAATTTCGTCGCGTGGAATTGAAACCGACCCCCGTCCTGCCCCGCTCTCCACCGATGGAAATTGCGTGCTCGAGCCTCGAGGCGGTAGCTAAACGACGGGTTTTCGCGCGCGTGTGGAGCGCGACGCCGCTCGCAATAACTCTTTCTTTGATCCCTCATTCGTTTCCATTTGTTGGGGGGCTTGCCGGCGCGAACGTTAACTCGATATTGCGTTTTCAGTCATGCAACGGTGTTCGCCGGCGACGACGGTGACGAATAACAGAGCCGTGCACCCCTGTTTTCGACACGGCACGACGCGGCGCGCGTTAATGCCGGGCCTTTGAATTATCGGGTCGTGCACAAGTTTCTTTGGGCACCCGCAGCCAGATTTTCGTTCGCCTCGCGCCTATGCGGCTGCACCGGGTTGCAGCAACGAGGGGCAACATGCAACGCTGTTACAGACCGACTATCGCTCTAGGAGATCAATTTTTATTCCCAGCCTTCGGACTATACATCATTCTCAACAAACCAGTGGACGTGACTTAATGGAGGAGACTCGAATTATAGGTAGGAATTCAAAATCAAATTCCAGTGATTATTATATTACAGATGTTATTTTTCAGTGTTCTCCAGAGAAAAACTGCTGTACGCCGGGAAATCAACCAACAGCGGCGCAGGTAATAATTTTTCGAGCTTTTCACGGTCGATAAAAATCAGCAGGTCCGATTATCTCGCGAGGCGATCCAGGAAAAACTTGGTCGGTAAGGCGATTGTCAACGATGAGAATTGCGTTCCCTATTTTATCGATCGAGGAGCACGTTCCGTGACCGGAAACACGCGTCGCGTCAGCCGATGGCAGATTTAAATGCTCCTCGGAGCGAGGATGGTTCGGCCCGTCACTGAATTTGATCGTTCCGTCGATTCTTCCCGTTCAGGAACGATTAAGACGGAAGGAAGCAGCAGAAGCTTTCGTTCACGTCACGAAACGTCTCGAGCCCTTCGGAACGATCGCAATTACGAAACTTTGATGGCCGGTTAACTCGCCACGTTCACCCCCCCCC